>JALXJV020000004.1:12451495-13116316 GCA_024633595.2 Lepomis macrochirus
TCTGTCTAATATCAGGCAGGTTTACAACTAAAAAGTTTTTTACTTTAAATATTGGACAGTTCATTTTTTCATCTGTTGAGATAACGTCTCGATCGCTTCCCGGTGGCTGGCTTCAGTATAGGACATAAAACCCGCCCCTTCTATGTTATCCATGTCAGCTGATGGGACTGCCAAATAAAATACACAATACGATAAAAAAAAGTCTTGGGGTGGATGGAGGACCGACTTGTAGGTTTATCGGGACACAAAACCACAGAACATTAGCGTTGAATACGGGGGTGGGCTAATGGGATCCCGGGATTTTGGCATTTATGTGCTTGTCTTTCTGCCTACGTTTAAGAGGAATTGTTTGCTACTAGAATCAGAATCAGAAGGAACTTGCTTTGATGATAAAGTGCTACACACATACAAATACACATACAAATACAGTTGACATAAATTAATGTAGAACTATATTGGTGGAATATGGAATAGACAATGCAAGTTATATAAGAATATTAAAAAGAATAGAGAAAAATAGCTATTTGCAGACATACTAATTATGAATATTTAGAAATATCAGCAGCAAATAAGACTAAAGTTGAATAAGTGACTTTATTCCATGTCCATGATTGACATATGAACAGTTACACCTTTCATGTTACTGTAATCGACCAGGTATGGGACTTGCATGTATTTAATTGAGGTTCAACTTTTTATTGGATGCATTTTTTTGTTGTATGACTGAATGAAAGAGGGGGTTACATTTGTTTTTTTCATACAATGGAGTGCTAAGTCCCTCGCTTCCACTTCTGCCTCATGAGACCTTATTTTGGGAAAAATATGTACGGTCGTACATGATGAGAGACAACTTATTTTTTCATCATGTTTGAATCGTGCCCTTAATCATACATATGATGTGTGTCAATTTAAAAGACAATTTCGTCCATCAAGAAAGTTGCAGTTTGTCATAAAACAGTAAAGTTACATTTAGTTTTGAGTGAAAGCTATTCAATGAACTACATCTCTCGTCTCGCACTATATACATCTCCAACATGTTAATGCGGCCATCTTGGTTGCTACTGGCCAGGTTACTTACTGTTGCTATGTTCCACACAGAAATGTATCTTACCTAATGTGTTTAATCCAGTGACTCTTGGGCCCTTTATACCTTCTTCCTCTCATGCAAGTTCTTTGGCGTTAAGCTTCAGTAACATTAGCTTCAAACATTGAGAGAAACAGTTACGACGTCACATATGCGACTTTTGGGTTTGTGGTCTTTCTAATTATGTATTTTCACAGTCTTATACTTAATAATTGATGACCATCATCATATGATTAATTCAGAGCACAATTCAAATGGGATCAAAAAATGTGTTGTCTTTTGCCTTTGGCTACCATACATTTTTCCAAAGTAAGGTCTTATGGTGGTCCACTGTAAGGGGAGGGACTTAGGCTTTCTATGCTGTTGCAGCCTCACTGTGTGTGTGTGTGTGTGTGTGTGTGTGTGTCTTACGGAGACACAGAGGGCCCCAATGTTGTGGGCAGCAATGCGACTCCATGAACCTCTTCAAACAGGTGTGCTGACATCCATTCAGCTCCATCTCCCTGCCACCGATCTGCACCACGTAACTGCAGCACACAGCGAAAAACATGAGTTAAAGAAAAAAAGCTGCTTCATTAACCACATGTATGACACATTAATGAATCCAAGGTCAGTGTGTGTATTAGAGTTGAAGACAATCATGCACTGCTGTGAAGAAATGTAGATATGTAACCTGGGACATACCTGCAGTTGGTCGTGCCCGTTCTGCTGAAGCCGTGGGGGCAGCTGCTGGTGGCGAGGGCGGCACAAGAGGTGCAGGGGGTGCGTATGTCCACCCCCTGTGAGATATCACACCGACCAGGAGGTGCAGTCTGAGGGAGCACAACCAGTATTAGAAGCTTGATATCGCTTTCTGTCTATATTTGGTAGTTGTTGGTACTGTTGGTGTCAGTACAGCTCTCTTTTTAAAAAGATACTGCCATCACTGGAGGTGGTAATAGCAATAGTACTTGAGGTAGTAGCAGTACTGAATTAATTAGAACTATTATTCTTGTGTCCCAAAGGGGTGAGCCTATATGAGTTTACAAGATACTAACAATACATTCAGAGATAAGAGAAAGCAAAAATGAAAAAAAAGAAAACGTGTCGCAGTATTGCTCTCATCAAAGCCACCACACTCTCTTGACAGAACTAGTAATTTTACCTCTCTGGTTTGTTATTATGTGACTTTGGTGTTTTTAACCCTTTTGGACATCAAAGTCACACAATAAAACAAACAAACTTATTGACTCAAGGAGTGGTAGACCAGCATCTCCTGTGTTCTGCAAGGTAAAATTACTGTTTTTTTCAATGGACCCTGGTGGCTTTGATTAGAGCGATATAGTGACTGTTTCTGGTTAAACAAAAAGGATCTTTCTCTTTAAAAAAAGGTCTAACTCTTTAGGGATCCTTTCCACAGTGTCATCAGACACTGAGCCTGTAAGTGGCAAAAACAAGCACTTAGGTGGAAATACTTTTACCTGTAAGGATTACTTTGCAGCCCTGTTTCGCTGGAGTTTAAAGTAATGTTGCCCCAATTAGTCACATAGACACAAATACACGGGAAAATAAGGTTCAGGTTGAAAAAATATCGATATTACCCTTTAATGAAGCACTGAGAGGCTGACTCTGGGTCAGATATGTATGTGTTTTACAAACAGGCTTTATAGGCGACATTATTGGCATACTAAACTATGTGCACGTATGAATGAGGGCAAACTGATACAGATTCACTCCAGGTGGTGAACTATGGTGAAAACGCATCTGACTGAACTGAAAATGTCTTAACTTTGGTGACAGCATGATGCTGTTAAGCCCCAGTTTTCACTCTGATGTTTTTGGTCTGTGGCCGAATCAGCTTAAGATACGTCACTTCAATAAAGCTGAACAGCAGCTGACTGACAGCTCTCTCTTTCACTCAGACAGCAACATGATCTCTCTCTACACTTGAATGGATGAACACAGAGGGTTGTTACTGGTCTGAATTTCAAACTTAGAATCGAAGTATCAGTTTCTGAATAAATCTACAATGAGATATGCAGAGAACATGCAGCTTCTGCATTAGGCTTCATTTTATTTTATAAAACACAGAGTCATTAAGGTTGCTCAAGGGTCAAGTGTTCTGTTTGTACTTCTGACTGGTGCCAGAAAAGTGTCACCGCAGCTGTTTAATTAAGGTTAGCCCTGATTTGTTAGATTAGGTTAAAATGGTAAAGGAGCACTCCACCAATTTTACACAACAAAGTCAGTTTGTTAGTCATGCTTTGTCCCACTCAGTAGGGATGTCCCGATCAGGTTTTTTTGCCCTCGAGTCCAAGTCATTTGATTTTGAGTATCTACCGATACCGAGTCCCGATCCGATACTTCTATAATACTTAAATAAGAATAAAGATGAGCGAAAAAACAGATCCAGGATGTTCTTTATTTTTTATTTAATTCATCTTATTTTAACATTCAACAACTCTTTTAACAAACAGAGCACTTCTGTGACGTAGCTTGAACAATCAAGTAATAACATAAATTCTTCATTTTTGGATTTTAGTGCAACAGTAAATATAAAATAAATCTAAGATAAAAACAAATAGCACCTCAACTTAAAATACCCTGCAGGCATGTAAACAAGCACAAAAATAAAAGTGCCATCTAAATATACGTATATATAGATTTATATCCGACTCCTGATCGGGAGGGCTACCACTCAGCCTGTGAAAACAGATGTATAATAGATTCTTTGGGCGATGATTTGGTGGGTTATCTTTGCTCAACCTTGGAGACTACAGCTTTAAAACAGAAAGCCTTTGTTACAAACTGGAGGAGTTTGAAAGATGTTGCAGTTTACCAGGCAGGAAGGATCTTAAGCAGAGGTGGTTCGTCATGCTACTGCTGTGGCTCTATGGATGGCAATGTCAGCACACCATTTTGGCCCAAACCAGCAGATCAATTATTTTACTCATTCATGTTTAACATCTGCTTGATGGATTCACACAACATTTTGTACAGATGTTCATGGTGCTTAGATGATGATTTTTAATGACTTTTGGTCCCCTTTTCATCTCTGGTCACCACCAGGTTGACAGTTTTGGTTTTCAGTGACATATTTTTTCAACTATATGATGAACTGACATGACATTTGGTGCAGATATTCAACGTACCTATAGGATACAGTGTGAATTCTTTGATGATCCTCTGACATCTGGCGCCAACATCAGGTAAAAATTTTAATTTACCTAAAATTTAGGTTTATGGCCAAATAGCTGCAAATATAAATTCTTTCCAAGCGACTTCAGTTGTGCTTAATTTTTTCTTCAGGCTAAAATAAGATGATGAACCAGTCAAAGATTACCTGTTCAACCTTAGCATGTTAGCATTATCACTATGAGCATGTTAGCATGCTGATGTTAGCTCAAAGTATAATCTCACAGAACCTCTAGCATGACTAAAGACATTTAGTCTTGGGACTAAAATCTCAGCCTCTGCTTCTTTAATATGTCTATTGTGAGTCCACCAACTTTCCAGAAGTACATTAATGAATTTAAGGTTACATTGTGTTAGTATTTTGTCACTGTACTACCACTGTTACTTATGTATTGTACTACTAACAATAGTTCACACCCACAATATTCACTTTATGCAAAAAGCACAACTTTTCATTTGCTCTGTGCTCTGTGCAAAAAATGACATTCGATTCTGTGTGAATGAGCCAAAAATATTTTGTGAGATGAGGCTCCGTAAGAAAAGCAATGAGTATTGTATTTGCATTTATCAGAGAGCAAAGCTATGGACTTTTAATTTAAAGATCTAAAGGGCATGAAGAAGTGATGCAGGTGGAGGTGTGTTACCTGTTCTTGCAGTGACATTTGTAGGCAGAGCAGCAGCGGAAGCAGCAGCAGCATGGCTAAAACTGTCACATCCAGGGAGGAAAATAAATCCACCAACCCAGTGTCCTCCTTAATCAGTTGACAAAATCAGTAGAGAATGTGTTCTGGCAGCGTTGGATCTGCACATCAGCTTTTTCCTCTCACATGTAGTCTGAACCTCAAACAACCTGCTGCACTAGCTACAGGAAAAACACAGAAACATCCTTTGTGCAGGAAAAAACAAAACTATTAGAAAACAATAGACTTTTCCAGCAGCAGTAGGTGTAGGAAAACTCAAAGCAACCTGACTTTCACAGACGCAAAAACTCTAGCATTTAAAATACAAAACATCAAAACTAGTGTGAATCCAGGCAGTGTTGGATTTATCAGCAGTATGCTTTGCGCATTTTCAGCATGAAGGCAACAATCCTTGTTATGTGGAAACTAACAAACACATTACAACTAAAACATTAACTCTAAGCGCAAGTGTCCCGTGAGGCGGAGAGCAGACAGAGAGGCTGGAGCGACTGCTGGCGTTACGTCTTTTCCTCTTTAATCTAGGAAGAGAAAGAGAAAAAACAACAACAGAAACTGGCAGAGTAGGAACCTCCCAGCAGAGGTCATCTCCTCCTACTACTGCCCTGGTAGTAATGGCAGCAGTCCTAGTAGTGTAAGTATAAGTACTAGTAATGTTGCAATAGATGCAAATGTTAACGGTAACACTTGTTTTATTCAGAATAGTAACTGCAGTGTACTGTGACAGCAAAAGTGAACATTTAGTGACACCATTTCCTTCGCTCCCTTTCCAATGACAGGAGCTCTAGACTGGGGGTGAATATTGGACTACAGAACCTACAGACCAACCAAACAGTCATGACATAATTAACAAATAAGGACAGAGGAAGAAAAATAGCTACACAGAATTTTGGTTACTGGTTTGGTTCTGACTTTTTATCAGTTTTGCTCTTGTGAAATACTTCAGGACTCTTAAAATTAAACATTCTGAGAAGGAAACGTCACTCTGGTTGAATTCTCAAAACCACCAGACATATGCGACCTGTGGCAAAGAGTAGCATATGGTAATAAAAGTACAACAGGGCTTGAAGGTTGGGAAACTGTGCTTCGGAATACTCATTGTAATGTGACTGTGTAATAACACAAACACACATATGAATTGCACATTTTAACGCTGTTGTATATATTTTCATATATTTATATTTAATCCAGCCCAATAAAATGAGGTTAGAGACTGAATATTAATAACATTTCCCAGTATAACACATAACGGTTCAACAGCATTACAGCCTCCAAAATGACCATAAGGTTAAATCAACACTTCTCTAAAACATGAACATTATAACCTTCATGATAGCAAAAGTTTTTTTTAGATAGTAACATACAAGCACAAGCAGGCTGATGTATTAACTGGTGTATTAGCTCAGCTAAAGTCAGGAAAACTGTTTTTGGACAGTTGGGGTTTTCACTCAGAATAGCAGAAAAAAGGAACTCACTTCCCATCCATGTACAAGCTTAAGTATTTTTAAAACAACATTCATAACGTGGCTGAAGACAAACCAGCTATTTAGCTAACTCTGACCCAACAGTTGTGTTGTGCATGGCCCCTGTTAAAATAAAATTAGAAAATATAAATTCAAACATCTACAAGAGCATTTGACTGCTTCTTTGTCCTTTCTTGCACCTCTGCTAACCTGGCATGCTTCATTTAACATAGAAAAATAATTAAACAAAGTTATATGTAAAAAGTAATAATTAAAACACCTAATGGTATATTGATAATTTAAAAAGACAATTTTACTCACTTTACACACGCTCTAGGTGTAAGCCAAAACATACAACACCTGGGTCCCTGCTAATGTGAGACAGCATTAATGTTATTAGTTTTTTTAACAAGTCAAAATGTCAAATGTTGTGAGAAAGGTCTACAACAGTTGTACGCTGGTGGCAGTATTAAATCATTAAAAGTAAAAACACTACACAATGTAAATGTGTAACAGTGCCAAGAGTAGGAACATAAACATCAGGGGTTTGATGTGCCGAGAATGTTGTTGCTCCTTTCACACGCAATTATAGAGACAGAACCACAACGGGCAAGATCAACCTGCCTCTAAGTCAGCCGTCTTCATTCCCCAAGTTATTGATCATTTGCTTACACATAGATGTAAAAGGGTAACTTAATACCCTGTTTTAGCTTTAAAAGCAAGAGCTTCAAAAAATTAAATTAATAAAATTAAAAAAGCATTCAAATCCAGACTCAACTTTTTTCCTATTTTCTCTTGAAGAAATTGTCCCCATATGAAAACATGCCACATTACATGTTAATTAGTGAGGTTTCGAGGTGTTGGTAGGTGTATTATCAAACTTTGAATAGAACCATCTGTTCAAAGTTTCAAGAGGGTCCAACTGCAGACCTCCGCTGTCAGGCCACTTCCGCTGCTGACCTCCTCTGTCAGGCCGGTCAGGACAGGAAATAGACGCAAAAACAAGAAAAAGAATGGTTTGTTTCGGTGTGTTGTAGTGTTGCACTCTAGTCCAACTACATTATACAACTTGGCAGGTTAAACACTAATAACTTGTCATATTTTCACTGTCACACGGTCTGTTGAGGGGGATCTCACGCTCCTCTACAGTTTAAGTAAATTCTTAAAAACTTTCACGACCTCAAAACTATATCGACGTAATGTACATGAGAGAAGTAGTAAGTTGCCTCATACCTCTGCAGCAATAGCACAAAAGGACATAAAATGACCCTGCAGACATAATTCATAGAAAACACACCAACCTTTTGCTTTAATCACTCTGATTTATTCATATAAAACTATTTTGAAAATGTCTACATTAAGAATTATGTATAATGTATATATATGTATATGTAGATTTAAACTATTAATTTCACGTTTCTTAGGACATTTCTACATGTTTTTATTGGTTTTATTACATAACTTTGGACTTATTATAACCCTGGATTCAAGTAACAATTGCTGGATTATTGAATGTTGTATATATACCAATTTTTATGCATTTTTGCTCATCTTTGTCTTTCCACTCCAAGGTCCCCTGCTGCACATGAGGTTGTCTGAGGCCAGGGATATCTCTGAGCTGTTTTTGATATTTGTAGAAACTTTGGGCTGTTCAAGAACTGTTGCTGTCGTAAACCCTTTGAGACATTGGAAGTCATTTTGGATGAGTCAAATAAAGTGGATATATTGATTGAAACTAACTCTGATAGAAAATTATGAGGTCTGTCTTAGAGGACAGAGAGAGGTTGTGAGAAATCCTCTCTCTTCCTGACAGGAAGTTAGGGGCGGATTTCCTGGTCGTCCCTGTGGGGCGGTGTGATTTGGGCGGATTTCCTCATCAGCTGACATAAGTCCTCATGTGCTTCTCATAATAAAAAGGAAAAAAGGCGAAAGCTGAGTTTCTTTCCTGTTTTAATTTAGTTTGACTTGACAATCAACTGACAGACGCAAGCAGGTCAGTCTGACCAGAGAGAGGGTCAAAGGTCAAACCTGCAAGCAGACAGAACAATGGCAGGATGCAGGCAGGCAATGAACTGCTCCAGTACTCTGGAGTACTCAGTACTCTTTTAACCAGCAACCTTCCAGCCACAAATTCTAGCAATTTCAGAATCAATTTTCAAAATTTCAGTGATCATTTGATTGCATCAAAGTGGACCAAATTTTCACCTTTTATCTAACCAAATGTGACTGCTGAAGTGTTTTTGCAATCTTGCCCCAGACAGCAGATGTACCAACTTTAAAGACATTAACTGTATCTAGCTAGCAATTATGCACTGAATATGTATGTGTTGCATTTCTGTTATTTTCAGCCAATTTCGCTCAACTTGCACGGCCACGTCTTTGCCACAATGCATGCACACCCAGGTGAAATTGCATTTACTCCTGTCTGCATTGACTTTGCTTCGCAGTCAGTCTAAATACACTTCCAGAAAAAAAAATTGGCTATTTAAATCAGTTTAAAATAAATCATAGTTGGAATAACATGGTCCACTGGCAGATGTTATACCGACATAAAATGAGTCTGATGGTTGTTATAGTTAAGGCCGTGAAAAAGCAGTGTATGTAATTTAATCCTACATGTTATATGATGATACTGACCGCCAGCAGCATACCAACATGTACCCTGTCTCTGCTGAATGACTGAAGCAAAGCAGGTTGCTGCTTGGCAAGTACTTGGATGGGATACTTCCTGGGAAAAATTAAGTTGCTGCAGGAAGAGGTGTTGGTGGGCTAGTAGGGTCCACTGGTGCTATAAAAAAAATCCCAGTGCAGTGATTGGATATTTCCTTTGGATGAGACCGAGCTCATGACTCATTGTGGACATTAAAGATCCCATGGCACTTATTACAAAGAGCAGGGTTTTCCCAAGTGTCCTGCAAAATTCCTAATGTGGCCACCTGGCCATCTCATCATTCTCCAGTGTAATTGGCTGGATGTTTCTCTCCCTCTCCACCTCAAGCTGATGTGTGGTCAAGCGGGAAGCTTCTGGTCAGCAAACTGATGCGAACGTGGAAGTCCCTTAAATCTGCATTCTATCGAACGGCCAGTAGGGGGGCGACTCTTCTGGTTTAAAAAAAGAATTCTGGATCCATTAGAAATAATGGTAAAATGACCCCCTAATGAGTTTATGGTCTCAATCAGTAGTTTTAGGTCTTCTTCAAAACAAAATGAGCTTCATTTAGTAAATTATGGTCCCAAAATAAACCCAACAACCAACCATAAGAAAATACTAAACAAACAAACACTACTGAAACCCAATATTAACCTAACAAACAAAATATCCACATGCTGCTGTGTTATTAAGAATTTTGTAGTTCAGAGTCCCTCTGTCCAGGAGTTGGTTCTTTCCACTTCCTGTGGTGGAGTATTAAGGCAGTGTCAAACTCCGCTGCCCCCCTTTGGCAGATGACTCGGCAGCAGCAGCATGTGGAGAAACAATAAATCACTAAACAGTTCTTCTCAAATGAATACTATTAACCAAAATGCATGCACTCAGATTGGAAATTAGCATCATTGTGAAAAGAATAAAAATATCTAAAGAAAATGTGTTTGAGGTTTACTTGTAAAGAAAAATAAAGCCATTACCGCCGCGGTAGGTAGAACCGCCACATATACAGTCTATGTGTGGTGAGTATTGTGGCACAAAATGGCTGCTGTGTATCACCAAGGCGGGTGCTACACATTGGTGGTGGTTGAGATGACCCCCCCCCTTACTTGCTGGAGCTCTTTGAGTATCTAAGACAAAGCGCTAAACAAATGTAATCCATTATTATTATTACTAAATTTATAACAATTCATTTTGAGGGGGCGTCAATGTCTCACTGAAGTCATTAGGATTCATATTGTGGGAACCATGAATGTCTGTACAAAATATCACTACAATGCTTCTGATAGTTGTAGAAATATTCCAGATATTATGAATCAAAAAGCCACGCTGTTAAAATCCAAACAAAATCAAAAACCTAGTTGGAATTTGGTGGCCCTGCTGGAAAATTTGTCATGTAATAAGGCCTTTAAAAGACTCACATACACATTTATAATGAGAGTACAGACAGAGAAATAGGGTATATTGTTGGACTACACGAGACTTAATTCAGTGCTCCAGATTCTACCAGAAGCACTGTCCCTACGTGCTGCTGACTGGTTTAAACTGTGTATCACTCTGGATGTTTTTTGTTCTGACTTCTGTCATGTGGTCTCATATCTGCGATGCCTTGAGACTGCCTGATAAAAAACAAGATAAATTAAAACATTGTGCGAAAGACGCCATGATAATTGTTATCGCCAAATGTTGTATAATGGCACGAATAGACACACACCATGACTCACTGCTGACTCCTGAAAAAGTGAGAAAAACACGAGTCAAGAAGTAGAGAGACAGAGGGGCCTGAGCCAGAGGTCGTGGATGTCTCTCGGCCCATGTCCCGGGGGACCATCTCAACCTCAACAAATGCCTCCAATCAGCACTCTGAGCCGGAAAACAGCCGAACAGACAAACCATGAAAGATAAGAGGAAGTGAGAAATGATTTACTATCAGTGTCACCTCTGCCTTCTTTCCCTGGTGTATTTCTGCTCCAGCAAGAACACTTTAACTGGATTCGACAGAATATCTGAAACAACTTGTAGTATCATGCATACTTATACTTTATTAATGTTTCAGTCCAATCACGCTCAAAATTTGGGGTATCAACAATTTCTTTTCTTTAACTAATCTCCTTCAAATCATGTGTAAAGCATTCATTACCGTTTATCTGTTAATGCATTTTGTCTCCCAACTAAATATATTTTATTAAATGCAGTACAACTATCTTAGTGTACTACTTTGACAGCAAGCACAAAAGTAAACTGAAGTACTGTGCCGTTTATTAAAAAAAAAGAGATGACTCATGTATCCAAATGGATGGATGGATGGATGGATGATTGTGTCATCTAATTTTAGCTGCTAAACTGAATGGTCAGCAAGCATCAACCAAAGTTAAAACTGTTAAACTTAAAGCTGGGGTAGGCAATTTATTTCAGGAACAATTTTGTTTTTTATTGAAATTCTCTTTACATCAGCAATCAATAAATCAAATTAAATGGTCTCACACAAAATACAAAAAAAATCAGGGATCTGTGGCTGTTGCAGGACTGTAAAAAGCATGGCAGATTTGCTGGCCGTCTACTTGTCTGTTGCTAGTTTTCTGTTAAACTCCAAACAACCTGACCAACATATTGGGTGCTAAACTTGAGTATTAGCTTACCTGACCCAAATATTAACTGAAAATTGGACCAATTCTTAAGTTGCTTAGCAGGGCCATTATTGTTAGCTAACCTGAACTGAGCTGTTAGATAACCATGATTAAATATTTGCTGATAACCTGAATCATTGGTTAACCTGTAATAAACTGTTACAGGCAGCACCTGAAATGTTGTTTTTTCACTGCCTACCACTATTGCAGGCAAGTAAAAAGAATTTCTCTGCCACTCAGAAACTTCCTCTGCCCCTTTTGAAATCCATCCATCCATCTATCATCAACCGCTTATCCTGTGTAGAGGGTTGCGGGGGGGCTGGAGCCTATCCCAGCTGACATTGGGCGAAAGGCGGGGTACACCCTGGACAGGTCGCCAGTCCCCTTTTGAAATGTATGTGCTAAATGAAGGAATAACATTCAGATAATTTAGGTATCATTTAATGTTGATAATATTGTCATTCAATGATAGTATATTTACACAAAAAACATTGCATGAGTAAAGCACTCCTGTGATGTGAATCCTACCTCTCGGGGAGTTCCTACAATGTTTTGTGGCAAGGACAGTTTTCCTCCTCCCAAAGGGGTGCCCCAAGGCTCAGTGCTAGGGCCTCTTCTCTTCTCAATTTACAACACGTCACTGGGGCCGATTATTCACTCGGACAGCTTCTCTTACCACTGCTACGTAGACGATACTCACCTCTACGTATCCTTCCTGCCAGACGACCCCACTGTCTCGGCGTGGATCACGGACTGTCTCTCGGACTGTCTCTCGGACTGTCTCTCGGACTTTGGATGAAGGCATCCTACCTTCAATCAAACTACCAATTGAAAAAACCCTGCTTCCATGTTATAATTTAATCAATTATTCGATAGTCAATTGCTGAATTTTTCACCAAATTATGTTGAGAAGTTTGATATATATGCTGCTCACAAATACATAGACCAAAAAAACATGACCTCCTTGGCAGAGGTGCTAAACATTGTTTTCCAGAGGAGTTTCTCAGCCTGACTGTGTGCTCGGTTTGTTCTTTATCATGTCATCTTGGCACACTGACTGTCACACTTTGTTCCAAACACAAATCCTGTTTGGATCCAAACTGTCCATCAGATGAAGATTTGGGCAACTGGATTTATTTTGTTATTAAAGTTTTTTTCTTCACATGAATGCAGAGCCTGAAAACTGAAATTCTTTCCTGGAATTTGACCTACTGGAACCAACAGAACGCCAATCAGAGGTCAGTTAGCCAGTTTTGCTGATCAGACACTTCCTGGTACAGTATATCTGCTTTAAAGTGTCCCTAAAAAGGAAACCAGCTGAATTTCATGATGAGTTCCTCCGACAGACAGGAAATAGAGGAAGTTGAATGAGTTGAAAGGTGGTGGTGGTTTTCGTGCTGCTGAACCGCCAAGTCATCAAAACCTCAATAAGCAGCGGGAGAGATGAACTGCTGATGGGAACTTTCAATAAATTCTTTTCATGTTTTTAAGATGCTTTTTCTTTGTCTCGTCTGGAAAACAAGTGGTTCCCAACATAGCCATCGACAGGAACTTAGACATACTGAAGTTATGAGCCCTCCCAGCCCCAGTAAACCCCTCTCAAAATTGTTAATGACTTAGACGTTTCATGTATTTGATTTTTAGGAAGCTGTTCATTTGTAATTTAAAGAGCTAACTAGACTTTTGTCCATATCAACCTTTCCATAATTATTACCAAATTATGTGAGTCTTTCCAGGAACCTTGCTTGGAAATTATTAGGAAAATCATAAACCCATGAAAAAAAGTGTTTTACATCTCAACATTAAAGCTGGGGTAGGCAATTTATTATAGTCTTCGACTCAAGCCTATTAATCAACCTATTAATATACTAAATTATAAGTCATTTCAAAGCCTTGTCCTTAATCTTTCACCCAACCTGGAAAACACTGCAGCCAGGTCCCGTTGTTAGTGTACACTGCTCCTGGTCCATATTCAGAATTTTTATCTGAATTTCCATGGTTTATGTTATTTAAATTGAACACTGAGTAGTCTTTCCACAGAATCCTATTTCATCAGACCACTATTTTATAACTTTTCTGTTCCTATTACTGGACTACACACCATTATGCAAACATTCCTACACTAGATGTCTGTCTGATAGTGCTGTAACTAAATTTAAGGAAGTGATTCCAGCTGCATTTAATTCAATACCAAGTCTGACATAGACCAACACTGCACAGTGCGTGGTTTATAATAATGCGGGACCATATTTTACAATTCAACACAAGGATGACAGGAGCATGAATCTGTAACTGCACGACTGTTTAAAAAGGGTCAGATGCACTGAATAATTAAACTACATTTTAATCGATTTGAAAACAATTAATCGTTTAGCCCTAATATTATTAATTATAATATAATAATAGAAACTTAATTTGTATTGAAATAGGGACTTAGAATCTTACATTTTTTTCCACCTGTTAGTCACTAAGATCCAGACTTAATGTTCAGTGACTGTGTAGGTGTGTCACATTTTCCTTGTCATTTTCACAGAAATATAGAGTGACTCGCATATTGTTGGTCCAACACTCGCAGTTTTCTGGTTTAATTGCTGCATTAGCAGAAAAGTGCACAGACTGTGGTTAAATTTTGCTGAGTCCTGATTTGATTCAAAGAACCAAACCGCTGTCGCAAAACCAAACAGGGATTGGTGTTACAAGTGGAGTTGTCATTTTCACTTTAATTCAGTGGCATTCCCCTGAAAACACAACAACATGTAACGTAAACAGGGGTGAAGGGCAGGGCAGACCAACATAGCCTGGCTTCCCATTTGTCGATAATAATGTAGGAAAAACATAACATACAATAAAACAAAACAAAAAATATAAAAAAAATAATACTTAATACAATATTTCAGAGTTCATGTTGGAAATGTCATCACAAGCTTCATATTTAGTACAAAATCTGCTTCAGGATGGAAAACATCCGTCTGTCCCATAGCAACAATTATATTAATATAATATTAATAACAATATACAGGTCAATAATACTGCTAATCAATTACAATGTGCAAGGAATAAAAAGAGGGAAGATTGTGCCGAGCAGCGGTGTGTTTATGCTACTTAAAACAACAGTCTAATATTTTGGGATATCATCTTGTCCGCGCTCCCAGAGTCAGACTGAGCAAATGTAAAACTGGAAATATATAAAAGTGATTTTTGGTTTACCTAAATAACAACAACAAAATGTAAATCACAACTTAAATATGTTTGGAATGTGGTCTTTTTCTATTTTGATGCAGCTAGGCTCGCTGTTTCCCCCAGCTTCCAGTCTTTGTGCTGAGCTAGGCTAACATGTTCTGGACCTTTCTTTGTACAGGACACAAAGATGAAAATTATATACTTCCAGTCTTTTAATCTGACTCTGGAGAGGACAGAGAACAAGAGGATTTACCAGAAATGACAAACTGTTCCTTTAAGGTAATGTTGATTAAAATCTAGTTGAAATCCTGTGGACTGTCTGCAGCGCCCCCTGCTGTGCAAAACCAGTCTGTCTGTCAATCAAGTTATCCAACAAAGCAGTAAACCTGCTCCGGGTGAGAGGTTTGAGGTTGTGCCAGAAACTCCCACTATTTCAGTTTCATGCAAGGTCACAGGCTTCTCCTACTGTCTGTAATGGCAGCCTGGTGTCTGTTCAGTCCAAGTAGTCCTCAGTTCTTTTCTGTGGCAGGTGTGTGGTCAGAGCCACACCCCTTCCAGTCCATCAGAAGAAAGACTAAAAGGCCCCAGGATGCTTCAAACTAAGCTCAGTGGGATGCAGATAGGACTACACAATAGGTGCGTTTCCACTCAACTGTTTTGGAACTGCGTAAAATTAAAAAAAATATTGCTGAAAGTATTTTGCGCTTGGCTGAGGTGGAAAAAGTTGGCGTATCAATAAAAGCAAAATGCGACAAACTGAAGTGCTATAAAAACAGACTTGGCGAATAAATCATTACGTACATAAAGCATTTTCATTTTAAACGTCCACTGAAGCTTCAGATCCAGCAAAGAGATGTAAAATAGCGGCAGACTAATACTACATAATAATACATAGGATCTGTGATGAGAATGTTCCCCAGAAACACTATATTTCCATTGTGCTTTCACAAGGTTTGACTGGCGCTCAGTTATACAAATCATCTGTTGTGGCCGCTTCTTCTGCAATTGTGAAATGTCACCTGATTGGGGCCACCTACTGCTTATCTTGACGAACCAACTCCTAATAATCGCATTACCAAAGTAAAAGGAAACAAGCATTCATTCAAAGTTTGTTTTGTAGATTTCTTGAAATTCGGTTACAGTTTGCAATACATTTCCACCTTGAGTGCACCATCATGAATACATTCGAGTTATCACGTCTTGCAACTCTCTGTGACAACAGGCTTCTGCCGCACAGCGTGACCATTCAGAGCAGCTGGTCATCAGACAACACTTTGTACAAACGACTCTGTTTGAAGCATACTGAGGCCTTTAAAAAAAATCAATCAAGCTCCTAGTCTGTATAAATGAACCATTCAGCCAGTGAGCTCCACAGGAAGCTCCCGGCTGCACAGCGCCTCCCACTGGCGAGCGAGGAGTGATATCAGCCTCTCTCTGCTGTCGGCTCCCGGGACAAAGACGCACCACTGGACCTCCCCCTCTGCGCCCCCACTGGCTCCGACCCCTCTGGACAGGGTCCCCTCCTCTCCGGCGGCGAAGTGGTCCATGGTGAGGTGGCAGAGCAGGTCAGGGCCAGGCAGGTCATCGAACACCAGGGTCAGAGCTTGAGGGTATGTCTGGTACCCCAACAGGACCCGGTCCAAGTCCCGGATCCTCCGAGCCTCACGCAGCTGGTACCGCTCCCTGCAGGAGGACGTGGTGATGAAGACATTCAGATGTCTTTCACATTAACCAAGACAGCATAACTTGTTATAAACATGCCATAGCAGACTGATTTATCAAACCTGAAGAAACCATTTTGGCTTTATGTGTTAACATTAAATTATACTATCTTATACTATCATACTGTGTGGGCTTTCGTGACAACATTATAACTGTGTCATGAATGATTCCCCTAATCTCAAAGTTATACATTTTGGACTTAAAAGTTGTCATTAAGTTTTATCAAACTGTCAAATGCTTTTATAACGGTGTCATGAATACCATTGATTCTGTCACATTGCAAACATTTAACCAACCAGCATCCGAGTGAATAATTACATACTTTTGACTTTTTATTTATTTTTTTAAAATATATTTTTCGGGGTTTTTTTGTGCCTTTATTAAGACAGCTGAATGACAGGAAATGTGGGAGAGAGAGGAGGGACGACGTGCAGCAGAGCCACGGGTGGGACTTGAACCCGGGGCCGCTGCGGCAAAGACTCTTAATAAGTGGCGCACGCTCTAGCGGTGACCTAACCGGTAACACGGGTACCTGATTTTCTTCTAATATATACAAAAAAATGTTAAACCTGTGATAACTTTTTGGCCACTTGGGGGCGGCAAAACAATTTGTGAACACCACTGACACATCATGACCTTTTAAGTTAATATGGTGAAATTGTTAGCATCCAGCAGTTACGAAGCAACATTCATTCATTTGGAGTTGTGTCTGTAGCCAACAGACTATTTAAAGTCCAAGATTCACTCTGTTTTTGGTCTCTACCTTCTTCTGAAGGAAATGCGGCACTCTTTACCTGCTGTGTTGTTGTGATGTTGGCTACAGCAGCTGGAGAGTTATGAGTATCGCAGTCTGGAGCTGCTGTGCTGCTCCAGGACCGCCTCGTCCTCTAACGCTGGCTTTGCAGCAGCAAGTAGCAGCAGTTTGCTAACCCACAACCTAGCTAACGTTCGTTATTACTTGCTCTGTCATTGTTTGCTCTGTATCATGATATTTTTCATTGTACTGGATTTCTTCAGAACTGCTTACCCCACCTTTATGATGCAGATAAATAATGAAGTATCATTATCGGGATATGACACCTTAGTCATATCCCACAGCCCTATGTTGGATTGTAACTCAGTTAAAACGCTGGAACAGTCTCCTCCTGGACAACATAGCAAGTACCTAAACTGCTGAGAAACACAAACAGCACCCAGCAGTTTCAGTTAATGATCTCCACACTAAGAGCGAGTGAAGCTGCAGATCTGCTCCACCTCCGGGCTGACAAAACTGTCGCTGCTTCTGTTTCAGGACCATTTCTCTCAGGTTGATCTCTGAAGTGCTGCCGTTTGTTAAAAACTACATCAAGGATTTCAAATGTTTCCTGTGTGATGAAGATATCAAGACGCTGTTTGAGATCTGGTTCATATTTTCATCCTGTAATAGATCCACCCATATCTGATCAGTGAGTAAAATAGGTCATGTTTTGTGCTCATTAATAGCGGTTTCCCTAGTTAGAAAAAGTACTGAGCAAATCAGAGCTTTGTAAGCAAGAGATCATGAATGAGCACATCATCTTCCTTTGCCAGTCAGCCAATTCTTACTAAATGTGGATGAAATGCTGTACATGTTGTTAAAAGCCGACTTACAGAATTAACAACTCCACGCATTTTTTGATGAATAACAGATTTGCTCCACTCTAATGAAAATAACTTCAACGGGACAGATACGTCAGTCACCACTGATTGGTTAGAGCTTATTAATGTTACAGGTAATGCAACCAAAAAGAACATGAACACAATGTCAGACGTATATTGCAATCTGATGATCAGAGCAACAACACTGAACAAAATATTGCAGGAAACTATTAAAGGAAATCTGCATTTTATTAATGCAGAGGTTTTAAGCTGTCCAGTCCATGTTAAGTTTAAATGTGAGCCCAGTGTAGTCTTACTGTGCAGCTGTATCATATACAAAAATTTAAATATCACGTGTGTATTAACCAGAGATGGGGATTCAAGTTAGAGACTCGGATTCAAGTCCGACTTAAGTCACATACACAGTGACTTCAGACTCTCCCTGCATACCTACAAACTGCCTACATAACACGTAGCATCTGTTGCGCGCAGCCACAAGTTCAAGAGTACAACAAACACCGGCATCTGCTGAGCCATTCATCATAAACTTTAGCTTTAAAACTTCATACAACAAGGCCCAAACAAAGAAGCGCTGAACACAAAATAGGTTAGTAAACTTAGGTTAGTGAACATGTTTAGCTCAGAATCGACCATCTAACTTTACCTTGCATCTTGCTTCAGCTACAATCTACGAGAGATTAACTCCGACTGTAGTTCGTTATGAAAAGACTGTTTGTTTACTTGCCAAACTTGTGGTGGTCGATTAAAGTAATCATTTACGGCATTTACACATTAATTATTAACGTCGGCTGCAAACAGGTTACAGGTTTATTGTCGATCATGTAACATTACAGTATCATTTAGTTATAACGTTAAACTGGTTTGACAGTCTGGGGCATGTGTTGAGGTAGATGAGTTTAAAGGCTGTCATTAGTGGTAGACGCATTAGGCTTTATGATTGTGCTATGTGAAAAACAGATTAGAGGTTTATTGTTGATCATGTGAAGATACAGTTTTATTTAACATTAGTTAACGTTACACTGGGTTTGAGAGGGCGTGTTGACTTACAGTTGGCTAGTTATTAAGCTGTCATTGATTGCATTGCACATTACATGGTTGAGCTCTGTAAATGGAAAAAGAGGTTTGAGACATTTTGATAAATGTAAAATGTCACTGTGATGGCATCTTTTTATGCATTTATTTTTGTTACTGTCTAATAAATCAAATCAAAGGTTACAGTTACAGAATCCCTTATAGCTACTTAGTGTTATAAGCAGCCTGGACTGAACGCAGCAGGTGATACGACATTCATTATTCATTCATCTTTAACTTGGACTCAAGCTCAAAGACTTGTGAGCATCTCTGATATTAACAGTCAGTACTTAAGGTTATAGACATCCCTTTGGATTACATCTCACAGACTAAGCCCTGATCGATCAAAACATGTTTGTGAGTTATTGGTGAGTTAGTGAGTCAGTAATAAGTCTCCTGTTTCTTTTTACAGCGACTGATTCAATGTCCCGCCTCTCTGATTTCAGACCTCTTTGAATTTTCAGCAGTTTCTTTGCCCCATGTTGCCTGTGACACTGTCAGTATCTGTGACTGAACGGTCTACACGTCACACACAGTATTTGACCAGCTACTCAGTGTCTTCTCTTCTTCCTCTTTTTGTGCAGCAGACGAGGACAAAAACGAAGGAACTGTTTGTTTTTGTTTTTTTTACTTGCTGCCAAATTACAACAAGTTTCACTGCTTTTATTGTTTAATGTTTGTTGGCCGTGCCTCTTGAACCTGAGGTACGTCACTGTGAGTAATTCTGCTCTGAAAGTGACTTCCCGGGATAAAGATGTAGGATAAAGATGTAGAAGTAAAGGTTCTGACATGATGTGGTACAGGAGGGCAGGGTCCTGTGTTCTCACCTGGAGGGAGGTTCTTTGGCAAAGTCAGGCAGAGGATAGCTGACGTAGTCCTCGTCCAATAGGAACACGTCAGTGCTGGTCAGGATCAAAGTCCTGGGCTGGAGTACAGGAGATGGAGCAGAGCCAGAAACAGAGGGGGAGTGACCTGAAAGAGCAGAGCCCTGGCTGGACAGGCTGCTGGATATCTGGACCTGAATGTAAGGAATGAAAAATAATAATAATAGAGTTTAAAATAACTAACCTAAACAGAAGAAAACACAAAGACTGGAAATATAAAATCAATGCAAACCAGCTAAGAAATCATGACTACATACATGGGTTTTTAAACCTGCAATAGCTGATTTTTTGCCACTTGGGGCAGCGGAAAAAAAGCACTGAACACATTTTTGCTCATTTGCACATTTAGATCATATGGAGCAACATTATCAATTATTTTGTCGTGTTTGAGTCCATAATCACTCTCATTTTAGCTCTGGTTTAGTCTCTTCTAACCTCCAGAGAAAAGCATCAGGCTTCTTAGCGGCTAAATGTTACACTTTGTTTTGCTCATCTAGAAATAATTTACTTCCAGCACATTAACTCCCACTAAAATCACAAATTACAGAAGAGGAAGTTCTTACCTGGAATACCAGCAGGTACAGCAGTACGTTGAAGGAGCGTGAGGACGAGGACGAGGAGGCTGCGCTGGCCAGAGTCTTCCTCTCTGCCACGATGAAGGTCAGATCTCCCATCTCCTCCTCACTGGGATAAATAAATTTCACCATACTGCTGTGGACCAGCTCGTAGTTCTGCATCTTACCTGCAGGGGGAGACAAAAATCCCATCTTAACACCAGTTCTGTAATTAAAATAGGCTTTTTCACTCTAATTAAAGTCAGAAAATGTTTTCAAATTTTGCACAGATATAATTAGGGCTATGATGATGAAGTCCACATATCAGGCAAAAGCATCAGTCAGGCCGACTACAAGGCAGAACAATAGTTTTTTTTTAACTGAACTAATTCCAATGGCAATTTTTAAATATAAGATGTGCTTTTCTAGACAATACTTTTAAATAAGTGGGGTCATATTAGTATTTGAGGACTAGATATTGTTCTCTCTCCGCTCCCTGTCTCAGAGCAAATCTGCTATGTTAGAGAGTGTAGCGTTATCGGTTGCTTGTAGCCTTAATGTTGCTACGTTAGCAGATTTCTTCATGTCCGTTAATAGTGCGTCTTTTGAAGCAGTAATTCTCAAACTTTTTCACATCAAGGACCCCTTAACTGACAAATTATCCTACGGCTCCCGATTTAATAACATTTTGTGCTATGTCTCCTATCTGATAGGATTTTTGCTTTTAGATGTTTTATTACGGAAAATGTATGAAACCCATGACCCAAAAAGTCATTTGTGTTACCTGATGCAATTATAGTGAAAATAAATGATTCCCCATTGTGCTGGGGACCCCCTGGACCTCCCTCAAGGAACCCTAGGGGTCTCCGCACCCCACTTTGTGAAACACTGCCTTAGAGTTTGGGAAAAAAACTATGTGATTTATACTATAACAAAAGTGTTTCACAAGAGAAAAGGATGAATCCCTCATCACTGGACAAGATGTGTCTCGGAGAAAACTTCAACAGGACCAGTCTTTTGTCAGAGCTGACACTTAGCTGATATAAGTTTTGTGTTGACTGCTGTCTGTACAACAAATTTCCCCTTGGGGACAATAAAGATATCCTTGTTCCTTGATCAACGGGTTAATGTACATTCTCTTTGAAATTAATACAGCAGAACTGAAAGGCTTTAGTACTTGGCTATAGTTTGACATATTTGTTTTAATTGGTTTCTGTATATTTTAATTTAGATGTGAACAATATTAAACACCACCTTTGGTGTTTTATTTATTATTATCTCATCTTCCAAAAAATTTTTTTCTCCAGAAGATGATGTTGGACCAGGAGAAGGTCTTATAATCAGGGTCGTCTTACCTGCACCAAACTGTGAATATAATGCTTCTGTAATCTTCTTCACTGTATTACGCTCCCATTATGTATTTTTATCCGGCAACAGTCATCTTTTATTTTTGTGTATAAGCCATGAGACCTGCCGAGAATGACGAGTTATATATAATTGCAGAGGGAAATTTGTCGTATCGATGAACACGGATCAATCAGATTGTTCAGGTAGGATTTGATCCCAAAACAAATACTAAATTCCCTCTGAGTGAACCAGTCCCAGCATGGTTACCTGTGTTTGTGCTGGTGAACTGGGAGTAGAAGTCCTGATCTGACGGCTCTGGTGGAGGAAGCTGTTGCTGCAGACTGAGAGCCGACATCAGCTCCCGAAGGAAGACGCTTGTCCCGTAACTGTCCCTGCTGAGACAGCACACGATGTGATCGGCCGAACGACCTTCAAACACACAGAAAGAGAAAGAATGAGAGAGAGAAAGGATCCATGGACAGGTTAGACGATGAGAGTAATATCGGCTTTAAGCAGCAGTTTGGTATGGATTTGTATGACCTCTGCAAACACTGGAGATAAGGTGTGTGTACGTCCACTGACCTACGACTCTGAAGTACTGGTCAAACAGTCCCACGTTGACAGACAGCAGCTCAGACAGTCTGATGGACAGACAGCAGCATAGACGAACGTCCGGATCTCCAGAGTCCATTATGTCCAAAACTGAGAGACGGAGAGAGATCAAAAAAAGAGAAGATATTTTACAAAACTGAAAGCCTACAGAGAAATATTTGAAAAATAACTACAACAATGTCATGTGATTATGGAAATCAAAGTAAGTGAGAGTAATACACACACACACACACACACACACACACACACACACACACACACACACACACACACACACACACACACACACACACACACACACACACACACACACACACACACACACACACTAAATGCATTTGTTACCTAAATCTTACAACATTACTGCTCTTGGTTTTGATCTTAACACATATCTCTGCTTGGTCACATTAAAACCAGGATCAATCCTGCTTCTAAAATTTTAGTAAAAGCTATAATAAATAGCAAGGGCAGCCAGAGCAGGTACTAAAACAGCAGTGACTGCCGTAAAATTATGTGATTATAAGTGCAATCTTTTCTCACTCTGACTGAACCAATTGTGTCAGTTCCTCCTACCTGAGTGATGACCGAGTGTGGAGGCGGAGTCTTCCAACAGAAAGTAGATTGTATCAGTGGAGAGCAGCAGACAGCAGGTGAGCTCAGACTCTGGAGACTTGTAGAGAACCACAGACAGCCACAAGACCTGTCTCACCTCCTCCGCCTCAGACTGATGAGCAGTGGCACAAAAAAGTAAAGTTAGAATAAAAATAAAAACAAAGTCAGCACAAGAACTGCAAAATGTCTTTCTGACCATGAACTCTGCCTTAAGAACTTTGGGAACTTCTGAAACTTTTTGCTATTTCTTGACAAAACTATTATATATTATAATATATATTAATTGATAAAATGATGAGTATATAAATAGGCAATAGTGTTGGGTAATATGGCCATAATTGTTATCACGATAAAAAAAGCTTATATAGTCGATATTATCAGTCGATATTACTTTCGAGTGAAAGTTGAAGAAACCAGATGTTTAATTGTGGTTTTAAAATATCTTCTTTATGGTCAGAACATGAGACGAATCACTTCAAAAATCTGAGGAAGAACACATAACATCTTTTTTCAACAAATATGCATCAGTAAAATTAAGTAAAATCTTTTTTTAGTCCTGTTTCCTCAAAAAAAATCTTAATTGAAAAATTAAATGCCAATTCATTTGTGACTAATAAATTATTATCATCAATTTATCGCCCAGCCCTAATAGATAATAATCAAATAAATCATTTGTTGCAGCCCAACTATAATTAAAATCTAAAATAGATATTTTTTCCTTTGGTGATTTTGCTCTAAAACAAAATGCATTTGGTCCTCTGATACTGAGACAAACAGCAGTACATTGCATAGAAAAGCAAGTGTCTGTTTGTCCTACCACTGCTATATATCTGCGGAAGTAGGCCAGCAGTTGCTGTTCTCCGAGCCCAGCCAGGAGCTTCAGACCTGGGGAGAGACCCAGGGTGAGGTGGGGGGACGGCTGGTTCTCCTCCACCTGGAGACGGGAGGAGTCGCAGCTGAGGAGGAAGAGGGAGGAGAAGAGAGAAGTGAGGCATCTCTCATGATCTCTACAGAGAGACAGCGGTGGGAAAAGATCATGACACACTGTGCTACCTGGTGTTTGTTGAATGATTCACAAAAAAATAAAGTCAGGATTTGTTTTTACTGTACAGGTGAGTGAGTGGTGTCCTTGTAAGAGAAGCATGTGTGAACGCTACACAATTAATTATTCTTGCAATGGAAATGTGCTGAAATGTCAGATGTGACGCAGCATCCAGCCAGAGGAAGTCCAAGTATAGGAGCCGAGGTGTGTTGATTCAGGGAGCAAATGCTGTAACAGCTGCTTTTCTGGGGAGTCTACACTGGGAGACAGGGCGGTGGCACACATTTGATGACACACGCCATATGCTGCCAATTAGAGATGCCAGAGTATTGTTTGTGAAAGTGTGGGGTTAATGTGATGTACATTTCTAGTAGTACAGATTACAAGTCTTCACAGGCCAAAAGGTTTTCTGTACAGAATGTTACTGCAGCTACAGAATCAATTTAGCTGCGAGAGAAAGTTGTGCCTTCGCTGATTGTCAAGTTGGACAATCAAGGAAGCAAATCAATCATACAGTGTGGTGCTGATGGACACATCTCTCTAATAAAGGCAGGAATCTGTGTGTTCGTGTGTCTTTCGATTATGTCAAGAAATATTCATCCAATCGACTTCACACATGGCGGGTGTGTTGCTGTGGACCCGAGGGAGTGCATGCTAACGTTTGGTGCTATGTGGACACATGACTCGTTCTGAATTAATAAATGAATTAACAGACATTTAATAGTGATTTGTTAAAGAACTGTGACATAAATATATACTGAGCAGGACATTTTACACTGTAAAACTAAACTTGTCGGCAGGGATGCACCGAATGCTCGGCAACTGAAATTAATCGGCCGGAAATAGCAAAAAAAAAGCACTTTCAGTGTTCGGGCTGATACGTCAAACAACCGAGTAAATTTTTACTGAACTATTACGCTGACATGTCGGCAGTGAGGAAGCATTATAGAGTGTCCGGGAAAGATGCAAAAATCGCCATTTGCAGACACTGTTCTGCTGAATCGTCTCCCAGCACATCCACTCCATCTGTGGCCAACTTCTCAGAAAAGGCAACAAACAGTCTGACCCCCTTTGAGTGTTTCTGTCACTCGTTTGTGAGAAGGTGATTAAGCTAGCTGCACCTACAATTGGAGTGCACACATATTCAAACCTTTATGGTAACGTTAGATCCACTGAAACAGACCAGTGCGAGCTGACAGACAGGTTAGCGACTTTATCCCGTCAGTTTCGCTCTATACAAAGACAAGCGTTGCAGTATGACAGTCCTACCTGAGGAGAGGCTAGAAAGTCTTCATGTTACACCATACGAGAACCACATACAACATTATTATTAAATTGTGTCGGACTTGATGAATTTAGTGCGAGGATACACATGTGACCACGTCCAGTTTTCAAAATAATGTGTCTATACAGTATGGAAACAAGATTAGTTGGATTATATTCACAGAAAGTATAAAACATATTACATGTTTACATTAAAAGTAAATGGACACTAGTAATTTAATCTAG
The DNA here is from genome assembly GCA_024633595.2 of Lepomis macrochirus. Classification (NCBI taxonomy): domain Eukaryota; kingdom Metazoa; phylum Chordata; class Actinopteri; order Centrarchiformes; family Centrarchidae; genus Lepomis; species Lepomis macrochirus. The sequence continues at coordinate 12,477,357 of JALXJV020000004.1, forward strand.
GTCCTCGGACCCAACAACCATAGTCTCTCCAAATCCTGTGGGAACACTGGGTAAAAGGCACATTATGACTATTTAATCTATGCAATAGTAAAAAAAATGGTAAAATAAATATAAAACCGTGAAAGACCTTGTTCAGTATTCGGGAAACTTTGTTATTATATTGGGTTTCAGCTCCTGCTGAGAATTTTCATTTCGCTGCATCCCTACTTGTCAGTCACCTTAGTGAACCAACTATGTAATGGAGACACTGTGTCTATATGACCTCAACCATATCTCTCATGTCTCTTATAACTTATCACCCAACCTAAAGCTATGTCAGCTTCATTGACGTCCATCAGCATTTACATTCACTGATAAATAAATGAGCGCTCTGATAAGATAAGTACACTGTGTTACAAACTGTATGGTCTTAATCAAAGTACAAGTGTAATATTACAATGCAGCTGTGAGTGCACACACAAGAAGAGGAATAATTCTGCAGTTACATGAAGTAACTAAGTAATCTATGTTGGACTAAAGAGAATTGCTTCAGAGGTCTACCTGCCGGTGCTGTGTGATTTCCGGGTATTGGTGCAACAGCACTGGTCTCTAGATCTGTAACAGCCTGAGAACACAACAACAAGGAGGTGTCAAACAAACCAGAAAGGGTCAAACTAAACAAACTAAACATCAATTGAAATAAGGCCTAGGGAAAACTAGCAGGTAGCTGGGTCTTCACCTTGTGTGTGTTGCCCTTGGTGTGGACAGGGCGTGCAGGGCCAGGGCAGGGCAACCATCTTCAGCCCCTCTAGAGAGGCTCTCCGCTTACTCAGCTCCGCCAGGAAGGAGCTCCTGTCCTGGGCCAGAGGGAAAATCAGCAGCAGCCTCTGACCACCCAGCAGCAGCTCCACAGTGTGACTCCTCCTGGACACAACATGATGGTTCAAATACAGATGCAAGGACGACATCCTGATGAATCCCAAGATGTGGGAATAATTATAGACTTTTACTGTTTCATTTTATCAGTCAGTAAACCTGATCAAGTTTCTTTTAAAAACATGTATAAGCTGATTAAACAGATGTGAATGTTAATGATACACTAATAAACTCAAAGTTAAGTCAGCACAGTATGGAAACTGTAAGTGTTAAAGCAGGAGACAAATGAATTGTGAAATATGACAGAAGGGCAGGATGTGGGCCCTGATCTCCTGATTCCTGTATTTCTATTCAGTTTCATTCCTGATGATCAGATCAGATAAATATCAATATTAGTTAAAAAATTTATCAGAACTTATTCTGCGTACAACAAGAACATTATCTACTACTTATCACTCATTGTACTACTTACTATACACTAATTAGCTAGGAAAAAAACAGAGATATACATACATCCTGTTTTCATTTTATTTGGTTCTGTAAAATTGCCTGCAGACACACAAGTACTTTCAAATGTACAAACTTAAAAAGATAAGGATTAAAACTCCAGAAAGTGCATTCATAAATACCTGTTTGGCTAAAAATACATAAAGAAAAATAAGACACATTTCATATAGTTAAAGCATCCATTCGTCCGGTCACAACCTCTGTACCTGTGGTGGTGTTTTGGTTCGGGGCAGGAGGTGGTTGCTGGTTCTGTCGCCGACCTGAGAAGCTCTCTCTCTGGGGTGAAGCACCACAGAGCCAAGGGGCACACGAACCAGCCTGCACCAGGAGGATGAGGAGGAGTGATAAAGGTCAGCACAACTCCTCTCTCTTTCTGCCAGCTCTCTGAAGTCCATCTTCAGCACCCAGAGGTGTCTGTGGGTGAGAAAGAGGACAGAAGGGAGGCTGGGCTCCTCTCTCTTGGACAAGATGCCTGACAGGAGGGGGTGGGTGCCCGGGGCAGAGGAGGAAGAGGAGGACATAAATAGATGGGCAGGGTAGCCTCCCTGTGCTCCTTGGCTCTCCTCCAGCTCCCAGGAGTTGATGAGCGAGTGTGGGAGGAGCTGTGGCGAGCTGGGGGGCTCTAGGTCAGTGTGAGACCCCGCTGCCTGGAAAAACAAATGAAAAGGTTTTTGGTTTTAAGGTGCTGGCACAGTGACAGAGACACTTCAGCCTGATTGATGCATCATGATGTGCCACACATGATACCTGTATCCTTCTGTTTTTGCATCTCAAATTACAGACTGAAGCTTGTTTAATAACTAGGATAAAGTTTTCTTTTTTATTATTCAGTCAGAAAATGAAGGAAATACTTGCAAAGGTACTCACAACTGAAATACTATTGACAGTAATGGAAAACTGACCAGAAGCTGCCCTTTAATGGCCCTAAATAGCTCATGTGATGCTCTCTGACCTGGATCAGCAATGTCAGCTCAGTCCTGGTCTGCCGGAGCTCCTCAGCCTCGGAGAAGATGTACCAGCGGGTCGGATCTCCTTGGTGGCCAAAGGCAAGGCAGGAGTCAGGGAGCTCAGCTCGGGAGGAGAGCAGGAGCTGAGAGTAGGGCAGCAGGAGGTCCACCTGCAGGCTGGAGAGCACCTCCTCCACAGCTGGACTCTGCTCCTGGTCTGAGAAGAAGAGAACAGGTCGCTCTTAATATTTTAGCATGCAGCAAAATCATTTCTACACAACAGGTGTTCAGCACATCATGTACTTTACTGCATATTTGGGCTGTAACTAACATTTTTCCCCCCATTCATAACTGATTCATCTTCTCATTATTTTATACAGTAGATTAATGGATTGATTTTTGATCTATAAAATGTCCATGTGGCGATTTTCATGTTGCTTGTTTTGACAAACCAGCAGTCTACAATGCAAAGATATTCGGTTTACAATCACATTAAAGAAAGAAAAGTCCTTACGTTTGAGAAGCAGAAACAAGGGCATGTTTGAAATTAAAGTAATATAAAATAGATACATTTTCTGTTGATCAGGTGGATTGTTTGATTTCTACTGCATTTATTTGGATATAAATTTTGTTTATTTTAAACCATTAAATGTTTGTTCTGCTGCTGATGTTAATCATGGTTGGACCGATAACTGGCAAAGTTAACTGTCCGCTGTCGAGTCTTGTTATTAAAAAAGAGGAGGAAGAAAAGTAGAAGACAAAGTGTCCCTGTGTTAATTGTTCAGTTATCTCTTGGTTTCTGTCATAGATGTCAAAAAAATAATTTTTCAATATTTATATATACACAAATTGTTCTCTTTTCTGGCCCTGAAAACATGAAAATATATTTGATTCTCATTCTGCACTTTGTGATGTATAATGTTACATAAACCTGCACCTGATCGTTAGCTTGTGAAAGTGTTTATCAAAGCATCAACGTGGTAGGAGCAGTATGTTTGGATATCAGTATGTTGTTTGTATTTCCAAAAGGAGAGTGTTTAAGGTCTACTTTATGGTTTGCTTTCTTGTCCTCCTCCTCAGGCAGGGAGTTGTGGGTGTAGGCTAGCAGTCACGTCATAATCAACATGTTCCCTTACATATTTCACTTCTGACAAAAAAAGTTAACTGTTGTTTTCAGCAGTCCAGTTTCTCTGTTGTTGTTTACTTTATTTTCTGAATCATCTTAACACAACACAAACAAGCTCTGTTTCACTTCCTGTTACCAAACAGAGTTCTGCATTTGTCCTGGTGATGCATCTGTCTGTCTGTGTTTTAAAAAACACTGAACTTTTGAACAAGCTGAATATTTTTCAAAGTTGCAGCGGCAGAACACTGAGATCTCTTTGGTCTACAGGCCTGTCTCGTGAAACATGATTAGTTAACTGGATGACTAACACCTTAAGATGTTTGCGGTTAACAAAGTGATCCAGCTAACATATTAATCCTGCTACAAGAACTCAGATTAATTTGTTCAACACAAAACTAAATTCATGCAAACAAATATGAAAAGCAAGATCTGCACACAAGTACACAAACCATGTTTAACTGAGGCTGATTGTGTGCTGACCTGTGTCCAAGTTGGTCCGTGTGAAACCATCTGATAGGCACAGCAGGCCCAACAGTCGGTCCGTCAGCACCAGACACACCTCCTTCTGCTCCACCTCCTCCTTCACCTGAAGACAGTAGCACCACAGAACCCGATTGACCCGCACCTCCTCCTCTGCCTCTTCCTCCTCCTCCTCTTCACATAGCTCTCCCTGGTGGCCACCAGGCTCCTCTGCAGGAGGAACAGTGAGTGACGTAGAAGAGGAGCAGACCGACTCCTCCACAGAGTCATCCAGACCCATCTCAAAGTATCCATCCCTGGAGCCTGGACTGGAATAATGAGCATACAACAGTTGATGAACCAAGAATGTTTAACACTGTGATTTTACACAAAAAAACAAACTTGCATTGTATTGGACACCGTCCTATGATGCAAAAATGCAAGCACCATCTCAAAAACTATATATCCCAAAAATCTGTGTGAATTTGAAGGAAACTAGTCAAAATCCTAGATCAATCTGAGTTTTAGGGAATCCACAAACCAGTGGGAATTTTTAGGAATCTTAGAAACCACTGGGAATCCCACAAACTCACACGCACTTATAAGAATCACAGAAACCAGTGGGAATCCTTGAGGAACTGCTGAACCCAGCACAAAGTATAAGGAATCCCACAACATTAGGGGATCTCAGACAATGCTGGGAAATTTTAGGGCACTCAGAAACCACTCGAAATCCCAGAAATTAGGGGCAACTTTAGAGTCTTCCACAAACACAAAAACCAAGAAACCATTGGGGATCTTGGGGGGTGTCATAAACCATATATAATATAATATAGAAAAAAGCAGGAACCGTAGAAGATCCCAAAAATCCTAGGAAACTTACAGGAATGTCAGAAACCAGTAAAAACTTCTAGGATTCCCAGAACATTAGGTGTCTCAGAAAACACTTTTCTGAATTTTAAGGGTCCTCAGAATATCTTAAAATCCGCTGCAACTTTCTCAGAAACCACTGTGAATCCCAACAGTTCCAATTTAAGAAATCAGTAAGAGAAGGTTTCTGGTGAAATTACCTGGGACTTCCCACCTCGGTGCGCTCCACATGGGACTGATCCTCTCTGGATTCAGATCTCTTCTCTTCTTCCCTCTCCTCCTCCATCTCTTCTTCTTCCTTCTTCCCTTTCTGCTCCTTCAGGGTGGAGCTGAGACAATGGCAGAGCTGTGTAATGAAGTCTTTGTTGGAGGAGGAGAGGGAGAGCAGGTGAGCAGGAAGTAGAGGACAGCAGGCTGCGATGCAGGAGGAGCAAGTGGTTTCAACTGGTCTGGAGGAGGAAGAGGAGCAGACACAACTGCAGGAGAGAGAGAGAGACAGGGAAGGAGATTTTATTTTGGTCCATGATTTCAAGAAACACCTGTTCAAATATAACTTGGACAAATATAACTATCAGCTTTCATAAACACCTCTGCCGTCAATTAATCAACTGTACACACGCATCTTTAAAAAAAAACAAAGCAAAAGATATTTGGGAGTAACACAGTAACAGTTGCTGACTTGTCCTGATTCTGTAATTCCTGCTGGACATACTGAACTACACCTGCCTCCATCTTGACTTCCTGCAGACCCTGTTAGCAGAAGAGAGAGGCCTGAAGACAAGACATTATTGCCTGATTATTGTTAATAAAGTGACTAAAGTAGCTGTAATGCTGTAGTATTAGTATGTGTAGTAACATTTTCAGCTGCAGTAGTAAAACAAAAGAGTAGTAGCAGCAGTAATTGCACAACTGTTTGCTATTTAGACAAGGACCAGATTACAGCTGGTTTTTACCAAAGAAGGGAAAGACACACAATAATGGTCCCCAGTAGTAATCGAACCGGTGACGTTGAGGTTACATGGTGTCTTAGGGTGCTTTCACACCTGGATCGATTGGAGACGTTGTTCCGAAACAAGGGGGCTTTTCCCTTTTGGCTCGGATCGTTTGGTGATATGTGAACACAACAATCGCACTCTGAACCGGAACAAAACAACAGAGCCGGGACCGCCTAGTAGAGGTGGTCTCGCCTCGATTCCATACGAACCCTGGAGCGGTTCGTTTGCAGTGAGAACACAACCGACCCATGAACCGGAACAAATTAATGTGTTGCCTGGCAACCAACGCTAAAAGATCGCTTTTCAACAGCTTCGGCAGCGTATTTTGCTGCGGTATGTCGTTGTGGTTGTATTATGTAGGCCTACTGCTGTCTGAGTTTTTTTTTTAACTTCGTGCGGTGCTTCTCGACGGAGCGTTCACAACCGCTCTCTTTATCACTGACACGCTTGTAGACTTCAGTGTTCTTGTGTGTGGTGTGCAACATCCGAGAGATGTGTCGGTCTGACCAAACATCTATTTCACCTCTTTGCAGCGCCAAGTCCACCCGCGATTAATTTTGTGTTACTGTTGTCATGGAGATGTCCCCCAATAGACTGCGCGACCTGCACGCAAGAGGTAGTGATGTAATGGCGTAAGGAAAGCCCTTGAAGGGTGAGCGATTTGGACCGCTTTACAACAGTGTGCTGTGAACACGAGTGACGTATTTAATTGATTCGGAACAAAACTAAGTCGATCCAGGTGTGAAAGCACCCTTAAACACTCAGCAACCAGGATGACCCCAGGTGATACAATTACTAGCATTATATTTGGTCTTATTAAAAGTACTAGTATTTATTGGTGCGAATAATTTGCTTAAAAGCAGCTAAATTCATTTTATACAGTATATATTTTCAAATAGTTTCCAGGGTCTTTATGAAACTCAACACAGAAAAAGCTTTGTTTAAGACATCTTTATTTCTGACTAATTTCACAGTTTAAGAAGTATATTTGTTCATATTTCAAAAAGAAGCCTCCCTGTTTTCTGGTCGGCTTCCGTTTTAGATTCAAACTGAACACATTGTCCATTTTTAACTATTGTCTTGATAAAATCGGTAATGTGTATGATGAATCCAGAGTCACCTCATTCTCACCACTCTGCTGTTCTCAGTTTATCATTTTACCCCAAATACTTTCATTCACTCAATTTTCAGATACCTTTACAAGTTGTTAATGTATATTATGGTATTTGACACTGACCAGACAGTAATAGTAGGAGTCGTAGAAGTAGTAGTAGGAGTAAGACTTGCAGAAGCTCCGCATTGTGCGTGTTCAGACAGACTGACAGCAGGTTGTTGTACCTGCAGACAAACACATGAAGCAACATTAGAGCTCGGCTAAAACCAAATATCTACTTCAACTGGTACATCTTGTGTACAGCGCCCTTCCTCACCTGTACTTAGGCACAGCCATGTTTTGAGCCAAATGCTAACATTAGCAAGCAAACTTGCACACGATGACTTTGTCAACACACTTTAGGGGGTTACACTGACCATATTTACCGTGTTAGTGTAACATATTTGCGTGCTAACAGTTAACACAACGAACAGAACCACTAGCCTACAGAAGCTATTTGATCATTCATTTCTCTCTGTTTTACTCTGGACTAGGGCTGAATAAGGAATCAAAACTACTACTACTGCAATTTTTCAAATCACAGGAGGGGCAATTTTTGTTTGCAAAGGCAAAATGTGTGTCAAAATAACATTTTACTTGTCATACTGCAGAGACGTCCTGGCCTACACATCATATTCTACAGACGGATGTTCTCCAAACATCTTTGTTTGGTACAGATCTTTGCAAAAAACAAAACAAAACTCTTCTGTATATCAAAACATTTAGCAGGAGCAGATTACATTTTTTTTTTAATAAGAATGTTTTGGAAATGATTATGTTGTCAATATTTTCACTATGACATGGCACTATGTTTTTACATCTTTGAATCAAGACATTTTGTTTAATGACACACTGTTAGACTCCCGATCTAAACAATTAGTTGATGGTTTTTTTCATATTCCTCTTCACATTAAATCGTACAGATTTCTGAACACTCCTTGCCTCTCCACCCCTCCCATCCAATTAAACTGCTTTACCTCCCAACTGATAGCTGACTGGTTGTAATGACAACAGACCCCGCCCCTCCATGGTGTTTCAGGTGTGTGTCTCACCTGGGCCATGTCGGCAGACAGGAGGTGTGTACTTGGGTTAAAGCTCGCGGGGGGAGGTGCAGTGTCCACAGGGGGGAGAACAGCGGGGGGAACTGCAGCTTCTTCTGTGCTTGTCACTTCTGCAACGGAAACCGAGCAAATCAGTGACGCTGATGGTGAGGAGCACACTCTGCACATTTTGACTGATGTGACACTGTTAGTGTGCTGATGTATTTATTTTTTGGATGGATTCTACAACTTAAAATCTTTCAAATATGACTTTCTGTGTCATATTCTCTTTAGTTAATTAAATATCTTTGGCTGTATCTTTTGACTGTTGGTTGGACAAAATAAGACACCTTTAAAACACCTCTGTAGTCTAATTGTGATGGAAATTTTTCACAGTATAATACACAAAACAATTGAATTATTTGAAAAAATAATCAGCAGATTAGCCAATAATGAAAATGAGTTAGCAGCAACCTATATGAAGTGCTTCAAAATTATCAACAAACATGGCTGCTTTGAGTTTGGTTGAATCAAATAAAAATGTCTAATTCATGAAAAACAAACAAAACATCACAGCCACATAACAGTCAAGCCCTGTTTCACTGGACGAACATAAAAAAAAAATACCAACATGCATTTGATTGTTACCGTTTAGATTCAGACATGCACACAGTATGCAGCCTGTACCGAGCCAGAACAAATATTAGTCTCACAGTCGGAGGTTAGTGAGCATTAGCAAGGAGTCGCACAACGCCCAGCCAAACATTAACCAGTGACTGATATTCACTAGTTCTCCTGTCATGCTCCACCAGCTGTTTGTAAATCCATCACTCGGTCTGTGTGTGAAGTTCAACTGCTCAGAAATAAACCTGTCAGTGCTCTTTGATGGACAAACTATGTAATGGAGACACCGTTTCTAAATTACATCAAATATGTTTTTTATATTTCTGTACTCTTTTCCTATTTAATTGTCAAACCACATAGTCAATAAAGATATACCTGTGATAAGAAAATATCTGACTTGCAGGTGTATTGGTGGGGCTTCAGTCAGTTGTAACAGCAGCTTGTAGTCTGATAATCAGACTAAATGTCAATTTCTTTTCTTCTATTTGTCCTCTCAATGTCATTTTCAGTCGCCAAAGAAGCTGTAGTGGCAGTTGCTGGGAGCATTTAACTTAATGTCGATTGAAGAAACGTTGAATTAAGAATTGTTAGTTGACTTACAACAATTTGTACATCTATTCCACACTTATCCAAGACACTTATGAGGTCTTTTTACTGGTTCCATGTTTCTGAACCAGGCTATTCTAATAGCTGCTTGATGTAAATATAATTATTAAGTTTAAATGTAAGAATTAATGAGGCTGGTGCAACATGTGTGATGAATAAATGTAAACATAGCCAACATTTATGTTATAAGGCAGAGTTTGAGCTCATGAACAGCTGAAGCAATAAGCAGGCAACTAATCACACATTTGAAAGTTATAAATAGACAGTGAAAGAAGCTGTTTTCCTCTGAGTCTGAGCAGGAAGCAGTGTTTACAACAGGAAATATAAAGCAGTGGAGATCCGGTTTGAAGGCTAAAACAAGACACTATCAGGAGTGACAGCAGGTTAGCTTTAGCTTCATCCAAGCTGATGAAGGATTTATGATTTCTTCACAGCAGCAGACTGACAACATGTTCACATGTTAACAGTTTCTGATGCAATTACATCTCTGAGGAACATTTAGATGATACAAATCGCAAAAGAAAACTGAAGAGTCCAACACACTGTACGTAACTGCAATGGAAAAAGCATTTCAGTGTAGCCTCTATTGTGTTACTCCTCATTATCTGAAGAAAGGAGAGTTAAACCAAATGTTATCTTCACTGAAAGCAGCAGCCAGACAGATTTCATCTTTTCACATTCTGTTTCTACACCTGTTCAGAAAACAAACACACCATCTGTATTATCTTTTGTTTTACTTTTGATGGAGCTAGGGGGGCATTTCCCCTGCTTCCTGTCTTAGTGCACACAATCTTCTGTAATTTGGTTTCCTGCAGGGTTTCCGCTTTAATAACATAAAACAACAACCTTAAGGGGTAAAAACACAGAGACACTAGTTAACACAGAAAAAGCCTTATATTTAATTAGTGTGTTGCTACATGAGATAATGCGTCAGAATCTGGACAGCTTACTGCCTCAACTTAGGGAAAAACCCTGTTATGAGAGAGATAATTACTATGTCCGAGAATATTCTAGTATTCCTTTAACTGATCAACAGAAATGTTCAAAACTAGTTGTAAATATCAAAAAAAGGCTGGTTACAGTTCCTGAATTGTCTATTCTCAGTTTCACCATAATTGAAAAAGCTTAAGGTTTTTTGACACTTCAGATGGAAAGTAGTAAGGGTTTATTGAGTTTTTCATTATTTCCTTATTGTATTAAAAATAGTCAGCTACAGCCTAATAGTTATTATATTTCATACAGACATTAAAGTAGTCTTCAGTCTTTCAGGATAGTAGCACAGAAACACAATGCTTGTCTTTATGTTTTTCCTGAAGCGTTAAATTCACTGTGTAGGAACCACCTACCTGCTGAAAAACAAACCTGCAGTGGACTGCATTTTGACAAATCAGTTGAAGTAATGAGATTCATCGGTAGGAACCAGGATGGGTGTGAAAGTGTAGGGATTTCTCCATGTAGTACCAAGCTCCTCTACATTTCACCTAAAGCCCTGGCGTCCACGAGATGCAATTCCGCACATGAACGTGGGGGCAGTACGTCGATCTGACCTGCCGGTCAGCAGCAATCTCCTGTTCCACACACCAGCCTAGGTGGTGGCGGTATGCAGTTGGGAGCTCCTGGAGCTAGTTTGCAATTACTGAGATCGTTATGATGTTTCATTTAAATTACAACGCCCTCGAGTGTCACTATGTTTGGTTTGTTTACGTTGTGCAAATTCAGAGGTTGTCAAGGAAGATAATCCGATGTTGGTGAGGGATAATCCGGTCCTGGTCTGCCCCCTAGTGGATTCAGGTTAAATCCTCTAGTTACACGCATATTACGCAGGCAAGTACGTGAACAATGCCGCTTGTGTCGCTGACACCTGTTTGTGCCTACGCATTGTAAAAGGCAAGTATATCCAGAGCTTTAATGTTTCGTGCCGTTGCTTGTAAGTTGTGGCATTTTCTGATGTGCAAGTAATGAATTCATTAAATTTGGTTTCAAAACCAACATTTGGATAAAATAGTCACTAGTTGCAGCCTCAGCAAGCACAGTCAGCTTTTGGGAATTGCCCGTTTTATATTCCAAAGAGCAGAGAAACATACCTGTCTGGCCGCTGCCTTACAGCAGATATAAAAACAGCCCCCCCCCTCCCTGCACAGCCTGATACATACATGATTACCTTGGCTGGGGTAGGCAGCCTGCTGGGCCGAACAGGAAGAGGAGGAGGGAGGGAGGAGGAAGAGGTGACAGCAGGAGGAGTAACAGCAGAAGAGTAGCAGGAGGAGGAGGAGGGGGGAGAGGAGGGGGAGAGGTGAGGAGGTGCAGCAACAGACAGTCTGGTCTCCTCACTGATCTGACGAGAGGACAGAGAGGAGGAAGCCTTCAGAGAGCAGCAGTCACCTACATCATCAACCAGATCACATCCTACAACCTGCAACCAGCAGCTCCATTCAATTTAAGACATCTTCAGATGTGTGTTCAGAGACAGACCTGCTCCATTTATTGAAACAAATCAATGCAGTTGCATTAGTCTGCTTCTGCTCTAGCTGTATAATTATGGTATTTGTATGAGGTTGTGTGAAATCAAAGAGCTAAATCTGTGTGCTGAGTTTTTTTAAACATAACCTTCTGACACGTTTTCGTTTTAAACCTTTGACTGCATTGTTCTTTCTGCAGAACAACACTGTAAAGATGTGTTTTCAGGAAATATTATCACACTGAATGTAAAAGGTCTTTTCCTGTGTGGGTGTTAAGTCCAACACTTTTAGTTTAAAACATTCTGCTTGGAAGCTGCTTAGAACAACAAACGGCCTAAATATTTTACCATTTATAGCAGTCAAGACTATGTAAGATTACAGCCTGACACAATCAGTAATGAATCATGCTTTGCTGAGCTTATTTTATTTTTTACAAAAGCATGAAGACTCAGGCCTCTAAATATGGCTATATTTATGTACGATTAAAAACCTCACTGGTGTGTAAAGGTGCATTTCATGAATAATAAATAAGAGCCTAACTAAAGATAATCTAGCCATGTTTTGATCTGTTGCCGTTGCCTTCTTCCTGATTCTCTGATTTGTTCAGTGATTCAAATTTTTTTCTTTGTAGGTGGTACTACGAATGGGGGTGTCATCTTTCTGCATAGGTTGTTTACAACAAATATTTAACTGTCCTTTGTAACCATAAAAGCACATTAAAGGGCCCTTTTTACTGAAGGCTGGAAACCCAAACGGGATGCAAAACTATGAGTTAGTTAACAGCTAGCCACAAATAGATATATTGAGATATGAGATAGATATAATGAGAAATAGATATAATGAGATATTCTCATGGCAAAAAAAGATCCACAAAATATGAGAAAATAAAAAACTACAGGCACTAACATAACGTTGCAGGCTATGTTTAAACCATAGACTGTATATACAAATTTTTAAACACACACCGATTTAGCTCAAGAACTTCACAGATGAGTTTACACTGGTGGATTTTTACAAGTTAGTTAGTCCAAGGAAGATTACAACCCCTCCCACCTCAATCATGGCGGTTTTTATGCCCACACAACTCATTTACTGTTTGTATTACATTTTAACTCTACTGCTGATGTGCACAAAAAGCTCAATGTGTCTAGTCCCTAGTGTCCAGCTGGAGTTGTTGCTCTGCAGGTTGTGACTCCAAACAACACAACATCAGCTCGTCACAATAGTTAACAAAACAGGCTGCTGTAGTGACTGACAGAGTGTCTTTTAAGAACAGCTGACCAATCCTCAGGCTTCAGAGATCAGTTAGTAATTAACATATTAGAGTCACTAGTAGTTACATCTAATAGGTGGATTTTGTTTTGTGATGATTGGTCTAATGTAACGTTAGGATTATAACACCACTACAGCAGGTTTCAGGGTTAATTCATTGTAAGTTATGACTATAAGGTACAACGGTTTTAGTCAAATAATTTCCTCTGATGCTGACAATGATTTAATATTTAAAGTTCAGTGTAAAATTCAGGTAAAATCATCTGATGTAAGAATATAAAATACATAAATACTGACAATTTAACCACATAAACTGGTCTCAGCAGGTTTGATACTATCTCCTGCTGTATGATTCAGAGTGTACCTTCCTGTCGCCGCTGCTCATCCTGTCTTTGACTTCTTTGGCTTTCTGAATGGCTTTCAACACTTCCACTGTGTCTAGCTCCTTCTCCGTCGTCACTTTACAGTCCAGACAAACCTGACAATGGAGAGACAAAGGACACAAAAACATGTCAACACCTTTTTATATACAGTCTATGCTCAACACACACACAATTTAAAGAGGTCATATTACTCTCATTTTCAGGCTCATCATTTTATTTAGGGGTTGTATCAGAACAGGTTAACATGGTTTCATTTTCAAAAAACACCATATTTCTGTCATACTGCACATTGCTGCAAAGTGGGAAGCTTCCAGTCTGAGATGTGAATCCAATGCGGAAGTCCCTTAAACCTATATTCTATTGAATGGCCAAAAGGGGGCGACTCTTCTGGTTGCAAAAAGAAGTCTGGCTCCATTATAAATGTTGGTAAAATGAGACTACTTCTTAGCTGATTTATTACCTCAGTAAACACTTTCATAATGAGTTTATTGTCTCAATCACTAGTTTCATGTCTTCAATACAATACGATGTTCATTTAGTAAATTATGACTTAAAACAGCAGGTTTGCTGAAGCTCTCTGTTCTTTTAAATCAAGACTGAAGACTTTTCTTTTTATCACTGCCTTTAACTAGTAGATTGATAACTTACACTGCACTGTAACTTTTAATGTCCTGTTTTCTTTTTCTTTGATTTTAGATTTTAACACTATTTAAAATGTGCTCTTTTTCTGTCTCTGCATCACGGTGACAACTTATGTCCATTGACTGCCTGGAGGGTAGCTAGTGTTTGGAAGGGAGAGGAGAGGCAGCACGTGGACGTGTTGTCGCTGTATGCGGCAGCAGCTGTGAGAGTGAGAGTGTTTTTCCTCTGGCATTTTTGAGGGCGTGTCAGACTAGTCGCTAAGCGAGCATTATGACTGATGTTTTTTGTGACATCAGCACAAAAGCGGAAAAAAAGGCTGAACTACACCAAGCTGTTTTCAGGCAATGTTTTCTGTGGGAGATGGGAACTCCCTTTGGGGTGGACTTTGGGCCTTTTCACTTTGCAAACCCATCACTTGTACAAAAAAGGTATATACTGTAACTCAATAAAGCAGAGCGGAAAAGTCAAAAAGCATGATATGACCTCTTTAAAAAAACAAAAAAGTAACAAAATCAATAGTATTAATAGCAATAGCTGAAGTAGCATAAACACTGGCAGTGGGAGTATTGATAGATTGTAATGAAAAATGACTACTATTAGTTATATGTGCAGTTTCTATAGTAGTAGCAGTAGCTGTATTTGCAGGAACAGTAATATCAGTATTAGTATGGTTGCAGAGAGAGAAGCAGTTTGGTGGAGTTGATTGTTTACCTGAGCAGTTGTAGTAGTAGTACAAGCAACAGTGTAAGCAAGAAAACCCTTTAGGTGGTGTACCTCTGCTGTAGTAGTACAGCAGTAATATATAGAGTGTGGTGGTTTTGATGGTGTACCTCTGCTGCTCGGTCTCCAAACTGGGCCAGGACTTTGGTTCTGTAGTCTGGGATGATGCACATGGGGTTACTGGACAGGTTGAGTTTCTCCAGACAGGGCAGAGAACCGATGTTCCTGATCTCTTCCAACTGGAATCGCACACAATTCAAATCAACCTCAACTCCTCACTCTCTTTTTGACTGGGCAGGAGGAGGTCCTCTACTAAACAGATCCCTCCTTAATGTCATGAAGGGAGTAAAATTCAAACAGTGTTTGCACATACATTTACTGAAAGAAAAAGAGAGGATGTTTTTTTCTCAACGTCTAGACATTGCTTAGACACACCGGGGATACATTTTGTATAATGTGGGACCTTTGACTTATTGTAGTGTATAAGTGTGTTTCGGAGAATCAACCGCAGAGAGATGACAGACACTGGGGAGAGATAAAGATAGGGGACAGCCGAGGCCCTTTGTCGCAGTTAATACGGATGATCAATTACATCTACAGGTGTGCACTTAAATCATTTAAGTATTTCCTTGTTTTTTTACAAATGCCATATTTTATACATTTTGTAAGCGATTGTTTCTTACATGTTTCACTTCCTTTTGATGTACAAACTGTGCAGGAAGATTTTCTGTATGAATCTACGTCACTTTGACCACTAGGCCATCAAGACATCTGAGGTGTGATTACCTGGGCCAGCTGGTTGTGGCTGAGGTCCAGGTTGACCAGAGAGTAGAGCTTGGTGAGTCCGGTCAGTTGGTCCAGCTGGTTTCCAGCCAGGCTCAGAGTTTTGATGTTGCCCAGACGAGTGTGAGCAGCTTCCAGGAACCGCAGGCTGTTATAGGCCAGATCCACATGAACCAGATTGTATAGGTGCTGCAACCACAGAACATTTACCTTTAATGACAAACTACACATCTGTAGAGGTTTTCACACCATCTGTCAGGACCAGCTGCCTGCTGCAGCAGCTGTGTGAAGAGAGTGTGAAGTCAAAACTAACTGCTATGTACTATTCACAGAGGCATCCTTTCATAAAACTTCACTAAGGTGGGTAAGCAGACACCTAAACAGTTTCTATGAGAAACACTGAAATGGAGCCAACAGCAAATCCCTTCTCAACTGAATCCAGCATAAAATCACTCCATAGTCTAGTATCAAAATACTGTTTGTGTTATTGTCATCATAAATCCATAAAAAGGATGTAGAATTTCACAGGAAATGTTCTCCTGAAAAATATCAAATTAACTTCTCCTCTAGCTCTTCAATCATTAAGTCTCCCTCATATTTCCGTTCCATCTGCCAGTTAATAAGGAACAACTTCTACCTGCCTGGGAAGGTGTACATTTCAGGTTCAATCTTAACTCTACTGTAACTAACTTGTATGGTGCAACCTGTTTTTCCTATTTAAAGTGTAAGCCCTTCACTACGTTCAGTCTAAGCCACGTTTGAACTCACACACAGCTGCTGCAGCAGCCTGATGTGGCAGAAAGGGCTTCAGAAATAAAAGGAACCTCATAGAAATGAGTGCAGAAACACTGAGTATACCAACTGAAAATGTACTGGGAACTATTTTCATAATGGATTCATCATTTAAGCCACGTATTAAGCAGAAATGTCAAACATTTTCGCTACTACTGCTGCATCTCTGTTTTTTTCACAGTAAACTGAATGTATTTGGGTTTGGACTGTTTGGGACATAGTTTTGCTATTCTTTGACATTTAACAGACCAATCAATACATTAATGCATTTCTCTAAAGCATAACCATCATATTAATCAACAGTGATAGTAATTATTAGTTAGTTGTAACCCCAGAAATGATACTGACACCGACACGAAGGACCACTGTCCTGACAGAGCTGATGTACCTGGAGGTTTTCCACTGTGGATAGCTGGTTGTAACTCAGATCCAGAAACTCCACCTTAGGAATCAGTTTCTACAACAGAGAAAAACTGTGTGTTTAGCACACAAATGTATGGAATCTAAACATTCTTTTATTCACATACACAGCCCTTTATTTAGCCCAGTGCTAAGACAGAGACGGTGATTTGGCCTAATCTCCTCATACCACAGCATGCTGACTTATCAGAACCAGCAGGTTTGTACTGAGTATTTGTTATTGATTTGTTATAGATTATCTCAAGATATTAAACAAGAACACAAATGTATCACTTGTATGTTACAAAAGATAACTTGCAATTTGCATGTCTAAAAACTATATCACTGTTATGGAGTTTTAGCTGACTTGGTTTGTCAAAGTGACACGCTACGTTTTACAAACATGATGAATTTAGCATCATTATTTAATCACTGAATAATTAAAACAGCTTTTCAAGGCTGGAAAACTTAATTTCACACAAGAGATTATGCATAATGCAAATCATTTCAAGAAATCATCAAAATCCGATTAACTTTTTCTATTTCTACAAAGGTGGTAAATTGGAAAAGGATTTTTGTTTTGTTTTGTTAAACAAAAAAACAACATATAAAAACAAAAAAAACTCATAAATGATCTCTGAGATAGTGTGTGAAATGGACAGACAGACAGACAAACCAAGGTCAGTCAGTATTTCTTCCCCTTAATTCACTGTGGGGAAAACAATTTAATAAGCACTGACGATGACTTTTAAACACTGTTATCAACTGAAGTTAACATTGTGTTTAGGTTTGGTGGGCGAGTCTCACCACGGAGTTGTCAATGGTGCTGATACAGTTGTGGCTCATGTCTAGTGTGGTCAGGTTTCTCCACGTCGGGATGACGGCGGTGACGGGACAGCCAGACTCCGCCCCTTCAGCCTCCCACTGGGAGAACTCACTCGCTTCCGGGACCAGGATCGACTGAAGGATGCCAGAACCAACAGAGTACACACATCAGTACACAACACACAAGACCACGCATGGCCACATATACTACAGAGTACTATTTAATCTAAACTGTGTCATCATATTCAAGGATGGTTGAAATCAAGGGAAACTGGACTTGGTAGATGATACTAGAAGACGTTAATATCAGAGAAACTCAGGATGATTTTCAATAAACACCACATCCTTTTGTTTTTTTAAACCCTAGAACACGCTAAGACAGATACTGGTCCACCCGAAAGACTGCACACCCAAACACAAGAAAAGCAATCTAGTGTGTGCCATCCAATGCAGTGAGGAATGCACAGACCCGTTATTGGGAAACCAAACAACCATTAAACAAATGCGTGGCTCAACACAGAAGGGCTAGCTCCTCAACTCAGCAGTTTACATACATATGAAGGATTAAGAACACTATTTCAATGACAACCATGTACATATTTTGGACAGGAAGGACAGATGGAGTGAATAGACCACCAGAACAGACACCATTGCAGAACAGGAAAGGAGAGCTAAGACACCACTTAAACAACACTTACAATGCTGTCCTTTCATCTCCTCCCAGGACAATGAACAAACGCTCACATTTGACCTCATGCCAATGCCAACATCGACCGTTCTGACTCGGCTTCACTTGACTCCAACAACGTACCAAGCGGTATCCATCACCACAATAATGACCCCACAGAGGTTAAATGGCTGGGATTCCCTACCAGCCAGTCAGAACTGAAGAAGCCCCTCGGATGAGAGGCGAAACGTCTTCAAATATCTTCAACCAAGTCTGGTTGATCTTGATTTCAACCTTCCTTGGACAACTATGACCTGGATGAGTATCTTATGTACCATCATAGTTTCTGTGGAGTAGTGGATACTCAGAGTTGCCAGACTGGACCTCAGAGACGACAGACCTTGAATCTGCTCAGAGCTGCACTCACTGATCTGGAGACAGAGAGAAACAGACGTTACAATCCATATTTTATTCCATCAGTGCGGTCCCATAAATACTGTTATAGGAACATACTCAAGAGAACATGACTTAATTACATAATTAACTCAGCACCAGTACCTCAGAGACACCGTGGCATTTCATTGCTGCTGATCATGTTACGTTTTATTTGTTTTTCACAATGAAAAGAAGTTGTCTCCTCTGATAGTGTTTTTACAATGCATAAAAAGTGGAGTGACGTCCAACTACTAGTACGTTATGCGTTCTAGTTGTGTCTAAAACGGTTACCAAAGTCTGTTTCCATCAGCCTGTCACATGTTCTGTTTATGTATTCACCAACCTTCAGCCCTTAATTATGCTCGTCAGAGAAATTAAATATGAGCTCGCCTTTTCACAAACAGATCAAACTATTAATAATATTGCACAACACACTATGCAGTTAAAAATAATGTATATCAAGAGGCTATTCAGGACAATCACGGGGCGGCTGTGGCTCAGGCCATTAATCGGAAGGTCGACGGTTCAATCCCCGGCTCCCCCAGGCTGCATGTCGAAGTGTCCTTGGGCAAGACACTGAACCTGGCAACTTGAGCACTCTGTTTGAGCACTTAGGCTCAGTGAGTGAATGTGTGTGTGAATGGAGAAGTAGTGTAAAAGCGCTTTGAGTGGTCGAAAAGACTAGAAAGGCTATACAAGTACAGAGCATTTACATTTGGTATTTATCTATGACAGATTGAGTTTGCCAGCAACAAGAAGTATTAATTATTCATATTTTTTGGCAAATGCTCTTTAAAGAACGATGAGGCTGCTGTGTCAGAGCTATGTGGTTATTTAAAGATAAAAACTACATAAAGTTATATCAGGGTAATACCACATATAGTCATACACCTCCAGTATAAAACACACACACACACGAGTAGGGTTCTGGTCGTGACCTATTTCACACTGCTCTGTGTTCAAACTGAAATTTGAAAATAATGTGTAGCCAGTCTGAGAGAGGGAGTGGGATGACCTCCCATTGTTTTGAAAGTGAACAGTGCAATAATACAAGCAGTTTGGCTATAGGCCAGTGACAGAGGATAATGAACGTTTGATCAAACGCTGTATAATTAACAACTTTCTGGTGTGCTGCTCGTAGCCCGCTTGCCATGTAGCTCCTGCAGTTTATGATTAACAACTCCTCCCACGCTATGGGTTGCTGTGAACACTGATTAATAGCCTGCTCACACCAGCATTTATGTCACTTCAGACACCAATCAGTTGTCTCAAAACAGTCACAGTGAACAGCAGATTTATTTGTGGAGGTGAAGCAGATCCACACAGAACCTTCACGACAAGTTCTGTTGGAGAACTTGTCGTGAAGGTTCTGTGTGGAACTTGTAAGCATGTCCCCTTAAGTCTGGAGCATTTGATATGTAGGCTGGGGCATCTCTGCAGCACCACAATGCTTTACTGTTTATTACTTGTGGTAAATATTTATGAAATTTTGATATTTTATGGCCTTGTAGCTCACTAATTATTCCCATCCTAAATTGTTATATGTTTTACGTTTATGTTATATGTTTTGTTGTCTGCAACCTTGTCAGTTGTGCTGCTGCCTGTCTTGGCCAGGACGCTCTTGGAAAAGAGATTTTTAATCTCAATGCGTTTTTTCTGGTTAAATAAAAGGTAAAATAAAATATAAAAAACAAATTTACAAAATAGTATTTTGTGACACATTTTACCTTTATCAGAAAACTGCAGCTCCTGTGATTTTAATAATATGTCAGTTTAATTGTTCAGCCCTAATGAGTATTTTTGAGGTGAGACAGACAGATGCAAAGAGAGTTACCTCTATCTGCAGCAGTGATTTGAAAACTGACAGGTCGAAGGGGAGACTGCTCTCCTGGATGTTACTGGTTCCTACTGGACCTCTGGTCCCACACACCTAACGAGAGGAGACAAAACAGGTGAGAACATTCACCACCTCTGTTTCTAAAAGCAAAGTAAGGACACAACACTAAAAACTGTACGATAGTTAAATAAAGGGGCGTGTGACCTTGAGGTATCGCAGTCTGCAGGTGAAGTCGAGGATGTGTCCCAGGTCGGTCTTGGCGTCTCCGTAGAAGCAGGTTGGTTTGGCCAGACGTAGCTGCTGCGAGACGGAGTAAAGCTGCAGAGGACGAAGAGAAAACACCTCCCCAGCCTGCAGCAACTGCTCACCTACAACACACAAACATACAGAGGTCTGATATGGTGCACCGTCCAAGATTTCATGACAACAATTAACAGCTTGTTTCATGACTAACAATTAATAGCTTGTAAGTTTACTGTTCACAGCTGTCGTTTCACAGGGAAACATCTACAAACCAGATGTTGACAATACCTGCAACATTCACCAATGTCATATAGCACATTTACATCCTTATGATCAAAATCTCTGACACAAAAATTTAAAAGAAATCTGGTATCTGTGGTTGTCACACGGCTGTAATAAGCATGGCCAATCATTTCATTCGGTCCTACTCAATGTGCATGAAAATGTGTTTTGAGAGAGTGGCTTTGGAGGGAGGGTGTGTGTTGGTTACTTTCCCTCTCCAGTGCTGCATACCCCAGCTTTAATGTGTATCATCCCTGATTAATAAAGTGCAGTAGATTCAGAATGGCCTGACAGCTATAGGCAATAATAACAGGCAGAAAGCCTCTGCAGCTACACAGAGTAGAAACCCACTACTCCACTGAAGCAGATTCATTAATTGTTAACACAGTTGTAGAAACGCTACATGACAAAAGGTAAGATAGAAAGCTAACCTTTATGGAACAACTCCTCAGCCAGTGCTGCTGTGATGCCGTTGATCTCCTGAATGACACAAAGAGGAAAAAAAGGATTCACTGAAGATGATTTAACTACAAGCTACAAGAGTCTACAAGATTAACTGTTACTATTATTATTTATTCACTTCTTCGCAGAGAGCTGGTCATGGTCAACTCTGTCTGAAAAACCACGCCAGCTAGTTGAGAATTAACAGGACAATTATAGCTGGATAACATCATGTTTTTCATTGTTTTTATCACTGTTACTTTATACAGTAGTTATACAACATTAATGCAGCTGAAAAATAAACAATTAAAACAATTTTGTCACATATTTAGCATCTCAGATCACATGAGAAGGTTTTCGGCTGAGGACTCAGATAACAGTCCGACAACAGATACAACACTGGTGTGTTGTATCTGTTGTACCAACATCATCATCATAAGATCAGTCACTGACACGACAAAGCCTTTAAATACTGCTAACACCGGCCTAGAGCAGCGCTTCTCAACCTGGAAAATAATCTCCATTTACTGGACAGAAAGACAAAAACTTTTTATTACTATAAACACGCCATTGTTCTCTCATTACATTTTATCCTTTGATAGACGAAACAGTTTTTTGCCCATCTGCAACTTCTGACATGAACACCATTTTGAGAACCTGAACTCAAAATCTGACAAAGATATAAAGATATAAACAGAGACAACTGAAGTGAGAATGCTTCTGACCTGGTTTTAGTGTAGTAAAGGTTGTCTCACAGCAGTTACCCGAAAAATCCCAATTTCCTACTTCCAAGTTCTTCTTTTTTTCTAATCAACAGTCCAAAAGGGTGGTGATGTAGCAATGGATAAGACATGTCTTTGCCTGCACAGAGCCCAGACCTCAACCCCATCCAGCACCTTTAGGATAAAGTGGAATGCCCGAGGCCTTGTAACCTAACATCAGAGTTTGACCTCACTAATGCTCTGAAAATCCCTGCAGGTTCCACAAACTGGTGGAAAGTCTTTCCCGAAGGCTGTTATAGCAGCAGATTATTTCCCATTTTGGAGCCACATGTTCAACTGTAACAAACAGCTGCAATGTTCAATGGTCCACATAGTTTTCGCCATGTAGTGTACCTGCTGGTTGCAGTTTCTGTGCGTATACTCAAGCATGTATGCTTTAAGTACCACAAAGTGGTAGGTGTGGTATTGGAAAGCTAAAGCACCTAAAAAGGTCACTGTACTTGTGCAGGGGTTGTAGTAGTCATGTGTACTCACGTAGAGGTGAAAGTGCAAGAAGCTGGCGAGGGGAGATGGCGTGGCCTGTGGGAACTGCAGCAGCAGAGTCTGCAGGTAGAGCTCCAGCTCCTTCTGCCGCCGCTCCACCAGACTCTTTGAGTTCTTCCCCAACATCTTCTTTGGAGGAAGCAGCCGTCGGTCCACCTTTTTCTCTGTCGTCAACTGAATGATAAAACATTCATTAATTAAGTGAAAATGCCAAATACTCTGGTTACAGCTTCTCCAATGTGAGGATTTGCTTTTCTAATAAATAATTTAGCAATTAACTGAATAAATTATGGGTAGATTAATTAAAAGTAAAACTAATCATTAGCTGCAGACATAATCTGGCAATTATTATGGCAGATAACATGGAGCCTTTCCCTGCAGGGTGTGGTTCCTTTGTGATTGTGAATGAGCACCACAAGTACCATCATTGTTAGTATAATATGTCTGTCTCACAGGCAAGGAAATTAATTTAAATCAGCTGCATTTCTGCTTGTTAGAAAATGCAAAATAAACTAGAAAGCCAGTAAAAATGGCCATTATTTTAGAAAAACAAAGCAGTTAATCAGACTTGACAAAGTCTGATTAAAATAAAGACAAAAATGCCTTTATTATTCAATTCATAATTTTATAAGCCATTTACAATCATAGTTGATGGCTCTAAAATTAAGTTGATTAATGACCTGTAGTCCTTAGCGGCATAAAAACTAGGAAGAAACACAGCTTCATGCATCACAGATCCAAATTTAATTCATGGAGGCAAACGGCCATCAGCTGACCTGCTCTGATCTCTTACCTTCTCATGGAGATCGTGAAAGTCACTGTAGCGGTGCTTCACAGTCCATCTGTGCTCTCCATCCGTCACCTCGATGACGTAAACCTGAAACACATCGCGACAGCACGATCGCGCCTGAATTAAAAACTGCCAGGCTCAAAGTGGTTCCTGAGCAGCAGGATGCTCTAATAATTCAATAGATCTAAAAAAAACTAAAAACAAAACAAAGAACAGCATCTTTGAACAGACAGAAGTTACCATCTCCACATATGTACAACCTTCTGTTATCAGGTAAACTAAGCTCCATACTTAGATAATGTGAACTGTCTCTATGACAGCTCAGCTCGATGTGCTGAATGGTGGCCACAAGATGCAGCTAAAAGCACCATAATAGTTCAAGAAAGTGGACCTGGTGCTAAGAATTATTCTCCAACTGCGATGTCCAAAGTCAGAGGTTAATCTTTACACTCATCTCATAACGTTGACTTACACAGTCAATTATAACATCAAAGTTTTGCATAGCAAGTCATAATTTTGACCAAGGGCCTCACTTTGTGCTGAAAAGGGGTGGGGACATTTAAAGGCTCAGATTAGGAGTGCAGTGATACACATGCTCCTCAAATGTGAACAAAACAAAAAGATATTAGAATAAATATCACTACTTTGGGGGGTCTGGGGGTCCCCAGAAGAGTTTGAGCATTAAACACTTAATTTCCTGCATTCTGGAGAGATTTTCCAGACCAATTTATCGCTGAAATGCCTTTTATATTTATAAAGGGAAACACAAATTTCAGGTGTAAGATGACAATACAAAATATAAAAATATTATGTAATACAATGTAGTAATCTGCAACTTGTTTTTTTAGTTACTTTTTTATGTTACTTTCTTGGACAATGCACATTCATTTATTAGATATTTACATTGCATTGTAAATGTACAGCATTCTCATTTGTTATTTAACATTTCTTGCAAGCAATTTCTCAGAACCATTTAAACAAATACTTTCAAAAAGTGGTGGGGACCCCAGCAACCCAGTGTAAATGACATCTATGAATTTGACTAATACTGGCATTAGTACTAATTACCCATTGATGTAATTTGCAGACTATAAAGCCTCTTGAGGAAAATGTTTGATTTGTGATATTGGACCATTTAATAAACGTGACATGACTTTAAAGAAGTCATGTGGTGAGTCTAACCAAACCACTACAGACAGTACACTGTGTTAACAGTACACAAAATATAGACATAAAAACCTGCAGTGGGCTGTCAGGTCTGTAACCTTTAGAGGAAACGCTGTGAACACAGTGACAGCTCAGTTAAACATGGCGGTTAGCTGTTAGCTTGTCGGTTCTGTCCAGTTATTTTAGTCCAGCCTCAGGAAGATAAAGACAAAAAATAATAATAATAGCTTAACATATTATGTATTCACTCATAGAGTAATTTCTTCAACATTAACCCGGTGGCACTTTCACAGACCTGAAGCTATGGTAGCTACAAGCTAAGCTAACTAGCTAGATGAACCCGGACGTAGCTTACAGTGTAGTTTTCCACCAGCTCCGACCCGACAACACAAACGTTCCTCTCCGAAACCTCCTCCGGAAATGTGGCGGACTCCATTTTGATGGACGAAGACGAGCAAACTGTTATTACGTAAAAATATATATTAAAACGGTTTCAAACGTTTTTCCAGCGCGTCTTCTCAGTTCTCAGTCGGTTAACCGCCTCCGGACGCCATGTTTGTTGTGATGCCAACTGAAGCAGCTGATTGATTCAAAACACTCAAACTTTATTTACTGTTGACCTGTGACAGTTTCCCATCCTACGAGTTTATTTCATGAAAAGCAGCCTTATGCTAAACATTTATCAAACATACGAACATTGTGTGAGTAATCAGACTGGGTAATTGCACTGCTCGTACAATAAAGGCCATAGTAAAACACATGTCCGACAATAAGAATATGTAGCCGTTTTAACATTTATTCCCTAAAATTTAGTAGTTATTTAAAACCTACTAGAACTATTTAGTCACTTGTCACTATTCCATTAGTTATAAGTAAGTATTTTTAGTTGCTAGTAACAATTGCAAATCTATAGGGCTCTGCAGTTCAGATATCACGTTTTCAACTATTTTCATTTTACTGGTAAAACTATTACTTTTTTTAGTTACTAGTAACATTTTCATTCTTACTAGTAAGAATGACTCTTTAAATAAATAATTATTGTATAAATGAAATGCAAAAAAGTATTTGTTTTACGGGGAAGGACAGCTGAGACTTACACATATATTCAACTTAATTTAAACAGCAATCTCTTGTCAACATTT
Organism: Lepomis macrochirus; assembly: GCA_024633595.2. NCBI lineage: Eukaryota > Metazoa > Chordata > Actinopteri > Centrarchiformes > Centrarchidae > Lepomis > Lepomis macrochirus. The sequence goes on from JALXJV020000004.1 coordinate 12,503,083, forward strand.
CAACTTATGCCTTCAGCAGGGGCCAAACAGGAACAACGGGTTCAAACATCACTAGGCATCTAATCGAATGACATCCCTCAGTCATCAGGCCTAATCATCTACATCACCTGTAGACATAATGTGAGGTAATGGACTTACGTCATACATCCATGTATGAACATGTTGTTATGACTTACTGACTTACCCTCAGTATTTCTGAGGCAACGACCAAACAAATTAATAAATCCATCCCAGCAACTGGGAGCTTTAGAGGCACAGACATGTCTTTTTGAAACAAACCATAGATCATTTTTATGAAGCTTTGAAGAGAAGTGTATTTGAGAACCAGTTGAACCAACTGGTACAAGTTTCATATAGAACAGTGCATAAATGTGACTCCATCAATCTTTTATTTGCACCAGGTGCACCTTTTGAAATCACTTTTCTTTTTGATTGTATCTTATCTAGGCTACAGAATGTTCAGTTCAGATCTTTATTGTTCCACCAGAGGAAATTCTTTTTACAACAAGGCATGTATGTTCCTGTACATCTGACCTTTAAAGAACATAAAAAGGGGGGTTGTGCTTCTGTAATCCACAAACTTGGCAAAAAAGGCAAAAAAAAATATTAGCTGGATTATGAGGATAGGTGGTGATGACGTCTTGTATCAAAATAGGCTAAATACTCATTACATAGTTTACTCTATGTGTCATCAAGGAGTTTAACAGTAAAGTATTGTTGCATGACATAATGGAAAATGGCAACCATCCTCTACACTGTTTAGCAAGTAGTAAATCACTGACCCCCCTTCTGCTTACAACTGTTGTGTAATATAGATTACAGCCACATGGGGTCAGGAGTGCAGCTGCAAATATTCTTTATACAGTTTCTGCAAATTTATAGGTGTTTTATGCATGCTTTGGTCTATGTTTTGTTGAATTTCATTTAATTAAATATATTTAAAATAAACAGAACTGTAATAGAAGGGACAGTTTGTTGGAGTAAGTAAGCAGCACTAGTTTTAATGGTCTCCCTGAAGAGGAATTGTTCTGTGATTTAGGTGACTTTGAAGACGAGGTTCATGTTTTATTGATTATTATGTATCGTGCCGTAAAACGTCCTTAATTTCTGATTACATGTTCTGGTTTGGATAATTATAAAATAACTGTCTAGCCAAACAGTTAAGGCTGTACTTAGGAACAGCTAAATGCTAATTTAAGCATCCTATTATGCTCAAAATGACAATGTGAGCATGTTGATGTTTACCCTCATAGTTTAACATTTGCTAATTAGCATTAGACATAAAGTGCAGCTGAGATTGATTAGAATGTCTTTAGTTTTGCAGGTTTGGCCCAAATAAAACATTTGGCCTGCTGATGGCGCTAGATGCAAACTCAACAAAAGTATTAAAATTCATGCAGGGGAACGTGAATCTCTGAACCAAGCTTAAGTCTATCTAATATTTTTTGTGATATTTTACCAAAAAAGGGTCATGTGGGTGCTAAAGGAGCAAAGCCAGTGGGATCGCCAACGTCAGTGAGATGCATTGGGACCATAAATGTCTAAACTGTATCTTCACCCCTCCAACATCTGTTTAGATACTCCAGTCTGGACAAAAGTGGACTGACATTGCCTTCCCTTGTGTTTTAGGAAGGGAAACTTTTTTTGTGGTACTTTGTTTTTGTAGAGTTCGAAGCAGAAGACATGGTTCTTTGTTTGCAATGTGATATATAACATTAGAAACTGTTCATTTCAGACAAATGTTTCACCACTGCAACAGTATTGTTGGTGTCTCATAGTGTGTCCATGGTCTGTGTGCATGACACAATAACTATCCGCTGTCACTGCGGTTACAGTAACTACTACAGGCCTCTTGCTCCATTGCTGCTAGTTGTTGTTGGTGTACAATGTGTTGTCGGAGGGGCGGGCAATAACAGCAGCAGCTGTGGATCAGATTTCAGCTGCTAAAACTGAAGCGGAGTGAACCATCCTGCTGCAGGGAGACGTTTTCTGCTTATTAAAACCACAACATGCAACCTGAGGCACTCCCTGGCCAACATTATGTTTTAACATATTATTCACATGTGTAGGTGTATATCTTATCTTAAATCTGTGATTATAATGTTAATAATAGGCAGCGGACAAACCTACTAACACTGACACCCCTCCTTCTGTTGAGCACGTGAATGGATCCTTCCAGCTCTTTATCCAGGCTGTGAGAGGAAGGCAGAACCTCAGTCTGAGCTGGTCAGAGCTGAATACGCTACAGTTGCTGGCCCAAAACTGAGAAATAACTGCTTTAAATCAGCTAGGAAACGCTTAAAGCCGTCACCAGCTTACTTCAGTTCACTAATAAGAGCTGTAAAGAGCTGATTTGACTTTCATAGAGGTGAAGAAGAAAGATTAGACACAGACAGAGGAGGGCGTGACAGGGAGACAGCGGAGCAGGCAAGCTGCTGCTGCGAGGGGAGGAAGAGCAGGCTATGCATCAGCCAAAGCCAGAGGCCAAGAAGAAAAGCCAGAGAGTAGTGAAAAGGTAGACTCGGAGAGAGAGGGGGGTCATTTGTGATCCGAGCCAGAAAAACAGAGGCCAGCCTCTCTTTGTTGTTGTGTGGGCCAGGCAGGGAGGAGGATGTGAAGGAGAGCAGCAAAGAGGAAGGGAGGCAACTGCAAGGAAGACATGAAAATGCTGTCAGAGATGATGTGCAGGAGAAGCTGCCAACCGCAGCAGCATCAGCAGGATGGGAAAGGGGCTCCGCAGAGGGACCTTTCCAGCCGCAGGAAGCACGGCTGGTCCAAGAGCTGCAGGGGGCGCCTGCAGGGACGAAAGACAGGAGGGGGAGGGTGGCCGAGAGAGCGCAATCATCCCCACCAGCACCTTCAGCGTCATCATCCTCATTACAATCATCCCAGACAACTCCAGAGGCCAGTGCTGTCCCTCCGGCCCATTAACGTCAAAGGAAACAGAGCGAGGGGGATGCGAGCCCCCAAGAACACCAACCAGTTTCTGATGCATGAGAAGTACCAGATGCTGCATATGCGCTCAGACTCGGTGGGGAGCGACAGCGGCAGCAGCTCTGACAGCGATGTGGAGCTCACAGACATGGACTCATACCTGGGGGTCCTGGAGAACGCCAGAGGAGCGCTCTTGGACAGTCCCAACCCACACGGCTCAACGACACCACCAGGACAGTTCCTGGTACTGCACGGGGACAGTCTGCATCTGCATGAGGACAGTCTGCGTCTGCAGGAGGACAGCATGCAGTATTTTCCCTCTGAGGATGACCTAATGCAGAGCCAGAATTTCATGCAGAAGGACTTTGTTGAGTTCTGTGACATTCTGACGTCCTGAAGGGAAACGTTCAGGGAGCCATTTTGTCCTCAGCAATGTGAATCTCAAACCTCAGACTGAAAGGGGTCAGGTTTGTTCTACTTTGTGTTCACAAGAACATTTCAAGAAATCTGCTAATATCAAGTCAATTAGCCTTAAGATGTAAAGAATCAGCTCGCATGGTGAGATGATACCACCAGTTTCCAGCAGAAGTCAACATTTTCAAAATATTTTTTAAAGCAAGTGTCATTTTTTAATACTTATGCAGCGATCTACTTTACTTTGTCTTTTTTCAAGATACTGGCACAACAAGGAGAACTGCACTGAGAAAAACTGAAATCATTCACCTTGTGGGTATTTTTCTAGGTTTAACAAAAAACTGAATGCAAGGTTAAATGACAGATGTTTTTTTTTTACAGTTTATGTTTGGTCATGTACAGTGTTTCTGTTGTCGCACACAAAGGGAGATGGGATGGATGGTGGGAGTGAGCCCAAACAGCCAATCAGCATCGAGCTGGCTGGATTAGCCTGCAGTTGATTGGCTGATGCAGACTGTCATTAACATAAAAAACATTTATTGTACAAAATGAAAAAAGAGAGAAAACACAAATAAAAAACTGTTTGATGTAACATGGGCTGATTTTCTTTGTGTGTATAAGTGAGTTTTTCACAAATTGATAGATTTATCAGGACCAGTGTGTCAGAGTCGTCAGGGTTATAGCGTGAATAATGCACACATAAAAATAAATACTCACATGACAATATGTGGGAGGAGCGGCAGGAACAGAGACCAGCAGTAAAGAAGAGCATATTTAAGAAATATTACATTTTATACAAGTGCTGAAATCTGCAATTAAAACTTTTTTGCATAAAGGATGAATTAATAGATAACTTTTTTAAATTTAATATTAATCTGCCATAAACCAACACACACATCTTATCTAGATATTCACAAAACATACAAAAGAAGAGAGGAAAATATAAACAGGTTCAGTCCGACATGCAATAATGGAAAATGTTACATATCAAGTGAAACGCTGCTCAGAAAGTCTGTGGTATTAGAAATTACATGTATATTCACTTCTTTAATGTATGATAGCCATATGTAACAATAAGAAATGTTTTATTCATCTATTCAGAGGTTTTAGACCGGAATGAAAGCTTGAAGGAGGGAGAAACGCCATTCCTGCATACACAGAGAGAGCAGTTAAAGTGAAGTGGGCTGGTCACACCCACATATGGGCAGGGAGGTGTGAGCCTCTTTGTGTTTGTGTGTCATGAGCTAATAATGGTAACTGTCAAAGTGTGAGGAACAGGCAGGTTATAGATGTTCTTAAATCTGACTTATAAGATCTGTTATCCTGCCCTTCAAAGTGAGAAATCAGTTCATTTGATGTCTGATGATTTTACCGCACAGATGTCAGTGGGACAGACTGAATATAATGCACACAGTGTACTCTGGGAATGTGAGGGGAAAATACAGACAAAGTGTTTTTGTTCTTTCAGCTTTCTTCTCCTTTTGAACTACAATAAAACAACATACTTAATTTTGATTATTGAAATCAATATAATAAATTATGAACTATATTATACTTTGAAATGTGATACAGACTTAGCTGAACCACACCAACCCACATGAAGTCAGAGGCTGAGATGTTACTCCTGCTCTGTCAAAGCTAGGATGGTTTTAGCAGGACCAGTTTAGTTAGTTTATTTTTCTGACAGAATTTGGGCGACTGTCTTATTCAGTATTGTGGGGTAACAACCATCAAGATGTTATGACAATGTTTTGCATTTAGCTCAGGGAGGGAGTACCTAGATTTAGCTTTAGCTTTAGTTGGCTGGTTAGCTTTAACTTGATATGGCTCTCTTTCTTTAGCTGTCTAGTTGGCTGTTTCTCTGTAGCAGAGTGGAAAGTTTTACATGCTTTTATGTTGTTGAATTATAAATTTATTTGGTATAGAAATGTCCTTTATGGTAAAGCAGATCTTAACATTCACCAAATATTTACTTACTTTGTAAGGCAGAATTATTATTATTATTATTTATATAAATAGTTATTATTGGACTAAGCAGGTTTCAGTTCCGTTTTCATCCTCTTCTAAGACAAATTTACACTGACATAAGAGGGTTTACAGTGTGCAATAACACCTTATTTTGAAAGTATGAAAAGCTTTTTAAAGTTTGAATGTAACAAAGACTAGGTTTGAATAACCAGCTTGGGGGCCCAAGGAGAAAAATTAAGCAGTGGCCCTTCTATAGTCCTGTTATTCCAAATCTCTGTGCAATGTGCATATATAATATACATCCTGTAAGGACAGTAGCACCTGGGAATTTAAAGGTAATAAAAGTATATTGTAAGTAGAGGCACTACAAGTCAAAATTAAAAACTGGAACTAAAATATAGCCTATTTCAAACAAGGGCTGTCCACCAAAACACAGAGTGGGTGTCTAAGAAATATACATAAAAAGGAACAATGTAACACTGACAGAAAGTACAAAAGCATTTCCCTCCTACACAGGAAATCAATGTGTTTCCGTCATCACCGAAGCATTTATTAAAGAAAAATACATGCTTCCCTTCTGATGGTCTTATTTCTAATATTTTGCTCTTGTGAAGCACTTTGTGACCTTGATCTGTGAAAGGGTGCTATATTAAATAAACTTTCCTTACTTACTTAAAGGAAATATGTTTTACCTGTTTGCACATCCTACATGACATTACATATGTCTTAACCTCTGAAATTCAGACCTGAAAAAAAGGCTCTCAGAGAGCCTCTTGTTGTTCGATCATTGCTGCCATGTGAGCCCACACCTTTAATGATTATGGAAAAACACATAATAGAGTTTTGGCGAGAATACAAATTGCAGACCTATGACATTCACATATAATTACAGTGAATCTTCACCCACAAATGTTACATTTCCAGCAGAGTCTATTTAACTTGCTTGGGGCTCAGTAGTAATGTAATGTGAATTTGAATCGTGCTCTTAAATCTTTTGGTATTATTCAAGAGTTTTGCTGCAAATTTTATTTAGTTCATTAAATTCTGCACTTTTCCCAAAGATATTTCCAAAAACACCAAGTCTGGAGCTTTTACTTTGGGTGCCTTGGAGAAGTAGCCTTCTTTGGCTGGTTGCTAATAAAGTCTAACCTTCTCTGATTGACCTTTGACCTGTAGATCAGCTGACCAGCTCAGTTTGCATAGGATGAAATGCTTACTGAGCTTTTGTTAACCAAGAGCACGGTCACACAGCCCTACTGCGTGTTTGCACTGTGTTCAGTGCCTTGCTCAGGGACACAGCAGCAGGTCAAAGCTGTCTTTGCCTCTACTGTCTCTACTGTATCGACTGTTGCTCATGTTTCTACTTTTTCTGCTCTTGTCATCAATCAGCAGCAGCTTCTACTTTAAAGTCTGAGTTGTTGTTGCGCAATGCTGTCTGTAATTGGCCAACTAATACTGCCAAACAGGAAAAGAGAGTCAGCTGGCACACACGGACACGTCAGTAAGGTGGTGTATGTGGCAGATTACAGAAAGCAGATCAGTACCATGCAAACACTTCCTCTGCTAGCTTTGCTAATGCTAATCTGCTATACTTGTGAGGACACTTTCAAAACCAAAACTTTATATGAACCCCCAAACAGCCCTTTGACGAGGTGGAGACCGGACAGAAGGTTCTCAACCTTCAAACAATGATAATTACTTTGTAAAAATGTCCTGACTTTTCAAAAAAAAACGCTTACTATTAAAAATGACTGAACTTTCAAGATCTGAAACTCAAATTGGTCCTCACAAAGACGTTCAAGAGCACAAACACATAGACACTGAGAAGCGTGAATTGTAGGCGAGGGGGCAGTCGTCCAACAACAAGTACAGACAGCGTAATAGTATGAATGACGGTTAGAAAGATTACTGACACACCCACACACATAATAATGCACTGTACTAGTTGCTGAAATCTGTGAGACTCCATGTTTATACTGTGTTTTGTGTATAACAAGCTGCTCCATACAAATTGCCCCTAATGGGAATTTTGTAAAATTTGTCTTGTATCCATGTTGCCCCTTATAAAGTTGATCTTGTTGGGGGATGAAGAGGCTCAACTGTGCATTTGACTTAGTGATGATCAGATAAACAGTTTTGCAGATAAAGAACAGAAATATGTTGAGACACACACACACACACACACACACTGAAGGGCTAAAAGCATGTGAACAGCAGAAAATACCACAGGTATGTGAGCGTTGAACATGTGACTGAGCATTACTCTGTTTCTAACAGCTTCCAGGGTTCGTTCATGCTTTTATTAGATACTCACTAAAACAAGGTAAAGAAAGAGAGATGCACTGAGCCTTTCAACTGTCAAATTAGCAAGTAACGCATGGTGATGTACTCAATGACTGACCCTCATGATAGCCAATGCAGCCAATCAAAATGCCCCAAAAATGTTTACATTCAACTGCAAAATCCCATTGATATTTGTTATATAATAATAATAATAATTTTATTTCTATAGCACTTTTCAAGATACTCAAAGACACTTGAGTACAAACCAGCACATTAAATACATTAAAATACATAATAACAATACAATACAGTATGTTTTGTGTTTCACTCCATAAATTTAGATAAAGAAGGTTATTTTTTTATCATTGTAGGTAATTTTTGATTTAATATTGCTGTTTATTCAACATTTCCATTTTAAGTGCCCTTTAACGAGCACCATTCCCCATAAGCCGAGGGGTTTTTCCCCAGTTAAAGTTACAGCTCATTAAAAGAAGTGACAAAAGAGTCAAGGGGCAGCTGTGGAAAGAATGAAAGAAATGCTGAATGAGAGACACCACTGAGCTACAGAAGCTGAAGAAAGGTAAGAAGTGACATTAGGACTTTGTCTCTACGCCAGTCTGTCTCTCTCTACTATCAGCTCTGCAATAAAGGCAAAAGGCCAAAATAAATAAATAAATCTCCTGTGATGATGATGATGATGAAGACAGCTCAGATCAGAGCAACAGATCATGTTGACATATTGACACACTTGACATTGACCTGCGACCTGCAGCAGTACAACAGGAGTGTACCAGACCAGATTAGAATAGACATTATTTGGACCTGCGGTGTGTAGAGGTCTGTTTTCCCCATCTATTTGTAATAATAATAATAATACATTTTATTTGGGGGACTATGGCAAGCTGTTTTAACATTTGTTCTTGTGGTAAAATGTACTAGTCATTATTTATAAGCTACTAGTTCTTATTTATTAGTTACTAGCAACTATTCCCATTTTACTAGTATCAACTGATTAGACACTAGTACTTAATTTCTTTGTTACTAGTGACTATTCCATTAGTCACTAGTAACTATGTTTTATTTACTATACTAATTGCATTTTTTGCCATTGAAATCAAATAGGCTCTGCAGTTCAGATACCACCTTTTCATTAGTAACTAGTACTTATTTGAATTGTTTCTAGTAACTATTTCCATTTTACTAGTGTCTATTATTTAGATACTAGTGCCTATTTATTAGTTACTGATTATTAACTATTCCACAACACACTAGTAACATTTGAATTCTTACTAGGAAGTTTTCTTTGGTTACTAGTCATTCATTAATGACTAGCAAAATGGCTTGTTGAAAGTAACATTTTAATTGTAACCAGTAAGATTGGAATAGTTACTAGTAACTACAAAATAAACACTAGTATCTAAATAGTAGACACTAGTAAAATGAAAATGGTTACTTTGAATAGTTACTAGTTACTAGTAGTATCCCAAAATTAAGTACTAGCATCTCATCAGTTATAACTAGGATAATGGGAATAGTTACTTGCTGCTAATGGAATAATTACTAGTAGCTAATAAATAAGTACTAGTAGCTTTTAAATAGTGGCTGGTCAGTTTTAAAGAGTAAATGTTAAAACTCACTCAAGGACATCTTAAACATAGCCCATAAGGTGGTACAAACATGCAATTAGATGAGGTGCATAATTCAAACAGTGCAAGTTAAAAGTACACAAGGCACACACACATAACTGTGTGTGCCTGTCAAATGTGACTGGGGGCTGTGTTACAAAGCCATGGGGCTGAGCAGCTGAGGGCACGGGCTCCCATGGTGGAGAGGCGGAGCGGAGGGGCGACAAGGAGGCCAGCAGTGGAGGAGCAGAGGGGGAGGGAGGGGGCATAGACTGGGACGAGGTCAGAGAGTTAGGTAGGTGCCAAATTGTGGACGGCTTTGAAAAGTGAGAAGCGGGGCCTTAAATTTAATCCAGTATGATGTTTGATAAGAGCAGGTGTGATATGTTCAGATGATTTTGTGTAGCTGAGGATTCTGAACCAATTGGAGTCGATTAATGAGTTTGATGGGGATACCGGTGTGTTTCAGCGATGCCTAACCATAACGTACCTCAAACCACGAAGGGTAATGCATTGGGGAACACACGAGGAAACACTTGTTTAAAAACAGACTTTGACAGAATCTGGAGTCACGGTGAAGGTTTTTTAGTGCTGTCTGGAACCCTTTGAGAATAAACAAATTGATCTTAATCAGCGGAGTAAAAGCTGATTCACATGTGACAGGATGACAGTCATGATCTTTGTAAGTTAGATGCCTGGAAAGACAAGCTGTGGTTGAGCCTGGTGTTTCCTCACAAGTCACATTTTTTGATTCCAAAAAAACTGATACCAAAACAAATGGATGGAGTTATTGGTCACGTTTTAGAACATCTGCAGTGAAACCAGATTCAAGTACAGCATACTGGGCTGTGTTTTTCTACCAGAACTCTTAACCAATCAGAGAGTACGCCGTTGTGGTTATGAACGCGACCAAAAACCCTGGAAGAAACCTCTGTTACCTCAGTGTGTGTGTGTGTGTGTATTTGGGAAAGGGGGCGTGTGTGTTGTGAATAGATGAAGTGATGGAGGGAGGAGGAGGCGTAGGAGGTGTGGATGGAGTTGGAGGCTATCTCAGTTTGGAGTGGAAAAGTACAGCTGTCCGCTACGGAGGCGGGGACTTCTCTGTTGAGTACACAACCCAACCAATCAGAACACAGAAAAACATACTGATTGACAGCCATGCCCAGCAGAATGACAAACCAGCAGAGAGACTCCAGCTCTGAACTCTGTCTTCAAATAAACTTTATTTTTTTAATGCTTTTGATGATAAGATTCAGTCTCAAAGATTCTACTCTGTAGTGAAACAGCACTTAATGTGAGAAACGTTTACATTTCTGGAGCAGGCTGAGCTGTGAATCTGTTTAAGCAACTTTACCAAAACAGTTTAAAAAGTTAATATTTCTAATATCTGTAGATACAAAAACTATGTTGTCAATAACTGGTTAATAAAGTGTTAATATCAGCACATTTCGAGTAATCTTCTCAAAGAAAGCCACTGAAACGCTATTTACTGTTCACTAACCCTCCCAAACAGCTTCCTCCATGTGCTGAAGTGGTCTGCATGGAGCTATAGGAAGAGAGATACTCTGTATACAGAGACTTTGGAGGGTAGGGGGCTTGTTTAAACCACAACATTTCCAAAACCCAAAAAACACACATGTGTCAGGAGTGTGTTTATGTGCCACTAAGTCACTAATGTTACACATCCGGCTACAAGAATGTAATCACCACGGGGGACATGGGTCATGTCCCACCAATATATGAATATTTTTTTCCTTTAATTGTACATTGACTTGCTTTATATTTGATTCATAGCAAACCACTGTGTGTGATACAGATTTTTATTCTCTTACTCATCGTCAACCTGCACAGCGACTTGTCGACTTGTCTGTGTTTTACATTAATTGCTGAAAAGCAATTTTTTACCTGTATTGAAATGTACTATACAAATAAAGATATTATTATTTTATTATTACTATTATTATTAGTAGTAGTAATAGTAGTAGTAGAAGTTGTAGTAGTAGTAGAATTGTTATTATTATTATTGTTGCCCCCCAAAAGCTGCTATGACCAGACATCAAATGCTAAAAGAAGCTAATTTCATTTTCTTTCTTTCCTTAACAGCCAGCAAGATTAGGACCTACAGGAGTAACCTAGTATTACCTTCAAGGCCAATAGTTAGTAAGTATATCATTAGCTGACTAGGCTATATCATCTTTATGGGGTTACAGGTTACAATAGAAAAATCCTCATTCAGGACTGAAAGATCCACAGTGTGGGACCGGTCCTGGATGATAGCATATCAGAGTTTAGGTTTTAACGTGAGTAGCTCTGTCCTGATCTTCACTCGATTTGGCAAAGTTTACCAGTGATACCAGACATATGTAGGTAAAGCAGCAGAGTAGTACTGGGAGAATGGATACGCTGATGTTTGTCAGAAGATATTACAGCCCTTAACTCTCCCTAAAACTGTTGTATTTACATTTGTGTTTGTGTATTGATTTAGTTAACTTTATAGATATTGGTAAGAGTTATATTTTAACTTTGAACAGAGCCAGTATGCTAAGCTAGGCTAACCACGTGCTGATAACAGCTCTTTACTTAAAACACAGACATGAGGTCGGTATCAGTATGGGTTAAATGCCTTCCATCAATGTATGATGGTTTTCTGTTTAATTTGCGTATATCTGATGTGTTTGACACTTGTCAGCTTTCTTTCTTTTTGTTTTCTCGAACAGTTGAAGGTAAGTAGAGTCTTGGAAGCCCACGTGGGCTGGGCACCTTTAAGTGAATGACACTTGAATATCATAAATTAATGAATTAATTTGGTATCAATCAGAGCAGATATAAATCGTGTTCTTCACACATTTTAATAAACCGGCCTTCAGGCTTCAACATTGCAGTTCGTGTCTGGCTGAGGCTGACCAGTGTGAGTCTGTTTCTTGCTGCTCCACTGACCTGACAGCTATGCACACACACAGACACAGACACACACACGACACACACACACACACACACACACACACACACACACACACACACACACACACACACACACAGAGCTCAATTCAAGAAGAGAAAGCAGGAGTGGGGGAGTTGACATCCTCTCAGCAGTGTGGTGAATGTTTCACAGGACTGACAATAATTCAAGGTACACACTCTCTCTCTCTCTCTCTCTCTCTCACACACACACACACACACACACACACACACACACACACACACACACACACACACACACACACACAAACAGATTCCACTGGCTGTGTGATTAGCTTGGATTGAGGGAGAGCAGGCCAAGAGACCTGACTCAGTAGTAGTGTGTATTCCTGTTAGATTTATATGAAGAGAGGAGATTTACTGTTGCGTGTGACTTCAGTCCATAACCCTGATATCAAAACTATATATAGGAAGAAACACAAAACATTTAAATAGCGGGGTGACGCTTTAAGTTACTGCATAATTCTTCCCAGTTTGCAGCGTCATTTTTTTTTGTACTAATGGTGTACCAGTATAATACTGATTCATACATATAATAAGGGAGAAGGGGTAAAATCTTGTAACTTAAAAATAAGTTATACAGTAGCATAAGTTTTTTTTAACTCCAGGTGGATGTTAGATGTTTAAAGGGTTTAAAGCCATGTTTGCTAGTGACATGTGGAGCGACTGATACTGTCTAGTACAATATTGTAATCCAAACTGTAAGTATTACTTTATAACATACGCAGTAGCATAAAAGCTATGGGCCTACAGTATGTTCCAGATGATACTCTTTTCCCTTTACCTCTGTTTATTCCAAAGTGAAAATATAAAAGTGCCCTACTAAACCCTATTCAAAAGGGGAATTATGTAGTTTGTAGTTTGTGGTAATTTTAAAATAAATCACAGCAGATTTGTAATATGCTACAGAACTCATTTTATTTTCCCTGAAACTTCCAGCTCCGCCTAGTAGATCATCCTGTCCCCTGATTGTAACCTCTAACTAATATATTTTGTTCCCTTGTATTGTACATACATGTACTGTAGGCTGTATCAGTATAGCATACTGTACTAATACACTAAACCTTAAACCTTGGGAGGAATGATGCTGTATGTTTTAGGACGTCATCTAAACATTACAAAATACCATGGTGAAACTATGAAAGTCCAATGCTCAAACACAATAATCACATTTGGTAAATTAAATAAATAAAGGCTCATTGCACTATTGTCTCAATCTGTCTATATTGTTTGTGTTTATAGTGTGTATATTATTATTATTATTAATATTATTATTATTATTGCACAAGCAAGCACATCATGAGCAATGTACAATCCTAAGTCAAATTCCTCATATGTGTGCACATACCTGGCTGATAAAGCTGATTCTGATTCAGATTCTAAAGACTGAATATGACTTGAGATGTGTAATTTGGGTGGTGGCTGAAGTGTCTTGTGTTTCCAGAGAGCAGCGTGACACTATTGCAGTTGTAGCAGCAAAACAAACATGTGTGAAGTATTTTCTTCTTCCAGATAGTAGTGCTGTCAGTAGGTGTGCAAACTATGGCCTTCCATTGTTTTCAGGAGAGCTCACATTTTTTCAAGGGGTGGGGGTAGTGAAGGGTGTTGGGCCAAAAGGCAAAAGGCTCTTAGTGGGAAAAAGAAAGTTGTTTTTTCCCTGATCTTTGAGTTAAAGAGAGAGAAGTTTATGGTATTACACCACCACACTTGTATGACAAGAATTACGTGCATGCTGCTTTCTTTATTAAAGTGAATTAGTGATGAATCGTACATTGCATTGAAAATACCCTAACTTTAGACATGATCAAATTTTATTATTGTATTATTGTTTGCACCTGGCAAATAAAGCTGATTCTGATTCTGAATAAAGCTGATTCTAATGATGATGATGAAGATACAGAAAAAGAGCAATACATGGCAAAAAATAGCATCATTTGTACAAAAATGTAATAAATCATGTTTTTAGAGGAGCTCCTGGCTTATTACGAGTCTTGTAGTGTTCACTTTGCTGTCAGTGGTGAAGGATGGACACGGTCAATGAAAAATAGGCTAATGAAATAAAGTAAAATTTGCATCACATCTCACGAGCTTTTATCACACGTTTTGCATGTGCACGCTAATAATAAAGTGAGCTGTAACTCATGTTGTCAGATACGTGTAGGAACAGTACTACAGAGCTAAACGTAGTGAAAAGCGTGTCAGCTGTAATGGCTCATAACAAACAACATAACGGTTGTGTGTGGGACACGTCTGTCACGTACTGCGCGCGTGTGCCCCGTGGTTACACACAAAGAAGTGAACAGGAAACCTCAGCGTGTGATTGGCTGTCTTGGACACGCAGTCCTGCCTTGTTACTCCGCGCAGTGACGCTGAACCCCTCCGATAAACACAAGTCTTCTTTCTTTTCCTTCCTGTATATTCACCCTCCAATGAACAAGTATGCTACAGTGGGTTCGGTCTCAACTTGCACACTCAGGGGCGGATCAACTGCAAAGACCTTAAAACTAATATTAAAAATCTGTGTCTTTAGAGAGAAGTGACGCAAAGCAACTCATTCTGAGGCTCCTTTGATCGATTGTCTTGATAGAGATGGTTCATAAGACACGTAGCCTAATGTTTACAGGATATCTGACCAATGTTCCTATTGAGGTTCAAAAACACAGAGCTTATTGTCATTTTGTTCTTTCTCCATGTCAGTGATAACTTAGGCTACATGTTCTAGTGTAAATAAGACGATTTCCCAAGGCTGTTTGGATAACACCTTGTATCGAGGTGGAAAAACTCACAGAGACGCTGATAAAGAAATACCTGATCAGCACACACACACACACACACACACACACACACACACACACATACGAGAGGCGCCTATTTCAAATAATATTCTATATAGTCTATATATTTAGTCTACATATATAGTCTATATATTTTAACCTTATAGGAAGTAGATCTGCAACTGCAAACATCCCCGCTACTAAACTTAGTTCTAAATTTAGCCCTAAAATCAAGTCTGAATCCTCAATCATCCATTTGAAGCAATGGGGACTAACAAAATGTCCTTACTTTCAAAAATCCCCCAAATAGTCCTCACATGTCAAAATGTCTCCTCACCTACCACACTGTCTTTTTTTTCCAACACCGAGGACACTTTTTACAAAGTGACAACTTGTCAGAAATGTGACTTCAGTGGGTTCAGGGTTTAAACTTTAACTGGTCTACACAAAGACAGAGGAACAAACGAAACACACCCACACGGAGTTGAGTGGAGTTGTGTTATGTTTTAGTTCCTAATTTTATGAGTCTCACTCATGCAAAGGTTAAAATTTACTTTCACATTAACTTACGCATTTTTCAACCTGGACCAATTATTTCATGTTTTTGTGTCTATATGACTGATTGATCCAATATTAAGCGAGTACGTTGCAGTCTGCAGGAGTTAAACAGGGCTGCAACATAGCCTAATCCTTGCAGACAATTGCGCCCTGTCAGAGTACATCCAGTGTTTGTTTTTGCCACTGACAGGCTCAGATTGTTATTACAAGTGTCTGACAACATTGTGGAAATGACACAGAGAGACCTTAAAAAAAGTCTAAGACCATTTTAGTTTAACCAGAAACAATCGTTATATCGCTCTCGTCAAAGCCACCAGACTCCAGTGATAAAAAAAATGCAATTTCACCTGAACATGGGAGTTGCTGGTCTACCGCTACCTCGGTCGGTTAGTTTGTGCTATTGTGTGACTTTTCTGTTTTTGTTTGTTTGCGTTTGGGTGTTTTAAAAGGTTAAAAACACCAACCTTTTAAAACACCCAAACTGAAGTCACTGAATAACCCAAACTAACCGAGCGAGGCAGCGGTAAACCAGAGAGCTAAAACTACTAAAACTTACGAAAACATCCAGATTAGTGACATATACGTAAACACATGGGAAATAGGGTACAGGCTACGTTACTCTTTAAGAAAAATGGTGCAGATATTTAAGATGTTTTAGATCAACTTCAGTGTGGAGAAATAAAATAAACTTTAAATGCTCTGACACCCTCTTCTGGTCAACCAGTGGGGTTTAAAAACTGCCTTAGAGGAGCATGTTGCTGATATCTGCCCACAGAGGACCAAAAGTGCTGATGAGTGCAGCTTTAATGAAAACTGTTTTTAAATTAATGCGAACTGTGAATGTAGTGAAAGTAGGAAACAAATGCATTCTGAGAATGACACATCAAGTGAATGGAATACTAATATTTATGAATCCATTTGGAAATTCAATCATTTATCATTTAAAGGCAGAATAAGAATGTATATTTTAACAATATTTACTGTTTTAAGGTGGACACATATCAGTCACGTAACAGTTTTTACAGCCAAACACTGTTCAAACCCACTGTGTTAACTTACTTAATATTTTAGTGGCGATCTCAAACTTTCCAAACATTTCAGAACTGTCTGACTGAATTTTGGGAAAGTGTGTCTGAAATGATGCAGTAGATATGTGGACATGTAGATATTGTCTTGGGTTTGAATATTTCACTCAGTGTAAACATCAGCTTCAATGTAGAGGTGAACCATAATACATGGTATATTATACTGTCAATAAAGGACTTTTCCAACCATAAACCCACTTAGAGGATTATTTTGGTATTTTTAACGGGCCCCAATTTTTTTTTATTTTATATATATTATATATTTTAGAGTCAAAATGACTTGTTGGTGCAAACAGTTTTGGAGTTGTCCTTGAGCAACACTTCTGTTTCTTGTTAAAAACAAAGGTGTTTTAGATGGTGTTACTAGTAGAGATCCTTTCCATGATGTCAGACACTGCACAGACTCCAAAATGTGTAAACAAAATATGTGAAAATAGGGTTTAAAAAATACCACAATTATCATTTAATGTGGAAATAAAGGGGAAATGGGTGTTATGGTGTGAACTTCATCCTCGAAACAGTCAGACAACCCAACCAAAAGGTGATTTCTCCTCACAGTGAAGATGCTAAGGCCTTAAGCAGGTTAGACAGCACCCCATTATGTAGCATTGGTGATATTGCATCTTGTCTCATACCTGAATAAGCACCAGCGTCACTTTCACAATAACTTCATGAAGTATTTATAACACCTGTTCTGCATTATCAGGACATTCCAATTAATTAATTAATTAACTGATGATCTTTATTGAAATGAATAAAACCCATTTCATAAACACAAAACACTGCGGAGGAGCCAATTATAAGTTGTTGAAACTCTTCTCATGTCAGATCCATCTATAAAATGATGAACCTTAAATAGCAATTCAATGCAAGTCACAACTTGTTGACACTGTATGCTATAATAGATGATGAAGCCTGTGAGAAAACAGATTGCACTCCTCTTCTTTCACATCATCTCTTACTTTTACTTTTTTAGCTCAGCTCTGCTCTCCAGCAGTGACAACGCTCTTTCTGTAAATGTCCCATCATATCTAAATAAAGCTGCAATGACCACGTCTGAATGATGAAAAGTCATCACTTCAACAGCAAATGATGTAGCCAGAATTGTTACAGATTCCGGGTCTAAAAACAGGCTTTATCGTATCATTTCATTCTCCCGTCCTTTGTCTTTCCCCTCTGAGTCACTGTTCTTTTTTTCCCTCTTCCTCCTCCTTTGTCATCCTCTCCTGCTCTCTCTCCAGCTCCTGCTGTTCTCTGATGTCAGCCTCCTTCAGTTTCTTCGCCACGTCCTCAGGAATCTCCACCTCCATCAGGTTCTCCATCCCCTGCTCCGGCTCGTCTCCTATCAGCACCTGGAGAGAGGGAAGAGATGGAGGGATAGACGGTACAATACATGACATATGCATAGAGTTACCAGTTTATTAGGTACACCTATCTAAAACTAATGAGTCTAAACCAACAGACAACCACTAAAACCTACGCCTCAGGAAGATTACAATATTTAGTTTTTGGGGAAGCTGTTTCAGAGGTGTTGATTACATTTTATGGTCTTTTTGTAGGATGTAGGCTTTTTTCAGCACAGATATTTTGATTAACTTAGTAGAAAGGCAAATAAGTTAATAATAGTAATGGGTTGTTATTCATTTATCCCTGTAAGCCGTAGATAATGACAGAGGCAACGAGACAGAAGAGGAGGTTGACAGAGAAACCTAACAAGTGAAAAAGAGAGTGACCAAGCAAGAGGCTGCCTGGCAAGACTGGCGCCGTGCTGGCGTCTTTCTGTTGAACCAGTAAGTAATACATTAATTTACATTTAAATTTATATGACGCTTTTATCCAAAGCGACTTACAATTGCTATTTATGTTAGAGGTTGCACTCCTCTGGAGCAACTAGGGGTTAAGTGTCTTGCTTAGGGGTGGACGTGCCACAGTGGATTCAAACCTGGGTCTTTCATGCCAAAGGCATGCGTGTTATCCACTGCACCATCACCACACCCTGTGTGGGCTTGCTGTGTCATGTGTTGTCGCAGATGCTTGATATTTGTCTGTGTCAGCAAAGTTGTCGTCTTGCTAGTTTTTGATTGTAACAGCACTGTAATACTAAGATTGATTACTTGTTGTAAAATCTCACATAAATGATAAGAATGTACATCACAGTTTCCCAGATATTCAGTTTACAGCGACTTAAACAGATAAAGAAAATCAATCAGGAAGCTCTAACCAAAGGAGGTTTGGAGTTTTTGCTTAAACTACCAAAAACTTCTGAGATCAGGAATATCATGAACCATGTTGTTCGAGCACATCATAGAGAAAGAGAAAGCTAAAAAGCTTTCTGCCACTATGACGCAATCCACAGCATATATTAAATGTTCAGGAGATTATCGGCTGAAAAGCAAAAAGGTTCTCAGGTGAAAGAATCATTCTGGTTGACTTGAGTCCTCTGAGGTCTTCATTCAGTTTTTTAAATTCAGTTTGGAAGATTGCAAAAACAAAACTCATTCTTTTGGCTTTTTTGGGGTGTGTATTAAAATAAAGGTTTGGAACCAGCATCCCTAAACACTGTATGATCTGTGCACTGTATTAGCTTAATAGGAGCACAACATTAGCATATGACTGGGGTTTTGTTTTTTTTTTTGATCAAGACACAAAAACAAGAACAAAATTTTACTATTATAAATCCAAAGTATAATTTGATTATTGTTTTTTTTAATGTAAAGGTAGCAAATAAAACTTCTAGCTTTGCTGCCCAACCATCAAGCAAACAGACAGTATTGATTATTTGGTGGCTGTATTCTAGTTATTGTATTTGACAGTCAAAAGATTTGCTTGGTTAGATTCCTACCTGGACCAGTTTCTCACAGGCTGCTGTAACGTGGACGTCCTTCTCCCAGTTGTGGAACTCTCTCATGATCGGATAAACGCTCTTGTCTTTTAAGGTCTGACGGCCGGCTTTGGTCGCTGTCAGCTACACGAGAGACAAACAGTAAAAGAGCTTAACATGAAAACATGCGTATGTGTGAGGCTATGTGTTCGTGTTTGTTGTGTCGCACCAGTAAAAGTGTTTCCAGCAGCATCTTTCTGATGTCGGCGTCTTCTTCTCTCTTCTTGTCCTCTGGGAGGTACTGCAGGTCCACCGGCAGACCTGAACATCACATCAACTTCTGTTAGAGTGCGAACCAGCTGTACTGTGGCTGGGCTTGATTTGGATTGTTGTTCAGACAAGAATCTGAGCAGAACCAACAGGGTGTTTGTCTGTGTCAATACTTTCTGACTTCCCTTCCCACGCATCCCTCAGTTCTTTAATTGGCAACTATTTTGATAATCGATGAATCACTGAAGGATTTTTTAAAAGTAAAAATCTCCAAATTTTCTGATTTCAGCTTCTCAAATGTGAATATTTTCTGGTTTCTTTACTCCACTAAGGCAGAAAACTGACTGTATATGGGAAGAAGAGATGTGAGGACGTCACCGTGACCTTTAAGAAAATCCGATCGACATTTTTCACAATTTTCTGGACAAAACCACTAATTGATTAATTGAGAAAATAATCAAAAGATTAATCAATAATGAAATATTTGTTAGTTGCAACCCTGCTGAAGATATAAATCTTTATAAACTGGTCACAAATATATTCATATTTCAAACCTAAAACAGCTGGGACACTGGTGTTTTTAGCAAACTTCTGGGACTATGTCAAAATAAACTATATGGTGTCACCGAGTGCAACGATGCTGCTGATCGATGTGTTTTAAATAGTTTCTGGTCAACAATGGAAGAATAAGATACAGTATGTCACAGATAATATTTGTTAGTAGATTAATTATTATTATTTTTTGGATTAGGTTGGCACATGGGATTTAATGACAAAAATAAATATAGAGAATGTCTCCAGACTCCTCTAACGCATGATGCACTGAATTACTAACCTTCATTTTCTTCCTCTGTCAGCTCCTCTGGACCGGCCAGCGGCAGCAGGAGGAAGGGCAGGATGTCCACAGCGTCGCTTAGTAACCAATCATGGTTGGCTGGACAGTTTGAGGAGAGGTTTAAAACAGATATCTGGAACTACTGTCGGACTAGAGTTCAGTGACAACATGACAGGTTTTACAAAAGACGCTGCTGAATACAAATGTCAGACTCTGTAGAGGCTACTTCCCCAGGCAGCTGACAGACATAGTTACAGCTTAGAGAGAGACAGATGCATTTAAACCTTCTAACTAGAAGGCATCTCAAAGCAGTCAGACTTCAGCCTGACTCAAATGCTTCTTGGATGCATTTTACAATGTTTTGATATCAGATAGCTATCCGATCTGCTCTTGCACATGAAGCGGCAATGCGGTCTTTGTGGGTGTCTCACCGTGGTCAAAGCAACAGTTGCGCAGGGTGCCTATGACCCCGCCCCTCCTCACCACTGATGCCTGGTACTGAGTGAAGGGCAACAACCTCTGGATTACACACCTGCAAAACACACACATGCACAGATAATTACGACCAAAGCATGTCAATGTACAGATTTCAATTGAATTTACTGTCAATTAATTGTTTTTATGTAATTTATTTGTAGCTTTGGCAACATTGGTTTTATACATCATGCCAATAAAGCTGATTTGAACTGAACTGAATTGAAAGGAAATGTGAAAAAAGGACAGTGTTGAGTGCTCAGAGCTTTGCCCACTTTTACATTTGTGCAACCGTGTATAAAAAAAGTGTATGATGTCAGTTTTGAAATCTCCCCTCTGTCTGACTATCAGTTCTTGTCTAGCAGTTTAAACAGTCACCTGTCCTTGTCCATTATTAAGTTTCTGGCCTCGGGCAGCTGTGTCAGGTTGGACAGCAGAGGACCTATATAGTGGAGATGAGCATTCTTGTTGTAGCCTTTAGTACAAAAGACCTCCACCAGCTGAGCCAGACCAACCTCCTCCTGAAGGACCTGAAACACCAAAGAAACACGTCATCTCTCATCATCCTTTGAGCAAGACTCAACCAGGAGCGCTTGTTGTGATGACCTGAGAGGCTTTGCAGACCTGAATGGGATTAGCAGCTCAGGGATATATGGTGGAGTCAAGATGTGTATGGCCTTTAAAGCAATTAGAAGGATTTTGAATTAAATCCTAAATCTAACAGGAAACCAGTGTAGTGAAGGTAGCACCAGAGGGAACATGGGAACACGGTGAACTACATCTGACGGTGCTACAGCTTTTTGGCTTAAACAAGAATTCAAGGACTATAAAAGTCAAGAAGAGAGGAAGCAAAACAATGGATGAGTTACTCTAGCTGCTGGGAAGATAAGAAGGGCGTAGTTCCCCTTCCAGGGAACTCGAACTGCGTCGGTTACGACACTATGGGAAAAAAGTTATAGTGTCGTAACCGACGCAGTGTCTCGTTCCCCTTCTTGTGGAACCAGGGTTACATACGTAACCCGAGACATTTTTGTCCGTCTGTGTTTTTTTAAGGTTTACATAACACCAGCCGCCTACCAGGAAAGATGCACTATTCTGGTGCGAAATGACAAAATGAGAATAACAATTTTACCGCCCAGCCAAAACCTCTTCCCCTCCTGGGTAAAGCATCTAGATCCACCACACGCACCCACCTTGAACACAGTCTTGCAGGTCTTGTCTAGGCGGGTCAGGTTAGACAAGATGGTGCAGACCTGATCAGAGAACAGGTACTCTGGATCCAGAAGGTTCTTAAACAACACTGGAAGAACTTTGACATCTGTCACCAAAACCTGGGTGAGACACAACCAAGAACAACGCGTTTGTCTTCAAAGAGGACATCAACACTGAATCCACATCATCTCTGGGGGCTGTACAGCTATTTTTGTTTTGTTGTCACAACAGCCTCTCACTCTGGGACAGAAGAGTAGTTACTTATTAATAAATCATCAATAAGAGTTAAGACCATGCTCTGCTGATCAGTCGAGAGTGATCACCTGGTGCAGAGTCTCGTCAGCTGACAGGTTGATGAGGATGTGGTAACAGTCCTTCACTATAGCAATAGAGGGGTCACGAGTCAGAGCAAACAGGGCAATAAGTATGTCAGGTTTAGAGCGGAGGAATCGGCAGCCATCCCTGAAAACAAACAAAATAAAACAAACAAAAAGAGAATGAAGGTTGGTCAACTATCAGCTGAGTGAAAGAGTACAAGGGTGTAAATACATCCTAACATACAGCGAGCAAGCTCTAATTGATGGAGCGTGAAAAACTGTCCACATATCTCCACTGGGAAAAACTGAAACAATGTTATCTCCGCTCCTTTGCATCGCATGCTGTTAGGAAGAGGTGCAAATTCCTGTTAAGGGTGAGGAGTTTTCCTCTCAAGTGTCTCAAGATCAAACACCTTAAGGCTCGTGAAGACTACATGACTTTCAGCTTTGACCGATCGCCATGCCCTTTTGCGGTGAAAAAGTAGCTGCCTGCTCTGCCAGCTGCCTTCTCTCATTGGCTGGATGTGGATGTCGAGTCGGCCGACTCCTCCAGATATTTGGCATGCGAGATATCTGGCAGACGTCGGCGATGTGTCAGAAATGTGTCGGGGAGCCGTTTTGATGCGTTGTTGTGTAGTTCACACAAAACGACTGCCGACTGACGCTGATTTACTCCCAATTACAGGCTCACGGTCGCAGAGCTCGCTGTCTCCTGTCTAAAACGTACATTTTAGAGCCTCTGATTGTCATCTGTGATGTGAAAACACACATCTGTTATTTGCGTCTTGCTCAACACACTGCGGAGCATGTCTCCTGTGGACCAAAGTGTTGATCTAGAGTCTGGTCCAGTCTGGACTAGTCTAGCATTCGTATCAGAGACAAGGGGCACAGAGTGCTGCATTATGATGAAAAGCTACATTATTAATGGTATTATCATCATCAGACTCCTACCTGTGTCCAGAGAGTCCCAGGATGTACTCTGTGGCATGACCTATGACATCAGGACGAGTACCAGCAGTTAGAAAGGAGAGCAGCTCTGCGGCCTTAGAATCACTCAACATCTTCTCCTAGTGTCTGATAAACAGCAACAAAACCACAACCAGCCATCAGTACAGCGCCCTACAGATATACTTACTGCAAGCTGGATATTTTGGACAGTCACTGTCATGAAACCACCTGAGCAGTTTAGAGGGGAAATGACTCTTTGGTGGAACAACTTCAACAACTACACACTGTTTTTTGTGAGATGGCACAAGCCAAAATGTTTGGAATCACTGTTTTAATCTTTAACAATACATTACTATAAGTTTATTGTACCTCTTTTGGTTAAATGTTAATCTGAAAAGTAACTCCAGCTGTCAGATTAATTTAGTTTCCCTCTGAAATGTTATGGAGTACAAGTATAATAAAGTAGCATGAAATGGAAATACTCAAGTAAAGTACAGGTACCTCAAAACTATACTTAAGTACAGTACTTGAATAAATGTACTTAGTTACTTTACACCACTGACATCAAAACATCTGATTCTGACAGAATAAACTCTGACTGAAGATTAAGTTAGTAACTCAAATTTCAGACAACCTAATGACTTTATGGCCTGTTATTTCTTAAATAAAAGTAATATACTCAAATAGTTTAACACCCTTCCTTTCTTAAAGTAGACAGGAAGCTGTCATAAAGTCTTTATAGCACCTAAAAAAACATTAACATGGATGAAAGAAGTACTCAGGTCTTACTAATAATTTATTAAAGTAGAATACCACAGGGTAGAAAGTGCTGCATTCCAAATTTTACACGAGTATTAGCATCAAAATAAACTAGAAACTTAAACTATATGCTCAAAAAGTAAAATTACTTATTATGTATGTAGAATTGCGCATTTCAGAATAATGTATATTATATTATTAGATTCTAATTGTTGCATTAATGTGTTAATTTAATATTGTACCTCATTACATATATATATATATATATATATATATATATATATATATATATATATATATATATATATATATACACACACACACACACACACAAACACACTACTGGATATTTTTCAATATACTCTTAATATAAAACATAAACATGTTTTTGATTTTATTTTGTATTATGTATTATGTATGTATTATTAAATGAAAATAAATAAATACACGAGGAGTTAAGAGTACATTGTTTTTGTTGTGGAGTAACTTATGAAGTAGCTGGAAATAGCTTTTAAGACTTACAGTTCTTCAGTAAATGTGCTTAGTTAACCATTTGAAATATTTATAATAACTACTGTGCGGGTTTCATACCTGACTCAAATCATCTCCTGCATATATTTTCTACACTGTTATTAAATTGGAGACCTATGTAATTAAGTTAGCGGACTAATGTGTCATTAAAATAATAACAAAATAACAACGTTAGTAGAAAAGTAGACATGGTAAAGAATAATGAATGTTAGGATCCGTTTTAGCACATAAATACGTTTTCTGCGGCAGTTTGTTGCAACGTCTGATACATCTTTAGTTCCAGCTTCTAGTATAAACATATCTTACCTTTAACGAGCTATAGGACAGTTATCATTTCGCTGTTTACTTTTTCTGTATTCCTCAACTAACATTAGACAACATGTGTACATTCACAACGGAACATGTGGACACTACAGTCCGCAGCTACAGCCGAAATCCTTTCTCTCTTCCGGGTTAGCTGCCTCCCTTTCTTTCTTTCCAGCAGCTTAAACGGTGCTGATGATCGTTACTGCCCTCTAGTGTCAGCCACATGCGGTGGTCTGCGGTTTGACCATGGGTTTGACATGCATCCCAAATTTACTTTAAGGACATTCTGTACCGAGACAGAAACAAACATACCGATGCTTTGTTAATCTTATTTTAACCAAACACTATTACTTACACCCATTGTTGCAAATAAATATACTGTAGCAGCTGCTGTACTTAAGTACCATTTTGAGGAATTTGTACATTTCTTGATTATTTTTATTTACTACTAGGCTACTTTATGGGCTACTTCTACTCCACTACATTTCAGATGCAAATAGCCTATAATACTTTTAAATCATCATATAAATTATGATTTAGTATTATTGAAGTAGAAAATCAGACTTTATTGTTCCCCGGGGTAAATTAACAAGAAGAAACTGTATAAAGTAGGCTAATTAAATGAGCCCCAAATTGAACAGCTTCCACAAGTCAAATGCAAATCCATTTACAGTTGCTAGTGTGTTAACATTACGCCCCTCCACGTGACTATCAATGACTGAACACGGCAGTGGGACCTTGACCCAACACTTCCTCTATTCCCCCAGAGGCCAGTTTGACCTCTAGGAATAAGGTTGCCAGCTTCAATAAAGAGAAATAAGGGACGTCTGCAGCAGCCGTACATTTCTTAGGACGAGATGGTCTTTTACTGCTAGGATTAGCACTAATACCATCAGATGAGGGACAGATTGTGGTAAAGAGAAAAAGCTGAACTGCTGCAAAGGGACATATGTGTCCTCCAAGGGATAGGAGAACCAACATACTACTATTCCCTTGACATCCCAGACAAGTCACCACAAAAAAACTAGCACAGCTTTGTTAAATGAAGGAAGAAATGCAATATCTAAAATAGTAATAATCTAAAAAGTGAAATGTCAGTGGATGATTTGCATATCACAATGTGGTACAAAAACACTGCAGGCCCAAATAGAGACTATGAGAAAAGCCTGAGACAAGTTACCCCTAATAAATTGCCATCAATTATATTTATTCTGGTGCAGATAGCACATCAGTTGCGGGAGTGACTTTAAATGATAGAATCATGCAATTGTACAGAATGAGAGTACCACCACACATTTCTCTGTATAAAAGTAAAACATGCCATGGAAAGATTTGGGGAAAATGGTGCATCAGGGATAGAATGCTACTGATTGGATAGCAACGTCCGTGAAACCGTGGGCAAGTGCTAGTACTGGACTGACAAAAAAGGCTTTGTTTTGGTCAGCCCAAGTACAGGAGGGAATACACCTCCACAGTTCAAACACATGAGAATTAATGGTGTTAACACAGGAAGATGAGGATATGTTACAAGACATCCCAGAAGAAGTGTGGTCTAAAGGACCTAGTGATGTAGGCCTAGTGAAAGGAGCAGTGCCTGTAAAATTTAGACAAAAATCAGATTATAGGCCCCACATAAGACAATATCCATTAAAACAGGATGCACAAGAAGGAATAAAACCAGTAATAGAAGATTTGCTTAAAGCAGGAGTAATAATGAAATAGACTTTCCTTGTAATATTCCAATCTTCTGCGAAAGTCCAACCATCTATTCACAAGTTATGAGTGCTAGCATGGCTAAATTTCAACCTCCTGGTAATAGTCAAATTTTACTTTATGTAGATGACGTTTTCTTAGCATCTCCAGATGAAGAAACTTGTAAAACAGATACAATAGCACTGCTGCAGCATTTGGCAAAGGAAGGTCACAAAGTGAGCAAAAATAAACTTCAGCTGTGTACAAGGGAAGTGAAATATTTAGGCCATAATTTAAGTGCAGGAGGAAGAACTCTCCTCGAAGACAGGAAAGTAGCTGTCCTTGAAGCACCCAAACCACAGACAAAGAAACAAAT
Organism: Lepomis macrochirus; assembly: GCA_024633595.2. Classification (NCBI taxonomy): domain Eukaryota; kingdom Metazoa; phylum Chordata; class Actinopteri; order Centrarchiformes; family Centrarchidae; genus Lepomis; species Lepomis macrochirus. Next base: position 12,530,244 of record JALXJV020000004.1, read on the forward strand.
GATGTCTTTTCTAGGTTTAACTAATTACTGTAGGACTTGGGTGCCAAATTATGCAGAAATAATGTTACCTTTAAGTAAGTTGATGTATGAAGAAGATCTTAAAATGAATTCACCATTAAAATGGACAGAGGAAGCTGAAGAGGCTCTCCGTAAAATAAAACAAGTTTTGGTCTCTAGCGCAGCTCTTGCGCTACCTGACTATAGTAAACCCTTTATTCAGATGGTAGATTGTAAGGGATACTTTATGACGTCAGTCCTAACTCAACAATATGGAGACAAAATGAGACCTATTGCATACTTCTCTTCCAAACTAGACAGTGTGGCATGAGCTCTGCCACATTGTGTGCGTGCTGTAATAGCTGCCTCAATGGCTGTAGAAGTAAGCGCTGCTATAGTATTCTTTCACCCCCTGACCTTAAAGGTTCCACATGCGGTCTCAGCTTTACTTCTCCAAGCGAACATGACATTTTTGTCACCTGCTCGACATTTGTCTTGCATGTCAGTGTTGCTATCATAACCGCATGTAACTATAGAAAGATGTACTACGTTATACCCAGCGACACTTCTACCGACAGCAGATGATGGAGAGAAGCATGATTGTCAGAAACTAGCTGAGGAAACAGCTAAAAGTAGATCTGACGTTAAAGATCAACCCCTTCGAGAAGGGGAGGTTGTTTTTGTAGATGGCTCGTCTAGAAAGAATAAGCAAGGAAAAATATTAACAGGATATGCTGTGGTTACGAAAACCACAGTATTAAAAGCAAACCAACTACCTTCTAACTACTCAGCACAAGCAGCTGAGTTAGTTGCGCTTACTGAGGCATGTAAATTAATGCAAGGAAAGAAGGTAACTATATATACAGACAGTCAATATGCATATGCCACGGTGCATGTCTTTGCCCAATATTGGAAAAATCGAGGTATGATAACAAACCAGTAACTCATGCCAAACTTCTCAGTGAACTGCTGTGCAGCTCCCTGAGACAATAGCCATATGTAAATGTGCAACACACACATCAGGGACAGATGAGGTGTCTCTTGGAAATGCTTTTGAGGACAAAATAGCTAAAGCAGCAGCTACGAGGCAACAAGATGTTCTTGTAGTGACAGAACACAATGACATGGATCAATCAACCCTTAAAGAAATGCAACAATAAAGTCCCCAAGTTGAGAAAGATGTCTGGTTACGACCTATATGACCGGGCAATAAACCCATACTACCTAAGAATCTATTTAAATGGGCAGCAATATTGAGCCATGGAGTTACTCATGTCTCAACAGGAGGGATGGTGACCCAGGTACAGAAAAAAACAAAAAACAGCATGCCTGATTTGTGCTAAACATAATCCACAGGGGAACCTAAGACCAAAAAGAGGCCGGTTCCCTGAACCTCAGTATCCATTTCAAGCGATACACATGGACTTCATAGAACTAAATAAGAGTGAAGGGAAAAAGTACTGCCTAGGGATAATAGATGCTTTTTCCAAATGGATAGAACTTTTAGCGATAGCGCTAACTGTAGCAGAAGCATTGTGTAAAGATATTATTCCACGATATGGCATTCCAGAAAAAATCTATAGTGATAATGGAACACATTTTGTAAACCAACTAATTGACAAGATAGGTGTTATGTTTCACATGAATCTAAAACACCACTGTGCATACCATCCACAAAGTGCAGGATTGGTAGAGCGAATGGATGGAACTATAAAAAACAAATTAAAGAAATGTATGGAAGAGACAGGCAGACCGTGGACACAATGTCTGGACCTAGTTAAAATGTACATAAACATAACGAGCACGACAGGGTTGACTCCATATGAAACCCTTTTTGGACGATCATATAGGCTACCACAGTTTAAATCAATGGAAGACAGATGATGAGTCATGTCTGTTTGATTATATGTGAAAGAAAGTTAGAAAAATAGCAATTAAAACAGCATCTGACTCACTGTAAGAAGGTCATTTCTGCTGTCTCAAACTCCAACAAGGGAAGCGAGCCAAAGTCTGATAATAGGACGGATTCAGGTGTTTAGAACCCGGATAGGCTTGTCTGAACCTGACAATCGGTGGTGTGTGTGTTGCATTGCTGCGGCAGTTGTGTGTGGCGTCCCTATCTCTGGGTACTATCTGCAATGGAAAACAGAGCCGGGCTGAGCAGAGTCGCGTCTGTCGATTTGCGCTATGGAAGCATTTTCAGCAAGGCAGCATAGATCGTCAGGCAACAGTTCAACGTTTAGTCCTGATGGTAAGATGTGGAACAATGATGTCGTGGTTATGGACTGGTAATAACTTCTACTGCTAGGTTACAGTCGCAGTGTGAAGGCTTTGATCTGGATCACACTACCTTGTTTCTTATGACCCACCCTTCTGTACTTCTGATTGAGTAGTAGTCCTTACCTGGGAACTGCGCATGTGCAACTCCAACAAAGATTTTGTATAAGTAAGATGCATCACTCTGTAGCTCAAGAGCAGAGTGTACAACACAGGCTGAAAAGAGGAGCTGCAGAAACGTGCAGTCTGAGGAAAATATGGTGTTTTTTAAAAATTAAACAATGTAAACCTGTTCTGGTACAACCCATAATTAAGATTTTGAACATGAAAATGAGCATAATACCACCCCTTTAAAATAAATTATATAAAATAAATTTTAAATAAAAGAATACCTACAAAACCCATTTTTTTCATTGCCAGATACTACCATAGGAATAACATAATGACGACACACTGAGCAGAAAACACATCATTGATCCTGTCTTGTGTTCATTTGCCTATTAGGCATTGAAGTAACCCAAAAGTAACTAAAAGTAATCAGATTACTTTTAATTTGTTGAACTTGGATTACTTTACTGATTACATTTTTAAAATGTAATCAGTATTGTCAGATACTACTGAAAGTATTAGTAACTGTACCAGATTACATTTTTAAAGTAACCCTCCCAACCCTGTTGACTTGGGTAAAATTTTGAATGCAGGAGTATTTCTAGACTGACTTTACTTAAGAACAAGATTTATACTTCATCCACCACTGAGTCCCTCAGTTTCTTTGTTCACACATGCATTTTGAAAAAAGTATTTTGTTCCTTTGTATGTTTATAATAGTTTAAATCACATTTTTAAGGCCATGTAAACTCTTTTTGCATGTATTTTATGTTTTTGTTTAGTATATTGGAAGGTTGAAAGTATTATGTGAAGCTATATTCGCTGTGCTGTTTGAAACTTGAAATAATAAAACATAAAATACCACATCAAAATGTCCACATGGCGCCTTTAACTTCAAATTTACAACAGGAGTTTCCCTTTATGCACAATTATACACAGCAGGACAGATTCCAGTCAGTGTGTTATATTATTTACAAGGTTCCCTGCTGAGTTTTTGACATCTAGTTGTGCAACAGAGCGGTTTAACGATATATGTGGGTCCCAGTTTTGTTTATCTCATTCAGGCACACGATACAAAGTCCTGACAATGGTTTCACACTTTTCCACTGATCAACATGTGGCGTTAACATGCCAAGATATGCTGCAATGAGCCAGCAGAGGCAGAGAAGACGACAGCGAACTAGTAAACAACTTAATCTTCCAAACTACTTTATTGATATACTGAAAAAAAAAAACCACATAAGACATTCACATAGTTTAGCCCCATCAGAAACAGCTCTCACTCACTCCATATGTTGCATTGATATGCTGATATTGCATTTAAATGTTCATAAACGTTGCCTGCACCACAGTACAGCATCCACCATCTGTTTAAAAAGGTACAGTTCAACCTTTACTAACTGACCAGTTCAGACAACATCATGCACTTTTCTCTTAAACAACTATCAATGAAACAAAAGCGGCTGAATGTTGTGAACTTGTCAAGGTCCAACGCAGCATTTTTAACATTTCACACACCCGGAAAACAAACATTTCAACGACGGTACAGCTGTGGAAAATGCCTGAGGCCAGTGTTGGTGTAATTGTATCCACACTCCTCAGACATGCATTTCAGAGTAGTGTTTGTACATGTAGATCGAAGGCTGCTGGGTAAAACACCGTCCTGCGCTCTTCCAAGAGATTAAAAGGAGGTCAGGCACAGTGAAGTCTGCACTGAGGAATGCTGCTGCACCTTCGCATCCTGCAATGCTGAAACATTTTGGTTTTGTCATCACAACCCTATTCTTGTCACACAGATTTTAAAAAAAAAACAACAAATATCAGCATTAATTCAGAAATATTTCACCAAATATGTGTAGTTTAGAAAGAGTGAAGAGAAGAAAGAGAAGCCTGGAACAGCATCAGTCTGGATTGTAAACAGAAGAAAGTATTTGTGAAGTCGTCCACCATGTACTGAAGTGGATCCCAGTCCGTGTTATCTGCCTGGAGTTCAAGTTCAAACTCCACGTCAGATGAGGAACTTTATAAGAGACTTTTCAATGACTCAGCGTTTCTTGCTGGTAATTCTGGGTTGCCATGGTATCTTGTACTACTGGTTTTTCAATACTGAATGTAGTAATTTCATCAAAGTCTAGATCTCTGTATGGTGACAAGGCTACCATGTTACAAACCGAGAAAGGCGTCAGAAGGCACTGTGGAGTTTGATTGGCAGACAGAGACCAGCTGGCAGCCTCTGTCTGTTGGCTCATGGCGGGGTCCATCATCATAATCAATCATCGTCTTCACCATCCTCCTCCTCGTCTTCACTCGGCCTTGTCTTTCCTCTTGGCTGTGAACGGGACTTTGCTTGCTACCGTCGAGCCCACCGTGGAGACGCCGCCGGCCACGGCAGACACCCCACCCTTCACGAGCCCCACCCCCATCGAGGGCACTGTGGTCACAGCCGACTTGGTGATCTCCAGGCTCTTGCCGCCCACCCAGGCCACCCCGCCCACGGCGGCGCCCACGACTCCTTTGGTGACGTTGAAGAGGCCACCGGTCACCCGCCACATCATGCCAGGGGCAGGAACCTCGTGGTCCTTACCAGGATCTGAAAACAAATCAAACACATGAAGCATCACAATATTCTGGTTTTTACTATCATATATGTCGTACTGCTCTGCTGGACAAGGTCTAAGAGATGAAAACACCTGCTGCCGTGTGAAAAGACTGTTTATATCTATAATTCTATAGATATAATCTATAATAGATTATATCTATAATTATAGATCAAGACATTCTTGTTTCACTGTTGGCATAAAGAGCTACGCTTGGCAGGAATATAAAGTCAATAAACCAATAAATAAAAGCATGCTGTTTTCTTCCTGTATGTTCCTCATGGACCTTATTCTATTTTTTCTCCCATGAAAAGACCCAATTCAACAATGTGTTAGTCCGACACAATGTTTCTGAGCCTCTCAGCACAAGACCATTGGTTCTTACTGAAGACACAAATCTTAACAAAACAATCACACTTAGGAAGGGGCTCAGTAATTTCCCACAACAGCTGGTCACTCCAGTGTGTTTATGAGTAATGTTTTTAGCAAACATAGTCAAACAGAAGGGGCTATTGTTCCAGTGGTGTATTAATACACATTTTTAGCTCTAGGGAGGGTTTGCTGCAGCAGGACAGGGTTGAGTCTAAATAAACTACAAAGAATGTGTTCATAGTAATGGAGGAACTCTACAGCTACACTACTGGCTCTGTGAGGCCGAACTTAAGGCCCTTTCAGAGAGGAAGCGATATGCGCGGCGCTGCCTGCTGGGCTCATCTAAGGTGAATTTTGATTGCGAGCACGTCAAGCGGTTTGCTGAGTGTTAGTTGGCGCAGCAACAACCCGTCCTGCCGAGGCACAAGCCAATGAAAATAATGGGTTTCATAGTGCAGCGGTGCCGTTGTTGCGGTGTGTCTGAACGGCCATTTAGGCGCAGCGGTGGTTTGAACTAACACCAGCATGTTAGCAAGCTCACAATGACAATGTTAAAATTAGGGCTGAACAATTAATTGAAATCTTTTCGATCTACTAGATGTTGAAACATTTCACTAGATAAGTGAAACCTCTGACCTGCTGGTGGCGCTAAGGGGAACCTTAGGGGATCACTAAAGAATTAGGATTCATCCTCTGTGCACCATGGATGTCTGAACCATATTTCATGGCAATTTATGCCTATCTTTATTTATTGAGATACAGTCTGGACCCAAATATTAGACTAACCAACCCAACAGCCACGGCAAACAAACAGTCAGCTGAGGGGAAATGTTGATATTTGGGGTGCTATAACATAACCAGAAGTGTATCTTTAAATCTGGCCTTTCTTAACACCCCTGATGGTCTGGTCTCTACAGTTCTCCTGGTGAGTAAACGGTCATCATAACAGATAGATGATGAAAACAGAACTATGCTTCATCCAATAACAACAGCGGTGTTTACTGAGAGCAGCAGCGAGGGACTCAACTGGTGTCTCGGTGTTAGGACACAAATAGCAGGTTGGAGCTGCAGCCACTCTTACACAAACACCATACTCCCCTGACAAACCATCGGTTTCTGAAATAGCAGCAGGGCAACAAGTGAGCACATATTGCACCATATTCCCTGATGATGTTTTAGCGTTCAGCCACAGCCTGGGGAGTTCTCTGCTTACCCTCTGTAGACTGGCTGTCGGAGGGCTCAGCTTCGTCCGAGGCCACGGTGGTCCCAGGCTGGGGCTCCAGGTTAACGCTGTTCACATTCTGGAAAACATGAAATAAAAAACGAGCCTCTCTTTACTCTGAGTAAACCAACCAACACAGTACCTTTAATACTTAACTTGGCATCAAATATCTGGTCATATTCATAATTCTGTTCTTCTCTGAATCACAATTTTGCAAATTTTAGACTGTATTTTAGATCATATTTAAAGGGGCACTTGACCAATTCATGGTTTCTACAGCTGAGCCTGCGAAAACAGTTGTAAAATGTCTTCTGGAGGAGCTTTGTTAATAAAATAACTAACCTTTATTTAAAAAAAAATATGTCTCTTGTGAATTCCCAAACTTTATAGAAGTGCAAAACTAAATCACAGGCATGCCCATTTAATGAATGTGGCTTCTTTAGTTTAATGAAAGAAAAGTTTTTAACTTGAACTTGTTTATATTTATCAAAGTAAAATCATTCTGGCATCATGTTGTCACAAGTACCAATAAAATGTAAAAACCCAGCCCTACTTCAATAATGATAACATTTACAGGGCTTTTTGTTCAGATTCATGTAAAGTGATGTGTTGTTTCTGCTCTTGTGACTAAAAGTCTAAAATCCCACTGATGAAGTCTCACAGAAATTCATTAAAATTGTGGGTTTGCATTGCATGATGTTGGGCTGAATCATCTTCTCTTCCTGTTGCTCGGTATGCCAAATTCTGATTTTATACGCGATAAATATAAAACTCTTTCAAACCCTGTCATTTTGTGAATTATAGAGATGAATCTCAGTCCAGCCAGCTGGGGGCTGAGAATTGACTTAAATATGTAATTATCTGACGTGCTCTAAAGATGATGTATGTTAGTTTTCATATATTTTAACAGTGTTTGTTTGACATAAGGTGTTTTTTAAAATAAATATTTACGTGTGTGTACCATCACTGTATATAAAAAAGGTGTGTACATACATTCTTTATTTGTCCTTCCCCTCTATTTCATCTTTTTAAGTCACAGATGGTATGATAACACAGTTTGCTCAACTTTAGCTCATGTTTGTTTAATAAAACATTATTTAGTAAAGTATAAGTCATGGTTGCCACACTGAACATTAGCAGGAGATCCACCTGACCGGCGGCCATGTTGTGGTCGGTCAGTGGTCTTAACCTTTTTGACTTGTGACCCTTAAAAATTAAGCGATGCCCCCCTCTTTATACAGGTTGTAGATCCTTACAAGGTGAGCAGCTGCAACTAAACGGTGACTGATTATGAAAACAACACGTAGAGACTTCACATCACTGCATATTGCAACAACAGAAATGTTATAATCTAAATCATCTTGCAAACCATACACCCCCGTTTTTTTCTCCTTTTCTTGTGACCCGCAAAAGTAGCCTGGATCCCAAGTATAAGCACCTGTGCAGCATGCTATGAGATTAAATGTTGCCATTGTTCAGTCTGGAAGCCATATCGAATGCAAAAAACATTTAAATTAAGATTAGGCACTGCTGTGTAGGTGTTTGAGTAACATTTGCAAGAAGCTGTGACGCCTCCCTTTAGTCAATGAATAGAAAATTACACTTTTTCAGGGGAGACCAGAGGCCACATCTCCTAAAGAGGGAATCCTATAGGCCTAAATAAAATAGCATCTTATTATATTCCATATTATCACTCATGTGGCCTGCTGCTGGAAAAAAAACTAGTCATACAAAAAAAGACATCACTATCAGGCTGTGTCTGTCAACACATATTTATAACATTAAAAAGGATGCTGGTTGGTCCTCACCTTCACCATTGTTCCCTGTGCTTCTCCTACACACACCTGGCAGAGAAACTTGAGACAAGAGCAGCTTCTGTTTCAGCCTCGTAACCAAACTCCGCTGTAAATTAATGAATTTCTGAGTGTGAGAAACCTCCCGCTTCTCTCGCGTTTCACGTCCTTTTATCGCATCAATCTGCTGCTTTCTAACTTCTGCTCACACAGAGTTACAGGCACAGTTACAGGCAGAGCTACGCAGGTCTCTTTCCACCCTGCTGGTTCTGCCGACGTGGCGCCTTCAACACACAGACACGCGGACACGCACACACACGCAGTCCAAGGACACGCAACAACGCACGGGGCTTCCGTTTAGGACCTTCACATTAAAACCCTTTTCAGCGGTGAGGCCGATAGTGTTTTTAGGTATCGAAGAAGAGAAAGAGTAAATGAGAATAAAGTAAATAACAGACTGGAAATTGGCCTGTCTCACAGTGATAGTATTCAGATAGTTTACCTGAGTAAAAGTACCAATTCAACAGTGTAAAAATCATAGGTGACTTGGAGTCAGACTCCAGTCAATAAATTATGAATTTGAACTTTTGCTTTGACTTTAGCACCAATGACTCGTGATTTCACTTGGACTTGAGCCTTTTGACTTGAACTGATTTGATACCCTCCTCATGCCCAAGTACAAATTATGATATAAATAAAAATGTGTGCAACACTTTAATTTATTTCTTTAATTCTTGAATTTATATGGCATTTGTTGTGTAAAACCTTGCCTCTGCCAACTTAATTAACTTTTTCTTTTTTGACTCTTAAAAATAAGTTATGGAAATAAATATGGTGAAGGGCACGTACTTGCTCGGGACTTGGGACTTCAGTGCTAAGTCTTGAGACTTATTTGTGACTTGTAAAACAATGACTTGGTCCCTCCTCTGGTAAAAATACTCTTTTACTATAAATAGTATTACATTAAAATGTTTACTTAAGCTTAGTAGAAGTACATAAGTATTATTACTAACATGTTGAGTATAAAAAGTAAAGTACTCTTTTTTGTTACCTCTTTGAACCTCAAAAAATATTTAAATGAAAAGATTTCAGAAGTTTAGAGGGGAAATCTGTCTTTGCTAACAGCTCAAAGCCTGGTTTAATCTTCTAACAATGTGTTGAATTTCTGAAACAAGCTTATTACATGTTTGTTTTATGTAAAATCCTCAACCGAAAAGTAACTCCAGCTGTAGAATAAATGCAGTGGATTAAAATTGTAATAGTAGAGCAGAGATATAGAGTAGCAGAAAATGGAAATACTCAAGTAAATTATGTCAAAATATACTTAGTAGTACCTGTACCTAATATTCTCTGTTAGCAGGAGCATATCCAGACAGTGATCATGATCTCAGGTTTGTCACTAGCCCCCCACACCTTTTCTCACTACCTCAAATTTGACAGTAGACACCTAATATGGGTCGGACAGTGATCTTTCGTAACAGTAAAACCCTAATAATGATCCCAACTGGACAGGAATTATTATGAAATACACCGAAAAACAATAAAATTTGGTAAAATCTTTATTTTTTTGTTCAAACAAAAACTTTTGCTTTGGTGTTTAATTAGTTGTGAAATGGCTGTGAGCATTTGTGGTTGTCTCTCTGGATTTTAAAAATGATTTTCAAACCATTTAAAAGTTGACAGAAATTGTACATCTGTGCTTGTTTTGTACAAAACAGTATTCAAATAATTGAAAGTAACATTAGTATTAGACAAACAGAACTTCTAGTATGAATCAAGAAAGTGTCATTTCCTGCTTTGACTGGATTAGGAAGTTCCTCACTGGTAAACAACTTTTCTATTGTGCAATCAACTGAATATTTAACATAACTGAGTGAATTTAAAACAGACTTGATTGTGATAGATATCAATGAAAACATAAACATCCTGTTAACTGACACTTTTAAACCAAAAATAGGAGTAAATTAAGATGGATGCTGCTGATAACCTATCTCGCTACCTGATAGTCACACTCTGTTACACTGCTCAAGCTAGCTATTCTTTTCTGTTGGTGTCAAAGGAAACCCTTGAATAAACAACAAAAACTATTTGTTTTAGCGAGATGGAAGTGAATTTTTGGTAAAATCTTGGTAAATTCTATATGATTATAAGATTCATAAGTTGAGTTTTATGAGATGTAAATATATTCTAACTGTTGGGGGAGCTTGTCATGATTTTATTTTAAAGCATAAGAAAATCACCTGAATTGGAGAAACAAGCTTTGCAAAGCAAAATCACTCTGTGGGTAAAACCAAACCTCAAGACAAATGTGGTGCATTTACACAATGTCTAGACTATAACAAACACTGTTGGAACAATTTCAGTATTTTAACACCTGTTATTTAACCAGGAAATACACACATGTCAGCATTTTTATCATCAATTAATGGATGATGTTTGAATCCACAGTAAAAGATGCCACTCTGGATGTGTCATCAATTTGACCTCAAACTGATATATTTGGGCCTTTATTGTGAAAACAGAAGTCGTTGGATCCAGCTCTGGCTCGTTTGAGACTGTTTGAACATGTCACATTTAATAACAAATATCCTGTCCGGATTAACCTGTTAGGAAGTTTCACTGTTAATGTTGTTGAGTAGGCTATTGATCCTCCCCCCGTGGTGAATAGTAACTAAGTAGGCTATATTCACTCAAGTAGCCTACTGTACTTAGGTTTTATTTAAGGTAGGCTACTTGTACTTTCAATGTTTTTGTTACTTTATTTATTTTTACTCCACTACATTTATTTGAACTCTTTAGTTACTTCGTAGGTTAATAATACAAAATATTATATGCAGATACATTTGTATCAAATATATGTACAATAATTACAATTAGCTTCACTTTTGCCATCTGAAACATGAAAATATGCTAAATATAATCCAGTGATTTTATATCATCCTGGAATTTTAAAATGCCCCAACATTTTTTTGTTAACGCGTTATTTGGTTCAGGCATATTTTGCGTCGCATTGTTTGGGGTCCTCACTGGAGGCTCGGCGCCAGTCTCTCGGGCAGTTAGCAGCAGACGTAAATACGAGTTAAAATTTGTCAAATAATCAGTGAAATCAAGTTGTTAAGGACATTTGGATCCTCGGTCCACCGGAAATGAATCTAGAACTGCTCGGTAATTAACAAAAAACATTTATTTGTTTCCTCCCTGGCTCCCGGTAACGCTGTGTAACTGTTATGGTTAGCATTGTATGTTACTAGCCTAGCATGTTAACCACCAGCCGATACGAGTCACATTTAAATTGCTTTAATTATTGGAATCACACTATTATATTCTGTCGAACTGTTCACTTTAAATGCTTTTTAAGTAACCTTCTGAGTCTTTATGTAAACATTGGTAATAATACATATGGAAGCAGGCTTAGTAGCTGTTAGCTATCGTTAGCGCTGAAACGTTGTCTCTTATTGTGTTCGAATTAAATGTGTATATATGGGAAAGTACATGCCGTTAATATACATTGTATAGGAAATGTCATCCTATATATTCCACCAAGCCTACGAATGGCTAGCTGCATAGGGAAATTAAAAAACAATACACAGCTGGTCCATATGACAGGGAATAAAGGGATTCAGACAAAAGGATAAAAATTTGCAACCTTTCTGTTTTTACAAATAAAATAATGTTAAAGGTTTTACATACCTAAAACTAGGTTTTAAACAATCTTTAGAGTTGACATGCTTATCTTGGTCCTGGTTTAATAAGTATACATATAGCGGTTTATGATCTACAGCAGGTTTGTAAAAGTCTGGATGGAGGAAAAGCAGTGAGATTGGACTTATTTCTGTTTTTACAAACAAAGATTTAAACTAGGGATGTCCCGATCAGGTTTTTTGCCCTCGAGTCCAAGTCATTTGATTTTGAGTATCTACTGATACCGAGTCCCGATCCGATACTTCTATAAAACTTAAACAGATCCAGGATGTTCCTTATTTTTTATTTAATTCACCTTATTTTAACATTCAACAACTCTGTTAACAAACAGAGCACTTCTGTGAGGTAGCTTGAACCATCAAGTAATAAATAACATAAATTCTTCATTTTGGACTTACAAAATAAACAGTAAATAAAAATATGACACTATATATACATTTATATCCGAGTCCTGATCGGGAGGTAACGTCCGATTCCGATCGAGTCTGAAACAACGTGATCGGCCCGATCTCCGATCTCGTGATCGGATCTGGACGTCCCTAATTTAAACAGTCAGCATAGTTACGTGTTAGGACTAGTCCAGGTTTGCCAACTCTGCCAAGTACGGTGGGTTTTGAGTTTTGAGCTAAGACAGACAAAAATAGAAGGTTAGGGCCGTTAGTATGCTTTCTACTACCTGTTTCACAACTTTAAATGGTGAAACAAGAGGGAATCAGTTGTAAAATCCGGTCTCTTATTTTCTCCTTGACTTCCAGATCTAAAGCCAACTTCGGCCTTGATCTGAAATTAAAGTTTGTTTTGGAGGATGTTTGGAATATCTGAAGAATAGTCTGCTATTGAAAAATGGATTATTTTGTTTCAAATATTTGTGTGTCTGAAGTGTTAAGATTACAGTTCATTTTCTACCAAGGTTATTAGCTGATATGGTCTGATACCAGTTCTATTTTATGGAGTATCACAACACTTTTCCTTTTTCCTTGTATTTGTTCCTCTTATTTGTGACTCTTCTCTAGTATACACTTTAATTTATCTTGGAAATTGGCTGCTTTATCACAGATCCCCCTTTTTGTTGGTGATTTTAAAAAAAGTATTTTAAGTATATTAATATAAATGTTTTTTTGTCTTGTAAATGGAAATGGGAAATTCAGTTCTAATGAATTACTGAACAAGCAACTTTGGATGAAACTTCAAGATTTCTCTCACAAATTACTCATGGATAATTTCCTGCTTCTTTCTGGTGAATATTCAACTTAATTGTTTAAAATTTCCATTCAGTTTTAATCTTGGATATACTCCCAGGTTTTTTTCTCAATGTGTTTGTAATGAATATCTGACTTCATAATCATAATAATGTATTAATAAAGGTTATCTCTGTTAAAATTTCTGAATTTTTTCCTCAGAAAATAAATAATTGACTACACTGCTCTTTCAAGGCCCAAATACTCTGTTATAATAATCTGTACCATGTTAATTTGAATTAAATAACAATTAGTGGAAGGTAATGTGTCTGAGCCAGCTGTCACTTGTAAATAGTATGCGTGTTTCTTTTGGTGTTTGTGTTTCTCATCACTGTGTTTTTTGTTATTCCTCTCCTAGAATCGTTCGGGCAGAACTATCCAGAGGTGAGCTACCAGCTGTTAATGTATACATGAGCTTCAAGTCATCACTTTGCACTGAATATCATCCAAACACCAGTACACATCAAATTTCATCTTTTGATTTGAGTCAGTTATATGTGAAGCTACACCTGGACTGCTTCAGTGGTGATGCAAACTCTGCTTCTTTGTGTGTTGTTAGGAGGCAGATGGCACCTTGGACTGTATCAGCATGGCCCTCACCTGCACCTTCAACCGGTGGGGCACCCTGCTGGCTGTGGGCTGTAACGATGGCCGCATTGTCATCTGGGACTTCCTCACACGGGGCATCGCCAAAATCATCAGCGCACACATCCACCCTGTCTGCTCGTTATGGTAAGACACATCACATATCCTGCAGTGTGTGCTGTCTTCACTGCCTGGTGAATGTCCAATTTTATGCAGCAATACACGCCTTCATCCTTTACCTCCTTCATCCCTTTTTTTCGTATTTGATTGGAGAGCGCCGTTGCACATTGCGCTTCCTCTTGCTCATCTCTCTCTCATCCAAACCTCTCGCTCTCTCTCCCTCATGGAACACTGCTGTACAAATCTGTCCAACACAACGCTGTCAATGTCGGAGACCCAGCTTAAAAAAGTTATTAAAAGTAATTAAAGTAAGGAGAGCTAAGTTAATGTTAGAATGCAGCTGGATTTTCGAGGCTGTACATAGCTGGTAGTCAATATCAATGCGTGTGTGTGTGTTTCCAGGTTGTTTCCAAAACACCTGAACAACAGCAACAAGTCATGTTGTGTTGTAATACAGCCAAATTCACAATGTAGTTGTTTTAAATTACATATTTTTTCTGTTGTCAGACAGCTGAATGAGTATATATAGCTCATAAATACCACCTGTTAATCCAACAATCATTCCCAAGCTGTGTCGCTGATCACGTCATTATTTTATGATGAGTATATATTAGGGGTGTAACGGTAAACAAAAATCTCAGTTCTGTATAAACCTCGGTTTTGAAGTCACGGTTTGGTTTATTTGCGGTACATTTAAAGGAAAAAATGCAAACATTAAATTGCTGCTGGTTTATTATAAAGTTTGGAAACATCCAAATTAGTTTACTTTTTTTTTTAAAACAAACTTCCAAATTACACATAATAAATTATATAAACTAAAAATGAATAAGAAATAAAATACTGCTGCAAACTACTACCACGTTCTCCACTTAATCTAATATTCTCTAAATAATACCACATATAGCTAAATAAATATAATAAAACATATAAAACCTGTAATCCATATTACACTGTAATATGGATTACAGTGCAGCATTCTTCTTATTCTTTTATTCTGTCTATGAGCATTATCAATCCCAGCTTGAAGGCCAGTTCAGATTAAAAAAAAACAACTTTTCCTAAGTCTAAAGTCTGTTTAAATGCTGAAAGTCGTTTTTGTTTTTCTCCGTCTTTGCAGTGACGTTCTCCTTCGTATGAAACCATTTGTGAGTTAGCAATTTGGTGCACATGTTCACAGTTCCAAACGTCCTGTACCGAAATGGTATGGTACGAATACATGTAACCTTAAACCCCTAGTGTGTATATATAAATGTTTTACATTTTTTGTGTGCAGCTGGAGTCGAGATGGTCACAAGCTGGTGAGTGCCTCCACAGACAACATTGTCTCGCAGTGGGACGTCCTGTCGGGAGACTGTGACCAGAGGTTCCGCTTCCCCTCACCCATCCTGAAACTGCAGTGCCACCCCAGAGACATGTGAGAGATCCGATAGCATCTGTCTGTGCATGTGATGTGGTCTGAGGTTTGGGTGTCACATACACCATAACAGTGCATCATATGCTGGGTTTTTGCCAGTTCAGTTTGTCTTGATTTGTGGTAAGTTCAGTTACTACAGTTTTCTGTTTTGGAATAACAAGTCATTATGTTTGTGTTTTAGGGACAAGGTGCTGGTGTGTCCCATGAAGTCAGCCCCGGTCCTGCTGACTCTGTCAGACTCCAAACATGTTGTCCTGCCTGTGGATGACGACTCAGACCTGAATGTGGTGGCGGCCTTTGACAGGCGGGGGGAGTACATCTACACTGGCAATGCCAAAGGAAAGGTCAGACAACAGGAGTTAATATCAATTTAATAGAGAAAAAAAACTCAATACTTAAATGTCTGTGTAGAACTGGAACAGTTTTAGTGGTATAATCCAAAAATACACTGTGGCAGATATCAACGCGAACAACCCTCCACATTGACTGCACTAACTTTTGATCAGATTAATAATAAAACATTTATGTTTGAATACATTTGTAAATTTCCCTTCACTTGCATTTTACACTTTAAAACTGTTCTGTGATGACGTCCAGTGTGTTTGCTGTTTTCCTTCACCATCATATGTCCCTCTGTGTGTTGTTGCAGATCCTGGTGTTGAACACAAACACCCAGGAGCTGGTAGCTTCCTTCAGAGTGACAACTGGCACTAGCAACACCACTGCCATCAAATCAATTGAATTTGCACGCAAGGGCAGGTGAGAGGCAACAGGATTTTCTAACAGATAGTTTAATAGATTCCATGTTGATGGTAGAAGAGATCCATATTACAGCGTGTACACAGGATCCACAGAAGAAAGCAGAGAAACTTTAAAGGCTTCAAAAGCAGAGCTCGTCCTGTGCTTTCTTTTTGCGCTTCTCTCACTCTACCTCTTTTTTTGTCCACCTGTCCTTTTCTCTGTGCAGTTGTTTTCTCATAAACACAGCAGATCGGATCATCAGGGTGTATGATGGCAGGGAGATACTAACCTGTGGCCGAGACGGTGAGCCTGAACCCATGCAGAAACTACAGGACCTGGTCAACAGGTATGTCAACCCAGGATGGCGTTCCAGTACAGCAGAGGACATGTGCCCTTGGGGATGAAAGTGATACTGTTTATTTGAATAAGGCTGGTAAAAGTGTTGTTGAATTGAAATATTTTTATTTTGGGAAATTGCTGTGATTGAATTGGCAAGTGGTCTTCCACTTTGAGTATAACTTTGTATATAACTTCAGGGCCTGAAATCTAAGTCTCTGAGGGTAACACTTGCTGGGAAAGTGTTTATATTTTGTAGTGCTGTCGTCTTCTTATCTCCATTTGTTCATGTCCTCCACTTGTATTTTCTCTGTTGAGGACTCCTTGGAAGCGCTGCTGTTTCTCTGGTGATGGTGAGTACATCGTGGCTGGATCAGCCAGGCAGCACGCTCTCTACATCTGGGAGAAGAGCATCGGCAACCTGGTGAAGATTCTGCATGGAACTAGAGGAGAGCTGCTGCTGGATGTCGCTGTAAGGATGTCAAAACTATTCTGGCTTAGTAGAACGCTGTGTAGAGATGTAAACATTGACACAATACTTCTGTCTGTGTGTTTTCAGTCATATTTAGACGCTGTGTTTACTAACTGATAATTTACACATCTTACCTTTGACCTTTTCTCAGTGGCATCCTGTCCGTCCAATTATTGCCTCCATCTCCAGTGGAGTGGTGTCCATCTGGGCTCAAAACCAAGTGGTAAGTAGAAAGTGACAGTAAAGGCTGGATACACATAATTGTCACAGGTGGATTACTTCAGTTTTAATCTCTTACGTTTCTGATACCCAGAATCAAATATTTGGCTCCATGCTGTGGTAAAAAATGTAGGAATGTGACCTTTTAATGAAGCACAAATATCTGAGCACAGTTGTTGTAAAATGGTTTCAAGGTAACCTTGATGTGTGACTGCTTGGTTTTGTCTGCAGGAAAACTGGAGTGCTTTTGCTCCAGACTTTAAGGAGCTGGACGAGAATGTGGAGTATGAAGAGCGAGAGTCAGAATTCGACATTGAGGACGAAGACAAGAGTGAACCTGAGCAGACAGGTAGATAACACACAAACCAGCTGGCTCACAGTGGGCATGTGGTGGTTCTTATTTGTGCTGTTTTTACTTAGGTTGTAAATACTGTTTGTACAGGGTGGAGTTTAGAAATTAGCTTTTTACAGGACACAACGCTGGCTAAAAACATAAAGAAGTTAAAAATCTAAACCATGATGATGGTGTATAATTTCAAGCAAACACTTTATTGTATAGCGTGGCTCCTAAGCCACTTGGCAAAGGGTAAAGTATACAGTATACCCATCTACTAAGGCACCACTGAAGCATTATGTAGAAAAAACTCTCCTGCTTTGTCTGGATCCAATCCTGCAGGACCAGTTCTATACTATCTAAATGTCAGTAAGGATATTAAAATTATTATATTTTATTATTTTGCTCTGGTGTAAGTGTGCTCTGGACATTATTGTTGTAACCGTAGCTTGAAAACATTAGAGCATCTTGTGGATGGTGGTGAAACAGCTCCATAAGCATGTCAGCAAAACTAAGAAATATAAATCAATCAAGTGACTGATGCACTGGTCTTTCTGCTTTCACTCGTTCTCTCTGGATGTCCTACACATGCACTTGTGCTCGTGTTGCAGGTGCAGATGCTGCAGAGGATGAAGAGGTGGATGTCACCACTGTTGACCCCATTGTTGCTTTTTGCAGCAGGTGAGAAACAACAAAACAGCTTACAACATCAGTGCAAACACTCTTTCCTCTTTGGAGTATGGGATTTAGAATCCGCCATGTCATTCTGATCTCATCCCTGAAACGTCATCAAGTATCATTACTGAAAACTGGCTTGGTGCTTATTCAGCACTCTTAAAGTGTGCCTTCACTGATCTATGACTTTGTCTAATTAACAGCAGAAGCTCCATACTGTAGTTTGCCAACTCAAATTTTAACTGAGGTCCACCATTTCGGAGAGCCCAACCACTTGTTAAAGTGGGAACTTCATCTCCTGATGAAGGCCGTAAGATTCGAGTGAAAGGAAAAGATTAAAAAAGCATAAAACCAGGAAAGAAAAGCATATAAAAGTATGTTCAAAACTCTTCTGCCAGATTTCTAACACCACAGGCTGTTCACATTACCACAATTTTATCTTCATTACACTGACCCCCAGTATGTTTTAGAATTTATTTTAAAATTATGTTGATGTTTATAAACTTGATGAAATTAAAATATCCTACAAGATGTCTGCTGTCAAACTTTGCAGACCATATTATATTAGAGCGGCTATTCAGCTACTGTCTGTGTTTGTGTCCTGTAGTGATGAGGAGCTGGAGGACTATAAAGCCCTGCTGTACCTGCCCATTGCCCCTGAAGTCGAAGACCCAGAGGAGAACCCCTTTGGCCCCCCGCCGGATGCCTCAGTCCAGGCTGCTGCTCCAGAGGACGCGTTGGCCGGTGGAGACAAGAAGCAGCGGCAGCCTTCCTCTGAAGGAGGCCCGGCCAAGAAGAAGGCTCGCACCACCACCATCGAACTGCAGGGGGTGCCCAGTGATGGTGAGAGAGTAGAGCACAACAATAAATACACTCACAGGATTTAATGTCAGGGTCAGCCTTATACAGTACGCTGGGTACATTATCAGTCACAGGCCAGAGGCTTTATTTTACTCAACTGCAGGAAATTACAAAAAGTAATATATTAGATAGACACACCTTTATTAAAATGATATCCTCCTTTTTAAAGTAGCTTTAAATGAAAACACCCTCTGTTTGCCTGATAAGTTAAAGAACATTTCCACAGCACCGTCATGTCATACTCTGCTGAAAACACTGTCTTTTTAACACTGTTTTTTTTTGTTAATTAGTTATAGGTTTTAGCATTATGACTGTAGAGATGGTAATGTCTGTCTGTTGGCCCGTCACTTTGGTCCAGACTAAAATATCTCAACCATGACTGGATGAATTGCCATGAAATTAGACATTCTTGACCCTGAGAAAAAGAATCCTAATGATTTGAGTAATCCCCTGGCTTTTCCTCTGGCGCCCCAATCACATCAAAGTTTCGATCTATCCAGTGAAATATTTTAACATAGACTGAACAGGATGGATCCCATCCTATATCTCTCTAAGATGAGTTGTTCAACTTTCCTTAACCTTGTAGGGCATTCATCAGGTCAGATTTGAATTTGTCATCCTCAGCTGTAGTTTGTGTTTAGTGCTGATGAGTTAATGTTTGCATGTGATTAAACAGCCAAGTAGAAGCGAATACAGAGGAGGAAAACTGAGACATGGCTGTTGTGCTGTGGAAATTTATAATTAATTTATAATGTGAGACAACTTTAGTATAGGTTATTGAATAGCTTATCATCATTCACCCCGAGCCCACCCTCTCTCTCTTCAGAGGTGCACCCCCTGCTGGGTGTGAAGGGGGATGGCAAGTCCAAGAAGAAGACAGCAGGCCGGCCCAAAGGCTCCAAAGGTAAAGACAAAGACTTCCCCTTCAGGCCCAAGCCCTACAGGGGTGAGCGGCCCTCCTTCCCCATGGAGACCCTGGGCAGCTCTGGCCCAGGAGGAGGAGGAGGAGGAGGAGGAGGAGGAGGGATGAAGGGCAGAGCAGAGGGGGGCCTGGCCACAGGTAAGCATGCCACCGCCCTTGCTGCTGCTGAATCTGGGAGCTCTGCTAGTACTGCAGCCCTGCTAGTCTGACTGACACCTCACCAGTCCACACTGTCTCCAAGGCAATACCCCACCCCCCACCCCCCTGTACTGCTTCCACCCTACACCACACCACCCCCAACCAACCACACAGCTCACTGACAGAGACCTACGCTTGCTGTAAAGCCACAGTCTGGAGGTCAGAACATAGAATCTGCAACGTGTACTTGACCAGTGTTTCATTGAATTAGACCGTTTAGAATCATTCGCCTACATCTGGTCCAGTCTGAAATAACGGATATTGCACAATTTGACCAGTCACATAGTTAACCAAGAAATAATGAGTAGGCCTGTTTTTAGTAAAGACTGTCACTGGAGTTCATCTGTCATAAACAATGACAAACATCTTTTAATGTAATATACCAGGAGCAATATGTTTCCCTCACTTGAGGAGAAAAGGGTGACATACACAACATGCCTCTTAAGCCCTTTTTAATATACATTTTGATGTGGTTGTAGGGATGGGCGATATGATTTTAAAAAAAGAAACCGTTTTCTGCTTGTGCTGTGTTTTTCCCCACACATCCCCAACTAATTGTGACTTACTGAGCCATTTACTTCCAGTCTACAGTCTAAATTAATGTTTTAATGCAGCTATTGTTTTAGATTTTATTCCAGTGAGACTGTTCATGTTAAATACTGGTTTAGATTCTTGTCATCATGTTAAATGTAAAGTAGTGATAAATACACTTATTATCTATCTTTATAATTTGGAATTTCCTGCCGTATCTGCTTCTGACACAATTATGGTTGAAAACTGGGAATTCTTGCTAAAACCCCCAATTTTCTGTGAAAAATACCTTTTTATGAACCTCCTATTTATAGCATGTTTGGGTGTGTGTGTTTGTGTACTATGAGTAAGTCTATCATGTGCAGTTAAACCGTCTCTCTGTTGTAGCTAAATTCTGACCTTGAAATTATGTAATCACAGTGATATAACTGAAACAGCCTTTGCAGGTGTTACATTTTCAGGCTACAAAGGCAGCTCACAGTTCAACTTTTACAAGGGCTGTCTGTGTATCCAAAGCCTGGTGTATCTCATTGCTCTGTGCCACAGAGCTCCATTGTGGAGCCACACTGTTGCACTTGGTTTCATGTTCTTTCATGCCCACACACACTGGGTTTTATTTTGACTCAATCCCAGATACAACATCCTGCTGCCCCAAATACTTACTGGAGAACCAGGTGTGGATTAAGCCGCTACTGAAAATAGTCCTCAACAAATGTGGTATTTGTTGTTTGTTAAAAACTAAAGTGTACAGCTGTTTAAAAAAAATTAAATAACATATTTGCTAGCTTGAATATTTATGTTTATGTCTTCAGTAGGAACTAGAGGCTAACATTTTTTTCTGGAATCCTGTAGGTCATGGGAACAGGGACAGGACAGGAATTTTTAATGTGGCCAGGAGTATTTCTGTGTGAGTGGGATGAGACAGCAGTGACCTCCCATGTCACCCTCTAGTAAGAATTTATAGCCTTAGAGCTAAAGGCTTGTGCAGACAACACGATTTTCAGCATCGGCCGATGGCTGTGCCGTTCTCACTACTTGCCGTCTTGTGACGGGAGTCTTGAAGTCGTTTTGGGGTTCACACTGCGTGACTGATGGGTGACAGGGAGTCACACACTACACCAACTGACAGCGACTCTGTCACCCGACGCTGTTCTCCAAACCACGTTTTGTCAAGAAAAGACGTGAAATATGAAATTGGAAATGATGCGAACCTACACGATAAACAGCTGCTGTATGTTTTTTATAAAGATAGGAATTATAAAGTATATTATAAGAGTATAAGTGAAAGAATGGATTAGCACACGCAGGTAGCAGGGATCGTCTGAGCTACAGAGAGAGCTGAGGGGAGTAAAAAGTGTTTGCAGTGAAAAAGTAGCTCTTCCAGCTGTCTGCTCTCATTGGCTGCATGTGATTCGGTCAACCCTGCCATTTATTTGGCATGCTAGATGTCTGGCAGACATCGGTGATGTGTCGGGAAGCCGTTGTGATGCGTCGTTGAGTAGTTCACACATAACGACTGCCGACTCGCCTATCGACGGCTGATTTACTCCCGATCACAGCCTGATGGTTGCTGAGCTCGCCGAGCGGCAAATCGGGCTAAAAATCGTGTAGTGTGAACTAGGCTTAAGTGGGTAAGGAAAGTAATTGAAGGATTGAGAGACAGACTAACTCCTTGTTGTTTCAGTCTTGATTGTATGACTCAAAGAAGCTATTTAATAACACCAGACTTAAAGATCCTTAAGGATGAGCTGTTATTCTACTACAATATGACCACATGTTTGTCCTTGTCTTGCAGACAGAGGTGACTCCTCTTGCTCCTTCATAGGTTTATCCCTCCCAAACTGTGGCTTTATGACTGTATAACCTCTGCTAACCTCAGCCTCACTGACTAATTTGCCGTCATTTGAACTTTGGTGAAGTTGGACTGTAGTTGGCAGATGGGTGTTGACGTGGCTAACGGTGGGATGGTTCAGCTTGTTTCCCTGCGGGCTAGCTGGCTAGTCTACATCTACTTCCTGCTTGGCCTTTGACCCTCCTGCTCCCACTCCCACCTCGCTCCTTGGGCTTGTCATGTCAAGTGTGTCTGTTGCAGCGCTGCTCAGGTCCTGTCTTTTCTGTTTCTGGATGTGTCGACTGTGTATGTCCATGTAGTCGGTCTGAACTCATCCTACTTTGAACTTCCATCAAAAAGTTTGTTACCTGATAGCTTCGTTAACCATGCACCATGTGCAGCGAAAATTTAGGATTCACCCCGAAATTCGAGATTTGCTGTTTTGTCAAGTTTAAAAAAACTAATGGACCATTTTGTACAACACTACATTATTTAAAAATAAGACAAACTCATATCAGCAATACGCTGGTCATTCTCAGCATAAAATGAACAAACACATGTAAATCAATTTTATGATCATATCGATGGTTGGACGTCTAAGCCATAGTGTTCTTGGTGTGGCTGGGCCATATGGCCAAAAAAGATATCACAATAAAATGATATCTATAATTATCATGATAAATGTCAAATCATTATTTCTTTCAAGTTTAGATTAGATAGACTCAAAACATTTATGATATCATTTTTCAAAAAATAGGATTAGTGCATCTTTTTTCAGTCCCTTTTCCTCAACAAAATAGACAAATGAAGTGCTAATTAATGATTCAAGTTAATTAAATCAAATATTTATTGACGATATATTGAACATATGTTATATCGTTATTGAGGACAATTATATTGCGATAATTTTCATTATTTTTTTTATTGCCCTACTTAGTTTCATATTAAAAGAAACCTGCAAGAAGGTTTACGTTTTTATTAGTAGCTCAACAGCGATTCCAAAAATGGCGTAGTGAATGAATTGTGTTAGTTGCTAAAAAATGAAGTGTTTTTTGCAGACGTGAGTAGAGCTGAGACGATTAATCATTTAGTTGTGACTAATAAATTTATCGCCAACTGTTTTGATAATCGGATTGAGTAATTGTTTAAGAAAAAAGGTCAAAATTCTCTGATTTTGTATGTGAATATTTTGTGGTTTCTTTACTCCTTTGTGACAGTAAGCTGAGTATCTTTGGACAAAACAAGACATTTGATGATGTCATCTTGAGCTTTGGGAAACAAAATGCTTGACATTTTTCACTATTTTGTGACATTTTTTAGACAAAACAACTAACCCATTAATCAAGAAAATAACCGATAGAATAATCGGCAATAAAAATATTTGTTAGTCGCAGCCCTAGCGGCGAGTGTGAAATGCCTCTGTTGCATTGATGAATTAGTGCTGTGGAAATGCCCTTTAATGTCTCACCTGATAAATTCAGTGTAGACTACAGGTAAATCCATCCGTCCTCCCGGCATTTATTAGCTACCGGTATTTAATTGTTTGTATTGGCAGTTATTTGAGATTTGACCAGTATTTGAATTCTGTTTTTAGTTTTGTCTAAGGAGAACAATGTCTATGATGCGTCTGTCTGACAGAGTTTGTGTTCCTCAGCAGGAAGTCTGGTCTCACAGTCGTACAAGCAACATGACGTTGGAGGGATGGACTGATCACGGCTGTGTACAGTTGTGAAGGTGCACCAACAGGCTTAAGCAAAGGGACACACAAAGCCTGATGTTATGATCAGACTGTGGGTGAGCGGCCTGTCTGATGTGCAGACTGCTTCCTGTCCCAACCAGAGCACAGCATCACAGGAAAACTCCTCAGTCTGGATCACGGGAGTCGTCAACAGGAGCGTGAAGCAGCCGAGTTGTCACAGTAGAGATCTCACGTCCTCCGTCTCCGTAGGATGCGTCATGTATAGAATGCCTGTGTGTTTGTCTTTGTGTGTGTTTTCTGTCTTGTTGTTTTTATACATATTAAAACATTTTGATTTATAAATAAATAGCTGTTGTGTGGTTCTGTGTGCCAGCCTGAAACTCATCAAAAAGGAACCTATAACAGTGTCAATAAAACGTCTCAAGGTTTAAAGTTTGGCCTAGTTTGACTCAAGCGCTAAATGTAGCTCTCAAGTCTGACGGGAGTTAGAAGTAATCCTAATTCACTAAGACCTACTCGCAGTAGGTCAACTGTGACCAAAATATTAACTTTTATAAACAATTCAGCGTTACAACAAATCAAAACAGTCCAAAAACACTGGAGATGATGTCCTGCACAAGCCTACCATTTTCTATGTGCCATCATGTACATATATACTGTAAAACTTGGATTCAAAAGCCTAGTCCTAATTAGACACCTGCCCAACTTACTAGCCTGGTGTGGCTACACATTTTGACAAATAACACAAGTCTCAATTAAAAGCCTGGGCTGATTTCCTTTGTAGAAGTTATTTGGATATATGAAACTTCTTGAAGCCCACCATATTGTCCGGTTGAGGTAAGCTGCTTAGATCGTGCAACACGAACAGGAATGTTCAAACTTCTGCATCTTCTATGGACTTTCTGCACATTGCAAGATTGGTTAGATTTTCCACAGTTAACTTGTATAGTTCATTTTACAGAAACAATTGGCAACAAAGTATTATTCATTCAGATTTACCAGTAAAGGCCTGTCCCTTATAGATGCAGGGTAAGTTCAGTGATTTCAGCAAATACAAGCCTGGCTATTAATTGTTGTTTTAAGTTATGTACCTATCTTCGATGCAGTAATTATACTGTGCAAATTTTACCTGGTAATCCAGCAATGGTCATAATATCAGCTTTAAAGCTAATATTTAACTGTGGTATCAACATATAGATGAATTAGGTGTTTGGTGCCAGATAAAATCTTGACAAGGCAATGTATGAAGTCTGTGGAACAGATAGAAAATATATATTTTTTAAATTATCCTTTATTTCACCAGGAAGGTCCCATTCAGATACAATATCTGTTCTGCCATGGAGCCCTGATCAAGATGCTCAGCAAATAAATAAATAAAAACGTTTCATATAAAGGTACAGATGGAAACAGATAACATAAAAAACCCATAAAGGAGTAAGGCTCTAAAAAGAATCATGGCACTTGTTAAAAGCAGTAACATGTCGAGAGGGTAACAGTTAGTATTTGAATGCACTGTTTTTTCACTTTTACCTGATTTAGCCAATCAGAGAAGTTTAAGTCACATGTTTAATCGATAACTGCATCATATTTTATAAACTGATAATATGTTAGGTAAAATATTAACTTATATTAATAGGTAAAAGATTAACTTTTAAGTAACTAGAATCCAAAGCTGTTAAATAAATGTAGTGGAATAAAACTGCAATTGTTCCCTCTGAATTATAGTGGCATGTTCGTATGAAGTAGCATAAAATGGAAATAAAACAGTAGTCTACCTGAAATTCGTATAATACGTGGGTAAATGTTCTTTTCACAGGTAGTTTGACAAACTCTCAAGTTATTTCCAAAAATATTAACACCAAACTTTTCCTTTGATGCTGAAGGGTTTTTTCATTTAAATGCATGATCTACTTTATGTTGTCACTTCTGGATCCTCTCAGATTATTTGTAACGCTGTGAAAAGTACAGTCCTCGTCCCAGCCGTGGTCCCACCTGTCCAACCCTGACACCTGCTCTGACCAATCACAGTTGAGTAGGCGGGACATCAGTGGACACCTGTAGCTAGGGGCGGTTGCTCAACTTGTCAATCAAAACACCAATCAAGCTGGACAAAGTGTTAACTTTGACGTGCTTAAAAATAAAAGCAAGTAAACAAAAGTTCTAAAGAAATACTTGGTTGACATAATGCCATAAATGTCAAAATACTCAGTGGTCGGTGGACACCCATCCGTCTTTAGAAAAAAGGAACAAGAGTCATGATATCACATAAATTATGTATTTTTTGTCAATATTTTTAGGAGTTTTCCAATAAAAAATATTACTTTCTGCTTGTGATAGCTTTTTTTTAAAAATGGCAATGTCTTCTTGTAATATGACATTTTTTGACAACAACTTGTCTTAGTATCACATATTCTAGTAATATGTCTTTATTTGCATATTACGACTTTTTGGGTAAATTTAGGATTTTCTTACTCTTAGATATTCCCTCAACAAGACTTTTTCTTGCTGCGATATAATTTTTTCATGATTAAATTTCGGTATATAAATTCTGTTTGTGCATGTACTCTCGCTTCTTCCTCAGAATGTTACAACTTTATTCTCGTAATGACTTTTTTCATAATTAAATTTTCTTATAAAATTCTTGTTTCTTCTTGTAATTGCTTTTACTTCTAAAGACACCATTTCTTAATCTCATTGTATTAATGACATTTTCTTGTAAATGTACTTTTATCCTCGTAAAACTATGACTTTATTCACATATGATGACTTTTTTTTCTTGTAAGATTATGCTTTTTTACCCTTATAAGATCTTCCCGTAACATGACTTTTATCTTTAATAAATTACAACTTTATTCCAATAATAAATAAGACTTTAGTCGGCTTTTTTCTCAAAACATTTAACCTTATTCGCCCTCTCGCTGACTAATTGGACTTTTATTCTGAAGATTTAGCCGGAAGGAGTATTTTGGTGGGGATCTCGGACATCCGGGGCCGGGCAGAAGCAGAAGTGAGTCGGCCCTGAAGTACTTCAGAGTTACTGCTAGCAGCCAGTAGTACCAGTCTGAGTACGTGTATGTTGCCGTACCGTTGTGTGTTACTTTCTGGCCGTTAACGGGAGCTCAGTGTGTCGTCGTTGGTGTGATGGAACTGGACAAAATGGACGAGAACGAGTGGAAGTACCACGGAGAGGGAAACAAGAGCCTGGTGGTCTCACACGTACAGGTGAGTGAGGCTAGGCTAACATGAAGCTAATCCAAGTTCGGCAAAAAACAGCAGGATGAACGTTTAATTTAGCTTTAAGGTGACACTCACCGCTCGCTTCACACTTTTCTAACGTTAGAAATGCTTCAGCTCGATGTTGCTGCCTTTGGAAACTTTGTTGTGAATGTCTGGGAAGTGTGTTTATGACCGAAGGGTGAAATGTCAACTGTCAGGATTTCATTTATCACAGTTATCATTAGCCTGTGTTTGCTAGCTTAGCCGGCTTGTTAGCTAACAGAACAAGAGTTCACATTATAGACAAACCAATGAATAGGTTTGTTAAACGGGGGAAAAAACGCTTTTAAAACACCACCGATGACTAGAAATTAAATGTAGATGTATGTCCAGTATGTGACGGACTGACTGGGTGGTGTTGAGCCATAAAACTGTTAGATCTTAACGGGCTGCTTTGGAGCTAAGTTAACGTTAGCAGCTTCCCAGGTTTTTCCTCCAGCTGCTGGTTGAAGGGGCAGAACACTTTACTGGGCTGCCGCCTTACTGGACCTTCTCTGAGGCAGACAACTAGTCTTGTGACTTAATTTCCATGTAGGTTAATTTGTGCTGGCTGCCCTGTCAGGGTGGTGCCTTCACTGTCATGCTCCAGTGGGAAGGTCTCATTCACGGGGCCGGTCAGCCGTTATATCGTTATTGAGCAATCATCACAGCAGCAGTGTTGTAATGAGCTTTTTTTTGGGTAGTTTTGGTTGTTTACATTGTAATAGATAAATGTTTGTGCTAGGCAACGATGAATTGTTATTGACTTCAAATGGAATGATCATATTGTTTGATCACTTTGAAAAATTAGGTTGAAATTAAGTCTGTAGTGTAATTGAAAATGCAGATACTTCGTACAATTACTTTGTCCAAATAAAATACTCTAAAACTGGCAAAACAATGATTTTAAATAAGGAGTGTTTAGATCAGAACATTTACTCATACATTTAATTCCAGCTTTCAGTTCTTGACATTTTTGGTAGTTGACATACTTCAGTTAGCATCAAAACTTTTTGAGCCCTACACACAAGAGTTTTGTCAGATGTTCTGCAGCACAGTTCACTGTGTGGAGTAGGAAGTAGTATATTTTGTTTGTGATTTGTGTATAGACATTTGACATATATATTGAAATAAATATTCTTACCAATATTGCTATACTGATTCCAGCTGTATTTCCCAGACTTTTGCATTGTTGATAATTATCATAACTTTTGAAAGATGAAACACCTAATTGAACTAAGTTGAAGAGCAACCCTAAGCGGCATTAGATAAGAGTTTGTGTTGCATTGCATTAGTCTTTTCTATTCTTCAGACATATTACAATTACTTATTTTGTTAAAGATGTTGCTTGAAATGTTTACATGTCTTGATATGTACTTTTTGCTCCAAACATTGAATGTCACAGTATGACTGTAAAACTCAAAACTGTAATGAGCCAAAATGCAACAAAATGATCTAATACAGTATAAGCTAACTAAGGTTTGCTGGTATATATGATCTTTACTGCTCAACCCTAACTCCCTGGTTCACCCACTCCCCCTCAACAGGTGTGACGTAAGAGGGGGAGTGTGAACCAACCAAGTGTGAAAGTGAAATGGTGGAAGGATAAACAGAGACAGAGTATGACACAGACACTTACACTTTACAGATAATCTGTGTATCTAACTTGTGGTTTCTTTGATTAGAGTAGGAGACTAGAAAAAACCTGTTTTCTTTGGCTAGGTTTGGTCTGACAAGCACAAGTTAGGGGCGTGTGAGATGTATTGTGTACGATACTATCATAATTGTTGTTTTAATGACGTGTGACCAGACATTATAAAGTACGCCATGTCACTCACAAAGTGAGTGACATGGCGTACTTTATAATATAACCTAACACAAGTTTCAAAAACACCTTGTACGCGCAGTCACTGCGTCATGCATCATGCGTGCAGTAAGTACATGTGTGGTAGAGTTAAACCAGCAATTGCTGCTGAAAAAAGTCATGACTGAAGTTAAAAATGAGTAAAAAAACTGTACCAGGAGATAATAAAGCTGACACCACCAGCCTTTCAATCTATGTCGTTGGATTGAACCATCGGACATGGATCAACCTCACTTGCATGGAGGTTGTTTGACGAATGTTGTCTAAAAGATGTCAAACAACGTTGGAAATTGGTTGCTGCTAAAGACCACATTCTAACTATACCACGGAACTAGGAATCTTTGGAGGAAGTGTCCCTGCACAGGATGTTGTACTTTCTGAAAGTACTGACACTTTGCCTTGCAGTGAAATTCTGAATGGGCGAGTAGAGGCTACTGGTTTTAACTGGAGAATGTCAGGTGTTTTTCTGTGACTGCTCCTCTTTTCCACCTTGTTTGCAAACCAATAAATCACAATCAACAGTCAGATAGCAACACAAGTCTCACCGATGTCCACCTGAGATTGTACGTTGGCATTAAATGTATTTTTTAGGAAACAGCGCGCAGCGATGTATTTACAGCAAACAGCTGATGGAGTTCCGCTAAATACTGAGTCCTAGGTTGTTGTTTTTAAGTTTTCATCAGTCAGAAAGATTTTACACAGAGCCGAATTCGGTGTCCTCTTCTCCAAAACAAGCGGAACAGCTGAGTACAGCAGGTAATAAAGCTCGTAAACATCTCGTTCCTCCGACACTCAGGCCACACAGACTTGAGTTTGGCCAGCTGATCTGCAGCTCTTATCGGCTGGAAATGTTTTAATAACCTCCCAAACTGTCGCGATTTTATTTTTGTGTTTCTTTCTCTGTGCTGGAGTTATTTTAAGAAATTGAGGACTTTATCCAGTTTGTTATTACATTTGTAACAAACTTTGTGTGTCTCTCCATTATACTCCCACACAAAAAAGCTGTTGTTAATGGTCAAGCATAGCCTACAGTTTTTTATTATTATTATTGATATTCCAATCAAAGTTTGCTCATGGATAGTGGTTAAATAACGATGCCTGTGCACCACTTTGTACAGTGTATACTACAGGCCTACGTCAGCTGGTTAATTTGCTTAATCTTCGCCACAGTGGGCTGAAGGAACCTTTTAGTTTCTTGAAAATAGATCCGGGGACTTAAAAGTCTTTAGGTTGAAATGCGGCTTATGACATCAGGGCTAACATGGTTTACTCATACTTGTGCTGTTATGATGATGTTATGATGTCAGTAATATTTGACTGAAGATTTCAGTGTTTTTATATAGTTTTCACTTAAATGCTTCCTTTTTAAATAAATAGGACGCAATGTCACGATCCAAGAAATTTAGTAGTTGATACCAATACTAGTGAAATTCCACTACTGAATATACCAAATTCGATACCACGCTAAAAAACAAAAACAAAATAATACATCCAATGTACTTCAACTTAGACTCCTTTTTAATAAATCCTGTTTTGTGTAAGCCACTGTGAACCATGACAGAATATCTACTGTGTCAGCAGTGAATTTTATCTTTCACGAGAGCTCAAAAATTCCTTTTCTGTCAGAGCCAGGGTGGACTGTTATTTCTGTTAGGGCCTCTGTGGTACCTTCAACAATTGGTGGGACTGTGTCCAGATCTTCTCTACATCCTTCATTATGTGACAGAGGGCCACAAACTGTCTGACAGCGGCCACTAGACCTTTGGCTTTGTCTGTGTCCTGATTTGTTGGAGGCAGCGTTGGGCTCTTGGCCATTTCTCAGGGCTTTAAGTGATCAACACACCACTCATACAGCAGTGTGAATCGACGGCTAACTCACTGTTTGTGGCTGGGTAAACTTGAGTTGGTGCTCATCCACCTGTTTCAGCAATTCATAAAGTTTACTACTTCTGAAGAATTATTGAAAAACACAATTTGACCTCAAATCCTGTTGAAATTCCTGTTGCACAGATCTGGCTGCGTCATTAGCAGCAAAAGAAAGACGATAAGCTGTGCAAGGTTTAATTCCTCTGAAGTTTCTTAACAAGTCCTTGGCATCCTGTCATAACAGCAGCGCCATGAGTAAAAACTTCTGCAAGTCCTTTTCCATCTGAATTATTCTTTGTCAGCAATTGCTTTATATCCTCAAAAATGGTGTCTTCTCCTCCAACAATTTCCGAATCCGTGAAAAACGGCAACTGAGTGGCAACCTAAAGTTGACGGTACATAACAGTAAAAGCCGCAGCTGCATGTAAAGATGGATCCGCTTATGCTCCAAAATTATTTTATTTGAAGTCTGACACTAAGTTGCCTCTAGAGGTCTAAATGAAGTCTGTTTCTACCACTGATTTGACTGTAAAATGTTATCAAATTTAATCTGTAAGGAAAACTGTCCCTCCACTGCAGCATCCGTTCCAAAAGTGTTTCAGCAACTTAAACTTAAATCAGGGAATAGTTAGAAATTAATGTCACGTTAGGAGAGAACATTTGATTACTCGTCATCTTATGCGTGTAAATGTGGATTTTATAGCATCGAGGTAACAACAGTGCATATAAACATGTTGTCAGCATACCAGCATAACCTGATCTCTGAGCAATCTGGCTTTCTGTAAGCATGTACTCACTGATTAAAACCTCCTGGTATCTGTTGTCAAACTATCAGGAAAATGGATGCTTATGTAATGACAAACAAGTGCTGATGGGAGTAGTCACTGATGTGCAGTAAATTTCCAGTATATTTGAGTGTGTGTTTTGAATGTTCTTTAGACAACCAGAACAACACACCCAACTCTCAAATGTTTGGAGGCTAATGATGCTAGCTAAAATTACAAATTTTTTACCCCGATTTCACCTCAGACTTTCCAGAATGGACTGACTTCAGAAAACTATCAGTATTTTAACCTACCTCAGGGATGTTTTGAAGATTGACCCTGCTCAGTGGTTTAGGTCTGCAGGTGTGAGTCCAGGTCTGTCCTGAGTTTTAAATGAGGTTCCACTGATCCTAAACATACTTCTCTTCTGTTCTTGCAGCTTTCCAGAGTTCTACGCCTGCTCAAGTACCCAGCAGAGGACTCTGAAAACCCACCACAGGTAAATATAGGTCTGTGTGTATCTGAGGCTAAAGCCTGGTCCAAATTACAGATCAGTAAAAACATCTCGATGCAGATCACACAGCAAGTTGTGGGAATGTTGCAATGTGCACTTTCTTTAAAAAATAGGCAAACTGCAGGCAGACATTTTTAGCCCAATGTTAACCCCAAAGTTTTCACATCCACTCATTTTAGCATCCGAGCCCGACTTCTACCAGATTGGCTGTCATTTGATGTTCAGTTTGAGGGGAGTTGATGCCGTCAAAGGATGAGCTTGTTTTAATATTATTGAAGTGGTATTTTAGATGTTGTGAAGGCAACTGAACTTCAACCACATACACAGAAGTCTACGTTGATGTGAGCTCTAACGTCATGACTAGTCGATTAATTGAAATTGTGAAGTGTGAGTTAACACGGTATACAAGGTTAATATAATAGTACAGTGTCTGTTCAGCTCTAGGCTGCTGCTTGGTGTTCTTGGTGGGTCAGAGATGCACTGTTACAGCTGAGTAAACAATAGATTTAAAAACATTAATAAGGCGGACAATGACAGTGTTCAAATTTTAATTCCTGCCTCCTGACACATTCTCTGACAAGATCATGGCCAGAGCTAAAGATATGACTGCCAGGACGAGTTATCTTAATAGTTCCTAATTAACATGATCTGGTAAGGGCAGTTATAGATATGACTTTGCAAGTTAAAGAGCAGCACATGCTGCAGAGAGCCACCTATAAAAAGAAACAAGTGAGAACTGCAGCTTTGTCAAATCATCAGAGCAAACCACATCCGCACTGATATTTGTTTGTTTTATTTAGTCACTGACACTTTATTTAATGAAGCAATAACACCATGTCAAATCAAATAAAACATTTGTCCTAAAATCAACAGTCTCATGGCTGCACAGGGCGATGTCGCTCTGCACCTGAATGCACATGGGAGTTTTTTATTAAATTGTTATTAGCAAATAACCCATCATCCTGATCATGTCTGTCAGGATGATTGATCCGTGACTGAGAGGAGAAAACAGACGTCGGATGAGGTTTAAGCTCCGGTTCGTACCTGTTGGCAGGGTTACAGTATAAACTGAGCAGCACTGTGCTCCATGTAGTCACATCTCTGTTTACTGTCAGTGGAGCAGCTGCTGATCTTATATCCTGGTCAGATTAAAGGCTTGGAAGGCACACTGATCCAAATGTAAACCAAAGTGTAGCCCTGCCCTACCTCTGAAATTCAAATTTTACTTGGAGCTACTCATCTGCTGCTATCGCTCTGAAGTTGACTTTAATACAGGGACTAAATGTTAACAACAGCTCACGTTATGGACATTTTGTGATGCAGTATTTATTTGTTAGGTTTTATTTGTAGACTCGGGATGAAAACTGACTGATATTTATTATTTATCTAAAAGCCAAACTCATCTAATATAAAGTTATTTGTTGGTTGAAAGGTTTCTTTACTTTAGATCCTCAGAGGAAATCCAGGGCCAATTTTACAAACCAGTTTTAATGGGTTAACCGGCTAACTTTGGATTTAACCCTGCCAGATACTAAGTGAGCTGAGCTGACTTTCTCAATCTCTTTGTGCCTCTGTGAGCTCAAATAAATTTGCTGCTCTGTCAACATTCAATGCCAAGTGTCAGAACCGGATATGACTTGCTCTTCTACCTGCGTGTTTACGTGCCTGTCTGTGTGTTTGTCCTTCAGACGGTGGAGCAGGCCTTCAGGCAGATCCAAAACATTGTTGATTTCAGCTCCAACGTCATGAGTAGCCTTCTGGGAGAGAAGTTCATCCACAGTGGGGTAAGAGAAACACACCTCTTTTTAAATTTTTTTTGTGTTATCTTTTTATCACTTTTGTCTTTATTGAAGGTTTTCAAACTTCTTCCGTTTTAGGTGTTCATATTCGCCGTTTTAGTTTGGACGGGAGGCTCACGTTTTATCTTACTGATTTAGGATTGCACTCAAAAAAAGGGACAGAATTGATGCAGCAGAACCAGAGAGTGTCTTTTTATTGTTTTACACATTCTTCCGCCTTTTTAAAACCTGGTGCCTACATTACCCACAATGCAACTTGACTGCCACTTCGGTAGGAGATTCGGGTGTGTAATGCTATTAGCCGCTAATGTAACCTCTAGCCGCTAGCCTCATGCAGAGATGAGTAGTGGGCTTCAGAGGTCTGGTAAAATCACATCTTTCTAACTCTACATGCACAGATTTCTGTCATTTTAAACTTGGGGTTTTCCCCCCAAACCAGTGCCCAAGTGATAACACTTCAGGCAATTTATCAGCTTTAACACAGCTTCCTCTGGAGCCACTAAAGTCTGAATACCACTTTTTTCCTCACATGATGATGAAGTACTCCCCAAGAACTGTAAATAAACTTTAATGTTTTAAATCAGTAGGCATCTTTTTTTAAATGCCAAGAACAAACAAGTAATAAATAAACTCAAACAGCTGCCAGACTAAAAATTAAAACCTATGCTAACATGGGCACTGGCTCTGTGTTTTAAAAATGTTTATAGATTTTAGAATATCAATCAAAGATCTTTGAACAGCAACAGTGAAGTCTGGGACAAAGAACAGCATATGAATTTTAAGACATGCTTGGTGGACTAATTGTACGCCCAGTGTCAAAAATCCGGGTGTGTGGTGAAATGATCACAGTGCATACGTTTGTTTTTTAAGCACAATGTGAATCCCTGTTGGAAAAGACACTCCCATCAGAGCGGGGTGATAAACCAGACAGTCTTCTAGCAGCAGATATTCGCAGAAACAATGAGTTACAGTGTTGAAGTCAGGAGGGATTTAGCACAGAAACAACATTCCCCTGGTCAGATGATGTCTAATAATAGATTTAAGTCAAAGATGGAAGTTAGATTTAACAGCTGAAAAAATACAGTTCCTGACATGTTGTCAGATGTATGTTGACTTACTAACCTAATGTTTGGATGAATATGTTAGTATCTGTATAATCAGAAGGATTATTATATTGTGTGTATTGTGTCTTATTATAAAGTGACTGACTTGTGGTTCTCTGCAGGAAGTGGTCAAACTGCCGCTAGAGTTTGTGCGACAGCTTTCAATCAAAGTTCAACATCAAAGACCAGGTAAAACTATTTTTTAAAAATCACTTCTGTGGGAAGAATCTGGTTGTGAAATCTGTTGAAGGAACGCTTTGGGAAATATATTTATTTACTTTCTTGCAGAGAGTTTGATCAGATATCACTCTCATGTCTGTACAGTAAATATGAAGCTACAGACCGCAGTTAGCTTAGCTCAGCACAAAGACTCTACACAGGTGGAAACAGCTAGCCTGATCCTATCGGAAGGTTACAAAATCCCCCTGAGAGCACCTCCAAAGCCCACTAATTAAAAAGAGCATCGCAGAGCAAAGAAAACATGAGCTCACAAATTTGTCTGGTGCCCGGCGCTGTTAATGTTTAATTATCAGAACATGAATGGGTAATGAATAAAATCATTACTTGCCCTACTTAATATGTTCCTCTGGGGGCAATTTGATGGAAGTAAGTTTACAATAAATGTAAATAAAACAATTCAAGTTCACATACACGGCACACACATACTTAAAATCTTCTGTGTGTTAGCTTGGCGCTGCGATAAGGTGATGGACATCTACAGCGGCTGTGCTCTCTGTCTGCCCAACCTGACATCTCCAGCCCTCCACCAGCCAACACACACTCCTCCGCTCTGCATCGAGATCAAGGTAAACTGTTGTCCGTCCTGAGAAGCAGCCACAGCTGCAGAAGTCTTTGCTTGTGAATCACTATCACCCAGACCAACAGAGCTAAAACAACAAATCACATGAGTGTGAGTGTGTGAGTGTTACTCAGCTAATGTGTTTGTGTGGGTTGTGTTTTAGCCTAAATGTGGCTTCCTGCCGTCCTCCAAACATGTCAGCAAAGACATCAAGACCAAAGTGTGCCGCTTCTGCATGCACCAACACTACAAGGTAACTACACCCGCACTACAGTGCAACCACAGAACATCCATAATCACACCAGTGTGAGCAAATCATGAATTTCCCCCTGTGGGATAATAAAGTTTACCTTGACCTAAAAGTTTACCTTGATTTCACTGCATATAAAAGTAAAAAATATATATATATATTGTACATGTGCTCGCCACATTTGCAAGCAAAATCCCACTGCAGTAACATTTTTATCAGCTTCAGCTATGCTCGTTACATTTACTGCATTTAGCCAACGTGATACATCGCTGTTAGCTCGCCTGCCCCTTTTCAGTAAGTATTCGCGTCTGTCAGCGGTGGCTCAGCAATGTGTGAGCACAGCTAAATGAATCGGATGAAAATGAAACGGTTAGTGAGCTAGACTGAATATTATAAAAGAGATCGTTGTCACACTTTATAACATTTAGACCGCAGTAAGTAATGTTACTGTAGTGAATGGGTCTTCCTTTTTTCTTCTAAAAAAAAACTTGAATAGTACAAAACACTTGACTACCACTACAAAACAACAAACTCTTTGCTGTTTCTGTTACCTCTCCCTCTTTCGCTCCCTCCAGGTGACCAATGGGATGTGGAAGAGACGCAGTCTGTACTGTCCTCTAGACCTGTTCTCAGGGTGAGATTACTGCAGCTACTACTGTTACCATCAACACTACTGTATTTACTGTTTGTGGAAGTCACAGGAAATGTTATACTGTAATAATGTGTATAACAATAACACATAATACCAGAGACTGTATGGACAAAACATTAGAGCACCTTTCAGTATATAATACAGTCCAGTACAAAAACAGCCTGTTCACAGGCTACTCCACACACTAAACCTAAAGTTCAGCTACTGGTAATGAAGCTGCCTCACTGTCCTTTGGCTCATGTTCTCTGGTTTCTCCTGTGTTGTTCAGGAACAGACAGAGAATGCACTTTGCCATCAGACACCTCATAGAAGAACCTCAGAACAACTTCAAAATCTTCAAGGTGAGACACAAACACACCTGCCTGTCTCTCCCCCACACTGTATGAACCTTTGTGTTTGTGCATATGACATTGGACTCCATCAGCAACGCAGTCAATAAATACAACCACCGGTTTAAAGGATGGGTTAAATTTTTTTTTAAGTCTGTCTTCAAATAAACGTACAGCTGGTGTAACAGTCTGACTCTGTCGGTGAAGAAGCGCTTTTTGTGGATGTAATTTTGCCGGCTGAAGCCACCTTCTGCACAGACATCAAAATATTGTGTACCTACTAGTCATTTCAACACCAACATATGTGAAAAGAGGGTTTATAAATACCAAAATTAATCTAAAGTTAAATTCGCCACCTAAGCTAACGTTTGGTGTTGGATTCACAGGGGACACAGTGGCCTTCTGGGTGAAAGTCATGCTCCATCCTACCAACCCCGATAATCTGTGCAGTTATTTCTAAAAGACTGATTGATAGATCAAATCACAAGCTTAAAGAGGAAAGCCTGAGCACCTTTAGAGTTGAGGTATTAACAGAAATGTTTGAGAAGGAAGATTGTTACGATGGTGCTGATGTGATTTTTACGACATATGACGTGTAAAAGTTATAAAGAGTATTTATATGACTGCTTAAAATGCGCCTGACAGGAGACTAAGCCAGACTTCATCTTTGCCTGAGTTCGATCCTCTTTGACTAATTTGAACCAAAGCTGTTTTATTAATATATTATATATTTTCTGAGATAGCCACCCTTAAATCAGATTTCAGATCTGTCAGTTGGGGAGGTTATATAATAATCTGTCACTGTGTGTGTGTGTGTGTCAGGGCGGTCAATGTATTTACAGCAGCAAGGAGTGCAGTGACGACTCGTCTGACCTGAACTCTCTGCTGCATCATCTCAGACCGTACTTCATGTACGGAAACAATCGAATCTACAGTCACATGACCGGCAAAGCTGTTCTGAACGACTTCATCCAGGTAAGACATCCAGCACGAATATAAATACATGTAGAGACACGTTTTATTTAACTGAAAGTAAAAATTCCAAATTCACCTCATGTCTCAGTATCGGAGCAAAACAGGCAAACCTGCAGTTAATTCCAGATGTGATCAGTTGGAGACGTGTGAAAAGAAACTCGCAGCAGTTGTCCCAGTTAGTTTGAAGTATTTATTAGTCTTTCATTTTAAAAACCCAGGATTGAAGTTATTATATTTACAGGCTTTACTGACAATGCCAAGAGTGTTTGACTGAACATTTTCATGTTAATTAAGTTATTTATATCTTAAGTTATTCTACAATAATTAGGGTTGCAACAGTTTGACATGTTTATTTTATTGCACAATTATCAGTTCGCCTCCCACGCAGGCGAGTTTCTCCCTTTGGTTGCATTTTTTAAATACCGTAGATAAGCAAATGCACATGCCATGATAACAGTCTATTTTCATACCATGTTATATCGCCACCACCTAATTATTGATCTGATCGTGAAGGCTTAACTTGGAATTTCTGGTTCCTAAAACTGATGAGAACAAAAGCGCATGAGAATAAGGATGTTTAGAGTGGACTTTCTTTATTTCACTAATCAGATACCGGGTGCAGAGAGGATGTTAACAAGCTGTCATTTGAATGTATTTGTCTAGCAAAATATCTCTCTCTGTCTGTGTAGGTCCTGGTGAATGCCCTGCTGAGTGGGGGAGGAGGAGATGGAGGGGTGGTGACAGACAGACGAGGAGAAGGGCGGAGTTTCTGTGAAGCAAGTCTGTTCAACAAGGAGAGGATTCGCCACGGTCAGAACCTGCTTGTCTACAGACTTCCTGCATCGTTTCTGTTCTTTGCTGACAGTGATTCTACTGAAATGATCTGGGAGCTCACCAAGTTCAGTTTACATAAAGAGGTCATATTATGCTCATTTTCAGGCTCATCATTTTATTTAGGGGTTGTACCAGAACAGGTTTACATGGTTTAATTTTCAAAAAAGACCATATCTTTGTTGGGAGTTACACATGTGCAGTTCCTAGTTAAGGACTTCTTGTCAATCAGAAGCAGAGAAGGGCGGGTCAGTGAGAAGCCAGTAAACAGGGCTTCGGTTAAGCTGTAAATGTTCCCCTTACCAGCTTGGCAACATAGACTGGAGCAAGAGTTTCAGAGTGGTGAGTTATTAATCTGTAACAAAAGTATTTTTTGTCCATAAAGTTTTAACTGAGCTCTGTATCTACATCACAGTAACAACTTTTTGTTCATTGACTTCCTGGAAGGTAGCTACCGTTTGGAAGGGAGAGGAGAGGTGTGTGCTGCAGCTCAGTGTTTTTGCACCGGTGTTTTTGAGGGCACGTCTGACTAGCTGCTAGGCGAGCATTATGATGCGTGTTTTCTTGCAATGTCGGTGTAAAGCGGAAGAAAGGGCTGGACTACAAATCAGCAGATTCGCTGATAATAAAAATAATAGTCAGTTGCAGCCTTGTAGTTGAGCATCTAGAGATTTTGTGTCATGTCATGCTTTGTTTGTGTTGTTTCCTCTCTCTCCGTTCACCCAGACACTCATTAATCAAACAAAAACAAGTAAACATTAATAAACAAAATACCTCACACACACACACACCACACAACATTTTTGATTGATTTAGACTAAAGTCTTTAAATAATAATAAAACGAACAATGAGAAGCAGAAGTCACAGAGTTGCTGTGGTGTATTATACATGTGTACATGTAAGTATTTAGCGCTTTCACGCTGTTGACAAGTTTTTTTTCTGGTGTGAATTCTGCAACTATAACTTGAGTCCAGTCTAATAGATCTGTCTGCAATCTGTTTCCTGTCTGACAAAGGTTTGTCTTGTGCAGCAGCGTCCTTCAGAGATGTATGTGGTTTGAAAGAAGTACAAACATTTTGCTCGTAACATCTAAATCTTATGATGTAAAATGTGCGAAACTGAAAACCTCACACATCTTTGTGCATAAACAACAGAACAGAAATGCTGACCTCCCTCCTCTGTGTGTGTCTGTGTGCAGGCTCTCAGGGTTTACCCAGCGACAGTGTTTTGTTCAGGATTCTTCAGACTCAGATGCTGGACACGCTGGACATTGAAGGACTTAATCCTCTGTACCGCCGAGTGGAGCAACACCTGCAGGACTTTCCTAAGGAGAGGTAATACTTTAAATCATGAACGCAAGGTGTTCGTTTGGTTGCAGGCATTTATTAGCACATTCACATTGTCAAGTCAGGAGAACTAGATAACGTAAAATACAAAAATCATATAAGTGTTACGCAATACAGAGCATTCAATAACCATTAAACAAATATCTCAAACACATTTACATTACATTAACTCATTTGGCAGACGCTTTCATCCGAAGCGCCTTACATTCGAGGAACAACATACAAGCATCAACAAAACATCAAATACAGCACAAGACTACAACTGACAATACATACAACTAAGAGCAGCAATAAATACTAGTAAGAGCCAATAGCAAAGAAGTTAGTTAAAGAAGTAGTGCAATCAATATAAAAAAATTTAAGGAGAAAAAAGAGCACAGGAAGTGCACGTTAGAGGTTAGGTGTTATAATAGAAAGTGTTCTTGGAAAAGATGAGATTTCAAGAACTTCTTGAAGTTAGAGAGGGACGCCCCTGTTCTGATGGCGTGTGGTAGCCGGGGGGGGTCACAGATGAGAACGGCCGGGACTGAGATTGCTTTGCGTGTAGTGATGGTAGAGTCAGTCTGTATGCAAGCATTAGTGAGTTCCTCATGAACATTGTCCTCCCTCGCACCAGAACTCGTCTCCAGATAGATGGACCGTACAACGAGGCCTTCCTGGAAAAGCTGCAGAAATGTCCGACTGAGGACGACGGCTCTGTGGAGTATGCTGTCGCCAAGGTAAGTCCCCCCCAGACCAACAACCAGACATCTGCTTTACAAGCACAAACATCACCTGAGTGCTGATCGGTGACAGGGGGTCAGGCACTACACAAGCTGACAGTGGCTGCGTCTCCAAACCACTTTTTGCCAAAAAACACGTGAAATGTGAAACAGGAAATGAGCGATCCTGCACACAAAACAGCTGTTTGTTATA
The DNA here is from genome assembly GCA_024633595.2 of Lepomis macrochirus. Classification (NCBI taxonomy): domain Eukaryota; kingdom Metazoa; phylum Chordata; class Actinopteri; order Centrarchiformes; family Centrarchidae; genus Lepomis; species Lepomis macrochirus. The sequence continues at coordinate 12,571,751 of JALXJV020000004.1, forward strand.
AAGATGGCAGTTATAAAGACAAAAAACCTGGGTGAAAGGATGGATTAGCACATTTCCATTTCCTGCGATGACCCAATAACAGCAGTGGATAACTCTGTTATTTGCAGATCAGTCACTAAACCGGGCCGGTTTCCACCCTGTGAACACTCACACACAGTGTATACATGTATGTGATACTATCTCTGCTCAGGTGTTCAGCTGCCTAAAGATGGCAGCATGTCTTAACTGTGTTTTGACTTCAGGTCCATCAGTACCGCGTCGCCATGACAACCAAGGACTGCTCCATTATGATCGCCCTGGTGCCAAGCAGTGAAGAGGAGGACGAGGACAGTGAAGGGTAAGAGATCCCAAAAAAGTCTCGTTATCTGAACTAAAAGATGTTGGGTCATTTTTCAGTTAGGGCTGGTCGATAAGGCCACAAATGTCTATTCGATAGATAATCGTCATGATAAATGTCAAATCTTTATTTCTTTGACGTTTAAAGGCTGATTTTTGACATTCAAAACTATTATAATAATCTTATTTCAACAAATATGCCCAAGTAAAATCTTTTTTCAGTCCACTTTTCAAAACAAAATAAATTTAAATAGAAAAATTAAGTGTTAATTTTTGATTCAAATAAATGAAATCTGCCGACCTGTCCAGGGTTTACCCCGCCTTTTGCCTGAAGTACCCTGCGACCCTGTACGCTGGATAAGCGGTTGACGATGGATGGATGGATTTATTGAACATTTGTTATATTGCAGTAATTGTCATTATTGTTTGATTGCCCAGCCCAACTTTCAGTCTTTAAACAGCTCCTCACCGATGACCTCAGCTCACTTAAAATTGCCCTGTGAAGTTTTTGGTTTAAATTCAGTGTTTCTTTCCAAAACACACTGGTTTTTCTATGAAGCCTAATGAACCTGTTAAACACATTTTGCTAAGCTGTTTTGGAAGAATTTGAAACCTGATTTGCTTATATCCAAGTTGGCAACAGTCTTCTTTGTTCACTCCAACTCCGCATCGTACCTTTTTAATGTGGTGATTGCTGCACTAAACTGCTGTGAATACACTGTTTATTATATTGTTCATAATAACACATCAAAGTTGTTTTGAGACATTTACCTTTAACCTACTGAACTGTTTTCCAACTGTCCAACAACTTGTGTTGTCTGGTATCATGAAACTGGTCCCTGATCACTACTGAAATTTAGATTTAATTAATTTTGATAGTACACCACAGAAATACCAAAACATACTGTTTTTTTGTTCAGTTTTATATCATTGCAAACTATATAGTTTCGGGTTATGGACTGTTGTTTACAGGGCTTGACATTAACTTTTTTTGCTCACTAGCCAATGTGGCTAACGATTTTCCAAAGTTACTAGCCACGCAGCATTTTCACAAGCCAAATTTTTGTTTTTGGGAAATTACGTTTTATATGATTATGAAGTTGACAGTGGCGTGCTAAAATGTCTTAATATTATCATTAGCTCTGATAAGGTTGTGTGTAATGGTCCTTTTTTGAAAACATGTAGTCTATTAAGATAAACATTAAATAGTAGCTTCTTATTAGATATAATAAAACTGCTGGGTGCAAAAGTTTAAACTAAAAAAACTGAAACCAAACTGAAAAAACAATTCACCAGAATCATTTGCATCTGCATTTCCTCAGAGCTCTGACTGGATTTATGTTTATCATCATGAAGCCGGTTGCTCTGAGTTACTATACAAAACAAGTCTTTTCTCCAGATTATTCCCATACAGATGCATCTTCTGCTTTCCTATGGCATGACAACTTTTGTTAAAACATAGGTCTGTATTTTAATAATCAACTCTGGAAATATAGTTGTGACATGACGATTTAATGTGATATAAGGACAACTCTGCTAGTAGTAACACCACGTCCCTTAATCATGAATATATCTGTAATCTTACAGCATTTAAGGGCCCTTTCCTCCTGCCTTTTCTCTTTCTCTCGTTCTGTTTGTTAGTTCAGTCTTTTGACAAGACTACAATTTTCCAAAACAAAGTGGCTAGTGGGAGTGACTGTTAGCTGCCACAGCCGAAATCCACCCGCATTTGGCGGGTGTTAATGTCAAGCCCTGGTTGTTTATAAAGAAAACCATTAATTGATATTAAATGATTGTTAATTTGTCATCCATTTGAGGACAACTTCCTGCTTACCTTAGAAATAACTGACTTTTCAAATTGGGGCAACTGAACCTACTGTTCATTTTGATCCCAAATCAATACCTGCTTTTGTTTTTTTAAAGGAGACCTATTATACTTTTCCATATTTTGACTTATCTACAATTTTACAATGTTGGATGTTCATGTTAAACATGGCCAACGACGCCATTAGGGCCTGTGTGTTTTTTAACGCCAGCGTCTTTTTTACAATTCATTGCAACGGGAGAGCTGCGTTTTTACGAGCCGATAAAAACACCGGCAGCGTGACGAGGCGCTGAGCGTCTTTTCCGCGCCGACTTTGGGCGACGCTGACAAATACCTCTACGTAGCAACAGTTACTTGAACTGGGCCTCGTTGAACCTCAGTTCTCGCTGATACTCAACACACCTCCAGTAAAGTTAGGTAGAACTACTTGCAACAAATGTATCATAGCAACCAAAGCATTCGGGAAAAACGCTGTGCCTCAAAAATGCCCGTTAGTGCTCCCTGCCAGGCATTTTCAGCTGGCAAAAAACGCTTTGGTGGACAGGGGCCTAAGACAGGGAGCCAGCTGAATCCATATATGGATGTGTTCCGCCCAGCAACTGCCCAGTGACAACAGCAGCCTGGTAACATGCTTCAGGTCTTGGCCAATCAGAAGACAGTGGGCTTTGAGGGGGGCTTAAAGAGACAGGAGCATCTACAGCTTGTTTCAGACAGAGGCTGAAATAAAGGCCTACATGAAAAGTCAGTATTATTTACAGAATTATTTTTTTGAACTTTGAATCATGCAAAGCTGCCATACAGGAGTCAAAGAACTACAATATAGGACTGGAAAAGCAGTATAATAGGTCTCCTTTAATGAATCGTTGTGTAGTACTTGATAAAGTCCACCAGGTGGAGCCAAACATCAGCTCAGTATGTTGAAACGGAAACATTCTTCCTGTTCATTAATACTGCTCCTCCCCTCCTTCTCCAGTCAGCGTCGGCTCCGGGACTTTGTGCCCCCCAGACCTCCTGCTTTCTCTTACTCTGTCTCGATCCTGGATCTGGACCCGAAGCCGTTCGACAGCATCCCCCGCCAGCTGCGCCTGGACCAGAAGATTGTCTCCTGCTACCTGAGGACTGGTGGTGCCTTGCCAAAGGGCTCTCTGCCGCAGCTCTCCGGCATTTTCACAGCTGCTGAGAGGGAGGACTGCACGCTGCTCTTCCACCCTGTTTAAATGCCCAGTAAGAGTCGGACAACCCTGACGAAGACTGACGCCACGGTGATGCCTCAAACAGAGAAAAGAGACGCCATGTTGATGCAGAGGTGTAGAATCATTTCGGACCGGCGCTGTGCATCGAGACGTTACTGCAGCACTTACTCTTCACTCCGCTCATGCTGACGGTTAACTGCTCTTGCTGCAAAACTAAAATTTCCAGCAAGTCACCACTAAATCAGACTTAAGTGACTCCTAGATACTTCTGATGCCGATTCTTGATGTTGTGTTGGTGTGGTGACAGACTTCTCGCTCCCGTCAGGAGGTGAATCCCAACGTCACCGCTGTGTCCTGTCATGACTAATATTTATTAGGAACCTCGCAGGGAGGCTTTGTTTCCTGTGAAGAGAGTTTGGATTAACCGCCTGACAGGACTCTTATTGTTGAAGCCCTGAGAGAAAGAAAGGAGAATGGAAGTGTTGGAGAGAAAAGCAGGTGGTTGAGTTTTGACGTATGCATGATGTCATTTCCTGAATGTAAGTGGGGCCTCTTTTAGAGTCGGCGCTGAGGCGGAGCCAATATGTATGTGCAGGTTGAACTGAGGAGGGGCGAAGCCAACATGGCTGATCCGATCACCAAACGGTCTGTATGAGTCTGAATTGAGACATTGAGTCTCCGGTCTCTGCTGGACTCCATGAGGTTTTCGGTCCAGCTCTCACACTGACCGACTCATAACTAATTAATGAGACGAGGTGAAGCGGTGTTTGGCTGTATTGAAAACCTTCATGAACCAGATGAAGAACCTGAACTGTGAAAGCGAGCGGCGGTTTGCCTCCCTGTCCCTTTTTGTTAACGTGTTCTATCAGGCATTTGTGCCGAGACGCAGGCCGGACGTTTGTGATTTTCTTTTTCAGGGAGAAGAGTGAAGTGTCAAGTTTTTGAGATACGTCTGAGATTTCAGCCTTTACTCACTGACGGCTTCAATGCACAGCATGGAAAAAAAGACATAAAACCTTCCCAAAAACACCAGCAGCAACATCTCTTTTTGGAAACAGTGTCGATAAAACACAGGAGAGAGCTTTTATAGAAGCTATTCATTCTGAAGAAAAGAAACTAGAACGCTGTTTCTGAGGAGAGACGTTTCTGTTTTCAGTCCCAGCACAAACTAAATTCCACTCACCTCCATTGGATCGGGGTCGAGGTGGAAATCTCAGACGCCTCAAAACCTGGACAAATCACTCGGGAGGGAAAAGAGCAGCTACCTTATTGTATGATATAATGCAATCCAGTACAACAGCTGTTATAAATTCATCTTTTGCAAAATGTTTAATTTCTGACAGAGAGGTGTTATACTAAAAGGTGTTTCTAATGTTTCGTCCACCCCATCTACATACACAAGGGTCAGGACAACACCACCAATTGAGACCTCATTAATTTGCATATAATTGAAATAACTTTGACAGTGTCACCAAAAACTGAATATTATCAGAAATGTAACTGTGGCAGAGCTGTTGGGTTGTATTAGCTTATACAGTTACACCTAGTACTGAGTGTGTATATATTTTATTTGGTTTAACTGACCCCTTTAAGGTCCAGCTGCGACCTCTGACCGAGCAGTTCTTATAGGGTTCTTTAAGCAAATACGTGTGTCCAGCTGGCCTTTCCTGACAGGAAAACCTCCTTTTTGTGTGGAAAACACACAATATTTTAACTCTTTATTGTTGTCAGAACAAGATTCAGCCTGTTTTGTTGTGAGAAAAGCCGCATTGCAGTAGTTGTCTTACATTCTCGTGGACTAACCTGGTGATACGTTTAAAGGTCCTGCGAATATTTGCTCCGTCCCCCAAACCTTGAAGTCATTCTGATTTGGTGTGGACTAACGGGTCAGTGTTCACCTTTGGCCTTTGACTTCACTCAGTCGGTCAACTGAAAGGGCAATGTGTCATCACGCTGCCAGACTTCATAATCATAACATTAACGTGACCGGACACATGCAGAGCACAGGACTGTAAAGTGAAGAAGGAGGCGACTGAAAACAGAACAGGGACGCTGTCGGTCAGCGTGTCCAGTCTGCCGCAGATCCGTCTGACCCTCCACAGCAAGGGCTGCTGGGTAACACAGAGCAGTCCTCTTCAGATTGGCCGAGCTGCTTCATGCTGCTGCTGTTTTGTGTGTGTGCGTGCCATAAGTGGCTTGTTGTGTGTTTTTGGTGTGTGTGTGTCCATGTGCCTAAATGTTCTGGTGGGAGTGGAGGAGGTGTTGTGTGATGTGTTTGTGTGTGTGTGTTGAGAAAACTAACTTTGTTACAGGCTTCGTTCACAGCTGAGATCTGAGGCAGAGCTGCTTTGGTTCATCTCTGTTCAGACTGACATCAGATATAACTTTAGGAGCTGTTGTGGACGCAGCCGTGAACTCTCAGTACCTCGAACTCCCGTTGATCCAAACTGAAGCGCAGCAGGGTCGTCTGATGTTTGAAAAGCGTTGTGTTCAGGAGCGCTGGGAGGTTTCTGAGGACGGTGAGACTCAGTCTTTGTAACTGTCAGCAGACGAGTGTTGACTGCATTTTCAGGACTCGAGTCCACTCAAGTCCAGATGTTGTTTGTGCTCAAACTATCGGGTCTTGTCGTCATTGGGTACAAACGTTGTGACCTGTGATCTCATCGTCCTTTTTAAACCAGCAGCGCTCACGGAGCCTTCAGATAATAAAAAAAAACTGGTAACACTTGACTTCAGTTGCTCTGTTTACAGCGTCTGCTCTCCAAACCTCCATGACCTCCACCAGCCAATCAAACGTCTGAAATCAAATACACACTACAACACTTAACGCGTTGCTCTGATCTCCAAATATCTGGCGTGTTTTCTTGAAACCCGTCAGCTGATGATAAACAGCTGCAGCACCACTGTGACACATGAGCCGCCCACCATCCAGTCAGCAGCAGGGTGGTGTGGTCAGTAGTTCTGTTAAATATAAACACTAAAAATGATTTCAGCCCATCAGTCAGATGACCTGCTCTCTCTAACGCTCGGCCCGTCACCTCCTTTCTGATTGACATGTAAGTTGGCCTGGCGGGCTGGAGAGTGGACAGCAGTGAACTGAACCAACCACTGATTGTTCTAACTGTTGAACTGAAGACGCAACAGGCAGCATGACGGGAGCGGAGAGGCTCAGGGGGGGCGGAGGGAGGAGGAGGAGGAGGGTGGGGTGTCTCTCTGCAGTTGTAGCATCGTCTTCGAGTGAGACGGTCGAAGATTTGATGTTACTGTGACTTTGGTTTGATTTAATTTTGAAACTTCTAAACTGTGTTGACAACCGTTCAAACTTTGCACCAGATCACAAATGTTGCAGCTACATCTGAACGGGAAGGTTACTCATGAAAATGTCTTTTACTAGACTTTGATTCTGGTTTTAATAATCTTGTCAGTGTGATCATGAGAAACCTGCCGCAGTTAAACGGAGCTAAAGGCGTGTTTATGGTTTAGGAGGGTTCACGTTATCAAAATAAGGTGCTTTAGCAACATAACCATTAAATTAGCGTTAGTTATCTTGGTTAAATTTGGCTGACGTGACGCCTCCATCTTTATTTGCTTTTTCAGGTACGTCTGATGTATTTAGATTATTATTCTGGAGCTCTGAGAAAAATAAGTTTTTAAAGTATTTACAAGTTAAATAACCCGAGGTACATTCACATCGATAAACTCCTTCCAGGTGCGGAGTACAACAGTCCGCACATAAATACAGAAAATTACCTCTTTCGCAACATGATGATTTTGTCATGTCCATGTAAATTAAAAAGAAGAAACGGGAGAGAGAAAACACTGTGCAGGCTCTGCCTTTGTCTTTAAGGAGTGGTAACTTGATCAGAAAAATTAAATAGACATAGCAGATATTTCCACTTGAAAGACTTTTCTGTTGTGCTGGATATAAAAAAAGTTATGAATGTTAATGTAAAATAACATTAATATTGACAAATGTGAAAAAATGATCTTATTTTTATTGATCTGTTCTTTTAGAGCTTGTGGAAACAGTAGTTGACTGTCTCTTGTTTGTTGTTGCATTAAGTTAGTTTTCAAACTTAAATTCATAATAGAGGAGAAATCCTGGACGCGCTCAGAATCATGGGAAGTTTGACATTTCCATTGAGATAGTTTTGTCTGTTTACATTTTTGGTTCACGTCATAAATTGCATAAAGACGTGTTATTTATAGCTACTATCTTTGAATAGCTTCAAAAACAAAGTTACAAGTTAGAAAAAGGTTTAAAAATCTATATTTTTCATTCAGTCAAGGATTTAATGCACCAATAGGCGATAAACTGGGGTTAAAAAAAACGTACACGCTGACAAGATTATGTTTAAGATTACAGAACAGCTTTTTGTAATCGAGAACACAAACTACGTTTAGATGAAGCTGCAGCAGCTGAGCTGGAGTCTGATTGGTCGGTTGCCTCTGCCTGCCGCCTGCTGCCTGAGCGTCGACTTGCAGAAACATCACAGCACTGTGATATCTACAGACTTATAATAACTGCGTGTCTGTAAATAGCTGGGAAAAGTAAACTATTTGAAAATACAAAGGCGACACTGCTGTCTGGCATTTTGTATTTAAATTATTTATTTTTGTAGATTTTGACCAGCGAGCTCTGCTGTTACAGCCGTCACAGTCGAGCTCTTTCTATTGAATAAAGATTTCTAAGAGACTATAAACTGTGTGTTTACTTTATATCTTAGCTCAGTTTTGACATGTTAAAATATAAAAAGGTTTATTTTAACTGGTAGTTCTGCACAGAGATTTCAGTTATGTGTGCTCTGAAAGGCTGACCGCCCTGATGACAGACTCCATGGCGGCTTCAGGTCCCAGAATCCTCAGTAGACTCTGAAAGGCCTCAGCAGCGCCGCCTACAGCCTGAGAGGGAAACAACTGCAGCGCTGCAGACAGAGACAAACAAACACTGAACATCATTTCACCTGCATGTTTAAGAATAATTGAGTTTAGCTGGGCAGAGCTGCTACAGACCGTTGGACCTGTGATTAAGTCCTAAAATAAATATGGTTTATAGGTCTGCAGTTTCCTAACAAAGAACTAATTAGCACTAATTAGACTGAAAATACAGTTGCAGCCCTAATTGCGAGCGTAACCTAGAGTAGTTTATTCAGCAAGTCAGCTGAACTTGCAAAAACGTAAAACTTGTCAACAGGCATATGAGTCAACACTATTCACTCTATAAGAAGAACCAAAAATACATCCTACTTATATCAGGAAACAGTTTAGTTGGTCGGAGGTTATTAGAAAATCACAGATCTTTTATAAAGCCTGCCTACTGTTGCTGCTTAATGACTTTTTAGAGGATACGGACTCCTTTCCTTCATCATTATTGTCTTGTTTGTGACGATAATGTGAGTCCAGTTCATATAGAGCCTGTTAAGAATAAAGTGTTACTTGTGTGTTTCTTCAGTAGAAGTGCAACTCAGCTCAATAATTTCTCTTACAGTGCCGGTAGAGTTTAATCTATATTTTGATTCACAAGTGTAAATATAATATTTTCCTAAATAGACACAACTGAACACAGTCAAATATAAATGAATGAAGGACAGTACTCCTTTAGTAAATAGGTAGTATCTCTTATTATCTGGTGTCAATCAAAACTAAATGTTAGTTTAAGTTGGAAAGTTCGATGATTATTTCAGTTGCTAATTTCATTAAAATGTGTGTTTTTCTAGATTTATAATTTTTTTTTAGTTGCAGAACCTCTTACTTGATTGTGTCCTACTTCTTAAACCAAACCTACATCACCTACATCAGTCAGTGAAAACATGGAGTGACCCTTATAGTGTGTCTATCAAGTTCAGGTACAACGCAGGGGTCTGACATCTCACCTTTCTCAGGGATCTTTGTCAGCAGGTCAATCTTTGGAGTGACACCGCCCTCTCTGGAAACCTCAACTGACCAATGAATGAACAAGACGCAGCTATAAACAAAACACACACACATTCAGAGGTCAGCAGGGGTGATGGTACAGAGACCGTGTTAATGAGCTCCTTCTGTACGAGTGTAATTACCCAGGAAGCTCAGGATGATTCAGGGTCATGACGTCTGACCTGCAGCCTCCAGAAAGAGAGACGACAGACGGATACTTCTCCTGCAGAGAGACAAACAGTAAAGAGAGACTCAGAATCATGACTTTAGAAATGGTTCCTCGTTCATGTTGGTAAAGTCCGTTTGAGCACGCTCAGTGTGGCAGTGCTGCAGAGACGGTCTTCAGATCTTGTTCTTCAGATATGTTTGGTACAGACCCTAACAAATGTCACATCATCATAATTTTAATAGTTTTTCAGGCATAATTTAAATTGTGATGCGAAAATGATCCTTCCCACTAACTGACTCATACCGGAAACTGTAATATATGTTAATTGCAATTTTTTTTACCATATTGTGCAGCCACTCACACTGACTTGGCTTGTCTTGATTATCTTCAGATAAACTTAATATACTCTTCCTCAAAGTACATTTGTCATCTTCACTGTCTTTCAGTCTTCATTAAAAGTTATGTACAAAAAATTATATATATTCAGTTTTACAAATTTTACATGTTTTTAAACCAAAAAAACCGAATTTATTTTGATTTTATTTTAGTTCTGGCCAAATTTCCAGGTAAGTGGTCTTTCTTGGCCTGTGGTACTGCGTACTGGTAAACTTTTGTCCATTACTGCTGTTTTCCACCATTTTAAAAGGTGTGTCACTTGGCCTGCGGGGGGCGCTACAACATCTGTTTAGAAACCTGAACACTGGGCCTCATTCATCAAACTAAATACACAGGTTCGTAATGAAGACAACAATCATTTGATATAGCGAGTAAAGAGGAGGAGGGAATATTTGCAGTGTTTATAAACTGAAATTAATTCTGCTTCAGCTCCAGTGAAAACCCTCCTCTTTGTTTTCATCAAGAAAACAAGAGCGAACATTTGTAAACTTTATGAACCGCGACAACGTTTGGAAGGAAATAATTCGTCTGTGTTTAGGGACCTTTAGTTTATTGGCTTCACAAACGACAATCTGGTGAAATCTGATTTATTTTACAGCCTCGACTCGCCAAGAAGATGCCCAGACACACTCACTTTGTAGGCCTATTTCTATACTTGTGAGGAGGACCTAGGTGACATTAGGCCTGTGCATTCCCATTCACCCCCAAATCCAACCTGATCTTTAAAACTAAGTCTAAACCAGGGGCTCTTAACCTTTATAAACAATACAGGAAAAATATTTCGCGAACCCCCATTGTCCAATCTAATGAATAGAGAGACGGGCCTTGAGTTTTGCTGACTTAAGTTTACAGTTGCTTGGATTGTCCACTCCGGAGACTGCAACAAACTGTCCCCGACTCACCCTAAAATAAGCCTTGTTAAACCGACTATCATTAAGACGAAGCTCCTGGACCAACTGTAGGCTACTACCAGCGCTGTGTCCTCTTTCTGAGGGTCTCATGTACTCACACGAATCTCCATTTCAAATCAGCTTTATTGGCATGAATGTTTAACAACAGTATTGCCAAAGCTACACATAATTACATTAAGAACAATTAATTTCATACATTTCCTTTCCCTGTCTCCTGCGTGTTTGTAGGCTACACCTCTCACTCAAAACAATACCACAGCAGACGCCCTCCGTTAGTCTATTTTTTTAAAGCAGATATTTTTAGCAACAAAAGCCACAGACCTGTGACTCGTGATCAAGTTTCTGCCAATATGACAGTTTTTACTTAGCGGCAAACCAAAGATTACAGATCGCTGGCGCTATAATCTTTGATTAGACTGACAGGACAGCTGATTTGACTGACTCTTTTCTAAATTCAACCAAAAAAGGCGCTGCGGTGCGCCACGCGTTTTCAAACCTGCATAGCGCTTTCTGTCTGATCAGGACCTGCATCTTCTTTGGCGTTTTATAGGTTGGTATTACCACCACCTACTGGATAAAACAGTGCAAAATATTTACAGTGTCCACCCAAAGTGATTAAATTCACAACTATAGTCCATCTAGTTAGTGTTTTTTCTTCTCGTGACCCTCAGGTTAAGAACCGCTGAACGCTTGAACAGCACTTTGAAGGTCTGTCCCAACATGAGGACAGGCCAAATGTCTCCACTTTCCAAACATGTCCTCGCTCCCAAGAGCTAAAACTTGAATTGGTCCTGACAGGGACAAGCGCACGCACGCACGCACACACGCACACACACAGCAGTATACTTCAGTCATTAGAGGTGTGTCTCACAGGTGAGAGATGTGTCCAGGTGACTCAACCCAGAGGTATTTGCAGCTGTGTGAGACAGGCTGCTCTAAGTTTCTACTCCCCGAACCAGTCCCGATCAGACCAGAGCCAGGTCTTTACTGTCCTCTGCTGTGTACTCTGCTCTACTGCAGATTTGTTTCTCTCTTGTTCACGTTTGTCTTCTGTCTTTTAGGAAAGCAGCAGGTTATTCTCACATGAACAAAAGACTTGAGATCCACTGAAGGAGAATAACATCCGCTCACAGTTTATAATGAACAAACGTATCTTCTTCCAGCAGCAGCTTAGTGACTCCGTCTTTATGTCAGACTGAACTCCTCTTCCACTGCACAGCGAGACCTTGTCCACACTAAGCAGACCAAATCTGAACACATCTTTTTCTCTCTGTTGGGGCCTTACTCTTGCCCCACTCGGAGGCTGAGGTGCATAAATATAATGAAATCTTCGTTCTGCTCATCAGTATTTAATCTGTCCAGGTAGATTTTTGTCCTTTTGCTGACTGTTCAGACACTTTTTGACTTTATGCGTGGTATCCTTTTGTTCAGCACAGACGCAAATAGAAGTTGGAGTTCTCATATTGTCCAATTAACTAAATGTAAATCTTCCAGGAACCAGGAGAAATGACACAGGCGCCTATAAAAACGCACAAATCTATAGTCATAATCACTTGAACTATCGAACAGTTATATTCATTCATTAAAATATTGTTTCACTATTTCTTCACACAAATACAGAAGAAACATGCAAATAATAAACCTATAATCTCTACATGTGAAGTGTTTTTTTTCCAACTCTGTCTTTTTCATTGAAAGACAACGTGTGCCTGTAAACTGAAAATATTAATAATTCAGTTTTATGTAAATGAGTTACTGTGTGAAAACCCCACATCATAACTTTAAACTGGCTTTCTCAGCTTGTCTCTAGATGCCATATAAAGTTGTAAATGTAAATAAAATATGCTATTCACCGATTAATAGATGGACTAAAAGGGTTAAAATCAATCATAACCACTGAGAAATTACAGAAACTTATCAAGATTTATCAAAACATTTAATTGAATGTTATGAAGATTAGTACTATTATTAACAATTTAATTATTTTCACAGACAGATGGTTCTTTCTGAACGACTGTCATGTTTCTACAGGAGGAAAAGGATGGGTGTCTGTTTAAAAACCCTGCAAATGCAGACAAGTCAAGACAGAGCTGCCTGTAACACCATCAGCCAACTTGCAGGATCTTGCTCTCATAAATCTCAGATCTTCCCCCCCCTTTATCGTTTGGCTGTTGGTGTTGAAGAGCTAAGAGAAGGTTAACAAAATCAGTCGAGTCGGTGTGCCTTAACGCGAAGAAGAAAACCTCCTGACGCCTCTAATGCTCTCTGTGATCACTCATTTTAAATGTCACAAAATACAGATGTTTTCGTTAATGTGGATTCATGTTGATGTAAGACATGGATCAACTTTAATCAATATTTGTCAGCGTTACATTGGGCTTAATGCTAAAATTAGCTTGCTAACATGCTAAAGTTATGTCCTTTGAACCAGAGTGACATATGATCAGTTTTTATGTTGTGGTGATGTTGCGGTTTTTAAAAATCCTTTTACAATGTCAGAGTCAAGTAAACCTACCTGTTTTGTGCCTGTATTATAATAATCATGTTGATTTTCTTTAGTTCTCATTACGTTTACTCATCAAGCTGAATTTTACTTTTTGGGGTTGGAGTGTCTTTCCCTCCATGTGTGTTATGGGTTTTTATTTAAATGTGTTGCTGAGCAGAGAAGTCCTCATATTCGACAGTGAAGTGGGATGTTTGGTCTTGTGTGACCTCTGACCTCTGTCCTACATGTAAACTTTACCTCCTTCTCAGACTTCCCTGTTATTTCCACCACAGACCTGAAGCAGCCTTCATGTTTCATATTCATCTTAGCAAACCTTCTCTTTCTGTCTTTTACACTGTGCAACATGTGGATGTTTAACTTCTGTCTTATATCCTGCAGCATGTTGGCAGTGTCTTCCTTCAGACAGGAAGACAGATGTCAGACCTTTCTCCCTCTCCGTCTGTATATTACTCTCTCTCTCTCTCTCTCTCACTTTCTCTTTTTGTCCCAGCTGCAGTACAAATCCTGGCTTTCCCCTCACAGCTGTATTAGCCTGCTCTGCTCCACGATCTGACACACACCGAGAACAAGACACACACACACTTACACATCATCACACAGCGACACACTCGCACACACACGCCTCTCCTTGAGCTCCTGCAGAACCAGAGGAGGAGAAAAGAGGGTGGAAGAATTTGGCCTCAAATCCTGCAACCGCCTTCAAACAGCTGGTAAAGTAGAGTTAATGTTTGTCTGTCTGTCCTCAGGTCCTCCCCTCTCTTTCTCTGTCCGTCTGTCTCTGTCTTGCCATGATGCCATTGTAAAACTGTTGTTGCGGTTGCTTTAGATGATCTCCACAGCTCCAAAAGAAAAGAAGACAACCCCAAAAGCCTTGTAGCTGTAACTTACAAGAACTTAACAAAAACATGATGAGGACACGTTCATTTAAATGCAGCCCAGACCTCAACCAGAACAGACTCAAAGGATCCAGATTATGTAACTTCTAAGAAACATGTAAACATTTGTACTCTTCCTGGTTTTGATGCAGCTCTCCCCAACTTCTGAATCAGCTCCCTGATAACGTCAGTGATGTCATTGAAAATGAGCTAAGAGGAAATTTGGGGATTAGACGAGTGATACGACTAAATCAGGAAGACGATCTTTATTCAGGTTTTGTGTTTTGTTTTTGAAAGAAGTGCCCGGTTTTCACTTTTGTAGTAATATGTTTCCTCAGGGGTTTCACTGGTTTGGTTTCTGTTGATCTCTTTTTAAAACTTGGAAATGAAAATAATGAGCTCATTCGACAATACGACTTCCATTTCACTGAGTCAGATGCGATCTTTATATATATATATGATGAGAATCAGATTCATAATGGAGATAATGGTCCACACATGTGATGGTACTGAACATAACAGCTGCTTTTAAAGTTAAGACAAGAAACTTTGGGTAACAAAATGGCCCTTGTTGGGTCGCAGACCTCTCAAGATGCAGAACGTACAGTTCACGGTGGTCGTCAGATGTAGTAGATGTATAGAAGATGGGAGGAGAGTCTTTTTCAGTCGTTCCTTGTTGGTTTCTGGTTGTTTGAATCTGTCACGGCCCTATTAGCTTCATTCCACTGAAGCATTGCAACACAACACAATGTGTTTCTGAATCTAAATGTAGGCTCTGTTCAGGAGGAGATACTAAATGCAAGCTTCAGACACTTTCAACATCTGGCGGCAGAGCTGTCAATCTTGACCGATCAATCAGATGTGACGTTACATTACAACAAGGACGACTACAGCAAACACAACTGTAACCACCATCCAAGCAAGCAAGCAAGACATCCAAGCCTTTAAAAAAGAGTGAAGAACACTTGTTGGACAAACCAACACGTCCAATGAGCGGATGGTTGGTAAGAAAGTAAAAGGTGGACAACGTAGATGAGATAAAAGATCACAATGCTGCAGCGAAACAAACAATAAACAAAACCTAAACACAAAGTGGTTTGATGGTCTGGAAAGTATCTCTGTAGAGTCTAAATTGTTTAATAATATGCACATAAAAGCTCAGTAACACCCAGTTTTTAAAAGACTCATCACAAAAACTGAGAAGACACATGTTACAGATGCTGGAGAAACAAACTATGAAATTCTATCAATTTGAGGAAATAAATAATTTAAGAAATAAGTTATTAAACTGAGAAAGCAAAGGAAACATATGCAAACTGGTTAGGAAATGTTTATCAGACTCGAAGTATCTGAAGTTTCATAATTTTGAAACTTCAAAAACATGATTTTAGACATTTGTATTGCTGAAACTACTGGTCAATTAAAGTCAGTCAAGAAATAAAATCAAAACAATTTTAACAGGTTGCCGCAATAATATCAGTGTTGTCTGGTTGCAGCTTCTCTAATGTGAGGATTTTCTGCTTTTCTCTGTTTTATATAATTGTAAACTGAATGTCTTTGGGTTGGTCAGACAAAACAAGACATTTGAAGACCTTACCTTGGACACTGAAAAACTAGGATGAGCATTTTTCATGATTTCCTAACATAATATTGAAAACACAATAAAAACAGATTAAATAATGATGAAAGTAACTGTTATTGCAGCCCTGGACTCTTGTTTGTTTTGAACAAGCACTAGAAGTGAGCCGGGTGGAGTACAAATCTTTGTGGGGTCAAACTTCAGTCATATCTTTAGAGTGAAGAAAATGTTTTTTAGTGCCTAAAAGTGGAGTTTTGGAGCTTTTGTTACTGAAAAGTAAAGCAAACATGTCTAAAGGAAATGAGAGGTGTTCAGAAGTTAAATTAGAAGTTAAGTCCAGTTAATGTGAAATACTGAGGGAAGCAAACAGAAACGGCAACAGAACAAAACCCTATTTTATTAAACTACACACAAACGCAACCTCCAGGTTATTTTTATCCAGTTATGTTCCTGCTGGAAGTCTCTCCGTCTGAGCCTGCTCATCCAGAAACTGAACTGCTGAATATTTTCCATTTCTCTCCCCTCCCTCCTGTTTTCTTTCCACCTCCTCTGCACTCATGGATCTCTCTCTCTTTGTCTCCCGGTGAGCGTTGATTTCTGGTTTCCTATTGGCTGAGTGGAGGTGGGAGGGTCTCAGAGCTAACTGGCTGTGTGTTCAGACATCCAGTCTGTGGAGCTGCAGACTTAAGTATTATTTTTATGCAAAGGAAAATGTGAATGATTAATGTGAATGATTGAAAGAGATGTCATGGATAAGGGAGACCCACCGTGACGTGTAATATGTGCGCTGCTGCTCTGCAAAAACCCTCATGGGAGCTGTAGTTTCTGAACACTAACAAGTGAATTCTTGTTTAACCTTGTTAAAATCATGAATGGTTTAAATTCTATTATCAAATGATGTTGTAGACACTCATTCTATCATGTCCGGATAAAATCAACTATATGAATCGCCTGGATGGATGAAAGTTTGCTAATCTTAATGGTCGCTCACTCGTGAAGATGCTTCACCCGCACATGATCACTGTGGTATTTTCATTCAGGTTTTTATGTGCTAATTCAAAATGGAAACGGGACTAGTAATAAGTCAGTAAAAATTCTTCAGCTGATTCTAACAATGCTATGATCATGGGTCATATTCTGTTGATGTGTGGTGTTCAGGTCAGTGTTAATGTTGGGACTGAAACTGGAGTTTAAATTAAAAGGCTGATATCATCACCATCAACTGATCTGAGCCTAGTTATTACAGCTTGATGCGAATTATTTCTTGTGGTTTCATGTAATTTAAAGGTCTGAGTGCAGAATCACGACCTGACACAGAATCCAGGACTAGGCAGAAATGTGCTCTGAGAGTAAAAATCAATAAATGCATCCATGTTATGTCAATATGTTAAAAGAAACTCAAAAGAAAAATGAACTGAAACAACAGAAAAATGAAAAATCTGATAGTGTTGTAGCAGTCAAACTGTCCTACAACATTATCATACAAGTGGTTTATTTACAAGAGGAGAAACCTCTCTGGGTTTTCTCTTGCAGATGTTTTGCAGACGTTCATGTATCCAGAAATATGCAGAGATTTTAAAAAAATAAAAAAAAAATAAGAAAAGTTAAACCTCCCTTAACTGATTTTGTTTTTGAGTTTTGGCAGCAGGAAAACATTTTACCCTAAAACCACCTTCTGAAGTAGTTACGGCTAACATGTTAGCAAACAGCTGCCTTCTTCAACAGACACAGAGCAACATTATCGTCCAGTTAGACTTACAGTCATGAGACACAAACACGACTCCAATATTTACTCTTCTTATATCTTTGATTTGGTCTCCACGAGCTCCTGAGAAAATATCTCGCTCTTTTGCTGCTACATGATCCACCATGTTGACTGCTTAAACCTTCAATGGGCTAAAAAGCCCCATAGAGCTGCAGAAGTAAAGTCCATTTACCATTTATTTAGATCCCCATTAGCTACTGTAACAACAACAGCAGCTACTATTCCTGGGGCCCACGTAGAAATGAACAGTGATGTTTCTTCAGACTAGCAGAACTCAATGTCTCTATCTGGACCGAGACATGTTCAGGCACTGTCCCAACAAATCAGAGGCTCATATTATTTAACACCACCATCAACTCCCATCATGCACTGGGGCACAGCTAAAGCACATTTATTACTGTTATTGACGCTGATATGGAGAAGTGGTTCAATCTGCTCCATTGAGAAGGGGAATCAGACAGAAGACAAACTATCAGGTGTGAGAAGGTGTGTGTTAGCGTGAGGTCTCTGCTTTAATAATGACAGGACTGCTGTGTATAGACTAGTCATTACACACACACAGACACACACACACACACAGACCAGTCAAACACACACACCCGACCATTAGGACCCCAGGAGAGAGCTATATGAGGGCCAGCAGCAGCACTAACACCTCTTTTTGTCTGAGAAGCTGCTGCAGGTAAAAACCTCTGTCTATTTTTCTGCGGGCGGTGGAAGAACATGGATATGTCTGTTTGTTTCCAATCATTTTAGCTGCTGATTTCTGCAATTAATCCACATTTAAAAGAAATCTGAACAGCAAGAGACCAAAATAACAATTAACAACAATGAGAACATCGTTTCTCTTCAGGATGTTGTGCCAAAATATGAGTAGACAGCTGAGCAATAACAGGGAATGAGAGGAAGGAGAGCTGGGGAACTACAGGAAACAAAGGGCACCAGTTGGACTCAAACCCTGGACGTAACTGTTCATGGTCAGCGCCTTAAACCCCAAGGTCATGGGGTATCCCTGCATTTCGGAACTTCTTATTTCCAACAATGGCTACTGGGAAAATTAACTGCTTTACATTTTCCTTTAGTCTTTTGTGTCATTACCCTACTGGACTCCTGCTGAGGAACCAAAGCTAGGGCTGCGTATCAAACCCATTTGTTTGGGCATAGGCCAAAATGTGTTTGTACCATAGTATGTTGAAAACCGAACGCCTGCTTGTTTATTCAGCATTTGAGAACGTTGGCTTTGGCAGTCTGTATTTCTAAGTAAGGCATCAAAAAAGTGTCACTTTGGTTTCAATACCTAGAAAGGTATTTTATCAAAAACTTCCTGTCAATATGTGAAGCCCTCAGTGGAGGCAAGGGTTTCTGTCAGGCAACCTGAACCTGGTCTGTGCTGCTCTACAGGGATGAGGTGGTGGCTAGTGGTAGCCAGTCTGTGGATGCTGGTGGTCCTGACTGTCCCGCACGCCCACGCCAGGAACAGAACTCGCAACCAGGACGGTGAGACCCGGAAGAGGAAGAGGGATGGACAGGGTAAGATTTCTTTAAGGAAAACAAATCCACTGTAACAATCTTCTTATCTTATTGCGTGATGGTTATCAGTTTAATCTCTCGGCATGCAGGGCAGATAGGTCCAAGATGTGTTTAGCACAAAGACCGGAGGACGAGAAAATGCTAGCTTAGGTTCATCAAAAGTGAAAACATTCACCTTCCAACAAGTTTACAATTACTTGCATGTTGCATTTTGTTTATTGGGCAGGAGCAGAAAAAAACAGCATTGAATATTGAAAAGCCGTTTGGCCCATCTGAACTCATAGTGAGGTTGCCACTAGGAAGGGAGTGCCATTTGTCCCTTTGACTAGATTGACCAATTACATGTGGAGTCCCACAGGGCAGCATCTTTGGCCCCCTGTTTTTGTTATGAATACTTGGAATATGTTTGTGTAGAACGTTTTTTTCTATATGCCACTGATATATCATTTTGGCTCTGCACCAGAATGGGAATACATTCAAGTCAGCTCAAGTGCGGAACTCACTAAGATCAAAAACTGACTTATAGACTTTAAGTTGTCTCTTCATATAACTAAAACTGAATTTGGTTTTGGCACAAACCCTAGAACAAGCTACCTTACATCAAATGTTGGACAGTCAGGCAAATTGATAACCAGACTTCTCCCCAGTATACAGCTACTGTCTGTATGTCTTTTAGTTTCTGGATAGATGTAGATGAAAATTGGTTTGACCACTTGTGGCAGGTCAAGGGAGGTCCCGAGCGGGGCGTTCTAGACCTCTGAAGATAAGACTGGTTCCTGGTCCCAGCATCCCAGTGGAGCCTAGAGAAAACCAAAGAAACACTCTGTTCCTGGAGCCCTACAAGAAGCTACAAGAACACCACGCCAGCTACAATGTTATCCCAGGTGAGTGAGACCATAACACAGCCTACTGATACCAGTAACTTTGTAGCTCTGACCCAGGTTAGTGAGAACAGTAACTACTAGTGATGCTCTGATCGGGCCTTTTAGGGTTGATACTGAGTACAATGTCACTAGAAATACCTGATCTAATACAGAACCTTATGGTTTTATAAAAACATCTTTTTTATAAAGCGCTTTTATAAAACAATCTTATAAAATCACCTTGGCTCTTGACATCATGTTACCACAATGTTAACAATTCATTACATTGTTATATTCTGTTAAATTAGCGTAACCATGTCCTTGTTTCTCTGTGAATGAGGTCAGCTTGAACGGTCAGTTGATTTATACAACTGCTAAAACTGACAACCTGGAGACACTTTGTCTTGATTTATCTGTCTTCATGATGAGTCCAATTATTTTTAGTTGGGTTTTGTGGTTACATTACAGGATGAGACACCTCTGAGCATAATCTGATTTTGAAAATGTCTGAATACCTACTACTTTACTACTGCAAAAACAATCACTTTATATAGAGGAAAAACAGCCAGTCCTTACACTCTGGAGAAGTTGGAACCATCAACTATTTGTTGCTTTTGCATGATAAATATTTAAACTATTAATTATCAAAGTTTTTACAAGCAATTTTTTGTAAATAATCATTGTTTCCGCTCAACAACAATACAGACGTATCCAAAGTGTAAAAGAAAACAACCATGTAAAAGTGCAAGTCTGTTGACTCTACATATGCAAATTCTATATGTATATGTGCTCTACACATATACATATAGAATTTCTGATGCGTACAAAACATTTTTTCCAAAAGACTGTTTTAATCTAGAAAATAAAAACATGTAAAAACTTTCAAGTAGAGTTAAATGGGTGTATCTTTGCATTTAAAACCCTTTATGTGGTATATAACAGATTTTTCTAGTCAATAAAATCTTAATACAGTACAATAAAATAAAATTGTTAACTGAATAAAAACAGGACATTTTAGGATGACTGAGAGCAGTCAGAGAACAGCTCTGCTTAGTGCTGGAGGCTTCTTCCTGTTCTCATAATGAAGCTGCTTGTTATTACAGCTCAGTAATTTAATGACAAATCATCACATTCCAACATGAACAGAAGGGAAAACCATCTGTGGAAAAATAAGCTTGTCAGAAAATAAATCCTGAAGAATTGCACGCAGAGATGAGGACTGGGAGTCCAAAGAAGAACCTAAAAGCCACGTGGAAGCCTTTCAGCCTAAAACATTAAAGTCAGCATTATGTGATTAGAAGGAAAGGTGGTGCTGGTTTAAGTCTGTTGTTTTGGGCTGCAGGGGGATTTCTTAATCATGTCGATTTAAACCATTTGGCTGTGTTGTTTGGGATATGAGAGCATGCCTGTGTTCAGACAAGCAAGTAAAACTGAACAACCAAACAGATTGCACTTCATGGAAACAGAAAGTAGGAGATTTCGGGCCAACATGACAACCAATCATCTTCAGTACTTCAGCGTGAAAGTACATTCTTGATCTTGGGAACACAAAATAATCTTATCTCAAGGTCAACCTATTAGCCCTTTTCTGGAGCTTTCAACATATCCAAGTCTTCTGTGCCTCTTCTGTAACTCCTATTTTCATCATTCATTTCCAAAAGTAAGACATCTACTTGTAGGCTACATTATCTAATGTACACAAGATAAAACTTCTTAGTTTTGCAGAGCCTAAGATGACATCTTTTATTGTTTTGTCCGACCAACAGTCCAAGACCCAACGATATTTACAATGATTTAAAACAGAGAAAAGCCGAAAATCCTCACATTGAAGAAGCTGGAAACAAAGAGCGATGTTTTCGCATTAAAAATGATAACTGACCTGCTGACAAATTGTTTGTCAATGAATGAATTAACTAATTGTTTCACCTCTACTAAAAAGACGTGAAAATATACCAAAAAATAATAGTGCCACAACAGAGTCTGATGGTTGGGATTTAAACAAAACCCTGCAATTTACTAGACAATAAAGATATTATATGACAGCAACACAATATTTTACAGAGAAAAGAAAAGCTCTAAAGTATGTGTGCTCCAGCAGAGATGACAGGGTGAGAGTCTCACTGCTCACAGTAAAAAAGGACAGAGACAGGAGAGACAATACTTAAAGAGGCTCAGGTTATTTCTCTTAACTACCTGTGTTTCTATGGACGTAACAAAGAGCATACCATTAGAAAGGATAGATGACAGACGGGACAGACTTAAAATATACACAGAGAGCCTCCTCCTGCTGTATCATAGTGGTTTACAGTCTTTTCTACTGAATCACAGCCAGTCACAGCCTCGTCCTGTCCCAGCACTGATGTTGAAAGGTGGAGTTAATGCAGAGGGAGGAGTGGAAAGGCTACAAATCACTGCTTTGTCTGGTTCTGATGGTAAAGTACAGGCTTTAAATTTATTTTTACAATATGCACACCGCAATTACTGCACCAGGGTCTGCTGTTGCTGCTGAGGAGGATGATAAGAGTCGGCATGTTAGGCATGAAAGTGTGACCCACATATTGCTGTTCTCTGAATCACTGCCCACATTTGTTCAGTGATTTAATTAGGTCTGCTGTTTTTCTCATTAGAAATGTTTCCATCTAATACTCATCGGAATTTGAAGCAGACTTTTGAAATATTGGGAAAAAAAAGTAAATGCGAAATATGTGCGTTTCGATCAACTAAACAAGACGTGTGGGTTCCAAACCAGAAACAAAACCAGCTGCATGGAACTGATGGCCACTGATCTTAGAAAAATGGAAAAATTTCCTCAGAAATGTGTTTCAAGCTACCAACCATGTCTCCACACGTTATGGGAATATCCAACAAGACACAGACAGCGGAAACAGCTGATCAGATCAAGTTTGTTACGTCAATACTTATTCGGCAAAAGTGTTTCCATCTCCCATATAGTGCATTTACTCTTTTCCGACAAAGGCAAAAATCACCTCAAGTGAGCGTGAAAACCTTTTTGCTAAATTAAATTTTTTTTTTGCTGAATTTTGCATTTTCCATTAACCTTTTCTAATGCAATACTTCAAAATGCGCATAAAAAAACGTTGATAGAAACATGGCTTTTGACAGCTGTTCCCTCAGTAAGTCAAAACTTAGCTGGTGGAAACTGGTCAAAGGGTTGATAAAAATTGTTGTCAGGATACATTTGTTACATACTGGTCAGGGCAAAAATTTTCTCAAAAAAAAAAAAAAAAAAAAGGAGGTGCAAATCGGTTTACCTAACCCACACAAATATGGCTACCAGGGGACGTCCTGGTAAAGGTGTATATCATACGAACACAAAATCCTATGTTTTATTCCGGCTGGGACCTTTGTTGCACGTCTTACCCAGTATTACCCCTGACCCAGAAATGATCATTACCTGCCCAGTTTGGCTGTCCACAACCAGCTAATGCTTAAGATTAAACAAGAGTCCAAACAGTAGTCCAAGCTATAATACATTGCTGCCAACGGATGGTCAACTGTATCATGTGACTGGTTGCAGGCGTTATTTTGTTAACTTCAGCTTTTGTTAAACTTTCTGCATCTTTCTGCGTCGCAATACGCTCCTTCCATTCATGTTGCTGAGGGTAGTGCAGATGTCTTGCAGACAAAGTGTATGACTGTGCAGACTGTATGAAGCAACTGCACGTGTAAACACATCTGCTCACCCAGACAGCCAATCCACTATAAATCAAACCACATTTGCATCATAAGAAGGTCTTTAAACAGTTATACTATCTTGTGTTTCAGATTTTTATCAATTGACAAATTACTCCCTTCCTATTCCACCCCAGAACATCAGTGTGCAACCTGTAAATAAAGATTTTAACTACAATGAACTACTGAAATGATTGTACCGTGTCTTGTGTTGTTTCAGGTAAGCAGGGCCAGTGTGTGTACCAGGGTCTGACCATGTTCGACCAGGCCGTCTGGTCTCCAAAGCCCTGTGTGACTTGTCTGTGTACCAGAGGGCAGGTGGTTTGTGATGAGATCACCTGTCCCATAATTCACTGCCATTTCCCTTTCACCCCCGCTGGGGAGTGCTGCCCCGTCTGCATGGAGCCAGGTAGAAACACAACATGTGGTAACGCCATGGTGCAACATCAAGAGGCAACATAGATGAGCAATGTTTCTGACAATCAGAACCAAAATTTGAACAGTTTCATTCGGCCCTTCATCATAAAACTTAAGTTTTGCAGGAAAATTTAATTAGTTATGAAAACACTTTAATTACCATCTTCATTACTGAGATGTGGGCAATGGCAACAGTGCTACCCTCAGCTGTGAAAGCACAGATTTACGATTCAGCAGACAATTATATCATTATGGGTGTGTACACATTAAGTTTTATTCACAAATGTGTGGTCTACATAAAAATGGGTTTGACTTAGGGATTTATTTAAAACCAGTCTGCTGAGAATGATAGGAGAAACTCTGAATTTGTACACAGTTCACCCTGAAAACTTGTGTTATTGCGTGTCCAGATGAGTAAATGTAAAAGCATAGTGGGGTGGTTGGTAATGCAACCGATAATGTTTCTAAATGGAATCATATTTGCATTTTCTATCAAATTTTGATGTCAGACAGTTTAATTAAATTAATTAATTATGTTGACATTTAAATGGTTCACTCATCTCCTGGAATAAGTAAAACACCAAAGTTTCCATCTCTGAGGCCTCAGCATGTTGCTTCCTGTTTCCATCATGGCTTTAAAAAATGTGCTTAGCACGTTTTGGGTCAGATCAATACACATGTTGTTAGTTTAATGTGTTTGTATGTTGGAAGATTCCAAATTGGTTTCACCTTACTGTCACTCTCAAAATGAAGACAGGATGTACATCAAAATCTTCAACAAATACAAAGCTGTAAAGACAAGTTGCCGATCTACATTATTATGAGATGTGTGCACATGCTGGAGGCAGAAAACAAACCAGAATGAGTGAGATTTAATGGGGAGGTCCCCATAAACTGCACATGTGACTAAAGTAGTGGCAGGAATTGTTCAATATCCCAAGAAGGAAATGCTTCTCAGACGGGTAGTTGGCTATTAGCATCTAGTGATCTGTCAGAGCCCTGGATTTTAAGAAGGTGGTACATAGCTGTAGTAGAAGATGTTGAGGAGGAAACACTGGTTATAATGTCAGGCAGCTCACACGGTTACTGTGTTTATGGCTGTGTAGTAAATGTCGTGTAGATGTTTGTTAGGCTTTGTGATCAATGATCAGTACTTTACTTTTAATGTTGGGACTGGGTGACAGCTGATCGCTTTGTATGGAAAATACATTATGTTTTCATCACAAAACCTCACAAACTTGTTAAGAGTTTTTTTAAATGGTCCTGTTTGGCTGGATTCATAAAACTAGTTAGTTTCTTATGAGTGATGTTCTGCCTACATTTACTACAGTCATCTAATCTTATGCGCTAAGACATCTGACATAGTTGGATGGCAAACAGCAGGAATCTAATTACATTTCTCACTACCAATTTCAAAAACAAATTTACCTCTATACCATAATTGAACTGGTTTCAATCAAAATGCTACTACTGAATGGTAATGATGTGTTCATGAATTTTCTGCTCCTTGCTGCGTGCATCCTTAACTGTAAAAAAGAAACCTGTCAATACAGCCTTTGTGAAATTATGGAAAACACTGACAGTAAGTCATTGCTCTCAGTAATACACTGCACACTGTTACCGTGTGCATGTATGGAGGTGAAGCAGGAGAAAATAAGTCATTTTGTCTATGACTTATCACTTTATGTAATGTAGATGAATTTACCTAATAGTATTAACCACAGAAACATGTACGTATCTATAGAAGTACACTGTGTAACTATGTCTGCTGTTTGTGTGGAGTTAACTCTGAAGGGAAAATAACACTAAATGCTGTTTTATACTCAGAAGTCCGTTGTCCTTTAAGTGTCTCAGACAAGATGTAGGGAGACATCTTCACATAACGAGCATTAGTCTGGTCCCAGACCTTTGAATCACCTCACACAGATCAGATTTTTTCAGTTATTCAGATAGGTCTGGCGTTCTGCTCTCACCGGTTGGAAAAACAACCGAGCCAATCAGAGCTTATAGGTGGATGAAGAATCAATATGAATGTTTGACAACCACTGATGCACGCCTATGAACTTACAAAATCTTACAGCTTTACGACACTGTCAGACAAGTTTTGTTTGCTGGATGTCCCTGCACACAGTTGATGATTATAAAACAGCATTAGGTGTTAGACAAGTGAGCTGAGGTTGGTCTGAATTCAATCAAATGAGTAAATTTAAACTTAGTAACAGCTGGCATCAACATCTGCAAACAAAAAAAGACCAACTTCACCTGACTGTAGTGCCATTGAAGTACAGTTCAATGGGATCTAGTCCAGACTGGTCTACAGTAGCAGTCTGCTCTGTAGCTACAACAAGCTGGTCTTGTACCTGTCTGTCTACAACCCTAACACACAGCCGTCTCTGTCTGTCCACCTCCTGTCTTCTATCTGTCCAATCATCTTGTCTGTCTATCTTCACCAACCTCCATCTCCATCCTCTTTTAGTGTCTTTATTTTCTTCTACTTTTCTCTCTTCTATCTATACTTTCCTATTTCTATCCCTTTTCTTCCATCTTTCTTTCTACACTGTCACTTTTTTCTTTTGTCTCGACCACCTCCTGCCCTCTGATTGGCTGCCCCGCACCGCCGTACACCCACCCTAGAACCTGACCTCAGCCTTGACCTTTCTGGTGACTCCCCAGTTCCCAGTGACCCTGGCGAGTCCGTGACTCCGCTGACCCAAGAGGAGATCCAACGAATCCTCTGGCGGGAGGAAGAGGAGCACCGTGAGGAGGAGGAGCGCCTGAGGAAGAAAGATGAGGCGAGGAAAAAGAGGAGGAAGCAAAGGAAGGAGCAGGCGGAGAGACAAAGGAAGATAGTGGAGGAGAGGAGGAAGGAGGAGGAGGAGGCGCTGAGGCTGCAGGTGGAGAAAGAGGAGGAGGAGTGGAGGAGGCAGATTGAGGAGATGGAGAGAAAGAGGCAGGAGGAGAGGAGGAAATTGGAGGAGGAAGACAGAAGGCGGAAGGAGGCAGCGAGAGAGAAGCAAGGGAGAATGAAAGGAAGCTAGAGGAGGAAAGAAGGAGGCAGGAGGAAATGCTGAGGGAAAAACTACTGGCTCTGGAAGAAGAGGAGGAAGAGGAGGAGGAAGAGGTAGAGGACGCGGAGGAGGTGTGGCTGAGAGGAGATGTATTTCAGATGCCTCCAAAAATACACAAAGAGCCCGAGGAACCAGAACTCCTCCCTGCTCCAATCCCAAGACCTCCTGCTGCGACGGAGGACGAGCTGAAGGAGATGGAAGCAGAGGTGGAGGGAGCAGAGGAGGAGGAGGAAGGGGAGGAGAGGGAGGTGGTAGTGAACAGAGGAGTCCTCCCTCCAGGCTGCGACATCTCTGATGTCACTATGACATGTGAGAACGTCAAACTCATGTACTTCCCTCCTCTGGCCATACCTGAGCTCAGATCTCTCAGTCTGGAGGGTAAGTCAGCACCACGACAAGGAGAAAGTAGCGCCAGAGAGAGCTCCACGCACTGCACCCTGAAGAGGAGTCTTTACCACTACAACTCATAGGCCTGTAGTGTGAGGGTTAGGCTTTTTATATAATCAGAATCTAGTATTTAAATTGTTTGGGTTCAACTTTCAAAACCAAAACTCAACTTATTTTTCTTTGGCTTCTTGCTTCAAATACAGGAGGTTCTAATCCAAAACTATTAATCTGCTGAAAGGATAAGCCTGGCATTATTCTATAATTTTCCTTATCATCGACAAATCCTAGGACAAGACCAAAACATCAATCTGGCAATTCTTACTTCCCTACTCTGTCTGTCTCAGGCCCAACCACATTAGATCCTACTGAAGTTCGCTCGATTTCTGTATTTTATTTTGTCATGTGTTTTTGCTTTGTGGTTCTTGCATTTTCTTACTTGTACAGCATTACCTAACATTATGGCTGATGTTTTGTTTTAAAACACCATGCCCTG
Organism: Lepomis macrochirus; assembly: GCA_024633595.2. NCBI lineage: Eukaryota > Metazoa > Chordata > Actinopteri > Centrarchiformes > Centrarchidae > Lepomis > Lepomis macrochirus. The sequence continues at coordinate 12,599,670 of JALXJV020000004.1, forward strand.
ACTTTGAGAGCTATATTATTTACTACAGTCCAGCCACACCACTCCAAACACCAAATAACAGTGTTTTACTTGTTAAGACTCAGGTTTTAATCATCATCTGTGATGAAAACACACTTTGAATTACATTTTGTTCAAAAAATTTGCATTGACACGACTGTCAAAATGAGGTTTGAATCAGGGGGCTTCTCGGCTCATGATTTGAATCACTGATGATCTAGTCCTGGTCTGCATATGGGATTTGTTGACAATAAGAGAAATACAGAATATTATCAGACATTAAATTATTCATCTCAAATGAATGAAAGTTTAAGTTTCAGATTCTAGAAACTGATATGACGCTCACCTCTGTTGGACAACAAAAACACACAGTCCTCTTACAATCAGTGAGTGATATTAGAGTGGTGCATCTTTTACCTTGCGAATGATCTTTGCCTGAGTTTAGTCTCAGAGGGAGCACATTGATGGTAATTATCTAAACCTGATGTAACCGTGGCTGCTGGCAAAATTTTAACATGAGAACCAGTATTTTTATGTACACTACTAACAAAAATATAAGACACAAGATACATTAGACTTTTCAACTTGGAACAGGAATCTACACTGCATTTAGGAACAGAAGATGTAAAAAAACTATTTGAAAATACTTGTAAAGCCTATAGAAACACAATTTTAAACCACAAAATACACACAACCTGCCAATTTTCCTGCTCTGTCTTCACTGACTGAAACTCCTCTGATCTCTAGGCAACAACATCAGCAGCATCCCAGCAGAAGCCTTCAATGGCATCCCCAACCTGGAATGGATTAACCTCAAGAAAAACAAACTCACCTCTGCCAGCATTGATGCTAAAGCTTTCAAAGTAAGACATACTGACAAACGAAACCACTGCAGCCCTTCAGGACTTCAACAACCAAAGTGTAAAGGCAGGCGTATAAAATAGTCAAATTAAAGTCAAATTAAAGTCATGTAATGAAGCATAAACAAACATGAACACGTATTTTTGGAATTAGCATGTGTGGTATGACAGGGGACAGTCAACTTTGCACACATCACCATGAAATACTTCTCACTATCAACACTATCTTTGTGTGTGTGTGTGTGTGTCAGGGTCTGAAGATGCTAAGGCGTCTGTATTTAGACGGGAACCTTTTAGACGCCGTGCCCTCTGACCTTCCCCCCACCCTGCAGGAGCTGAAGATCAGTGAGAACAGACTGAGAGGAATCCATGAAAACAGCTTCCAAGGTACTGCCGCAGTATTACACATCATAAAACTGTCTGAAAATGACACGATGCGACCACCTAGACTGTTTATAGACTCACCACTCTGTTGGTCTTTCTGAATTGTGAAATTACAGTTCCCTTTGTCTTTGTGAACATCAAAATGACACAGAGTAGTGTGTCTTTTTCCAGGAAACCTCTTTGGCTAAATGCAGTATAGATACCAGCGTGCAGAGACACTAAGGAAAGTTGGCAGCGACAATTGTCATCAGACATAATCAACTAAAATCTTTACCTCTTACAGATTGAAAAATCTCAAGAAGCATGATGGTCAAAGTGCTATTTCAACATAAAAAACAATTTGGACCTCTACACATGATCAGCAGCAGAATTGTTTTGCACTGGTGTTCCAGAGAGAAACTTATAGCAGCAAATGTACACCTCACAGTTTCACCAAAAGTTCAACAAGTTCCAACTTTGGTATTTTGGTTCAAGGCTTTGGAAACAGTAAAGTTGGACCTTGTTTACTTTTCAATTGACAACCAATGAGATGACTGTGCCCGCCTGGATCGTCAGGCTTTTACTTGTCTTCGTCTCTAATGGAGAATAATCATCTTTTGTGTTTAGTCATTCACAAATGGTCTTTTTCACTGTAGGTGCATTGTGTTTTTAACCTGGCACTTTCCAGCTTTGAGGCCCTTTAATGTTTCACAGTAATGTTGTAAATGTATATTACACACAGACTTTGCTGTTCTGTTTTGCATAGTAAATGTTGGACGGATGTTTAAATTCTGAGACAAATTTTCAGTTGAGGGACGGTGGCGCTCTGTGATGGATTGGCAACCTGTACCCCGCCTTTCGCCCGATGTCAGCTGGGATTGGCTCCAGCCCCACGCGACCCTATACGCAGGATAAGCAGTTGACGATGGATGGATGGATGGATGGATGGATGGATGGGACGGTGACGCTTATCTATATTTTATCTTTAAGGTCTGCACAGCCTGAGGATTCTGGAGTTGGAGGGAAATCTGCTAAGTGAGGGGAATGTAGATCCTCTGGCCTTCGCTCCCCTCATCCAGCTCTCCTACCTTCGAATGGGCAGAAACCACTTTCGTACTGTACCACAAGGCCTTCCCAAGTCATTGCTGGTATGAAGTAACCTCCTTACTGGGATACCTAACATACCAGACTTTGGACTTTCTGCATAAAAGTCCAGGACACAATGCTCTCTAGTGTTCAGAAACAACAGCCAACAGCCAACCTTGGCGAGACGGTGCCAACATATAACTGACCTAAGCAAAACTAGCCATCATGGCTCATTCCTCGATGGTCCAATATGACTCAATTTGAACTCTTCCCACCTCCAAACCCTACTTTGTACTGAGGACTTCCAAAAATTCCAGAAGTGAAAAGCGTATTGCTGCTCTGATTCTGCCATAAGAAGTGTGTTTCCTGGTGGGCTGATAAAGATAAAGATAATTTTAAGACACTTTTAGACACATCATAGGAATGTGGAGGCTCTGTGCAGTTAAACTGTATTTTTTGGACAGTGGATAGTAGTTTGAACAGTTTGCAGAATTAGATATTACACTTAAAGAAAAGCTGAATAAATGTATCCATAAATCCACCAGCAACATATTGTTTTGAATTAAATCTATCATGCATTCAGTCACATTATCAGAGGCATTCTGAGCAGCTGGCTGCAGTTACTCAGTCAGGAATTTAGATCTGCTGATCCATCAGTATTTTCCTTTTGGCTCTGATGTTTAAGACTCCTCCGCTGAGTAAACTCTGCTTCTACCTGTGGGAAACCAGTCCACCCAACTTGTAATTACAGCCTCTGGTTAACCACAAACACTGCAGAACCCCACTGACATGCTGCTGCTGTAAATCCACATTAAAACCAACTTCATGTTATGAGCTTGGACAGTTTCTACACACTCAATTCAAAAGTTTAGCTGTCATTGTCCTGAAGATCTCTCTTTACCTTTAATAATTGTTCTTTGCTAATTTGTTCCGGGATTCTAGGCTTTGTCAGACACTTTCATTTGCAGATTTGGGTAATTATGATAATAACTTCAATTGATTAGGTTGCCAGCTTTAACAAAGACCGCAGGTACAACAAACAACAACAAAATGCATTTAGTTTTGGGGTGGATTATGCATTTATAACCTAAAACCCTCCAGCAAATACACACAGACTTGTCTGCCAAGATCTCTGAACAAAAGCAAACAGTTAATATAACTGTTTAATGACTTTCATTAAAAACTTATGACATTATGGTTTTGTCCTGTGACTCTGATATCAAATTCTATTAATTGTCCTCAGGTTTCCACCAATCAAAACATTTTCCTTTCCCTATATCAAAACATTTGGTTTATTTTTTTCCTGCTCTGTCTGTCGTTCAGGAGCTGTACTTGGAGAACAACCTGATTGAGGAAATCTCAGAAGCAGTTTTCAATCAGACCCACAGTCTAAACGTGGTTTCTCTGAGACACAACAAGCTGGATGAGACCAGGATCGCCCCGATGGCTTGGATCAACCACAGGTCCGACAAAGAACCACTATGATCCATGATTCTCCAGGGTCACAGGAATTTATCAGCAACTATTTCAGTCTTCATTTTAGCTGTGACCAATATTTTTATCTTTCCTCTCATACCTTTATGTGTCATTTCCAGTAGTGCATTTTACTTCGCTTTAATTAGCACCTATCCTGATTTATGAATTTCAAAGAGTAATGGAGCATCTCAGCTGAGACAGATGGCCACCCATCCTGAGTCTAGGTTCTCCTAAAGGTTTATGCCTGTTTAAATAAGTTCTTCCTTGTCATTGTTGCCAAGTGCTTGCTCATGGTGGGAATTGCTGGGTCTCTTTAAATAATATTTATAAAGAGTGCGGCCTAGGCTCTATATGAAAAGTGCAACGAGATAACTTCTGTTATGAATTGGCACTATATAAATACAATTTAATTGAAGATTTATTTTTGCACTAACCTGACTGAACCAATGTGGATGTATCATTGCTGATAATCTGCTGTTATCAAAAGACAATGAGTGACATATGTTCTCATTTCCATTTCCTTCCTCCTCAAACCCTTCCTCCTTTTTGCTTCTTGCAGAAATCTGGAGTCCATTGACCTTTCACACAATCACCTTTACCTAGTCCCGTCCTACCTACCCAGATCTCTGGTCCACCTAGTGCTGGTGGGAAACAACATAGAGAGGATACCTGGTAGGTGAAAATTGTTGATGGAACACCTGGCTGACAAAGTAAACCTAGTAAATGGGAGGGAGTGTAACTGTTGGAAGATTGGCATTATACCTTTAGGTGTAGGACTTCCTGAACAACGTTTAGGCCAGTAAAGAACAAAAAAACAGTAACAACCATTTTACTATTACATTTACACAGAGGAGGACAACAGATACGGAACTGGATGCTCCTTGGACCTTTGTATCTCATATTCATGTAAATCAGAAACAGTAATCAACTCCACCACTGTATGAGCCACAATCGCTTACTTCATTCGCCCACCAAAGAGACCATTAAAATCATACTTCATTAAAATGATAATGAATTTATAACCAAAAGTATTTATTACAGCCCTAGTAGACAGCACAAAATAGAGTTGTGGCCTCCCATAGTTAGTGTTTTCTTCCAACACCTGAACAGGTTTTGTCTTCGCCCACATGGACCCTGGTTTGGAGTACCTCTACCTCTCCTACAACAAACTGGATGGGGAGGGAATCGAACCAGAGTCGTTCTTCGGCTCGTACAACTCCATGGTGGAACTGTGTCTGGATCATAACCAGCTGGTCACTGTGCCATCTGGCATCAACGAGATGACCAACTTACATTTCCTCAGACTCAACAATAACAATATCAGGTATGCAGCCACAATCCAAAAATATCCATCTATATAGGGTTAAAGTTTTTCCTGTGATTTGAAGTGAATGAAGTTTGATTTTAAAACAGAAGTATGAATAATTTATCATGAAGTGACATTTATTCAAATTTTCTGATGTTACTTTTTAAAACCCATCGGATTATGTGGTAATATTTAGCATTTGAACCTGTCCTCTTTGAGGGATTTGAGAAATTTATCCTAACTGAATCACCTGATCCTTAACATCAATAAATAAATAGTGTTTTTCCATTTTGTTGAGAATTCCCTGGACACATCAGCCCCAAGCATTTTTCATCCATCCATTTTCCAACCTGCATATCCTGTTCAGGGTCACAGGGATGACTGATTGAACTTCTTTATTGATTGTATAAGTACAACATTACAGTGACTGACAAATGAAGGACAAAACTATAGAAATAAGACAAAAGTTGTAATAAACAGGTATTAACAAATATAATTTTACACTAGCAGAAAATAGAGATTGTTTCATTCTTAATCATCAAACATAAAACCAGGTGATTAAAGGATGGAAAAAATCTAAATGCAATTCAGTCCTTTAAGATCAACAACAAAGAGTCCCACAACAGACCAGAGCCTGACCAGATGACTCATTCAGCACAGCCTGCCAGACAATACTAAGGCTGAAAGTTTACTGGATGGAGAGTTGTCTTGACGACAAGGAACGAAAAACAACTGATTCATATTTCCACCTGAGAGTCACCCTGATTCACCTTATTACTCACTCACAGGTCCACGCACAGTACACACTGTGTTGGTTGTAGCATGGTTTTATATAAAAGCTAACATCACAATTTAAACATGCTCCAGCTTCACTGCCTAGAGGTGGGAAATTGTAACCTGCCTCCAAGAAAATACTGCACATAATTTTAACATATGTGGTACAGTACAAATAATAGCAATAACCTACAGTCCATATGAAAAAATAACAAAAAAACTTGATAGCAAGAGAAAGAAGAATTAACCCAAATTAAAAGACATTAAAAAAGAACTGTCTTGAATTTCTTTTTAAAAATACACCATAATTTTTTCTTGGAACATTAAGAACCTTTTTAAAAAGCAGCGGAAGATCTGAGAGTTCTAGTTGGAACATACATCAAAACTTAATTCATGCATACAGGAAGGTGTTAGGTTATGTAAGGCTAAATAACAGGCTTTAAAATCAGTTCTAAAACATATACGTAGCAAGTGAAGTGTTTACAGCAGTGAGGTATTGTGAACTTTTAGTAAAGAGTTGGTCAAAATTAAATGTATGCATGTACCAGCTTACAGGCTCATTCTGAAAAGTGGTCTCACTTGATCAATGTTCCTAAGATGTTTCTGTGACCTTGACAAAAGACGAAATTTACATCTAAAATCACTACTAGATCTGTGTGGACCGACAGAAAGCTTTGAGTGCTGATTGTCTTTTTCTGCTTTTGGTCACACAATTTCTTTTATTTTCTCGTGTAGTTTTAAAGATCTACACCAGAGGCACTATAAAAACCTAGCTGAATCATAAAACAAAAACTCATTAACTAATTCTACAGTCTTGGCAAGAGCTGAAACAATTAGTTTGATTATTGATAATCAAAAATTTGCTTTAGTAATTTTTCAAGCAAAAAAGCCAAACATCACCTCATGCATGTTTTGTCCCGATAAATCACAGCTGGCTTAAAATAATTGTGATGGCCATTTTCCACCACATAATTCATTCATTATTTAAAAAAATAACCGTCAAATTAGTTGTAGCTTTAGTCCTAAATGTAACGATATCCATATCTAACTGCATCCTGATGCTGTGTCTTCCAGGAGTATCCCTGACGAAGGCATCTGTGACCTGAACCACAGCGGAGACTCGACTCTGGTGGCCGTGAGGCTGGAAAACAACTACATTGACCCGCAGAAGGTCTCACCAACAGCCTTTTCCTGTGTACGCTCCTCCTCCAGCGTGGTCCTAAAACCCCAGAAAACCAAGTGACCTGAGCTCACGCAAAACAAAAACTAAAGACACTTCTTTAAAATCCCTGAAACAGAGGGGCAAAGATTTTGGTTTTTAATGTGCCAAGAGAAGTCAAAACCTGCGATAAAATTTCCCCTCACTAGCTTCCTTTGATGCTGTATGTTATTGAGAGAGTACCCAAAATATAAGAAATTACTTCATAAAGAGGCTCTCACATTAATGTCTGATGTACAGGCTGAACATGGAAAAAGGAATTTAACTGTCAAAACACGGTTACTGCTGAAGTAATTTGCCTTAAGGGAATGTACTGTCCTGTCATATACTTGGCCTGAAGCCTTACGAGCTGCATAAACGTAAGATTTTTTTCTTCTCTGGCTCTAATACACTGTAGGTCTGGTAAGTTGTTTTGCGCTGTCGCCTGGCCCAACTTTAACTGGTACGAAGGTGACAGAACACCTTTAGACTTCAAAAAACACATCTGTCTGCTTTAGTAAAATGTTAAACTCCCTAAAATGGAAAGAATTTCTGCACCATACACAGTAAAAATGCTAATAAATAAATGGAAAGAATTCTCTGAAGTGAGACCACAAGCCCGCCACATTATTTTTAACAGCCTCTGCACCTTCATGTTCCATTTCTCAGCTCTGTTTCTTCCAACGTCATCTTTCATATAAACTCTGACATGGAAAGGAGTGTGAGAAGTGATATTGCATGTGTGGCACATCCTTCAAGCTCTTTCTGTTAAAGATTAAGAGCAGGATTACATTAAAGTGAGTGCTGTAGGGGAGCTATTCCCTCTCACAGATAAAGTCTATTTCCTCTTTTACGTTCTTTATCTGCACATGAACAGAAGGAGGACTAATTTCCTCTGGTGCAGTTAAACCAGATTTATTCTTAACGTAAGGGGTTAACGGGAGTCTCGACAAATGGTATTGATTTTGATCTGTAGTTCAGCGCTGATGGACCCACAACAATAAAATGCATGTATCTTACACGATCAGGTCGTATTGTACTTTAATTATATTCCTCATAGTAACGGTAATTTTCCCTTCATTTTGTGATATTGAGTGATGGTGAGCCATGCATATCCTTATGCCTATGCTTAAGTCGAGTTAGCCCCAGGTAACTTTTATTTTGCTGTGTCTCATTACTGAACAGGGCCGCGTGTTTACGGGGTTTCATCAACTGTTTAGTGGGGTTTACGGTTAGCAGAGGTTTTGCTATTTCATCTGAGTAAAGCAATGTTGACTATGTGGTCTGAAGAAACATTTTTATTGGGAGAGCCTTCTAACAAATGCCTTTGACCTTAAGATCTCTCAAAGAGAGAAATGTGGCATTGCAAGTAATGTCCCAATGTAAATTTAAGTAATTCATAATGATGTCAATGTTCCTCAATACAAATATTATTTAACCATACTATAAGTTTGTGTTTACACTTTAATTTTGTTTATTTCTATGCCTCTAAGTCTACATCAGCACTGACAGTGAACAAAACAATGCTCCTGCAGCTGGAGACAGATGTAGATTAAATGCTCTTTCAGTACTTACAGATTGTACTGTTGCTTTTAATAACTTTGACTAGAACATTTGAAATTTCATTTACAGTTTACTGTTAAATGTCAATACCAAAAGTGACTTTTTTCAAAAAATGTATTTCAACATTTGACCTGAAACACAACTGCCCTTCACTTTGCTCTTGGCTGGCCAATATGCATAAATGATATGTGTCAACAATCATATACTATAGTTTAACACAATGTTACGATGCAAAATTCAAATAAACGTCACTATGTTCCCATTTCCGACTGATCAATGAAATCCCACCTACATGCACTAATTCATGTAAATAAAAATACTTCAGAATTAGCAAGTCACATGTTTGGTCACTCCACTAATAAGATAAAAGGATAATTATGACAATAACAGCACTCATAGTCATGTTCATTTAAAAGTGAGCTGCTAGTTGTTGAGAAGTCCATTTTGATGCCTAATGCACCTGAGTGAAACAAACTGAAGGCCAGTTAGAGATTTAAATAATCTGACATTCATTTTTCAATGTAAACACATAAAACATAAACACACATGCTCTCTGCTGTACAAACTAAGGGCCTCAAACACATATATGGAACATCTGTGCTGACATTTTTTGTTACTTACTGGTTGACATACTGTAGATTTGTAGTAACGTAATATCGGTTGATTTTCTTCTGACGTATTATAGCCCTTTCTTTAGCTGCCTAGACCCGCCCACAATGCATTACCATGGACTGTATAAGTTTGGAAATTGCTTCATTCTAAGATGCATCGCGAGTCGAATGTGGAAGATTCTGAATTGATGCAGTGACAAAACATCATCGGGAGTTTGTAGCCCACACGAAGTTATAACCTAATAATGTTGATTGTTGATTTTCTGGCTGTAAAATCTGCCTCACAAAAATGATACAAGGATACAAGGAAGGTGAGGAACCACGTCAGAGAGCCCAGCTAATCAGCCAAGAATTAAGGAGCTTTAAATTGTTGTAGTCTTATTTTTATGTGACTGCTCGTTTTAATTGATAAAAAACTAGCAATGTGCCGTAACATAGAAGCAGCATGGATTTGATTCCAGCCCTTTGCTGCATGTCATCCCACCTCTCTCTCCTCCTTTCCTGCTGTCCAATCTAATAAAAAAGGTTCACTTACATGCACGACAACTAGAGTGGTCGACATTTTGTTTTCTAATAGTGTGCAATGCCTACACAGACATACAGTACAGAACTGCATCCGTCTGCATCCATTTTAGAATATATCAAGGCTCTGACTTTCACTAATGACTCCACAGACGCAGTTCATAAACCAAGCTGATTCAATCACTGCTGTCAGTAATATAAGTTGATGGACTGTTGACTAATACAGTGTTGATAACGGCTTTATAGATTCTAGTGCCATCACAATTAATTCTGTTCTATAAATTTACAACAAACCTGAAAATGGAAAATTTTGTGGATCTTATACGCCACAACCTTAAAATCTCGGCACAACTCCAGACCTATTTGATTAGATGAAAACAATCTGAGTGGTGATTACGAGGTCTGGAACCAGGCTACATACGCTTTATGTTCCCATCTGGAACACTGTAGGACAACTTGAGTTTATTAAGGATTACACACATGAAGACACTGAATGCAAATCTTAAACCTGTGAAGTATATAAAAGTCAAATATCCAAACAAGAAGTTACAATATCTTCCACTGAATTCCCTGATTCCTTTCACTGTCAGCACACCCAGTACATTGAGGAGTAGATTAATTTACTTTCATGTTATCAAATTAACACCTCAAGCTTCAGGGGAGCCATGATGACTATTAAAGAATGAGTCATGATAAAATGCGTTGATCTTTCTTTGTATCACATGTCCTCTACCACCATGCAATACACATTCAATGTAAGCTGTTATTATGAGAGCTGGAAGCCAACTTTATCATAATATTTTCCTCTGAAAGTTTGAGGTTTAGGATCATTTACTTCAGTAGTGGACAGATCTATGGGACGGTAGGAACAGAAAAGCTCAAATGTGAAGAGGACAAAAACCTTAACGTCTTCTCTGGTAAGACAAATTGGAAATATTACGTAATTATATGCAGACAAAAATAAACCTTATAGCAGAAAAGCAATAAAAACAACAATCAGTAATGTCTGGTCAGTTTCTAGATGCTGGCAGTCGTCATCTCATCGTACTTCAGCTGGAAAACTTTGTTCCAATGAGCCGAAACTCAGAGATCAAAAGGTTTTCCTGTATAAACAGGAGAATTCGTCATGTCTGCCAACATGAACAGCTGCTATGTTCATCAAACACACAAAGGAACAATCTAATCGTCATTAGTCACATGACCTTCACTCGGCTCCTCAAGATGAGGACTCTGCAGACATTTCATCAGGTACAAATAATTATAAAGCTGGACATTCATTCAGCTCCAAAACAGGATGAATTCTTTCAGGATAAATCCAGTATACTATAACTTGGGTCTTATTAGCTTGGGGAAAAGAAAACACGCTACACAAATTTACATTTGTTTATCTGATCTTTGCTTTGTTCTTCATGAGAATTAATAGATAATCCTGCAGACCTATAAAAGTTATTCAAATAAAATTGAAATAATTACTATTTGGTTATAACCTATGGGTCACAAGTGGGCATTACTGAATTTCAAGGGGTCGCAAGGCAAAAAGGTTTGGAACCACTAAACCTAAATCTAAACCACTTTATTTTATTACATCAAATGTATTGTTAAAGATGTACTATCCTAACTTTATCTATTTTAAGCTGCTACTTAAAAACTAATTAACAGTGTGCAGGAGTTAGTTATTGTATATTTTGTTAACACTTAAACTTCTGGTAGCTTAAGTAAGTTTACTGAAAACACTTGAACCTAAATGTACACATTCATAAAAATACATTTTTCATATACTTGCATGTTGACAAATTTCACATTCTTGCATGTTTAGCTGATCAGCTGTGCACTTACTAAAATACTTTGTTGGTTGCAAAAGGCATTAAATTGTCATTTATTCATCCAAATTCACTAATTAAACACCATCTCCACTTCCCCTACATTTAATCTTCTATAATAACCTTATAATGCAGCTATTATTGTGGGTTCAGGCTACTTGTCGCTAGTGGCAAGACTTTTCACATCAAGTGTTTTTAGCTTCCACTGTGTCCTCTTACATTTATTAAAAACTTGATGGACACATTTTTTTATTGTTTAATTCATTTTGCAATGACTTAGGTTTGAAAGTTAGTATGTGCTTATTAACATCCACTGTCCACCGCTTATCCTGTGTACAGGGTTGCAGGGTATTAACATACATTTCCAGAAAATCAGATGCAGCACACAAAATGCAAGAAATCACTACTGATCCAAACATGGGGGGATTGTTGAACTACACAAAGAAGGTTAAATATAGAAATGGACACAGGTTTAGGTCATAAATAAAAACCCATTCCTGCGACACAAGGTCCAATCTTCTATTTATTTTACTTAGACGACATTTCTATTCTACCAATATTGTGAGCTCACTTTATGATTTCACTGTGGGTGCTCTTAATTAACCCTGAGTGTCCAAGCTGTGAAGCACTCAGGGAATTTGGAGCCTATGACCAATATTTGTCAGATTAAAAAAAAGAAAAAAGAATACGCTCTAATATCAATATTGGTATCAGCCTCAAAAATTCCTACATCAGATGAGCTTTTGGTGAGGTGAGGTCATGGTGAAGCCTGAGGATGGTGGTCTGTTGTGCAGCCTGGCTGGGTAACACTCCCAGCAGCAGGTAACATGCTGAGTGGTGACCTTGTCACAGCTCTATTAAAATGTTTCCTGGCAACACAATGTTAATATGGCACTAAAGCAATAGCGCTGAGGCAACTTCTTGGCACCAGCGCCCTGCGAGTTGCCCCGGTGACTCAAAGCTGTAAAGACTCAGCTGGAGGAAATTCATAAAAACACAAGATCCAATGGGTTCAGAGCCGTCACAGAAATCTGACGGGTTGGAAAGTATGAGATCCTGAGGGAGAAGAGACATCCTGACCGCCTCCCATCAGGAACTCAGACCATCTCCCATCAGGAAATAATCTCTAACATTTAATTTGCAGTTTGAATACTGTAATTCCAACAATTACGCCATAAATTCTTTCACTACCACAAACCAATTTCCCTATTTTGACTATTAAAGCTACCGAATAAAATCATTCTGTGGCAGACCAGTCAGCTGACAAGTATGAGTTTTTCTTGCACATCCCCCTGAGGAGGAGATGACTGCACGACAGACGTCCTTGCTCAAGTTCAACATTTTAAAGGCTGCTTTCTGGACAGCCATAACATGATGGGATTCATTGTTAGGCTTGGGATCCTAAGAGGGGAGAACAAAGCCTGTGTCCTCTCACAGTCCACAGAAAGTAAAAAAAACAGGCAGGTTCACATCAGAGTCTAATCAGATCCGTGCAATGTTTGGGAAAATGGTATCCTTTAATCTTAAAATCTGGCTCATAACAGGGTATTGTTTCAGCAGAGCTATGAAGCTGTGATTATGAGGAACTGGAAACTGAGCACAAGGTTTTAACAGAAGGATCATAAATGTAGACTTGCTTACATATCAGATATCCGTGGTTTACACTGGACTTTCTTCCATGAGCCTTTTGAAACGTGAGGTTCTGCTAAGCTTAGCGTTGAAATTCACCAACAGTGAAGTGCTTCTTAAACTCTAGCTGCGATTAGTAAAATGTTTGGCTTTGCAGGTAAACAACTAAAATCAATATTTTACATTTAGGCAACAAAGTCTTTTATTGTGACAAGGTAGCTCGCTCACTACCGGCGAGGTAAAAATCATCCTGATGTTTTGAAGATGAATCTACTTTTCACCAGGTTGTGTTTTTTTGCATGTGAAAGTTGAAAATTTCTAAACAAATTAAGTTTATGATCGAGTGCTGCTTACATTTTTTCAGTAATACATATTTTTATTGGACCTTTTTTCACCAGGAATGCCTCATTTAGTTTAAATCTTTAGTGAGATATACACACATAAAAACAGAGAACACAAAATGTATCATCAGGATTAAAAATATGACAAATAAATAAATTCAATGGCTATGAAAAAGATGACATCACAAAACAACCTAACAACCTAAATAAATAGGATCAATCTAGTACCATCAACATATTCTAAAAAACCCCAAAACACCCGACACACCACTTTATGTAGATTCCTATCTAGTTGCAACAAAGGTCTCTAGTAGACTCACACCAGGAACCTTCTGATTACACAGGATGGTGAAAAAGGAGGGGTGTGCAAACCCCTTAAACCTGTGGAGAAGAGCGAGAGCCTTGTTGTTTGCACTACATCTTAGTGGTCCATGATATACAGTGCCCAAATCATGTAATCATCGACAAGATGCATGCATGAACCAGAGATCCCCCTTTTGGAACCAACTCATCCACACTGTGGAGCCGATAGCAATGTTACCTTCAAATAATCATATGACACGCCCATACTGCAGAGTCCAGCATCATGCAGTAAGCAGCAGAAACAACACTTTTTTTTAAGTTTAGAGGGAGAAGCAGGCTTTGTTTGAAAAAACAAATGGGATTTTATCATCAGTTTTCCCACAAACTGCTGAATATGAAGCTTAAAAGCTAGGATATGTAATGTATTTCAGAAGCATGTTTTGTATTAAATATTTGTTATAAATTCTCTATACGTCCTGACAGTAATCACTAAATCAAATCCTCTGAAAAGAAAGAAGCAAAAAATGTGGTATCTTTGGCCATGGCAGAACGGTTGTAAACCTAGCTGGCTTACCTGCTTGTCTACCTGGGCATAGTCTGCTTGTGCACTCATTGTTTACCATCATGTGTTTTGGGGGAGTAGATTTGGAGGGAGGCAGGATTTTTTTCCCCAGTTAAATACTTTCAAAACTGAGCTATCTCTAGTTTCTCCAACATTACCTACCCCAGCTTTAAATGAAAGGGAGTCATTGTGTATGTCATTCTTATATTTTTGTTTGAGGAGACGTTCCCAACAGTCTTGCTGTGGTATGAAACAATACATTGAGGATACAATAGTCAATGTTACAACAGTGAAAAAACTGAAGACTGAAGTAACTCAATCAAGCATTTAGAAATACTACAAATTAGAAATACTACAAGTAATTTCAGCTTAGAAATTTCTTTCAAAGAGTATATTAAACATGGGGGACCTCAGCAGGCTCCTTGCTGATTAGATGATAATTTAACCAAGTCTCTGATGGCTTGGAAAATATGATTTCCCCATCGTGAAGATGCATTGAAACCAGAACACAGACCCGCTCCCATTTCGGTTCATCTGACTGCCAAACCAGGGCATATTTGGATGGTCTGGCTCTGCCATAAGTTGTGCCTCAGAATGCCGTTCCAGCTCAGCTCAGCAGAAAATACCAGCACTGAATGGAAAAAGGAACAGTATAACACGTGAAACCCTGAGGGAACAAGCCCCTGTTAGCTTTTCCATTCTTGGGAGGTATTTCCCACTTCTGCCTCAAATGTAAAGAGCTTTAGGTGTTCCTGTTGTGTCTTGTTAGGATATCATCATGCAGATAACACAAAACAAATAATGTTTATTGGATGTGAAGGCATGCTGTTTTTAAATGCTCTAGGAAATTTACAATAACAAAAAGAAAACTGCAGTTCTCCCTGACTCTGATGGTAACTTGTACCACTTTAAGTCATTAAACATTACTGCTGTACTGCTTTTTTAAAGTGCCTGTGGGTGTGAGGTAGTGCCAGTTACTCCAGATTGGTTTTAATGTCTAGAAATAAGGGTCAGTATTTGGAAACAAGAAGACCCCTTAGTTGGCTTCATTTATCTGTTAAAGTAATGTCTTTCTGTCATTCAGACATAATTGTCTGTTACATAATGGTTCTTTACAGCTTTACAGCAAAAGGGAGAACTGTCACTGCTGAAGAACGGAGGAAAATTGGAAAATAACACCAAACACCAAAGAAGAAAAGTGCTCCCAGCTCTCTCACAGACTGCCTCATTGATAGTTTTAAATACACATTTGTATACTGGAGCCTTAATTATCAATCATCATGACCACATACTCGCCCCCTCTTCTCACAGTGATGCATTTTCTCATCAACGTCAGAATTTATTGCTGATTTCTGCATCCTATGTTGTAATGGACAACGGTGCACAAGCACAGAATGATGTACGCAAATGTTGTCAAGGGCCTCAATAATTGCTGGTTCATCAGGGGTGATCCGCGTTCAATCCCCCACTGTGACCCGTCCACCATTGTGTCCCGGAGCAAGACACTTAACCCCTAGTTGCTCCAGAGGCGTGTAAATGTTATGTATAGCAAATGTAAATGTAAGTCGCTTTGGATAAAAGTGTCAGCTAAATGTAAATAAATGTAAAAATGTAAATCATCATCATGTAAATGTCCTGAAGGTCAACATCGTACCTCTTTGTTTGGGGAAGTCAGTTAATATGAAGCAGCCAGATGAAGGAATCCCTCAAACAACGAGACAGATGGCATCATCCTAAAAAACCTGGCATCCAAACTGTTGATGTTTGACTGAGAAAACCCAATAAGCTACAGCGGCTGTACCATGCCACAACGCTTGTTTAACCCAGAGTCAACAGGCCTTAGTGTATGAACCATTCATGTTGATGTATAATATTTAATATGGCATCTGGCCATGAAGAGAGGGGAGGTGACAGACCTACCAGTAGGTTTTAAATAAAGACCTTGCATTCAGGAGTCTAAAGGCAACCATTCTGGCATCGCTTCAAAGCTCCTGATGAAAAGCACATGACTAAAATCCTAACAATGCCTTTTTAAAATCTAGTCCTCGAGACGTACAGATGGTGTGGTCACAGAGAGTCAAGAGCTCTTAACTGAAACAGAACCTCTCACCCTACAGAAGAGGTTTTCCATCGGTGGGGGTGTTCTGGATTTTTTTTTTTTCCCAGAGAGAGGGTGATGCTATTCTCCGTTCACTGGGAATGTATTGACTGAGGATCCAAATCTCAGCCTTCCAGCTGGACCCTGCTTCTGCTCTGCTCATTGTGTGGGGTTTAAACGAGGACTACAAACACACCTGACGGTTGAGGTAGGGCACACCCTGGATTTATCTAGTCTTTTAAGTCGTTTCTGACTAGTCGATCTGGCATGTTTTATTGTCAGAGAATGCAGTATCTCTGAGGTGTTTAAGTCACTTCTGCTGAATACCTTAAAGGTGGTGGAGGTGTTTCAGTGGAGCCACGGGACTGCAAATTTTCACCAGCTGATGTAGGTCTGATGTATTTTAAGGGAGAATATTTAAAATGCAATTATTTTAAGTGAATTAGATTTGCATGCAGGTTTTAGAGCACAAGATCAATTTACAGGTATGTTCATAAATCTCTAGGTCACGTTTTAAGTGAACTATATAATGGGCAAAATCTGAAGGGAAGATGGTATTCAGTGGTTGTTTTATATTGAATGATGTGTTCTGTCATGTGTTACTTGCCTGGAGTTCAGCTGATCTCATTTGACAAAAATGCAAAGTAATTTTCCATAGAGTACAGTCATTACAAATCGTAAATACAAACACATAAGGGAAACTGTCTGAATCACTCCATATATCCAAAATTACTTCAAGTACAGAGCAGACTACACTAGAATGAGTGCTGAAACATTAATCAATTAGTCACTTAACAGAAAATTATCAAGTAATAATTTTGATAATAGTAAATGATTCAAATATAAAAAATACTATTTTAAAAGCAAAACCCTTTGATATGCTAAATAGTCTCAAGTTTCAGCTTCCCCTTTGTGATGATTTACTGTTTTTCAGTGGTTTCCATCACTGTAAACTGAATATCTTCAAGTTTTTGCACTGTAAACAAGACATGTCGCCCTGAGCTCTGTTTAACATTATTGTTTTAACAATCACCAAATTAACAAATAATCATAAAATCATAATCAAATAATCAGATTATTTGATCATGAAAATAATGAGTAGTTGCAGCCATAAGTGGTAGTGACATCTATATGCAAGTCCTGATGGGAACAGCAGGGATCAGAGGGGGATGAAGTCTGATGACGTCGCTCTGGTTTGGTTGTTTTATGAAATGCAAACCTCTAGAGAACGGAGTAGAATTAAGAGGTGAACGAAAGCACTTTACCTGCACAAGTCTGTCTGGATGGACTTACTGCCAAGTTGCCAAAGCAAACCCCCACGAAGTTACACAACACAAATCAAGAAAACAGCCTCTTTGTGCTTAATGTGCACATGTGGAACAAAAGAAAGAGTGGGTGCAGAGGAAGGGTCGTTGCTGAGCATTTTTTGCTGTCGCAGCAGGATGCTCGACCACCACCACATACTTGTGGGTGGACTGACTACTTAACTGAAGGGCTGAGAATCCATCAAGATTAACAGAAGCACGCAACCAGACCATCTCAGCCCTTCTCTGCTGCCTTTGTGAATGTGTAATAGAGAAAGATATATAAATCATTTTGTGAATCACTACATATGTGGAATAGGTGATCGCTGGAGAAATATTTATGTTGGCTGCAAGTATTCATATCCAGTTGAAGTTTTCAGAACTTCATGGAAACGCTGATAGAAAAAAAGAGCACTTACTGAAACTGATCACTCCAGGAACTCTGCACGCCCTTTCACCATGCACTGGTTTATACATCCCTGTTATATAATTTGGTGCTGTACAGTTGCAGCAAATGCAACGAGGGACATTTATTCTGCTACTCGACCACCTTTCGAAGGAGAAATGTAAATGTTTTTACTGCACTACATTTGGAAGATGCAGTTACTTTTTTAGAGTAAGATTTTACATGCGATCAGTCTACAAGATATAATATAAATTAAACTACTCAAAAGTATACGAAGCAATTATCAGCTCCACCTCAACCAACTACAACGTTAAGTACTGATTACATACTAGTGCATCAATAACAACTAAGCCCTATAATCCCTGCAATTAGCTTCTGTGTACAAGAATGAGTTGAGTTGTGGTTTTGCACATGTTAAAATTTCATGTGAAATATGTGGAAAACATGTTTTGCACAAGTTAGACTTTGCACATGGAAAATGTGGTTTTGGAAATCCATGTAAATTCACATGTGAAACCCATGTGCTCCACATGTTGAAAGCATGTTAAATTTATCTGTGTTTTACAGAGTCCAGTAGAAGTAAATCAGGTTGGCTTGGATCCTGTTGTATTGTTCAAAATTTTGCACTTGTGAATTCCTCTCAAAATGATTTGGTCAGCATTGACACGCTTAAAACAGAATAAAATAGATGCTGTAAAACTCTTTGTTCTCTTTTCAAATATTCGTCCTCATGCAAGAACCACTTGGTATGAACAAATTTGTTCTTAAGTGGCTTGTACAAGTGATTCAGGCAAACTTGCCGCATTCGTCAGTTTTCTCATATTTTGAATTTTGTCTTGGTATGGACAGAATTTACGAGAGGTCCAGAGATGATGCACGAGTTATGTGTAATTATTCTGCTGTTATACCAATTGAAGGTTAATTTGTCTCCGCCTATAATATAGTCAGTTGGAAGTGTAATCTTTAGGATGCCTTAGTGTGTTTGGCCCTTGGAAGACAGCAAGAGTGTGCTGACATATTTGCAGAGACAGATGAATGGTTGTCGTGGTTTGGACTACCACAGGCTGTGGTTCTGCAAATGTGAAACTTGTTAGTTACTGGGGCGGCTGTGGCTTAGGGAATATAGCGGTCAGTCTGGGGTTCAATCCCCAGTTCGGTGCATGTCAAAGTGTCCTTGGGCAAAACACTGAACTCCACTTTGCTTCCAGTGGCAGTGCCATCGGTGTATGAATGTGTAAGGATGTTATTCTAATTCTGATGTGCAGTTTGCACCTTAGCCTCTGCCATCAGTGGGTGAATGTGACGTAGTGTAAAGCGTTTTGAGTAGTCGCAAAGACTAGAAAGGCACTATACAATTACAGACCATTTACCAGTTAGAGCTGTAACTACGCAGACAGACACACTGATCCAACCCTATTCCCTTAATTCTACCGCTGACAATATTAAAAACATGGACTTTCCTTTATGGATCCCTGACAGCAGGACTTCCGCACTCATAAAGTTCGTTTTACTTGTCAGAGTCATTTTCATGAATGAACACTTCTTGATATATGAGGCAAGACATGTATCCTTATATGGTATTATTGAGGTGGTGATTATACTAATTTACAGTTCTCATTAGCATGCGCTCATTTACGCACACTAAGCATTCATGTTTACGCGTTTAAGCATTTACATAGTTATCTCATGTTAGGAGCATTTGTTGAATCTAACGTGACACACACATACAAGCCCACCGTAAAAAACAACAGTAAGAGAAAGTTAAAATAAGAATACAAACATTTTCTTTGTTTAGGAGTTGGTCTTTCTCATGATAGCTTTAAAATCAATAAATTAAACAACTGCATCACAGTTAATGAAAATTGAACACAAAATGTTTACTTCTGTATACCATCAGTGGGTCCTTAATGTGAACAGTGTAAACTGAGGTGAACTACAGGGTGCTGCATCCCTGATTTGCTGGAAAAAAACCAAACAAAATGCTTTGAACAGAATATTTCCTCAATGCCTTGAACATCACAGTTAACACCTCTGCTGTTTTCCTACAGCTCTCCCCGGTTGTTGTATCACTGACCACCTCTCCAATAAAAAAATGAGAGTCCTCCTCCTGCTTTGCCTGCTGGCTCTAGGCAACGCCAAACCCTACCAGCCAATAAACGTGACGGACTTCATGAAAAACTATGACATCATGATGGCTGACTCGGATGATGACGACGACGACGATGATGAAGACGACGATTATGACGAAGACGAGAACTGTCCAGCTGGTTGCCATTGCTCGCCCAGAGTGGTGCAGTGCTCCGACCAGGGTGAGAACACACACTGTATGAACATATCTGGATCCACATGAAAGCTCTTAGCTAGACTCACGGATATGGATAAAGGCTCACTCTTATGTAATTATAAACAAGTAGCTCACCGTTAAAGATTAGCACAGTAAATTTGGTGTTATTCTACATTTTTATTCCTGTCTACAAATCCAGTGAAGTCTGTCTCTCAATACTTTTAGACTTCCCTACCATGCAAATTATAATACTCAACTATCTGACTACTGAACTGTTTTATGTCAGAGAGACAATGTGAATGTTAGAAAAGGAATAGCATAGTATGATGCATCTTGTATCAAAGAGAATGTGAACTTTCTTCAGGGTTGTGAAGACAATTCAGCCAAAGAGGTTTTTCACACCTGCCTGTTGCACTTACAGTAAAGCAGGGCCCATCCTCTATGGCTGACTTCAGTGTCATGAAACTGTCTTTACTACAACATTACCACCTAAGGCTATGAAAAAGCATGGGTGTCATTGCCACATTGGTAGTGACTTGACTGATGTATTCAGTCTACAAAAGTTTTTAACTAGATTTTCTTAAACTATGCTGCTCAACAACATTGGCTTGTGTTTCTGATTTGTCATGTATGATCACGCATGTTCCCTTGAATCAGAGAACCACTGATGTGTCATTATGTGAGACCTAAGATGGCAGAGTTTGAGTCGGAAAGATCACAATGACTTCATCACCTGTACATCTGTGTTGCATGAGCTCAGACTTGCATCACTTTTTGATCCAACTCTAATCAGGCATTTGTGTTTTACCAACAGGTCAGATCGCTGTTCCTGAGAAGATTCCTGAAGACACTGTGATACTAGACCTCCAAAACAATGATATCACTGAGATCAAGGAGGACGACTTTAAAGGCCTCAACAAGCTTTATGTAAGAGGAACCTTCAGAACTAGTTTAGAACGAAACATCAGGTGTGTTTGAAGTTAAAGATGGAAAAAATAACATTAATCCATCATAAGAAAACACTATAAGAGCAAATTTCTAGTCATATCTCCAATTTCAAGTTTAAGTAGGTAGGTAAATTTATTATGTCACAATACAACAGGTTATATAATGAAATTGAGTTTGTAACTCCCTTATTTCCAAGAAATTAACTATAATAAATGGAGCAGTGCTGAGGCTGAATTTGAGTTTAAGCTGCTCTGCAGTCTGGTGGTGCAGCAGCTGACACTTCTATATCTCTTCCCAGAAGGCAGCAGGGTGAACAGACTGTGACAGGGTGGGTCCTGTTCTTTAGTATCCTTTGGGCTCTGTAGGCACCCTCACTTCAAAGATAGCGCTGATGCTCGGGAGATGGGTACCAATGATCTTCTGAGCAGTTTTAATCATCTGCTGCAGAGCCCTCCGGTCCTGGCTCGTGCACATCCCATGCAGTCGTGGGTATACAGCTTGAAGAGGAGGGGGCTGAGCACACAGCCCTGGGGGGCTTCAGTGTAGAGAACTGGAGTGGAGGGGATGTGTCTACCAACCCAGTCTCCTATGAAACTACCTGCTGAGTTGGACAAATGGTGTCCACACATCGGCACTGTTCAGTTCCTTTCTGCTGGATCTAGACTCAGAATTCGACCAATTCAAAACCACAAAGAAAATGATGAGCGTGTAACAAGAAGCGGCTAGCAGAAGATAGACCTTCATGCACACACACAAGTATATTACCATGTCTACACAGCCTGCATAGGAATGGCAACAAGTTACAGCAGCAGCATCTACAGTCCTCTGTATCTAAACAGGATGCACTCAGACTGATTCAGACACAGAACACAGAAAAGTGTTCTTTGGCAGCACTCATAGCCTGAATCATCTCCTATGTAGAGCTAAATGCGGGTAAGCTCACAATGATGATGCTAACATGTGGCGTTTAGCATGTTATGTTTAACATTTTCTCCGTGTTTGGCTAACAGTTGCTAAATAGGATTAACAGAAAGTACAGCTGAGGCTCATGGGAATGTTTTTTTTAAGTATTTACGACTTTAGTAATGCATTGTAGGGAACATGAAGGGAAGACAAAGAATTTAATGGGAATCCCCATCCAATATTTGGATATGTTTTAAATATGTTTTACTTAAAACAAAAGATGTTCTTCTGATGGCACTAGATGTCAGGAAAATCACCAAAGTCAATAGGTTACAATGTCAAAGAACCATATTTACCAAATGTGGTGCCAATCCATTGAGTATATACTGACATATTTCATGGTATAAATGAAAAATCTGATGCATCATGTTCACACCCACCACTTGTTCTACTTCTAAGTGTTAATACTTTCGAAGCAAGATATCACAAGCGGTGACTTCTACTATAGTAACAAAATACCTAGACTTGGTTCAGAACTTTAAATGAGTCACAAACAGACTCACAATACTAGTGAATGACAACACCATCTTGTAGCTTTTAAAGTTACCAGATAAGAAGAAACAGCTCACTAATGTTCAAATGCAGCCTTACGAGGAGAAAGTCCCTCTGAATGAAACTCCCAGTTGAGTAGTAGGGGACATTGGGTCGGTCTTTGATCTAGCTGATGTTTTCCCAGCTGGGAATAAACCACATCAAGGCATGAACTCTGAATTTATACTGTACTACAACAAAGCAAACAGTGAGAACAATCTGCAGCCACAGCTTTATACTAATAGTGACTTCAAGTCACCAAGAGTTAAATGTTGCGGCCAACTTTAACCTGAATAGGGTTGAGTTTCGATTCATAAATTTTGATTCTGTTCATCGAATCTAACTTTAATCAAATCGTTATGATTCTAGTCTCATTTTCCAACTATTCAGTAGATAGAAAGTAGATAGACAGCAGATGTTGGCTGTCAAACATTTAAACTTTTATGATTAATGACAAGGTATTTTGTATTTTTGTTGGAAACATCAAAACAAACTATCTCGCCGTCTCCATCTTGCCATACACATGTTGAATGTTGATCATGAGTGAGTTCATTCTTGACCTTGGAAACAGTAGTGTGACACACAAACACAAAAACTCAACTAAATATTAACTCTGTTGTTTATCTTACTTGAGTTGGATGTCCTTACATGACCAAACTCTGGGGCACAGTGAGTAAAACTGGGACATGAACATTTTTTCATTTTTAGACCTGCTGTAAGAAATGCTGTAAAGCTAAGTTTTAATCTAAGTTGTATTCCGATTCCTTTCCCCCACAAAAGGGCCTGTTTCTGATCAACAACAAGATCTCGAAGATTCATCCCAAGGCATTCAGAAACATGGAACGTCTCAGACTGCTGTACCTCTCCTACAACCTGCTGACTGAGATCCCTGCAAACCTGCCTCCTAATGTCATCGAGCTCCGCTTCCATGAGAACAAGATAAACAGAATCCAGAAGGATGCATTTAAAGGCCTCAGGAAACTCCATGTCCTGGGTAAGACCTGGTTTCAGCTTCCTGTATCAAATTAGCAATAATGAGGGTTCGCAAAGACCAGAAATGTCCAGTCCATAAAAAGAAGTCTGCTGGTTTTTTTCAACAGAACAACACAGGCTGTTTATCATTGCCTTTCAAAACAACCTAAATGATATCATACTGTATGAATGTTTTCTGATCTGTGACCTCTATGGTTAAGGTGTGGTTAAGTTCATGCAAGCCAAACTACTTTGTTATGGCTAAGAAAAGATTATGGTAGTGGGTAAAAGAAACAACATTCAAAGTTGTTAGGAGAATGGATGCAAACCTCAGTCTCCTGTGTCAAAGTCTTTGTACTGGTTAAAGTGTAGTTTAAATAAAAGGCAGAATAAGTAGGATTTTCCCATACTATAGACTTGTACAAAAATAATCCCACTCAATCATCCCTTACGAACCACTAGAAGTGTGTGGACTCTCTGCCTGTATTTTCCCATCATTTGCTGTGTTGATGTTTCTGGGCATCAGGCTTTGGATGGACAGACTTTTTTGCATGGGAACATACCTGCATACATGCGGTATGTACAGAAAGAACTGCCTGCATGTCTGCCCTGCTGCCCACATGTGATTTGGAGTATATCACAGACTTAAATGGTTTATACTAGTTAGTTTAGGTGGCTTTGCTAAAGTAAATTCTGTTCATTTGAGAGATTAAAATAGATTTTTTAATTAATAATTACTTAACATGCAACAGAGTTCCACTTATTAACAAGAGAACATTAAATCACTTCCTGCTGACTGATGGAAAACAAAGACAGCACTTTTGGACTAGGACTTGTACCAGACAGCACGTACAGAATGTCAATGATAATAACAGGCGTAACTTAAGATCTTATTTTTCCAAATCAAGCATGTATTTAACGGTAGATCATTCAGATGACTTTTGTCAAAGCTTTTTCAACATGATTTCTTGATGAATTGTATTTATAGAGCCTAGTAGTGTTGTACCTGATCTCAACGGATAAAAATGTAATCACTTTCCAACTATTGTAATTCACTTGATTTACGTTCTCTACAGTAATCAGGGGATTTGATTGATCATCAATAATTAAAACAGATGTTTTGTGCTTGTCCAAACAGAGCTGGGCGCCAACCCTCTGGCCAACAGTGGGATTGAGCTGGGAGCTTTTAACGGCTTGTCGACCCTGTATGTCGGTTTAGCAGAGGCCAAGCTTACCGCTGTACCA
The DNA here is from genome assembly GCA_024633595.2 of Lepomis macrochirus. Taxonomy (NCBI): domain Eukaryota; kingdom Metazoa; phylum Chordata; class Actinopteri; order Centrarchiformes; family Centrarchidae; genus Lepomis; species Lepomis macrochirus. The sequence goes on from JALXJV020000004.1 coordinate 12,624,832, forward strand.
AAAGGTAGAATCATTCACCTCATGTAATGCTGATTCAAACAAATGAGCGGTAAACTTTTCTTTCTCCTTCAGTCGCCCACCTACTACACTGGTCCTCAATTGCGCAATTAATGAGGCATATCTACTGCTGATGTCTGTTAATGTGATACTTTGATTTAAAAGGGGTTGTTTTCATTATTCATTATTGTTTTTATAAATCATTATTAAAAGCAAGTAATGAATTTAAGTATACTTAATCTACCCTTAAATTGGTTATGTGTGTTTTCTATCTTTCAGACCTCCCATCCTCCATCACAGACCTCAGCCTGGACTACAACAAGATCTCTAAGGTGGAAATAGAAGATTTCATCAGATATAAAAACCTGCAGAGGTAAAAACTGGCCACATGATTTTATCCTAGAAACTTTTTCCAATAACCCAAGATTCTGTGCTCACTATTGATTGACTGTTCTTTAAAACTCCAATTTGATGAATTGATGGTAAACATTAAAAACATTCTCACCCAAAATTAAGAAAAAGAAACCCTCAAATGTAGAGTAAGAAAACCCAAATCATGTTGTACCATCACTGTTATTATTAGTGTCCCTAAAGCTGCCAGCTAGCTTTAAACAAAAGGTTCTGTCTATGTGTAAGTCAAATGGGAAGTTTAAATATAGGCATGTTTGTCAATCTTATGTGTAAATATGTTGTTTCTCGGTTCTTAATTTCTGCAGATTCTGCTGAATTCACTCACAAGTGGTGATACCTGTCAATTATCTTTTGCAATTTTTGCAGGCTAGGACTAGGTTTTAACCAGATCAAGTTTGTAGAAAATGGCAGCTTTGCCAGCATACCGAACATCCGTGAGGTCCACCTGGATAACAACCGTCTGAAAAAGGTCCCACCGGGCCTCAACTCCCTGCGCTACCTCCAGGTGAGGTACAGACACTGTGATAAAACTGCCAATTTAATCAGAATCAGTGGATTAAAGTGCATTTCACAAAACTGACAATGTCAGCTGGGTTTAGTTGACAAATGCAGTGTTAACTGTTGAACCATACACCTGATGATGAGCCTACAAAATCTCCCTCTGATTTAGTCCAAGTGTGCTGTTTGGAAGGCAAAGGATGGTCAGTCACAACTATACAAATATTTATTTGATTTAGATTTTTCTTATGTTCACTCACTTTGTATTTTGTTAATTGATAAATATAATCTATTAACATGTCTATATCAAAGCATTCTTACGTTACAGCATGTTTTCCGTGCCTGCCTTTTCACAAACATTTGCACAGTAGGCTACTGTGCTCTAATGTTAACTTCTGCTAAGACAATAATTTCTCCTTTTGACATTTCTACAAATGTGGTGGTGGATTTTTTGTGAAGCTAGGCTCAACATGACCTGGACTTCTCTGCCACTTTTAAAATTCTAGTTTAATCTCTATACTTCCACTACAGAGGGATAATTGAGGTACACTGCTAGGACCTCCTCCTCCCTGGCCATGTCCCTCAGCTCATCCTAGAGCATCCTGAGGTTCCTGTTTCCAAAAAACAACTCCAGAAGGAGGCATCCAGGGGGGAGCAGGTGTTTTACTCCAAACTCCTTCCAGGTGTCTGAGCCCTTTACATGGACTCAAAGCCTGAGCCTAGACACCCTGTAAAGAAAACTAATTTCAGCTTCTTCTATCTATCATGTAATTATTTTGGCCGCTACCCAAATTTTATCACTGTACATGTAGGTGAAGGGTGGAACTGACTGCTAAATTGACATAATCGGTTTAAGGCTCAGCTCCATTTTTACCACAAGTCAGGTACAGAAGCTGCATCACGCTGCACCAATCAACCTGGCGACTTAATGTCCCATCTTACTCTCTACCTAAACTTTTTATTCATAATGTATTTTATGTAGCAATCCTTGATGTGCAATTAATGCTATGCTACTGTCACATTAGGAATGAAGGGGGACAGTAAATTTGTCAGTTGTTAAAATTCATTGGTCCAACCTTGAACTAAAAGTTCATCGGTGTTCTGATTTATAACTCAAACTGCTCCGGTCTTTCTTTTCTGATCAAAAGGTTATTATCTTGTGTTTCCAACAGAGCAATTAAGCAGCATTAGAACAAAACCCCTAATCGAAGTTGGTTTTCTGACAAGCGCAAAAAATAACTGATTAAACAACAAATCCTGTCTGTCTGTTTAGGTGATTTTCCTCCACAGCAACAAAATCAGCAATGTGGGAGTCAACGACTTCTGTCCCATCAGGCCCAGTGACAAGAAGAACCTGTATACAGGCATCAGTCTGTTTGCCAATCCTCTTAGATACTGGGATGTCCAGCCGGCCACCTTTCGCTGTGTGACTGGACGGAGGGGCGTTCAGCTTGGAAACTTCAGAAAGTAGAAGATGGAAGTGAAAATGTTTCCAGACAGCACAGAAATGGAGAACTGCCAATATCCAAGTTACAGTATAAGGAAGGAACTGCAAATAATTTTCATAGATAAAACAAGATGAAACTGCATTCCTGTGTTAGTTTTAGCTGTTCAAGAGAAATTTCAGTATGTTGATGTATATTAGAAACTGTAGTATATGTTGTACAATTTACACATAAAGGTTTTCAGCCAGGGCAAAGAACAAAAAAATAAACAACAACTCTAGTCTGGATGTTGGCGCTGGAAATTAATATTAAATCATAAGCTACAACACTAAGAAATGTTTTTCAGCAGCTAAAGTGATTATAATGAAATTCAACATAAGAGCCCTGCCTACCTTTGTGAGGACATTCTGTCAGGTTAGAGTTACCTTTTTATGCCTCAACTTTTGCTGTGTAAACATTCCCAGGAATAAAGCGCCTCCTTCTGGTCACCTTTTGAGCAAAACTACTCAACAATTTGAGTAGTTCCACATCCTTTAACAAAAGATATCTTTTTTTATTTCCTTTCTTTCTAGCTTAAAAATAAGACGACTTTTAATGAGATGCAGCTTAGCAGAATAATGTCAAAGTTTACGTTACCATTGTAACACTTCTAAATAACAAATTAGACATTTTCCCCTATTTTGTCATTTCCTTACACATATATATACAAACGCCTTTAAGGTGAGACATAATTATCACTATAGGCCAGAGCTGTAACTCAACAGCAACCTAAAAAACACTTTCATCCAACATATTTTCCTCCCAGCCGAAGTCTGTACAGTCAATGAATGATGCTGGCATTATTTAGAGCAATAAGTCACTTTGAAGCGTCATGTCTGTCTTTATATGGATGTTTTATATTATCTCAATACATGTCTGTATTGTCTACATTTAGAAGCTGAAAGCTACATGTCAGACTGGATTATACATGGTCCTTATGTAAACCCAAAAACGTCAATTTGTTTTTACAGTAATCAAGTAAATCACAGCTATTGAAATTATAAGCAGGTAATGTAATTCCCAACATGAAATGTCTAAGAGCATCTTTCCCTACAAATATGTTTGTTTACTCCAGTGATTTCTCATCTGAAATGGTGCTATATTTATTTTGTATGTCTTTAAATAAACCTGGAACACACCCCCACTTATGTCTTTACTTTTTGTCAAGTGCGTTTGAGTAGAAAAGTAAACATTTGATGTTGTTATTGGAGCTATTATTGTCCTTTTGTCATCTAGGCTTTCAGGCTACATGAACATGACTTAACATATCAAAAAAACCCCTCAAGAATCTGAAAAAAAAAATCACGGGGCACAGTACTTGTTGTAATATTAGCAGAAAAAGATTGATTACTGAAGATTACAAATAATCAACAAAAATGACAACTGATTTTAAAAAGGCAAAATTGTGACAAAAACAAAGTGACATATGTGGATGGCATTCTTAGAGGAACTGCAACAATATCTATAATATATAAAATGTCCAACAAGGTTCTCAGAGCCTGATGTTACATCTTCAAATGCAGGTGTACTGTCCGACCAACAGTTTAAAACGCAAATTTTTAATTCAGTTTACAATGATATAGAAAATATAGAAATCCTCACATTGGAGAAACTGGAACCAACATATTTTTGGCATATTTGCTTAAAAAATATATTAATCAACTAATAGATTATCAAAATGATTTCCAATGATTGCTTTTGATTAACTAATCAATTTATGTTTCAACACTAATTCTAAGGAATGTTTCTGCCAGAATCTTGTCTTTTAAGTAAAAATAATAAGTGATCAGTTTAGACACCAAAAAGTGAGCTAAATGTTGTTACCGGGAACTGTGTTGGTTTCCAGACCAGTTGAGCTATTGTTTTATCCACCAGCAGATGGCACTGCACACTAAAGAGTTAGATGTAGTTTTCTTGGTTCCAGGGGAGGTCTGGAGATTGATCCAGAAGAATAAAGACACCCAGGGAGTGATTGATTCAGATTACAAGTCTATAGTGTTGATAACTATTTTGGAGTACAATAAATGAGACCATTTTGTCTCAAAAAATGTATGGTTTTTCTATGCTTTCCTATTGCTGCCAAGTCTGTCAACTCTACCAATACTTCTAAAATAAGGAACTCCATAGTAACCAGACATATTTGGAAAATAGATGAAGAAAGAGAAGTCTTGGAAATCTTCCTTAAAGTAACCTTTAACGTAAAACATTTTTTTAACCTGCTTTCTACAACATTTTACTAATACTGTAGGATTCAGTTGTTACAGTGACTATTCATGCAGCTGCACTTAAGCTGCACCATTTCATCATGGAAATATTGTGGATCTTGTACATCATTCTCTGCATGTTTCCTCAAAATTCAGCCAGACAAATTTTGTATCTCGGGAAATTACAGGGGAATTACATAATGACCATAAAAATCAAATCATAATGCACTCCAACTCAAGACAGGAAGACATCTTGCACCTTGTTTGATTTTACATAGTTTGTAATGACTTTATAGGAATAGCCTGATATTTTGTATCTATTCGCTCTGGTGGGGAGACTAAGATAATCAGATTTTCAATGCCACTGTCATGTCTGTATGGTTAATATAAAGCTAGAGACAACCGGTCAGCTTGGCTCAGAACAAAGACTGGAAAACAGGGGAAACAGCCAGCCAGGCTCTGTCCAGAGGTGACAAAATCTGTGTACCTGCATGGTTTTTGTAAGAATGTAACACATGAAATACAGCATGTTGTTTAGTGAACTTAAGAGGTGCTGGAAGGTGGCAAGAAAGCTACTAAATTTTTCCTCCCAAAATATCAAACTATTCCTTTAATGGAAGAGAACTTTCTCTGGTGAGTAAGGTGCTTATAACAAAACAATTCCAATCAATGTCCATTGCTTTTCCAGAGCTTTCAATTGTGTCACACTGTCGTCCTTAGCAGACTGAGTTTATTCAATTGTATCCCAATCATATTTTTTGTTACTCTGAACCTGTATCAAGGCAAGGTTTAAAGTTGGGGTGTTGCTAACTGAGAATTGGTTGACCAAACAAAAACCCATGATGTAGCACGGAATGACGGGCTCTCCATATGACTGGAAGGGCACAGTATAAAGGTGTTGCCTTGTTTATGTGTTGTAATTGAATTTACTTAAACTGCAGAAAGCACCAATAAGCTGTGGCTTCCTCACTTAGCCAGCTCACTTCTTTTTAAACTATTCCTTCTCCAGGTATTTCAAACTAATCCACCATCACAATGACGTGTCCATGTAGCCGAATGTTTAACGAACAGATGGTCCACAGGATACAGTCACATACTTGAGATTGCAGTTCTTTTTCATTTGATACTGGGTTTGTTTCTATTTTGAGTGGCCTTCATGTTTGGAGTTGTAAATAAGGCTATTTGTTGAATAATGACAGACAGGGCCAAAACAACACGTTTATAAATGGACAGCAGCATTTTCATCTATCCATTAGCTGTTTCTGCTTATCTATAAGAGGGGCATGGGGAGGCTGACACTTTGCTTGGGTTGTGCCATTGGAGCAGCTCTAACTTGCTTGAATCAGGTCTTTTCTCTCTCTGCCTTGTCTCAAGAAGGTTATACATGCTTTTATATCATCTTGGTTGGATTATTCTAATTAAATGTCTTCACACATATTTTTACCTTTTGAAGTGGAAAGAAGCTTACACAGTTACAGTTTGTGTCCAATATTATGATATCTCCTTTTAGCTCTTGTTTGGTCTTCACCAACTTCTGGGAAAACATCATGCAACTGCTAAATGTTCCATGTTCTTCACCAGCTAGTTTCTAACTTTGTCTGTCTGATGTTTGGTGCCGGACAGGTAGTGTACGATGGGTTTATCAGAGCTTGTTTTCTAAAAACAGCTGCCTGCTGCTGCTGGAAACAAAGTGGTTAAGAGCGCTAAGAGTGACCCAAACAGTAACGTCGCAGGTTGTGATACAAAGCCAATAAGCTAAAAGATGCTTAAGCACTATGTAGAGCTGATTGCAACACCAGAGTTGGTGATAGTTATCTGTGGGTTCATAATTACTGGATATATAAAAACAACTTAAACAGAGAAACACACACAGGAATGATTAATATAATGATACTAATTTGAAATCGTGATAGGCTGTGTTTTTCTTTGCTCTCTAGTTTCTCTGGGAGGCCCCTGTCAGACAGCAGCCAGCTCCATGCAGACTCCCAGAAACCCAACACCTGCAAACTCCGTTTGTCAGTTCCGTCTTTACCTGAAACTGATATCTACAGTCCAGAGAAAAGGAGACCGAGCTGCAGTACAGTGCAACGACGTAGTGCAGCCGATGGTTTGCTTCTCGACTGTCTTTTTAAATGAAGACTTGTTCTGTGGGTGCGGTGGAGGGGAGCTGCCTCTCTCTCGTTCTCCAGGAAACATATGGAACAGATCTGCCGGTTGGCCAGGCCTCGCTCTGCCACGTCTCACAGGCACACACACACACGCACAGAAAATGGTCCCAACTTCAGGGCTTTTACCTCTCTTCACCCTCTGCTTTTACACTCCTCTCAGTCTTCTCTATATTGTACTTTAGTCTATTCATCTCCTCTCCCGTCTTGCTCTTTGTCCTCCATCCACTACTTCCCATCAGCTTGATATTGTGCAGATTATTCTTTCAGCTACTGAAGTTAGTCAGGAAACCTAAGCTCATCTAAGATATGAAGATGCTCTACGTATTAAAGTCGTAGTAGTAGTACATGCACGTCAGTCAGCCACCTCCGTCAAAGTGTGGACAAAAAGAGTCATAGTTTAACAAGGTCTGTCCTGTTACAAAGACTTAGAGAAAGCCTGGTCAGCAATGTGAAATTTTAATGACAAAGGTCATGTATCCTAATTGCAACAGTCCCACAGCATTTGTTTTTAATGGAGGCTCTCTACCTCACCTGAAATGAAGAGTGGTTTCGCTGATGTCAGAATAAATTATTCATGTTTTGAAAAGTAATATTACGCTTATTATGCCAATTCAAGTAATCTGCATGCCTCATTTCTCAGCCTTGCTATATTTCTTTACCTAATTCTGTGTTGTTGCAATATTCCCACAAAGATCACCAAAGTATTAGTCATTCTCATCTTTTTATCTCCTCTTCCTCTTTAACTTGGCTCCTCCTCACTAAGCCTCAATAAGTTATTTCAGGTGAAAAGCTGCTGGACACTTTTTACTTTCTTCTCTCTGTAAATCTGTGATGCGTGCTGGATTTATTGTGCCTTCTCAGGAACGTGCCTACTTTATAGGCTGTTTAACTTCCTGGGGAGATAAATCAGCTGTCCCTCTGTCCCGGAGTTCAACTATTTCAAGTCCAAAAACAACACATTCAGATCACTTTTTGATCTTTTCCTCCTCCTCAGCCTCCGTTACCTATCAAACAGTTGTCAAACTTTTTCTCATCTAGGAACCCTTCATACCAAAAAGCTACAAAGCAGGGCACACCATAATACTATAATAACAGTAATATTGATAATTATACTATAAATATGTCACTGATTCAGATGATGAACTACAGATGGGATGTAAGCTCCAGCAGCTCCACAGGCGTACTGCACCAATCAAGACTTCATAATTTCATAGCTTTTTTAGTTCTATTACATTGTCTTAAATTAACATCTTTTTAAAAATCTTACCATAGATTAGGGCTCTTCAAACCTAGATTAGTGCCAGCCATGCCATTCATAACGTTTATAATCCAGTCTTACTTGTCAAAATGAACCGACTTTCCACAAACAGTTGAGGAGGTTTAATGTTCAGACTTGGCTGTATTTCTGAGTTGGTTGAAGCACAATGAAACTTAGTCTTGACGAACTTGAGTTTGATGATAATAAGGTATTTGATGTACAGACTGTCAGAAATAGTTTCCATCAAAGAAACATTGGGATTTTACGGTTTGCCATTGTTAAAGCATTATATCTTTGACATGTTTGTCTTCAGAGGATGCAGTGAATGACCTTGGTTGTGCTGCGAGCCTGGAAGAACCTGGTTAGAGGCCAACAAAAGAGGCACAGAAGGAGCTCAGGTTTCCAGTGTATAAACTGAAGACAAAGTGGGCAATGGTAGAGTCATTAAGCAGGAGAGGACCACAGCCTTCAGCTGCTCCTCTGATTGGAGACCTAAAAACCTCATCAATCACTTTACAAGTCACTGATTAATTCAAGCTACTGAAATATCACTCTACCTTCCAATTCTCATTTACTTTCCAGCAAGAATAATGTCAGTCTCCTTTTCAAATCTTATGTTCCATTTTTAAAAAGACTTAACGCATAACAAGGCAAAAGGCCACCTAACTCTGCTACTTCCTGCTATCTCAAAAGCTAGAGATGAGTCCTCCCTCTGCAGAGGAAAATATGTAAAGCCCATTAAGCAGTATTGTTTCAGAGGAATATCTAAGGACTGTTACGACTTACAAGATGAAGGTCACATTACAAAACTATGATAAGTAAGCTGGCCTGACTGCTTACTTACTTACTGCTTACTCTTGAGCCATCTTTTTAAGTGATTTCACCATGTGCCCATTTCACAACTTACACAAGGTTGTGAGTCATTGTTACTGATGACAATAATGAAAAGGAAAATATTAAAAATAAGGTTGTTAATAAGGACCAAGGTTGTTATAAACCAGAATTAATCTTATATCAATATCAGTAAAGACTTGAATCAATAAGAAGAATTACTAATGGAATCAGAATTCCTTTCAATGCCTATTGATTTCCAACATTCATGTATTCAAAAAGTTTCTGCTGTAGACCAACGATTACCAGTTATTTACAGACAGGTAAAATAAAACTAAGTTGCTGGTACTTCAGCTATCGCATCTGTGGAGTGCCTTTTAAAAGTTAAGAAGAAGCCCATTGACCCAAGAAAATCTTTTTAAAAGTACATACACAGTAATTTTTTTTTTTGACAATTAAAAAGAATGCTTTTAAACAGTACGGTGTACGCTTTTATCCAAAGTAACTTACATTTGAGGAACAAAATATAAGCATCAACAAAGCATCAATACAGCACGAGATGTAGAACTGACTATAATAATAATCAGTAGGGTAAATACCTTAGGAAAGAAGTAAAAGTTAACAAAACGTGTAGTCAATACAAGATTATTGTATGAGGATAGACGAAGAAGGGCACAGGAAGTGCATGTTAGAGGTCAGGAGACAAAGGTGTTATAAGAGGAAGTGTTCTCAGAAGAGAAGAGTTTACAAGAGCTTCTTGAAGTTAGAGAGGGACGCCCCTGCTCTGATGGCGTGTGGTAGCTCGTTCCACCATTGTGGTGTGACAGATCAGAACAGCCGGGACTGGGATTGCTTTGCAGGGATGGCAGAGCCAGGCGGCGTTCGTTGGAGGAGCGCAGTAGCCGAGGAGAAATGTAACTTGTACTATGGAGTTTAGGCAGATGGATGCAGATCCAGTAGTCACTCTGTATGCAAGCATTAGTAACTTGAATTTGATTCAGGAGGCCACGGGGAGCCAGTGGAGGTCCCACAGTATTGAGTAATGGAGTGACATGAGTCCTTTTGGGCTGATCAAAAATAATATGCGCTGCTGCGTTTTGTAGGGGTAGGGGTTTGTAGGGGATTCACCGCACAAGCTGGAAGACCTATGAGGGGGGCATTGCAATAGCCGAGGCGATAACCATGGCCATTACACCCCCCCCCCAAAAACATAAACATATTAGACAGGAAACATAGTTCAGTCCCTCCAGCATTTTGCAATCATAATTAACACAAATTCAACAAATGTAAATTCAAAGCAACTTGCAACCCCCCCCCAAAAAAGGACTGAAAAACAGTACCCAGATGTTTAATGATTCATGATGCAAGAAATGATATTGTCAAATACTGAAATAATATCTGAGATGTGTACCATTGTAATCATGTATGAACTTATTGGAAGGTGAAATATATATTATATTATATGTATGTGTCTCACAGTTCATGTTGCTGCTTCCTTTTCCCATGTAGCAGCAATGTGCATGTAACTAGAGACCTCCTTGATAATAATAAAAAGAGAGGAAGCGGCAGAGATGCCTCAGAGCGGTTGGAGTTTGTAACTGAGTACATCTCTGTCCGTTCTCCTCGCGAGTAAAAAGCCATTAACTCTCTTGTCTTTCTTCCTTGTTTGATATTTTAGGTGTCTAAACCTGACAATATGTATGCATATATAAGTATTCTTTTTTTTCTCTTTTTCTTTTCTATGTAACTGTACATATATTTTGAACGTATATTTTGAATGGTTTAAATTCAGAGAGAAAAGTGACGCTGATTAGATAATTATGTAAAAAGGGTAGGCATAATAAGCATAGGCTTCAGTCTACACCTTTTTCGGTTGTTATGCATATAAACAGTGTTTTATTTTCATTATTGTCCTCTTTGTTTTGGGAAACTATGTATGAGGACCCAAAATAAATTTTGTTGATTGATCGATTGAAAGTAAAAAAAAAAAAAAAAAAAAAAAATCATTACAATTTCATTAGAAAAAAGCCCCAAAACATCGCTCCTGCTTTTGAAAAGCTAAATTATTTCTTTCAAGTTTATAAGCTGTTTTTGCTCCTGACTGAAAATTTAAGAAACCAGATGGTTTATTGTGTGGTTAAACAATTATTTTTTCAGGCTCTTTTCCTCAACAAAATAAATATTTTAATAGAAAAAGATTCAAATTAATTAAACCAAATATATATTGACGATGTATTGAACATTTATTATATTGTTTTGAGGAAAATTATATTGCGATAATTATCATTGTTTTATTGTCCAGCCCTAGTGTGAACAACTGGTCTTAATGCACTTCGGCTCCAAGGTACCAGTTTACGGCTACGTTTACAAAATTCCCATGAGGTGGAAAATAACATTGCATTATTTTGGGTTATTGTCAGTACAGTAAATCCCTTCTATGGTTTTATCCTTGCACATTTTCTGCAAAATTAACAGTTCAGTCCAAGCATCAAAACACAATTATCACAGATCGTCTTTTGTTTACTGCAGAAGCTTGTCCATTCAGAGCCCTTCTCAACCAGGACATCACGTTTTTTTAGTGCACGACAAATCCTGTACCGTTACTGCCAACAAACCCAAATAACTAATGAGGCACAAAGTCTCCCCAGACTGCAGTCCAGAGAGGATTCAAACACTTTAGGATGCCAAAATCCCAGCAAAAAACTCTCCAACGTTGGAGAAAATTGGACATTTAGTCTGTCAGAGCTCACTCAACACACATTCTCTGTCCAAAAACTCTCACACAACTAAAAACATACACCACCGACTCATCCAGTGCAGAGGCCAGGGCTAAATGAGGCCAATGAAATTAAAATGTTTAGAGGCAAAGACTGAAAGGCCTGTTTGTTCATGTGAGAGAATCCCAGCAGTGATGCTTTCTGCAGGGAAAAGACTGACATGAAAAATGAGCAACAAAGACGACGAGCCAATTGCTGTCTGGTTCTTGAGTGGAAAGACCTGGCCTCTGATGAATATGTGTGTGTGTGTGTGTGTGTGTGTGTGTGCATGTGCGTGTGTGTGTGTCTGTGAGAGTGTGAGTAAGAGAAAAAGCAAGAGAGAGTGTAGACGTAACAGGGAGCATCAAAATAAAACTAGTAAACAAATAAAAATCCTGTTGCTTGGCAAATTGATTCCAAACGTAAGACTTCACTTTAATTGCATGAAGCAAAAATCACTTATTGATTGAAGCTGGCTGTATCACACATAATTATGGTCATACGTACTAACAACATCAATAATAGTGTCTGGGAAATAGTGTCATAGTCAAGACCGCCCAGAGACCAAGTCAAGACCAAGAACAAGAGTTTATCGAGACCAAGACAAGATCAAGACTTTTAGGGCCTGAGACCAAGTCGAGACCAAGACCATTTCCTCACATTACACGACACACAATAAAATGTGGAACAAGATCAAAGGTGCTTCTCAAATTGATCTCAAAGATCCACATTCCCATTAAAACACCCACATACAGACACAAGTTAAAGTTAGGATGTTAACAAATAAATCAGAAAAAGCAAAAGAAATTTATTGATATTCCCAAAGTTTTGGTCTTGAAATAAAATCCTGCTTCCTCAATGTCAGAGACAAGACTGAGCACAAATGCGGTCGAGTCCGAGACGAGACGAGACAAAGACCATCAAAAAGACTGGTCTTGAGTACTGCAACACTAGTGGGAAACACCTGCACAGCTAAAACATTCTGTGGTGCCAGCATGAGGCATTAAACACTTTTGTCTATTTCAAATAACAGTAACTGTACTACTACACCTGAGCGTACATGTGATGAATTTAAGTGGATGTAGTCTGTCACAGATGATGTGCTCCTTGAATAAGTATTGGTGACCTGCTCTGGCACTAATCACAGGGTTGGTGGATCGATCCCCAGCTCCTCCTCCGGCCCACATGTCAAAATTGCTTTGGGCACTGAACCCAAAATTGCTCCCGGTGGTCAGGTGTGAGTGTGTGAATGAGGCATAAATTGTAATGTACTTTGGATAAAAGCTTTAAAGTGTTTTCAGTATGGTTGCATTTATGCAACCATACTGAAAACACTTTTCCTCAGGGTCTGTCATTATTCTGTCTCTTCTTTGACAGTTCCTCCATTAACCACAATTAATAAGTAATGTCTTGCACCTGGTCAGGAAGGTGTACATTTGTTTTGGTTTTTTTACTGAAACGTGCGCAGTTTAAACTAGCAGTGTTAGGGGAAGGATCAGAATTGTGAAAATCTGTATTGTATGTATGAGCTTAAAAAGTCTGCCTACGCTGATTTAATGTAATGTAAAATCAATAAACAGAAAAGCTAATCATGCAAGAATAGTATACTGTAATATTAAAACAAGCTTTTGCTGGAGCCAAATATAGAACCATTTGAACTTTCCGATATTAAATGGGTAAGATTAAGGGTATGCTGTAGCATTATGTATGGCATAAAGACAGACAGGAGCAGAAATGAGAGAGACAGGAAGGGACAGACAGGCAGTCATCGCCAGAATCACAGACACTGTTATTTTAGCCAGTAGCGATCTTAAAAGGAAGAGCTTTTGAAGAACAGTCCAATAAAAAGAGATTTTAACCAGATGGAGTCTACTGCTGAGGAGACAGCCGTGTTCTCCTCATCACAATTAGCACAGAGGGAAAGACCACAATGTCCTATTAAACAGACATAATTACATTAACATGGGAACTTCCCAGAATTCCCCAGCCTTCGCAAACACATGAAAAACGCATTGACTTTAACCACAAACAATAATACAGATGAACTGTAACTGCAGTAGGGAGAAGACCGAGTAGGCTACTCTAACATTGGACGGGTATGATTCATCGAATAAAAACTAAAAACATTCCATTTTCGTTGGCCAGTACTGCAGTACACATCAGTCTGCCCCAACCTTACAGTCGAGGCAAAATCAAAACAGATCAAAGAAACTTGTGTTTCCAAAAACTGAAGAATTTTAAGCTACTTTATGCCTACATGTGCGCTGACTCAGCAGGGATGATATTAAATGAGAAAAGTTGATCTACAGGAGAAAAAAAAATCATATAAATTCAGCATTGAAGACTTATATAGTGTTAAAATCTCATCTAGATCTCGTTAACCCAATATCATATAAGTGTCTCGTCACACACCCCTACTAATTTGTCTATTTAAAATGTCACTTTAGGCTTTCAAATATCAAAAAAATGTATCTGCAGGTTAATCAATAAATATAACTAATCACTACTGGCAGGTCTAATTTACAGTGTAAATGGGAACTTGGAGTTTGCACTGATTGTAGTAATAAAATAAACTTGTACAATAAACTACTTGATTGTAGTAATAAAATCAATAAAGCTAGTATTTGAAACCCAGCACTAAACACACAAGTTTGATCAGTAGGATCATAAAGTTGTGTTCAGACAAAATGCAAAGCTAATATTTCTGGAGTATTGAGCAACCTGCAAATATTTTATTTTAGTTAACATATTTATTATGTTAACAGCAAATATGAGTACTGTGGGAGACAGCTATTCGTGCCTTTGCATGGACTTTGTAGCCAGTGTGATCGTGCCTTGTTCATGCCAGAAAGAGCCACACTGAAATTCAATCGTGTGTAAAACAGGTGGTTCTAAAAATGTTGGTGACAAGATGGTATCCATTTGGTGATCTTTAAGCTGTTAATTATAAAATAATGCAGCGCATCCTTTACCAGTAGTGAATGATCATTTTCTTGTACTGCTTGCCTGGAGAAAATAATGAATACAATAAATATTTTCCATGTAAAAAATGCGGTCTCTAGAAATTATCGGTAAAATCATGATCTACGTGGGGGAAAAACTGTGACTCTTATTTTCACCAGGATCGTGCACCCCTACTTGATTCAACCTTTTTGCAGTGTGGTTATAATACCTGATAGTGAGTAATTAGCAGCATTTAGAACCAGTATAACCCAGTACAAACCAATAATATAATTTGAAATACCTAAAATGACTCAAATTCAAAAGTCTTATCCCACCATATTTCTGGGTGAACTCAAACAGCAGGAGGGTCCGGATAACAAATTCAGTAGTCATTAGAGAAGAAGGAACAACTTTCCAATGCCAACCAAAACTGGGACTCACTCAACAAACAACATTCTTCAAATGGCCCATTATGTTTTGGTCCTCACACTTTGGATCACAGGACTTTACTGATACCGCACTTGTCAGTGAAGACTGTCAGCCAGCCAGCAGTGGGACTCATTAGTATTTAATGAGGAGCACTGCCAATGTTAACAAGCTGCTCAGTTTGGGTAACTGAAGATACAAGACAACCTTCTTTCTGCAGTATTTCAGTTGAAGTCACTGATTTTAACTCAACACTGTGACAAAATGTATCATTATTGATCCATCCATCCATCGTCAACAGCTTATCCTGTATACAGGATAACGGGGGGCTGGAGCCTATCCCAGCTGACATTGGGCGAAAGGCGGGGCACACTCTGGACAGGTCGCCAGACCATCGCAGGGCCACACATAGACAGACAGACAACACTCACATTCACACCTGAGGACAATTTAGAGACACCAATTAACCTAGCCTGCATGTCTTTGGATGGTGGGAGGAAGTCGGAGCACCCGGAGAGAACCCACACGGACACGGGGAGAACATGCAAACTCCGCCACAGAAAGGCCGGGGCAACCAGGGTCTGAACCCACGACCTTCTTGCTGCCGTGCCGCCCATCATTATTGATATTATTTTCAATTATATTATTTTAAAAGCGAAAAACCTGGCTTTTTTGACGTCATATCCACTTATGTTAGTACACCGTGTTAACTAAATTAATTCATCTTTACTGAGATCTTATCAACATAAACCCTTTGACTCTGGGATCATTCCATCTAAGCAGTTTTATTTTCAGCAGCCTCAGGTCCAACAATGATGTATGGTACCTGGAAATACATGTCGACTCTGAGCTCCCTCTGTTTTTCTCTCAGCAGGATCCAAGTTACACAAAGTGATTTCTAGCTGTAATTAAGCTTTTATCTTCTGACTGATAAAGACTGTAAATGCTAAGCTGAGACAGACAACCTGAACAGAAATTAATCACTGTGTGAAAACTTTAAAACCCAGGGGGTCACTACAATAAACAGGGTTTGAGTGTGAACTACAGATATTTAGTATTTCAACACATTCAAATTCAGCATAAATCACCTTTGAAAAAACACTTAACTGACCCTCAGTTTCTGCTTAAGAGAAGGAAAATGCCAGGAATGCTGGGATAACAAATCCAGTAGTCAGAGAACCACTGCACACTGGAACCCAGTCAGCCAGTAATACTCTCCATATGTCTCATACTGGTTTAGTCATATCTCAGTTGACAGTCTAATCAGAGTCTGTCTCTTGTCCAGTACCAACAAAGACCACCATAAAGACACTAACACTGCCATCACAACACAGTGCCAAGCAGTGAAAAAAATAAATACTTGATCAGGAGGAACAAAGGCACTTGTTTTATTTGCCAAGCTCTCTGCATAGAGGCTGTACAAACCTGTTGTTTCAGTTCTTTGTAACTGATGCACATCTTTGCTGTAAAACAAATCTTTCCCAGTAACCATAGTTGCAATCCCACTATGTCAGCATGTGTTTCTTATATATTTTTCATGCAGTTGATCAATCAAATCAAATAACTTTTTATAAAATGCGCCTTACAATAGTAACTACATATCTACTCTTGTGTTCTGGTTTTCCAATGAGAACAGGCATCTAAAGTCGGTGCTACTGGACCCGACAGCTGTGTAAATCTTTTAGTTTGTCGCGAAGTCGATTTTGATTGGAGTCATGATTCGATTCAAAATCAATTCTTGATTCAGTACATAGCGGTGCCAATTTTCTGGATCTACTCCAGTCGGCTGGCAGTGTTAAAAATTATGGCATGAAAGCAGGTCTGGATGATGGCATGTGATGTGAGCCCAGGTGTTTGTAGTGTTCCCAGAGTAATTGGGAGGCAATGTTAGTGCTATCAACTACTTTGATAAAAATTCTCATGTGAAAGCATTTCATGGTTTCAGCCTGACAAACCTGAAGATGAGCTGCTTTTCTTTTTAATAGTTTAAATTTTGATGTTGGGCTTTTTGTTGAGTACTTTTACTGACATACATACATACTGATCGATACGGTCTGACCCGCTTTGAGTATTTTCTGTCACTCGTTTGTGAGAAGGCGATTAAGCTAGTCACACCTACATTTGGAGTGTACACATATTCAAGCCTTTATGGTAACTGAAACGGACCAGAGGGAGCTGACAGACAGGTTAGCGACTTCATCCTGTCATTTTCTCTCTTTACAAAGACAAGTGTTGCAGTATGAGACAAAAGAAAAGCAAAGTAAATAGAAAAAATGTGAATGTACTTTTATACTTGATATGAAGTTTAACATTACAATGTCAGATGTTCATGTTAAACATGACCAAAGCTTCAAATAATCAAGTAAAAGTATTTACAATAAATCCCTGTGAGCCAAAACCTCAGATAGCTCCCTGTTCTGAATGCTCTGTATGATGTCATTCTGAGCCGGATTTGCATGGTCATTTGCTCCAGGCAGAGAATGCTGGCCACTCCCACAAAGGAACATGCAGCCCCATCCTGCAGCTACCTGGTAAACACACAAGACAATAGGCCAATTAGAAGGCAGTGGGCTTTGGAGGAGGGAGGGTCTCAAAGAGACAGGAGCTTCTACAGCTTATTTCAGGACAGATGCGGAAATGAGGGCCTGCATGAAGTGCCAGTATAAGATTTTGAATCTAGCAAAGATGCCATAGAGGAATCACAGAACTATAATATAGGGCTGGAAATGCTGTATAATAGATCTCCTTTAAGTAGTGCTTTGTCTCTAGGCAACAGTGAAGCATGGTGGAGGTTGCTTGCAAGTTTGGGGCTGCATTTCTGCAATCGGAGTTGGGGATTTTGTCCGAATGAAGTCTCCTCACTGCTGAGAAGATAAGGATACGTTGTTATCAATGATGATTCAGATGCCTCCCTAATGCAATACCATCAGGGAGGAATCTGATTGGCCCCAAATTTATTCTGTGCCATGACAATGACTCCAAACATAGAGCCAAAGTCATTAAGAACTATCTATCTTCAGCGCAAAGATGAACATGGAAACCTGAAAGTGCCTGCTATGGCCTCCATAGAGCCCTCATCTTAACATTGAGTCTGACTTGGATTACATGAACAGAGAGAAGCAACTGAAGCTGCCTAAATCCACAGAAGAACTGTGGGTAGTTCTCCAAGATATTTGGGCCAACCTACTTGCAATGTTCCTTCTACAACTATGTACAAGTGTAATTAGAAGAACTGATGCTGTTTTGAAGGCAAAAACTGATGTGATTTAGATTTGTCTTCTGTTTACTTACTTGGTATTTATTTGATTGAAACTACATTCTATTAACATGTCTATTTTTTAAAGGATTTATACTTTACATAATTTTTTCATGTCTGTCTAAAACATTTGCTCAGTACTGTATATTTTAGTGCTGCATCATGCATATATTGTGCAGTACTGCACACACAGAAATGATGTTACAGCCCCTGTGGTCTGTGGCACATTAATCTCCGTGATATTAAGGTTTCAGAGGATACCTCTGGAGCCTTAATATCACAAGATAATCACTTCACTAGTTAAGAAACTTGCTAAAATGTTTTCCTGAAAGTACCAAATAGGAATCACTGTTTGGCCAGTTAGGGCTAATTTGCGTAGATGTAGACGCTTGATAAATATGGGCCCTGATCTCCAAAGCACCAGGAGATGCCTTTTATCCAACATGAAATAATAAAGATCATAAAAACAGCTCCACATAAGAGCTGATAGAGTTGCATGTTTTTTTTATTCAACTACATCTATCCCATCAATCGATGTTTCAGCTGCCCTCAGTGTGAAGATGGGTGCCCAGCACAAGCAGTGGGAGTTAATGACTTTACACAAACATACCACAATCCTGGAGAAGGAGCCTAAAATTTACAAGAGAAGTGTGAGAGCCTACTTACCCATCTATACTCTACATAAATACTCTAGGGGATCTATTTAAACTAGTGGTGGGCCGTTATCGGCGTTAACGGCTGCGTTAACGTGAAACTCTTATCGTCGCGACAAAAAAAATATCGCCGTTAATCTATTCTCAAAGTTGGGTTGGGAGCTGGGTCTATACTACGCAAGCTATGATGACTTTCACCTTGATATTTTAGCGCCGAATTGCACTGTAGGGGGCAAGAACAAGTCTTCGAACCTGTGTGTTTGCCTGCTGTGAAATTACCACATCAAACGTGACGTGCTAACATGGATGCAGCTGTTGCTGCGTTACATTTACCTCGGAGGTCGGAGCTGGGAATGACGTCACACCCGAGTTGACGGCGTTCCGCTTACAACCTCGGCCAGCTGTTTGTTTACAACTAGCCAGGTTAGTTATTGATACGCCGGTTGATTAAAAAACGCGACTGTGCGGTATTTACTCACACTAACTGTAGCAACATCGTCCACAGACAGCTGTTGGACAGCACTTTGTGTACTGAACATTTCTGAAGCCGCCCGGTGTTGTGCGAATTCTGCCTGCCTGCCGAGAATCGCATGCACCTCGCTGGTGCTAACGGTCATCTATGCTGAGAAAAGAGGTGGATGCAAATCTCGGCAGGGAGCCTACAAAATCTGATCTGCCGAATTATGCCTCCACCTCTTTAGGTCCTTCTCAGACACTTTGCTGTGCTCATTGATCAAACAGCTTTATCACCATGTATGTACTGAATGTCAAGGAATGGTCCTTCTAGCTTCAAATCAATTTATCACCATTGATGAAGTCCACAAAGAATTTTACAGCATTTAAAAGTATTATTTGGAGGTGCATGCAATTCTCGGCAGGCAGGCAAAACTCGGCACAACACCTGGTTTGCACCTTCTGCAATGCGGAATTAGTTTACTGTAGGAGTTCTTCCAGTCTCAAGTAGCCTACCACCTAAACGCAAAGCACATCACACGCTACACACAAGTACATCTTATTGAACATGATTTATTTTCATCACCAATTATCATAGTAGAACAGCTTTCTCAAGCAGTTTGTGATGCATTTTGGAAACAGGAGATGAGCCCCTGGTCTAATGCGCCACCTGGCTTGAAACCTGGCTTGAAACCCGTTCGCACACATATACTTTGGAAGAATTCAATTGGGCCATTTTAATCTAGATTAATTTTAAAATTAATCTAGATTAATCTAGATTAAAAAAATTAATCTATGCCCACCCCTAATTTAAACACTTTTTGAGATTTTGAGAGGTGGATACATGGCATTTACATGCATTTACCACAATCCACCCATGAAATTTAGAAGACGCAGATGACGAAGGAGAGATTATTCTGACTCTGTGGGTGCCCTGGTCTCCTTCCCATAACAAAGGAACTGTGAGTCTTTCAACATTTCAATTTCCAAATGTTATTTACAGTTGGAATAAGGCTTTCAGTATCTAAAAATTCAAGGTCCTTTTGATCTACAAATCAAGTGCTTCTTTCTGTCTCTGATTAAACAACAACAACACATACCTGGCCACACATCCCACTTGCGGTGGGAAACCTACTGAAAGACCCTCTGTCCTCTGCTGAGGTGTTTTGTTAGAGTAGAGAGCTGACAGTAAACCTCATGCTGGGATAAGAGCTTCCAGGCTTAGAGAATCCACGAAGGGCTCTTTACAGTAAGCAGTCAGCAGCGACACAGACAGCAGACCCTGAGATGTCCACAACATGACATGAACCAAAGATTCAGTATAATTCACCACAGTGGAATTCAATGGCTCTTAATGAAGTCTGAGCTGAATAAAACAAGAATAAAACAGAGGAAAACAGAACTTGATCTCTATCCAGAGACTGCAAAGCCTGGACAGACAAAAATTAAAAGGAGTTTAAAAAAAAAAAAAGGCTTGTATTCATGAAGGCAGATGGATTTCTTTAACTGAACACTGTAATAAAAGCAAAACAAGAAAGAGTACACATTCAACTCAGCATGTGGAGTTTCTTCAAAATTCAAACGAGGACAACATTCTGGCATGCAATCACCATCATATCAAACTTATTGGGAGGTAATTGAAAGCATACTCCAGTCCAGGTCTGACATCAATTCCTGCTACTACACTAGCTTTAACCTTGCAGCAGTTTATCAAATGTCTTACAGAGAAGTTATGTTGCATGACAAAGTCGTATGTGCAACAGAAATCCGTCCATCCTATGCATCCCTAACATCTGCTCTGCATCTGGCTCTGATAACAGGAACATATATAGACAGTGGGCATTCTGCAGTTCCCAGCAGCACCTCTAAAAAAAAAAACAACTTTACAGCTTCATAGTGATACAATACACATCAAGCAAACATCCTTCAAAGCAGTTAGCCACAGAAAAAAAAATCACCTGTGCCCTTTTTTCATAAATTAAAACATGTGATATGAACACAAAAACTGCATTTATATTTAGAATTCCTCTGCTTTTAAAACGGCTCCAGTGCGGTTATGTTTATGATTTGATATCAGAACAGGCCTTACACGTTCCACGTTCCACCTACTAAACCAGAGTTAGTGACGTACAAGAAATGGAACGCTGTTCATTTTTAACAAGGTATTATGTCAAAAATACAAAAGTGAAATTAGCCCTTTTCACTTTACAAAAACATTGCCTGACAACAAAGATATGATGTGAAAGAGACCATTCAAATATGCAGACAAAAAAATACGTTTGTCTTTAACCCCTGAGCTCTGGAAAAAGTTAGTTGAAGAAAATTAATAACTAACTGGTTGTTTCTAAAACCAAAGTGGTGGTCTCCTTGTGGAGGCTGCAGTTGTTCTGTTTTAACCATCAGGTCAGATCCTCTGGGACTGAATTCCAAGGCTTAATGCCAGTATTTGAACCAAAGCTCGGCATGAGGAAAAACACTCACTTCTACAGTAAATAGGAAGACAGAATACTTCTCCTGCAGAGGGGTTTAACTTCCAAAAGATTACAGGAAAAAAAATACACAGTAATTCAGAACTAAGAAATAATCTCTGTTGGAACAACTTGTAGAACTTCACTCGTGCATTTGAGGGAATTACTTTTGTTTAGAAGGAGTAATGTAACTATAAAAACTAAAACTAAAAGTCATACAAGCACTAAGATAGTGAGTTTAGATGGGTCTTCAATTTGAAGCACAATTTTCAACACTATCCAAGCAACTATCACATTAATGTACAGACTCCAATGTCCGTTTCATGTCAGTCAGTCGAGGCTCACTCTTGGAAGACACATACATGTCCAGGACTAGTTTCCATATCTGGACATCCAGCCAAGACCAATTCTGATAAATCAATTCTAAATGTCAGTGAACACCGAGAACTGGCTCAAAGTTTAAAGGCCTTGTTTTTGTGGTGGCTTAATGACAAGCACAAGTGGTGCTCCCTTTCAAATTCCCTGTGTCTGTGGTATTTTGGTGCCCAGCGCACACAGTGCACAGGTGGAAGGAGAGGCACAAACAGGTAGGAGGTTCATTAAAACAAGGCAATGCAATGAGAGTTATTTTGGTAGAACCTGGGTCTTTGTGCTTTAATTCGTCTGTTTAATTTCACATGGAGGCCAATAATGGATTTGAAGGTGGTAGTTGTGTGTCAACCATTTAATTTGAAAAGCATGCAACACTCATTACATAACAAGTCTCTGAGCTAAAATAAAAAAATCTCACTGTCAGGTCTGCAGCTGCTGGCAGAAGCCTAGAGCTAGCGGGTGGCTATGTCAAAACACACAGCTCTCAGCGGTGGGTTAATACATCATGTCACTTGTCAGCCAGACCCATGCAGACCAAGACTGTTTTACGCCTAGCCAGGTGGTCCACTGAGTCGAAAGCTGCTCTGCAGTCAAATGGGCGTCTGTGTGTGGAGTAAATTCACTGACGTATGTTGTTTTGTCTAGGCTGGCTTCAGTCTGCCATTACGTATCACTCGCTTACACCTGTCACCCTAAAACCCAGCTCACAATCACATTGACCGCAGCTGTCAGAAGAAATAAGCCAGAAAAATGTTTACCGTCATGATGACTGTGTTTACATGAGTGAAAAGTGGTGGGTTTGGAGCAGGCAACCTCAAGGATTACACCACACAGGTTTAGTGGTTTAACCAGTTTGCTGAAAAATAGCATTTTACAATTTAAACCTTCCCCAACAAAGGAATGAAGTATTTTTATAGCATTTTTTTGTTGTTGTTGCTTTTCATTTGAGGGTCTAAGCAGAGAGGGTGTTATATTTTGTCCATACTATAAAGCCATCTGAGATAAAGTTGTGATTTTAAACTGTATAAGTATAACTAACTTGACAAGAAAGTGTGAAAGTGTCCAAATAGAACAAAAAGACAAAAATTGGATAATAATATAAGAATACAAATTATACTATTTTTATTTTTTAGAGCACTGTCACTAGAAACACTGATTTTTTATTGTGAAGCAGAAAATGTATCAGAGATTTTAGCACTGACTGCGCTCATTCGTCAATCTATGCCTCCACAAAGCTTGGTCATTTTTGAAAGTGGCTCCGTTTCCAATACTGCAAAGAGTAAAGGAACAAGTTGCAGGCAATAGACTACACACCTCAAACTCATCAGCAAGGTAACCAACTTCTGTTATTGTTCTCTGCTGTTGTGTGGAAAACTACTCACGCCATGCCCAGCATGAAATCAGGCGGTTACTTTTATTTTTTATTAAAACAACGTGAGTTTGTTTGGTTGCACTGTAAACAGATGCAACAGTTGCCCCTTTCATTGCATTTGATTTTTAGTAATGGCGATAAAAGCACACACTTTCAGATATTCTCTCCTTGAAAGCCTCCATGGTGTTGCACAATGTTTTTTATGAAGGTTCCTATTTTGTTTGTATTGTGCACATGCACAAGGACACACACACAAGCAAGCATCAAAATACACATTCCCACGGCAGGTTTAATGCATACATTTGATAAACAGCAATAATCGGTAAACCAGACGGCAAGCTAGTAAATACATTGGAACATTGCAGGATTTAAAATATTGAAAAACTGGCTTTCCAAGTGTTTTACATAAGGAAGGAAATGCATTCAGCATGTGTGTGTTAGACCTCAAGGTTACACACAATGTGTTCTGGTGAAACACTGAATGTAAACATAACTTTCTTTGTTTACAAGAAAACTCTATGGGGCACCTTTAAGGGGTGCACAAACATTACGATTGGAAGGCCATTTGAATTTTTGATTTAGGCACTTCAACTAACTGGACCAAGTCAGACCAGGTCCAGTATATACTGGACTAGTTAATGTTGACAGTTGGGTGTCTGATGAAATTCTCTCTTGTCCAACTTTCTACACGGAGTTTACAGTCCTTGTTGTTCCTCATGTATCGAACGGTTTCCAATATATGTCCATCTATATCTTGGGGCCAAAACACAATGATTTTCAAGCTTTAAAAAAAGGCTTACTCATGTTCCCAGACACATTGAGCAAGTCAGAATAATTTGTGTTTAGTGTGTTGTTATGGGTGGCTTTCCCCATTGACTTGCTTTATTGTGCAGTGGACTACCAGTGAAACCACCCTGACAGCCCAAACTCTGGCATAGAAAATTAGTGACAGTAAAAACATTCTCCAGTTACTGGACCTCTTCCCAGAGTCATAAAAGTTTAAAAGGTGTGCATAATTGCTAACACACCTGTAACAGTCTGGGCTCATGTTCCTTGGATGTTTATATCTGGGCCCCCTTCTTTTTCCTATCCTCTTGAATGTTGAAATACTCACATGTTTTCTATTGAACTGTTTTGCTGTTAAACTTCAGTCTTTGCTCTTTTGCTCTGCTTGTTTATAGAGAAGTACTGTCTCTTATCCTTTTTTCCCCCCTTCTTTCGATTCACCATGTCTAGGGACACCAAAATAAAAAAAAGCAAATTCTTTAGAACTGCTCTGGGGAAGCCCAACATCTCTCTGGTTTGACAACCAAGGTTGAAATCAACCCAAGAACAGCTGGACCTCAACAGCTGTTGAAAAGACAGAGTGAACAGAGTCTTTTCATTTTTGTTACTGAGAATCTCTTGGCCTTTCTGCTTTGGAAACTTACCCATACTTTTTTGCCATTTCCCAGTAATTCTGTTTCTGATTCGTTTCTGGCATGTTTTTGTGTTTATCATATTGGCAGTTATTTATTGATGTGTTATTGCCTATACAGCACTGCATAACTCCTTCGCTGTAGAGGTCTGATAAATATTAAACCACAGAGATGCATTAATTAAAGAGAAGAAAAGCTGACATATGTTCTCTCAATATTTTCCATCATTGTTCTGGTTGGAGGTAATTCAGACCACCGAGAACCTGTTTACCCTTTTCTGTCATATTCAAGAGCATTTTTGTTTTGTTCATCAACCAATAAACTCAAATAGGCCTTTTTACAAGTTGACAATTTATATGACATTGAGATACTTGAGTCTCTTAAAGGCAGCAACTCACTCTGAAGAGGGCAAATTCACTGTTTTACAACAGAGTGCCTTGACCTCAGATGTGGTCATGAGCTTTGGGGTATTCTTCACAAAGGAGGGCAAGATGTACGGGGAGATCGACAGGCGGATTGGTGTAGTGTCAGCAGTAATGCAGTATTGTACCGGACTGTAGTGGTGAAGAGGGAGCTCGGCCTGGAGGTGTAGCTCCCGATCTGCTTCACCTGCAGCCATGAGCTCTGGGGTAATGACCAAAAGAATGAGATCTCTGTACAAGCAACCTAACGTTGTGTTCACAAAGAAAACAAAGTGAATTATTTGTGCAGCGTGATTACATGCAAAGTAAATGCAAAGAGAAATATTTGTGTACTTGAACGCAAATTGAGTTTCGTCATTTGAGGATTTATTTTCTCGCTTCTCAACCTGTCAGCAGCAGAGAGCCACAGAGGTGCCGATCTCCACTGTTGTGATTGTCTGTGCTCACAGAGCGCTATTCATATTTATACAGAGACTGTTGTGATGGAAATTATGTTTTACTTGAATCCTTTTATTTCAGAAGACTCACTGATATGATAAATTCCAGAAAACTAGACAAAAAAAATAACTTAGGGAAAATGTAAGCGAGGAAGTTGGACTGCCTGGTAAGTTCTGAAAATGCGTGTTGCTCGATTTCACCCATTGGTTGTACTTCACTATAAAACAAGTTAGCATAGTATATCACCTTAGGATACCTCACAAAGAGCTGTAGGATGTGGATGGGGAGAGAAACATCTTGGCTACATTAGGGTTGGGTTATGTTCAAACAAAGATAGTTTGTCGTTGTGTTGTCTGACCGAACTATGAAATCAAATGTTCATAGTTGTTCTGGAAGGTAACACTCGAAGCCGAAGTGAAAAGTCGGTAGCAGATTTGTTTGTGCAAATTTTGCATTAGATACAAGTCACCAATAAGTCAATTTAATTTTTTTGTTTTCATTTTTATGGTTAAATGTTTAAACTTCAACGTCAACTTTATTATTATCATCCCAAAGAAAATGTTGTCTGCAGGCAGGTAAATATGCGCACAAGTCACAGGAATACACTGATGACAATAAACAGCAACAATCAGAAGTCAAAGGCACAGTCTAAAACATATTCATGAAAATAAATTAAAAAATTAAGACCAACCTGGTATCTGAACTGTTTCAGTGTATGCCAGATAACTGCCAAGTTCCCTGTTTGATTCCAGCGGGGGACCACTGTTGTGTGTCATTCTGTACACCTCTCTGACTCTCTCCCTGTTTTATGCCTCTTCACAGTCATGTGTCCATTAAAGGCAAAAATTCCCCAAAATATTAAAAAACACAAAATAGACGTATAGCAAAAAAGTAAATGTCTTAATCTGATGTTGCACCTGTGTGTGATGTTGGTCAGTTGTGTAAAATTAATATTAAAGGTTTGGGGCACCAAAGAAATATTACACAAATACAGCCAGTAGGCCTTATAAGAGACTTTTGATATATTAAGGACAACTGAAGATGATTATGAACACAACAAGCAACTCCCAAACTAATCCCATTTCTAACATGATTGTTATTGATCAGTTTATTCATGCAATCAAGGATAAGCATGAAAGTGTAAAATTCATATGACTGATTGAGGGAGTGTTGTTAATAGTAAATTCTGCCTGATATTACTTCTCTATTTCGAAACTAATTCCACATATACAATGAATACAAAGGACTGTGGCACTGTTGGTGTTGCTCCACCTGTGAAGTTATGTGAAACAACCAAATAAATGTTTCATATCAGAAAGCAGAAAAGAAAAGCAAAAATGTTCAAAGATGAGAAACATCTGAACTTCTGAACAACATTCTCATTCAAGATACCTCAACTTCAGGAAGGAAGCAGTAAGTAAACCAAATGCTAGAGGGACTGTCCTGTCCTGGCTCCAGTCTCACGAACAGAATCCTCAGTTGGTTTATGTAGAGCACCTTCTGTCAGAGGCACAGTCTAAATCACTTTTATTCCAACAGGACACTCATTTAAGTCTATGCTTCATGTATAGTGAAGCATATGTTAGTCCATGCCCACAATCCTAAAAGCTTCTGAAATTTAGCTTTCATGTAAAATGAACCTTTAAACTCAAGACAACTGCAAGGTGGCTTAAGGCACACTTAATCTGTTCAAAGTACATATTCACATTACTTCATTCCCATAACCACAGTAAGGAGCCGCCTCCTTGATGATACTGCTGTAATTTCACTTACAGTTGGGTGACAAATTAAAGTAAAACCTATCACAAAGTGTGTAACTTTGCAGTCCAATATGCCCATGCTGACCCCTGTCCACTGCTAAAAGTGCGTACAATGGGAACGTGAGCATCAGAACTGGGCCATTGAGCAATGGAAGAATGTGGCCTGGCCTGATGAATCATGTTTCCTTTACATCACGTGGATGGCCAGGTGCGTGTGCATCGCATACAAGGGGAAAACATAGCACCAGGATGGACTAAGGGAAGAAAGCAAACTGGCACAGGCGATGTGAGGGTTTGCGTAATGTTCTGCTGGGAAACCTTGGGTCCTGTAATTAACGTGGATGTCACTTTGACATGTCCTACCTACTGAAATATTGTAACAAAACATGTACACCCTTTAGTGGACACTGTTTAGGTTGTTGGATGGCTATGGGATGTGCTGGACAAACAAGTCTGATCGATGGATCCCCCACCTCCGACTTATAGGATCTGCTGCTAACGTCATGGTGCCAGAATCCACAGCACACCTTCACAACTGGTCAAGCCTACCGCGGAGGATGGCAAGCACTGCAACAACCGCAATGTTCATACTTTACACTTCAGGACATGTTAAATTAATAAATTAGTTCTTCAAAAGTTCCACAACTGTAACAAGCTCTGTAACAGTTCAAGGGGAATCGCCAAGGGCTGTACGTGACTTGACTTCAAACTTGAAGGCTGTAAGTGTCGCCGTGTTTTTTGTATGCTAACTTGGCGTTAGCATACGACTCCTCTCACAGAAAGTCATACAGATTCAACTATTGGTCAGTCGAAAGTAATCACATAAATTTTACCCTATAATCAGTGTCTGTCTAACAGCTGCTAAATGTGTTGTCTGACCAATGGCTACTATAATAACCAAGCCAGTGAAGAGAAAAAAACAAAACACTCATTCAGCCTAATGAAAGATAGGTTGGTTATTATGAGTCGTTGCCGAGTGGCCAGGCAGAGACCACAGACATTCCTCCTGACGAAACACTAGCACTGTGGTTGTCAACTTTCAATTTTTCTGCTTTCTCTGCAGTTCTAGCTGTGCGTATTTTTTCCTGTACACATTTAAGGGACATATAACAGAGACAATTGACACTTTATTCTCTCTGTGACTTTTACCACATGAGCCTTTTTTGGTGTGTCTGCCTCTCTCTGTACATACTGTCTGTGTCTGTGTGTCTCTCTCTCTCACTAGTGGGTGGTCAGGGAAGGGTTAAGTGCTCTCCTCTATAAACTCTGCTTTAAGAGTCTGCTGGAAGCTACTGGTTCAGCCTTTAAATACAGTCATTTGAGACATCCCAACAGGGGCTCATAGCAGACTGCAGCTGCTGACCCAAAACTTAGGCTTTAAGGAGAGCTGGTGTGTCGGCATCACACTGCTTTGGACAGCATGAAGGCTGTCTTATTCACCTGTATACTGGTGCCGTGGCTGGTGGCAGCCTCGGCCAGGAGGTTTGACCAGGATTCACAGTTGATAACGGGATCTCTACCTGGCAGGGAGCTGAATGGATACGTGCGTGACCACAGTGACTATTTGAAATCAAGGAGGGCTAGGGTAAGAACATTATTACTTAAGTGATGCATCTCTACCAAAATATATTCTGTTTAAAAACTCTGACAATTGCATTTATATATATTACGTATACACATTTTCCACAAGTAAACAGTTTTGATCAGTTTGTTTTTGCCTTTTACTTGCAGCATGACTTCAGAAGACAATCCTTACATTTGGTTGGTTGTCACTTTAACATAATACTTAAAGGTGATAAGAATACATTTACCACAACTACCATTAAATTAAAAACAAACATTCTACTTTTGTCACATTAAAAATGAGCACAGAGACACTACCAAGATTTTGGTCAAACCAGACAAATTTTCTCTTATCAGGGAAATGTCTGCTAGCAGATAAGATTAGAAAGATGTAATGATTCAGATGCAACATACAGATAATAGTTAATAGATAGATAATAGTTTGGATTATTCAAAATCAATTATGCATGCACATTATTCCAAAAACTGATATTCCACTTCAGTGTTTAGTCAACTAATTTGTTTTCTCCAACTTGCAGACAACAGAATCTGTCAAACTGTCAGCACTCGACTTCACCGTCCTCCGCCAAGAGATAATTCATTCAGTTCACAGTTTCCACACACACGCACATGCACACACACACACACGTCTAACTTCTTCTTCCAACAGACAAACCTGACCCTGAATGAACCACACTAACCCTTAACTAACCACATCTAACCTCTAAGAAATATTTGGACAAACCAAAACCAAAGTCTGGTCTGCTTCGTCCTTTGGGAAACACTTGCAGAAAGTGAAAAACCCACAAACAATCCAGAAAATAAAAGGGAAAGTGAGAGCAAAAATGGCTATTAAACATAACTTCAATTTAAAGTCACTAAAAATTTAATGTAGGACCAGCTGTTTTTTATACAAGACTCTGTCAGTGCCAGACTGTGCAGAGGTCCAAAAATCCTCAGGCTGAAGGATGAAATGTATCACAAGCTCCAAAGGTCTAAAGGCTTCTGGGGTCAGGGGCTAAGAATGCACAAATCAAACAAACACATGGACCGATGTGACTACAAAAACACTTCTGTAAAGATGTACTGACCAGATATCAGACATCGGAGCCAGCAGCTCACGACAACAGTGAAAGTCATCACCACAAAATAAAGATGAAACAATCTCTTCAACACTGCAACAATATAGAATCATACACACCACAGCAGTTAAGGCTGTGGTCAGTCGTCACCAAGTAGCCAGCTCTGGAATATAATGTGGACTGCTATAGAAAGCTCTCCAATATATCGCCAATCGCCAATATATCCTGGCCATCAACATCAGATGTTTGATAATGAATTGCCCTGAGTGGAACAGACAAACAGCAGAATTGTGTGACAAATTGCAGCTTCCTCATTCATTTCCATCAGACCACTGTGTTGGCAAACAGGGGGGCCAGATACTGAGGTTCGGGCCAAAACAACCAGCAAAAAAGTTGAATCTGACTTTTGCGGAAACATCAGCCAACAATGTACAGCATTCACCAATCTAATTCATCCAAGCACACATTTCTGGTAGATGGCTTACGTGTAATTCTACTGATCACCTGGATGATAACTTGCCGGTGTTGAAAAATTCTGGTCATTATAAATTACTAAACATTGTTTTGGTGTTGATAAACCTTTGAATTCATGGATCTGTTACTGAAACTGAGGCCGAATGTCCTCTTCTCAAATGTACTTCAAGCAATATGCCCGCACCAACACAGACTCTTGTGTTGTTTTCTGTTTTTAAAAAAAAACAAAACACCACTTTTAAACACAATGGTGTTTACGTTCTGCATGTCCACTTAGCTGTAGTTTATTAGCCCCAAAGGGTCTCTAACAGACTAAATTTCTTGTTCACCAATTCTTATTAACACATCCAGTTTTTCAGATTACTGGTACTATAGCACAATACAATCACCATCAGTGTGTGAACAGCATATTCCAAATAAAACTGTGGGTTTATCCCAGTCTACATGCCTGTGGCTGTGAGATAAAATTGTCCAACTGTTGGTGTCTCTCATTTTCTTTAGTTCAACCATTTAATCAAACCTATCCAAAACCAAAGCACCTAGGTTTACAAGCACAATTAATTTTGTATTTTACCTCAGTATATGCTAGTGTTACCGACTCCAGGCTGAATCAACCAGAATGTAGTACAGATATTTTGTCTGTTGGTTTCCACCAAACTGTATCAAATTTGACACAGTGCAATGTGTTAGCAATGGCATTTTTCCCAAACTGACCTACTAACCCTGGCTGGGTAAATGTTTTGCTCTAGCCAATGAACTGGCCGGTATATGAACAGGCCGTGTTTTCTCCTGCAGAGGGCGCTGCCTCTTGCGGATGAGCCTGATGACAGCCCAATCTCAGAAGGAGACGCCTCTGGTAAGAGAAAAATCAGTTTACCTTTGCTACATTCAAAATGGCATTGTTTTTATTTTTCAGGCATGCGGCAGGAGCCTTTACAAAGTATGTACCATTGCATGCAGTATTCGATACAATGGGACATATTATTTTTAACATTTTGCGTTGAACTTTGACCCTCTTGCTCATACTCATGCTGTGGAGACCATTGTGGGTCAGAACAGTCAGAAAAGCATGGTGTCTTGCATACTGCAAAATGCGACCAGAGGAATACTATATATGACATTCTATATATTGGGGCATACTAAATCTTTTTCTTGCATACTTAGTATGGTAGTGTGGGTATTGGTACGAGTCCCTTGTGCCCACCTAGTCATACACACAAAATTTTAAATTATAGGGTAAGAAAATGCTATTCAATTGTTTTGATTCACTCGTTTATGGTTTAAATTTACATTAATTCATTTAGCTGACACTTTTAACCAAAGCGACTTACAATTGCTATACATGTCAGAGGTCGCACGCCTCTGACATGTATAGCAACAATGGGTTACGTGTCTTGCTCAGGGACACAATGGTGGATGTCTCACAGTGGGAATCGAACCCAGGTCTCACACACCAAAGGCAAGCATCTTATTTATGCGCCATCACCACCCCAGGTTTGAAAACAAACTACAGATTTCTCAGAAGAAGTTCATCAGAATTTTAATGGGTCTGAACCGTAGAGCACTTGTTGGCAAACAGCAATTACCATAGCTGGGTTGGTTACCTCTAAAGTGTGGTTCATAATTTGTATCTCAATCATTTTGTAGAGATTGGGGAACTAGTACTTACCAAGATTTATCACCAACATACGTACTTGTTCCTTTCTGTTCTGGGGAACTGGAATAAGCTATTTTTGCACATAAAAATACTCAACTATTTTAAAAGAGAATCAAATTATAGTGTGTGGAAAACTTGGGACTGTAAGCTCATCCTCCTAGTTATAATCATGTCAAGTGAAGTCGTTTGTATTTTGAGTGGTGACGAGTGCTTTACAAAACAGATTTGAAATAAATCGGTAATACGTAAAGGTAAAAGGTATAGATAGGTAAATAACTGCAAGACAAAGTTAATAAAATGTTGTAGTTATAATAATTAAGAGGACTGCAAAGTGAAAAAGGTGAAAGAGAGGGTCTTAGTACCAGTTAAGGCTAAAATGTTGCAGTCTGGGAGAGGAAATGTAATACGCTCACCTATGGACTTTGATCAACTACTCCTTAGGATGCAAACTGTGGATATTGGAGATCTAAGCTGCCTTTAAAACCAAATAAAAATAATTTTATATTTCACTGATATACAGTGTAGAGAGGCCAGTACAGGGACGATTTAGCATCTCTGCTTAGTACTAGTAAGGAGTCTCGCTGCTGCATTTTGAATTAGTTAAAGGTGAGCTAGAGATGATTGACACCTACATAAAGAGTTTATTTTGTACCATTAAATTCTTTTAAACTAAACAGGCAGAAAAATGTGGGTTTGAATGATGCTTGTGTCCAATGAAGCAGGTCTGTTAGAACTGATGAGTTGAATAACCGATTAGTCTATAAACAGAAAATGAATAAACAGCTATGTTGATACCTACTTCCAACGTCACAAATCTGAGGATTTTCTGCTTTTTTTGTCTTTCAAGATGAACTGAATTTCCTTTGATCAGACAAAACAAGACATTTGAACACATAACCTTTTAACATTTTATAGACTAAACTATTAATCAACAATAGCAAGAAATGGTTAAAATAAATGTAAACAAGACCGTAAACGATTATTCTGAAGACGGCTTGATGTTTGTGTGGTGCCTGTCTGTTGCAGACCTGCCCACCTGCCTGCTGTGTGTATGTCTGACTGGTTCAGTGTACTGTGAGGAGGTCAGTCCAGACATGACCAGTGTTCCCACCCTGCCTAAAGAGACAGCCTACCTGTATGCCCGTTTCAACAAGATCAAAAAGATCAGCACTAAAGACTTTTCTGAGATTGGTAAGTTGGAGGTGAATGCTTTGCCAAATTCTTTGATTAGATATTTTATTATGTAGAGAAAGCCAATTGTGTTAAAGGATCATTACACTACTTTTACAGGTTAAGTGTACTAGTCGTGGTTGGTCCTAGTCAACCTGTAAAACCAGTTGTATAATGCCTGACTTGTGATGGTGTGATAGTGATGTGTTCACAGCTCGCTCATGGGGACTACCAATTTATAGCAGAAAGCCTGCCTAAACTAGATATTACTATTAGACAAATATAAAGAAGTTAAACACATAATCTAGGTTAAAAGCAACACATTTGCAGCTGCCAAATACAGGAAGAATATCATGACTGTACTGAATATGTAGATTAACAGGCTTATAATATCACTGCCCCATCATCTGACTAAAATTAAATTTGTGATTCCATTAAATTCATATGTTCCTTATGTGCATTCTTATGGCATCTATGACAATTTTATCCTTATTCTTTCAGCTTTTCAACATTAAAAGCCAGTGGCACTGAATAAGTGGTTACCACTTCAAAGAATCTTATTCATTTATTTAACACATTCAAAAATGTTCCGAACATTTTTCTAAATTAACTTCATATAGCAACAAAATGAAAAATCCATTCTTGCCATATAAATTGCTGTATCTTAACTACGGCTTCAGTTACCAGCATTAACTGAAAACTCACCACATTACCTGCACCCAAATAGCAAAAGGTGGGGCAGAAAATGTCCAAAAGAAAGAAATGTACCCTAAGGTTATAATAACGAAATTCATATTAAACTCCATTTGAATACCAGAATATCTGCTCATAATAATTACCCTAACATAAAACAGAAAAATTAAACCATTTCTTTTAACAGCTGTGACCGGATGTGTGAAAAAGAAAAAATAACTACAGCCTATAAAACATTCTGCAGGATCCTGCAAGAAAGGTGATATCAATGATATACATTTTCCTTTCAGAAATAAATTAAAAGACATCACAATTTTGGGAAAAGGGAAATGTTCAGTGGAAAATTAGATACAAGGAGTTCAATTTGTTGTGGATGTGAGCGAGTAAAGAGCTTTGCACCACTGATAAACAATATCCTGGGGGAAACCCTGCCCCTAATGAGAAACATCAGTGTTTTATATTAGCTGTTCAGACTCACTGGCTACAATTATAATAACTGATTTTTATCCCCATCTAATCAACAGTGACCCTGAAGAGGATTGACCTGACGGGAAACCTGATCTCAGAGATTGAAGACGGCGCGTTCTCTAAGCTAACCCTTCTGGAGGAATTATCTCTGGCTGAGAACAAACTGGTCAAACTTCCTATGCTCCCTGCCAAACTCACATCCTTCAACGCCAACCACAACCTCCTCAAAACCAAGGGTGTCAAAGCCAATGCTTTTAAGGTACACACCAATTATCAACTCTCCCAACTATTTCAATTAGGCGTATCCCATTCTGATCTAAAAGGAAAAAAAGACTTTTTTTCTTTAAAATGAAGAGGACTATTTGTTGCCAAGTTATCTTCAGAGCGATACAGACGAATGAACAAAGGCTTCAATGATGAAACTGTTAAGAGCTCTGGTAATGATTTCAGACTGTCCACATCTTGTACTGTGTCCTGTGAATATCATATGCAACGTACTACAGGATATGATGCAACAACACTTCAGGCGACTGTACAACATTTTACAGACAACCATAACAGGAAAGCTTTGATGGATCCAGAACTTTCAGACCTATATTAGTCAGTTCACTCATAATTCAACAGTAACATTTTGGGAAATTTTGGGAGTTACATGTTGGAACTATTTCTTGAAAGTATATCCATCCGCCCAGTTCTTCATTGCAGCAGCACCAGCGATAGTGTGGCTTTTGGTTATGGTCTCTGTACTGGCACAACAGCATGCTCTGTGAGACAACAAGACTTCAGGAAGCTGTACACAGACATTACACCTGGTTGAACAAGAAATAGTTGCAGATCCTAACTCCCCCTAAAACCACATATCTGTATGTGCATTAAAGAGACGAGATGCAGCGTGTTAATTAGTGAGTCTTCAATCGAAGCTAACCACATCCTGACTCCAGCTTCTTACTGAATGTACAGAATGTAAAGCATATTTTCCAAAATGTTAATGGATCCATTTAATTTATAGAAGGGCTGCACAATTAATCCAGGTATTATCAAAATTCAATTTGGCCAAGTGCAATTTCCAAATAGCAGAAGCTGACAAAACCTAGGTATTGTAGTGCTGCAGAGAAACCGAGGCCCACAAATCTTGTTCTCCAGAAGTACATACAATACATTGTTTGGAACAGACTCCAACAAATTTCAGCTTCATCATGATTAAATGTTTTTTTCCAGTGAAAATGAAAATTTTAATATCTGTTAAAATAATGGAAATCTGATTTTTTAACCATATAGTGCATTCCTAATTCATAGTCACAACTTTGCTATTCCTAAAGTAAATCTGGTTTATAGCCAGTTATGCTGTGTATATTTTCAGCAAGTAAACTTCATTTACCACACAGTGTAAGGAAAACTAACAACTGTTAAATCTACTGAGTCTCTATGATGTGAATTTGTTTCCCCAACAGAAAATGACCAAGCTGATCAACCTGTTCCTGGCAAATAACCAGCTGGAAGCTGTTCCACACATCCCAGACAGTGTTAGGATCTTACATCTTCAGGTTAGTACATTTTACTGCTAAATATGCACAAATAAAGTGACTTCAGAAACTACTCACACCCACCAGTTGGTGTGCAAGTTTACGGACACATTCATTAATTCTTTTGCTAGAATGTACTAAGATTTTAATCAATATATTGAATTTTTTTCACCTAATCCTGAGGATTCTGTCTCTACCAGCTAAGATTTAATTATCTGTTACATTCTTCACTTTGTTTCTATTTCCTCCAGAACAACAACATCACTGATGTCAACATAGACACCTTCTGCAGGTCCAATGACACCTACTACCTACGGCCGAGTCTCAGTGAGGTCCGTATGGATGGCAACCCCGTGGTGCTGTCTAAGTACCCCGACAGCTTTACCTGTATGAAGGTACTACCTGTCGGACGGTATCGCTGAGGAGGCAGAAACTTTACTGTAGCCCCTTTGTTGCTGATGGTGCAGTTCTTTCACAACAGAGTGCTGGGCAATCCCATGACATTATAGATTTTGAGGTGCTGGTCCCATGGTAGGGATAACAACGTCAATGTTTTTACTTACCTAACCGACAAACAGCTTGTGACATTGTCAGGTCAAAATGACACCATTCACTGGACTGAAAGTGTAGAATTGAAGGAGTTTCTCTACTCTGGCCTTCTTTTGTTGTACTGACTCGTAGGGAGTACCAGATATTTTAATAGCAGCAGAAAGATGCACATAAGAGTTGTTGTTGTTGTTGAGTCATAGTCACATGAATTGGTCCAAATCTACCCAAGAAGAGATGTGAAGACCTCAATATGCTTCAAACTAACTGGTTTGTCTGACCATGTCAGAAATCAGTGCTTCTTCTTGTTATGAATATCCTAACTGAAAAGCCTGCAGTCATTGCCTCCTTGTAGCTGCATTGCACTGCGTCTCTGTTGTCTCTTTACAACAACTCTGTCTTTTGAATCATGTGTTACACTCAAGAAAAGTGATGGAAGAGCTTGACAAAGAAGTTCAAACTCCACCTACTTTCACACATAGGCAGGGTTTGTAAGAGTTCTGTTTCAGACAACAAAAACTGACCAAAGCCTTCGATAGTGCCTTTGGATAGAAGGCTTCAGAGTCTCTTAATGCATTTGACATACACTTTGTTTGAAGCACTGACCATGGGACTGTAAGTGACAGATAAATTTAGGCCACCTGTTCAAAAGACACCATAACCTTCTTAATGTCCTTTCCACAAGTTACATAATGCCAGTAGAACTGATGTAATGCCTTGAATGAGTGGAGAAGCTTCACATACCTCTACGACAGTCCAATTTATTGTTTCATTTTGATCTGATGCTGTACATTGATGAATGACGCTACGCAAGCTGCTTGTGACATTGAACCAACACATATGCAGTCACAAGCCAACAGGCTTGTTTTTAACTTCCTGTACCTATTAGTTTAAAACACAACAGGCCAATTTTTCACACACACTGAAGTCAACTCAAGCATTTTGTAACTACAACTATTAATACTAAAGAAAAATATATAATTCAAGATAAGTTACAATCTTGTATTTGTGTAAAATCTCTAATTGAGGTTTTACATGAAATTAACGACAAACTGTTTTAGAATACTACAATAAGTAAAACGTCAAACAGGTGCTTTTAAAATGACCCACATGTTTCTCTTGCCTTGCTAAGCCAGATCACCATTTTTACCTTGCACAGTATGGGTCATCTGGAATTTCATTTGGACAAAAGTGCGTCGATCATGTGTATTAATGCTTTTGCATGCTTCATTTTAAAATTTCCAGACTAAAAGTGTTTGAGAAAATGAGTTTGTGAGAATTTGGCTGGCTTTGAGACTAACACATTGCAGAAACAATAAACGTTTTGAAAACAAGTTGACATACTGTCACCACTGAAATTAAATGTTAGTTTAATAAACAGCCCATGGTTTTAGATGTTTTTGGGTGAAGCACATTCCAATCTGTATTTCTTGTAGTTAATATTTTAGTCCTGATAAGAGTAGGAGAGAAGATGCAACAGTCTCTTAGAAAGAAAGATTATTACATGACAAAACGGAAAATGGAAAATAGCCTGTGAGCATTTTTAAAATTTCTCATTACATTAATTGTCTATTCCTTTGAGACGTCTTGCTCGTCAGACTATTGATCCCAGATGATACAGACAGCTGATAAACATTAGATTGTCCTGGAGTGCCAGCAGCAATGGCCTGTAAATGACTCACTGAGTGTTCTCTCAGAAAATAAACACAACACTGTGGGGTTTTCATCTGCCATTGTGTGAAGTGATTTCATTTTTATTATTGCATTAAAATTCCTCTACACAAGAGCTATGGCCAGACGTGTCCAACTGCAGGCTTTCTTAAGCATTTTGTGCCTTAGCTTCACTTTGTTTTTTTAATTTATAGACTCCAGTTGAAGTGAACTGGGGAGTGATGTATCTATGAACTATAGTAATGTGAAAGTTACTCCTTTTTATTTTGTCTGCTTTAAAATGTCTTGCTTGTGTCCCTAACTCTTTGCTTCCAGTAATAAAAATTACTTTATAAATGATTACTGATGTGAATAAGACAGTGGTGTACAGGAAGATGTGTATGTGACATGATATTGTAATAAAGTTAAACTTTTTTAATTAACATGTGTTTGGAATCATTGTTGTAGTCAGTTTAATATGTAAGGGATAGTGTTTCTAATATTTAAGCTAAAGTATGTAAGTAGCCTAAACAGCACTGAGGGCAAAACCTCCATTGTTAGAATTACCGTATATGTCGGTCAACAACAGTACCAAAATGTTGTTTGAGGTAATTTTGAAACTGTGTCTTCGTTATACTGCTTGTCCACAAGAGAGCATGGCAGAGCGTATTTTTACACTGTGAAATGTCCACTTCAGTACATACCATCAGAATTACTTCAAAAAGGCAAATATTTAATATATATTGTTGTCGAATTTTTAAAACTCTCAAATACAGATGTGAACCATAACATACTACTACTACTACTACTACTACTACTACTACTACTACTACTACTACTACTACTACTACTACTACTACTACTACTACTAATATCATTAGAGCTGTAGATTTTGGTCCTTGCAAAGTGCTGAAACCGATCTTCATCTTTAAACCCACAATTAGTACAACAAAAACACTATCCCCATTGCTGACTGTAGAGTATGTGCATGTTTGTGCACCAGAGACGTTTAACACTAATACTATTATGTCCTCAATGGAGAAATGCCAATCAGTGATTGGCCACATGCTTTTAAATGTCTGCGGTTTGTAACTGCTACATGGCCAACTATCATCTGTAGAGCTGCAGTGACTGGCTGGCTAATATTGTGGTCTACCACCAACAAAAATGTTAAAATTCCTGGCCAGGATTGTATGTGAATTCTTTGTGATTTATATCTTTATTTGTTTATTCCTCTAAATACATGTTTATGTCTGTGTGTCATTAAAGCATGGAAATCAGCATACAAGACACTGCACACATTACATCAGAGTGGTTACAATGAGAATTACATTTTTCCATAATAACACTAAAGAAAATGCAAGTAAAGCAAAATAAGAGTTTAGAACATGCAGGCCAGTATGGAAAATGTGGGTTAATCCTCCTTCAGCCTGGCCAACTTGGCGAAACATTACATTCTCCAAGTAAACAGGAGAATAGGTTCCATATTGCTTCTGCAGCTTGATTTACTATTTGACATTTTACTGCTACCTCTTCAATAAAGTCCCACCCTGACATTTACCATGCCCACATTATTTCACACCCACTGCACTAGCTTTCATGTTTCTACTCCTTCATCAGCCTGAATCTAAACAGTTTACAAACAATAGCTCCTGTATAAGTGGTGCTTTTTGGAGGTGTCACTGTATCTTCATCATTGTGGATGTTGACGTAGAACTGTCAACCATCTTTTTTTACGATATTCTCTGTAGAGGGACAACAGAGGAAAACCCACATACGCAGGCTATGACCGGCCTCATACTATACTATAAATGCGGTCTAAAACCTCTCTGCTGATGAAGGATGGTAGCGAAATGTTGTGGTGGCGTTTGCACTGTAAACACTCTTTATTTCAACTACAGCAGCGGACACGATACATGACGTTAACACTATTAGGCTGCAACCTGAGCATCTAGCACATCTCATAGCGCTGTTCCCAAACTGAACTTGCCACACACATTTTACCGATGCCTGGTAGTGACGTGTTAATACCGGTAAGAACAAAGAAAAATATGTTTTTAATTATATTCACATAAACTATTATATTTTAAATATTTTAACTATTCAACATTTTGAAAATTGTGACCCATCCCTAAAACCTATAGGTATTAGGGATGGGTCTCAATAGCTGTCACGGTAGCTGTTGATGGATGGCTGGATGAATATCCAGCCATCCATCAACAGCTACCGTATCTCTCTGCTTACAAATTTGCACCTGAAAGTTTCCCCCAAATTCTCCAGAACAGCATTGATATGGATTTTCATGTTTTGGTTTGAAAGCCCAAACCCAAGAAGGTAGTGAGACACCATGTTTTAAGGCTTCAGTTGTATTTTCATCCAACAAAAGTGTTCTTTTTGAAAATAACTACAAAGACCAAAAATAAGTCAAAGTTGCACATAATGATAGAGTCCTGTGGGTGGAACAGTGACTGGTGGACATTGCCAATGCAAAGTCAGTATAAGAATTTTACTTAAATGTAAAACCTAAACCCAGTCCCTTCTTCTAAATGGGACAAGATAACAAGGCTCCTCGACTGATGAGGATGAGGGTGAAACCAGTAGTGGATGAGCAGAGGTTCCTATTTTAGGTCTGCCTGCCCTCACACTGACTGATAGAACATCTGGTGTCCCCACTGAAAAAACTCAGGATGGACTGATGCATCTGGTCACCCACAAATGATACAGAGATATCATTGAGCAACACCTTTAAATGTGTGTTTCTAGATTCATATACGGTACCAACAATAAAGAAAACCTGGGGCAATCCAACTGGGACAAAATACTATCATGTTTTGAAAAACTCTGATCAGTTGTGTTAAACACACTGTGTGACAGGAAATGAATGAACTGGCCAAATACAGAGTCAGTCCTCCATATTCATTGTGAGGAACAAATAGTTTTCATATGTCAAAATAATTGAATAACACCATGGAAAGCCGGCGTGTAAAGTTAGAAGTCCATTTTGGTGGAGGTTTGTCTTCACTTACCTGGAAGTGTTGGAAGGTTCTGCGCCGGTCGTCACATCTGTCTGAGAAAGTCCTGAGAGTTCTGAAGAACAGCAGAAGATCCCTGCTCTCCTCCACCCTGAAACGATATTGAACCTATCTTTAAAAATGTATAAGGGATTTTATATGTACTTTGCCCTCAAAGTTGATGATTTGAATAATAAATCAGTAAAGGTGTGTCAAAATATCCATAACAAAAATGTGACAATATGCATCATCAAACTGAAAAATTGATGGGATGTGAGACTTTCAAAAAGGTAACAAGTGTACAGTA
The DNA here is from genome assembly GCA_024633595.2 of Lepomis macrochirus. Taxonomy (NCBI): domain Eukaryota; kingdom Metazoa; phylum Chordata; class Actinopteri; order Centrarchiformes; family Centrarchidae; genus Lepomis; species Lepomis macrochirus. Next base: position 12,666,564 of record JALXJV020000004.1, read on the forward strand.
TTGAAAAAGGACAAAGTGTAAAATGCAGCGGAGGTTGATGGGAGTGTCATTAGTTTTGCAGGTATGTGATCATAAAACAAAGTATTGGACAAATGAACATTTCCAACGGTGGGATGCACCAGAGGAAAGGTCAGGGTCATTAGAATGTGGTGTCTGGGAACCAAGAATTAATATCTGTACAAACTTTTAATGACAACCCATCTCAACTTAAAAGGTCCAGTGTGTAATATTCAGGAGAATATATTAACAGAGATGCAATGTAATATACATAACTTAATATAACTTGTTTTCAGTGGTGTATAAAGATGTAACATTTCATCAATATGCTGAATACGTATGAAGATGGAGAGATGTGAAATTTGGACAAACAGAGGAGCACAAGTATTATTCAGCACATGAGCTGACAGAGCGTGTCAGCCACCTTAGCTTCTCCTACATGCTTGCAAAGGGGAGGGGGAGCAGTGACTGAGCAATTTGGTTGCAATTCGCAACCCTCACCACTAGATGCCACTAAAACTTAAACACTGAACCTTTAACTTTAGATGCACTTGAAGTAACTTATAGAAAAAGAGAACGTTTTTCAATCAAGAATTTGCTTTTCACTCAGTGATAAACGCAAATACTTAAACTTAAACAAGTGACTCCTTATTATTCAGTTATGCTATCTGGGCCAATACCCTACTTTAAAATAAAGCACAATTACCAAATGGATTAGTCTTACCCTACAGAGGGTTAAATTTGAAGAACTTTTATTGCATTATTCCAACATTACGGACAAACAGCAGGCTTAAGAAATGTTTCTCAATGAGCAAGCTTAATGGTGACTTAAATTAAGAACAGAATAAAAACTTCTTTAGAAAGGTTCCATAGGTAATTCGCTCAAAAAGCATAAGCATCTCCAAAGGTTCTACCTCTCATACAAAAAAGTAGACTAAATCCCGGCCACCCACCACAAGACTGTAAAACATCACTTACAAAAAGGTTCTTCCTTATTGACAATATGCTGTACAACACAATAGCAATATCACTTAAAAATGTTTGTTTTGTCTGGTTCACTCTGAGTGAGCCTGGGACATTCTGTGAAAAGCTTTCCAGAGTTTTCCGTGGGGGCCCGGGGCTAGACGGCAGCCGGGTGAAGTTTCCAGATGACTGTTATTCCACACAGAGCTGATGGAAACATGGCAGCACCCTCCCATATAATGGAGTACTCCCAAAAAGAAAGAGAGAGGGAGACTGATCCTTAGTTTGATATTGTTGTATTGAACTGATTTAGTACTACTGATTGTTAATGATGCAGTCTGATTATATCTTCAGTGTAGAACCAACTAAACCATATTGGAGCTTAAAGCCTTGTCATGTACAAATTCTAATGAGAGGAGTGAGCTAGTACGAAGTTTTATTGGCTTTAGTTCATCATCCGAAAGAAGCAGTAAAATGTGTTTCTAATAAAAAAAAAAGAGAGATCAATTAAACAAACACTGACTACAATAAGTGATCGTTTCGGATACTCTAAACATTTTGGTTGGAGAAAAACATATTTAGGTCAATACCCAGTCCTATAGATATTAGGGCTGTCAAACAAATAAATGAATTTGAATGAACTAACACGTAATTTGGTTGAATAAACTCGAACACAACCCATTTAGCATACTCCCAAACTACGGCGGAGAATTATGTTCCATTCATTCAAGGTGCCTTCACTGCCTCACTGAATGAGAAGCTAATAAACTGACAGCTTGTTGTGTTCGTACACTGAGAATTTTGAATTTGGACAGATCACTCCAGATCGAATGTTTTATTTATTCCTAGTTTCAAACAGTAATTTGAATGTAGAATAAAACACATCGATCTCTTGAGGACAACCTGGAGCAAGATATAATTTTTGCTTTGGATGTTCATGGTCCTCTGAAGATCAAATGTTGTGTTCACTCCTTAATTTTTTTAGTCTCATTATCAGACCTAACCAGTCAACTTATCTTCCAGTGACGTTTTCAGTTGACTTAAAATCTGAAATCCAATTTTTTTTATGACAACACAGCAAAACTGGTTTACATAGTTGCACAGTCCAAAATACACAAATGTATGCTGTAAATCTCCCTGTTAGCTTCAGAGCTGACTGATATCTCTTGCTGCTGCAGCACTGTTTGGCTTCACGTTATCAGCCTGGCTTAGATCAGGAAACAAAAACTGTACTTTAGAAACCTGACAGCTTGGATCAGCGTTTCTTCAACTGCAGGCTGGGAGTCAAAATGGTTCATGGATGAGTTGGCTTGGATGTGTTCAAGACAACAGCAAAGCTCTGTTTTAATGGCAGATGTTCATAAGGAAGCTTGACATAATCCAGTCTGCCTTGAATCCTCCAAGCCCATCCCACAATGCACTGCATCAACAGGATTTCCACATCTTAGTCAATTGCAGATAGTTTTCAACTGATGAACAGTTTGATAAAAGTGAGACCAAGTCTACAATTCTTTATTAGGCTGTTTACATGAGAAAACAATGTGCACCATAGATTTTCCAGTACACTTCCTATTCTCTGTGATCATTTAGACTAGTGTTTCTCAACCCAAGGGGCATTCCGAGGACGATGGGGGGCGCTGGAAGCAATATTTTAGAAAGGGGGGCGCTGAGCTGCTTTTGGGGGGCGTTTGTTGGATGGAAATTCTAAAGTGAGTTTACACTTAAGATTCACAACAATACGAGTTTAAACTTTGAACTACTTGCAAAAAATTGTGGTCTGCAACATTAAAACCTGCCAGTTTAGTCCACTGCGACTGTGCATTTTTTCTCCGTCAGCTACTCATGGTGCAGCTTCGTGCTGCCTTCATGGGAACGGGAAGTCCGAGTATCATCTCTAAAATTTTACCTATATTGCGTTTACTGTGTAAACTCTAGAAAACTGACGCTCTCTTTCTAGGTAGAAAAGTGTTAATTTCTCTGAGGAATACACAGTGAACGTCTTGTTATCGCTGTGATTACACATTTACAAGAGGGATATTCTGCTGTCGGACTTACCCTGAAAGCAACTTTGCTGACACCAGCGAGTGACGTCGACCCTCCTCGCGCAGTGAGTTGCAGACAGTTTGTGTCAAAGCAGTGATAGGTAGTTTCAGTCGGCTATAAAAATGTAACGTTAAAAACTGAAGCCCTGTCTCGCTCTGTTGGGGACTGTTAGCAGCACTTTAGGTATCAGACTGTTAGCAGCACTTTATCAGAGGTGCTGAAGTTAAGCTGTGTGGAATTATTCGAGAGCTTGCTGTGTGATCACAGGTGTTGTCGGTAGAGGTAGACCGATTAATCGGTCGGCCGATTAATCGGCCGATTATTGGCATTTTTAACATAATCGGCATCGGCCAATATCCAAGTATATCAAGCCGATTATTAGGCAGGCGCATCCGTGGGCAGCCTAGTGTTGTCGTTTTGTTTATTTAATATATTTTTATACATTATTTATACAATTTATTTATATATGTTTTTTTACATTATACATTTTTAATTTATAAGTGAAGATTGTTCATTGTTCAAGTGTTCAATAAATGTTTTTGTTGAGAAAGTTTGTCTGTTAAGTAACTATCATTTCTTTTACATTTTATATTTCAAATACAGGTTAAAAACCAAGCAAATATCGGCCAAAATAAATCGGCAGCATTAATCGGCCATTGGCCGACCCGGATTTCAAAAGATCGGTATTGGCATCAGCGTGAAAAAAACCATATCGGTCGACCTCTAGTTGTCGGATAGTTCTGTTCTCGTTCAGTTTTGTCTGTCAGACGGCGAGGGGATACTTCGAGCGAATCAGTAACATAATGCAGTACCGGACATGTAGTAAAATATTATGAATTCTCTTTAAACAGGCTAATGACCGTAGTCTCCTATAACGTCTTTTTTTCTTTACATGTCAGAGAACACAGATCTGTGGGAGAAATTCTGAATGTGCAGAAAGTTTTGAACATGAGCAGATAAGTTACAGTGTTTCCCATACGTTCATTTATTTGTTGCGGCCCGCCACAATATCAACGCTGACCGCAACATATTGATTTTTTTTAACCAGGCCTATTTAAAATTGTATCTGACTGCAGAGCTGCAGAGCACATCCTCTTGCTCGTCCCCCTCGCTCTCTTTCACCCGTCAGTCAACATCTTTTTTGATGGGGGGCGGTGAGTGATCTGGATAGTGGATAGGGGGGCGCTGGCCCAAAAAAGGTTGAGAACCACTGATGTAGACAATTCACTATTTAATATTCCCAAGCTGCTGTGCTACACTGCTGATACAGTCATTTTATAATAACAGCATCAAAATCAACATATATACACTGGGGCTTCAAGTCTATTTTCTTCACTCTTAAACATGTAATTATAGTGATTCTGACAGATAAATGCAGGTGTGACAGAGGACTGAAACTGAACTGACCTGCTGCTTTTACAACACAGCCTGTGCAGTCACCGTGTTACTTTGAATACTAAAACAAACCACATCAGGGAGACGGAGGACAGATGTGGAAACGACATGAGTCTGCTACCTGCCCGGGGTGGTGATGGCGCAGTGGAGAAGACATACCTTTGGTGAGAGAGACCGGGATTCAATTCTCCACTACGGCTAAATAAAAATAACTAAGAAAAATCACAGTGTCAGTATTTACCTTTAGCAGCTGGAATCAAGAAAGAACATCGGCCTGATTTAAACTGTAAAACTATGACTGACTGTCTCTTTCTTTCGCTCTCTCTCACATACACAGACAGACTTGGAGAAGGCAGCAGTGTGTCAGAATCATTATCTCCAGTATTTTTCCATCTGTTTTTTGCCAGATTCTGCAGACTGGACCATACAATCCAGATGTGGTTTGGCCTCAGATAGAGGGCAAATCAGACTATTGCTCAGCGGTGCTGATCCACTTTCTGGCAGACTGTGGTCATCAGGACAGAAAATGCACCTGAGCACATTAACACCTTAAACATATTTAGTGTATAATAACACAACGAGAGAGCTTCACTTGGATCTAACAGGAGTTAAGAACAAAGCAGGTGCTCCTGATGAATGGTGTCAGCAAGCGTGAGACTGGAGTTCACCACAAATTCAAGGCCAACTGCTTTGTTGCATGCCAAAACACGTGCCAGTTGTGTATTGTCAGTTCTGGTTATTTAAACAATAACCCAAACTGACACAAGCAGAGGCCACTGGATGCGACAGCATGACTGTAAAATGTATTGATTCTTTGATGCAGTGATTCTCTTGAAAGATTCAGCATTGATGGCTGACATTCTCTTACTTTTTTTTTCATTATGAATACATTTTGGGGAGTTAGAAAAGAGCGGCTACAATGTTAAAGACAAATTCTTATTAATTCTTAGATAAATTCTTGGGCCTCTGTTTTACTGTGATGTAACAGACAAGACCAGGAAGGTTAAAAGCACTTGGTAGGTTGGATGGTGATAACTCTTGTTCTTTTTGTGGACATTTTATTCTTTCATTGTGGAACAATAAAATTTTAGTCTGATATAAATTCTCATTTGTTCAATACCACTAATGTCACTCACTGTTTTATTCTTAAATATTTAAATTTGTTATGACAATGTCAGTAACAAATCTCTAAACCATGTCGAAAATGTTTTCATGTTATGAGGAAATTCTTTATTCATAAACAAGTATTAAGGTTCCCAACCCTCCTTCTCTGTATTTGAGAAAATATTGAAAATTTAATTTAATTCTATTTTAAAAAAGCAGCAAGTTATTACATTATAGAAAAATATTTCAAGAAACTCCCTAATGTCGAATGAATTGCTCTTTTCTAATGTCTGTCCTTATTTATCTTGTTTTGTATTATTATAATTATATCATTTTTAACTTTTGTCTCTCATTGCATTGATTTATTTAGTTTTACTTAATTTTTATTGTTTACATATATACTTTTTTTTGTGTGTGTTTTTTTACCAGCTCTCCTGTTTTGTGTTGTGTGCTTGTTTGTTTCTGATGTAATATGCATGTTTTTTTTAGTTGAATAAAACTGGAAAAAGCTGGGGGGGGGGACATCAAAAAAAGCACCTGGTCGGAAAGAAATAATGACCAAAGCTCATTAGTTTAGACATTGCTGAGTAAATATCAACAGCCCAGATTTTGAACAGTCACAGCAGAAAAAAAACAGGTGTAACTAATATTTATGATGGCTGTGCCCCATTTACAGGCAGGTGTGCCAGTAAGTCAGCACACCTAAATGGAATGCAGCCATTATGAATGTAATGAGTTACACCTGTGTTTGACAAGCCAAACTGTCTGCTGTGAGAAATACTTGTTGTGTACGGGAACAAGTGGAGTAAGGAAGTTCAGCTGGACTTCTACTTTAATAAACACTAGAGTAGAACTAAACAGACAGCTTCATCCTCACAGAAATAATATCCAATATTAAATGAAAGAGTTGGACTGAGCAGACACACAGTGTAAATAAATTACAAACTGAGTGGTCGCTCAGCTCTGCTTCACCCGTGTGAAAATATACATATGGATACCTGAACAGCCATATATGATAATTGAATATCACTTCAGAAACCATGGGCATCAACCTGGTGCTCTAACAGCCTCAATGCTTCTATAGTTTCAGGCCCTGAACTGCACCCTGGGTGTGCTCAACGGCTGCCCACTGCTCCTAATTAGGATGGAATAAATGAACAGAACAAATGTTGCATGCCTTGTATAAGTTGATTATCCTTACTTTGTAAAGTGCCTTTACTCGCTTAATATTTATGTATTACCTTCAGTGGACATTAAATCACATATCAGGTTCAGTGCTGAGTGTGGGAGGATTTCACTGAACTCAAGACAAATATAATGCAGCTTCAGGATGTACTGGAGAGCGAGGGTGCAGTTTATTAAAGCGGTTGTGGTTTTGATCAGAAATGAATGAATGAAAAAGTCTGTTAAATAGACTAGAGGTACATTTTTACACAATTTATTTGATCATAAAAAGTAATTAATCATCCTAATGATAAATTATAAGCTTGAGAAATCTGAAAAATATTCAATATTTGTTTCAGTTTTATTTATATAGCGCCAAATTGTAACAGAGGTTATGTCGCGGCACTTTTCATATAAAGCAGGTCTATATGGTACACCTAAAGTTTAATCACTCTTAAACGTTTTGCTGAAGAAAAGGTTTACTCCAGATACATGCGACAACTCACAGAAAGGATCAGTGGAGATGACGTGGTAGGACATCCATGAGGAGGAGGAGGAGTGGGCATGATTTTTCCCCCCCAGATCAGCTTAACATCAATATGCAGTGTTATTTCTTACCCAGATAGGAAACTGCTGAAGTTCTGCAGGTCGCTGGCATCCATGACCACGTTCAGATCACTGATTGTCCTCTCAGATCTCTGACCCTTCTGCCGGACAAAACACACCATCTATTACTCATTTAAAAATGGAGCTGCTTATTCACAGTGCATGCAGGTAAATAGAGGGAAAAAACATTAAAAAGAACATAAATTTGTGAAACAGTAACAACTATTCAGCTACATGGTGACAACAAGACTTCAGGAAGCTGCTCATCGTCATTACAACCGGCTGTTTGTCAACAAGAAATAGACACTGTTGGCAATTCATTACTGTTGTACGAGGCTGCATTACTTTTAGCAAGGTGTACCTCATAAAGTGGCAACTTATGAGTCTTTCCAGCACATAAGTGCCCCTAAATCCACAAACTGTGGTCTTTATATTTCAGTTTGTGTTCTGATTAAACAAACTTGACACAACATCTTAATTAGTGAGGTGTTGCTAGGTGTATTTTTAACTTTGGTAAGAGCCAGGCAACTGTTTATCAAAAAAATCTCATTCTCAGGAAGAAAGTAAGTATGTATGTTTCCCCAAAATGTTGAACTATTCCTTTAAACATCTATCTCCATGTTAAGGAGAAAGGGGTTCCATATTTGGGGATGGGGGGCATAAATCCTATCTGTGGATGGTATTAAAAGGGTTACAAGTTGCACTAACAAGACACTTTTATAGGTTACTGTAAGTTGTACTAGTTCACATCGTGTTGCAATATAAAATGTTAGTATTAATCAAAATATAATAAGGGTTAGAACAGAGTGTGTTTACAAAATGACTCACTACACAGCCAAATAATTAATGCCTTTATCAAAACAAGTCAAAGCTTCAGTTTTAATGACACTTTATGAGCCAGGAGTGATTTAATGAAACCAGCTGTTCTGATGGTTAATCCAGTTAGAATGAAAGCCAGAAGACTGCTGGGTCTAAATGAAGCTGGTTTACAGATCACAATACAGATTCACCCTACAATACAATTATGATTAATGTTGACTTTATATATATATATATATATATTGGCTGATGTTTAGGGTCAACCATCAAAGTGTGGATGTAACAAGGCTGGACGTAGGGCTGCATACCAAAATGTTTCAAATATTGATACACGCAACAACTGAAAGTTGGTATTAAAAGTCTAGTCAGACTCTTATCTTGAATCACATATTGTTCCTGATTTAATCATAATTGTTCTAGTCTGTACTTTATTTCAAGATCATGTACAGCTGTTTTTGTTTAGACAAAATGTACCAAAAAAGTCAAAGGTTTTGTAGAAAAACACATTTCTATTTGTCAAAGTAAGGAATGTGAAATGATCATTTTAGTATCGCTTCTGAAACATGGGCATCATATCAGCACTAGAAAGCAAATATTTCAAAAGTATACCCAGCTCTACACAGAGCGAAAGTTTTGACATAATTCTTCTTCTTCTGTATAGCGCCTTTCTAGTCTCAAAACGCTTCACACTACAAGTCACATTCACCCATTCACACCCAGAGTTACCATCTGAGGAGCAGTTGGCATGGCAGCCACTTGCATTCACTTGCTACCTCTAAGCCACAGCTGCTCTTTTATTCTTCATACTTGTCTATGAAGAATAAAACGAGACATTTTAAAATGTATACAGTTTTCTAATCGGAGCTTTAACTTAGTGTGAGACACTATAAAATACAAGACACTTTTAGAAGAGTGCTTTTATTCTGAAAAGGTGACATATAAAGCTGAGATGTTATTGTTGCCAGGGACATTACTTTACCTAAAAACCACCTGACAGTTTCTTCCTCTGAGGAAGTTTAGTCTAATGTCCGATTGGATGACACTTAAGACCTGACCATTATTTTTCCTTGTTTAAGTGTTTTGCATATCTGACAGCTGCTGCTGAGGAGCTTTGAAAATCTAAACTGTGCACTTTTTACCTCACCAGTGAAAAACTGAACATGGCCCTCTGTCGCTCTCTGCTGGATGGACACAGCATCAGTTCCCAATATCACAGTCAACTACTGGAACCATTTTCAACATGCCCTTTGTCCTTCTAAAAATGTGTACACCTTTTTACTAATATCGTGGATAATATAATTTTCTTGAGACTGAGGTTTGGGCTAGACTTGTGTTTGATGTCTGGATACTGGATCCAGAGATAAAGATGGTTGAAAATGACACAAAAATCAAAGGAGAAACTGAATGAACTGTGTATCAGTCTGGAAAAAGGAAATGCCAGAGGGAGCTTTATCAAAAAACAAGAATGGTGGCCACAGTGGGGTTTGGACCAGAGACCCTCTGTCTCTTCAACAGATTATCTGATTGAATGAAATGACTCACCTTGACCTCAGAGAGCTGGAACTCCACCTGAAAGACCAGTTCTGAGCAGTGACCTGATACACAGAGCTGCTGGACCAGCTTACTGCCACCTACTAGACACACACACAAACACCAATGAAGGTACGTTTTTAGATTGCGAGTGACCCATTTAAAAGTGCTCAGTGGAGTTTTCTTGTAAACAAACAAATGTTAGGATTACATCCAGTGTTTCTCACCACAATGCGTTCCGTGTGTCTTTGAGGACTAACAAGTGTCAAATATTGTTTCTTTCCTGCAAAGCTGAAGTTTAAATATTTAAAATATTGTATTGTTTACATCCATGTTTACATGCGCGCAGTCTTCTTCCTCCCTGCCTTTGGTGATACATTTCATGGTGCGTTACCACTGCCAACTCACGATCACTGGAATCTTCAATATTGCTCCATAGCACTGCTGGGGGCCAACAACTCCACAGGGTACCTTTAACCTTGTGTGGCCATGCTAAGAAGCATGGGAACAAGGTACTAAACTGTAGCTATGGGTAAATAACAGGAACAAGATACACTCTCCGGGCACTTTATTAGACACACCTGTTTAATTGCTTATTAATGCAAATAGCTAATCAGCCAATCACATGGCAGCAACCCAATGCATTTAGGCATGTAGAAGTGTTCAAGACAACTTAAGTTCAAAATGAGCATCAGAATGGGGAAGAAAGGGGTTCATTCTTTGAATGTGGCATGGTGTTGGTGCCAGAAGGGCTGGTATTTCAAAAACTGCTGATCTCTTAGGATTTTCACGCACAAACATCTCTAGGGTTAACAGAGAATTATCTGATAAAGAGAAAATAACCAGCGACCGGCAGTTGTGTGGACGAAAACGCCTGGTTGATGTCAGAAGTCAGAGGAGAATGGGCAGACTGGTTCGGGAAAGGCAACACTAACTCAAATAACCACTTGTTAAAACCAAGGTATGCAGAATACCATCTCTGAACACACAACACATCAGACCTTAAAGCAGATGGGCTCAGCAGCAGAAGACCACGCTAGGTGCCACTCCTGTCAGTTAAGAATAGGAAACTGAAGCTACAATTCACTCAGGCTCACCAACACTGGACAATAGAAGATTGGAAAAACACTGCCTGATCTGACGAGTCTTGATTTAAGCTAAAATTAAATAGGTGCAGTTCCGCTAGCCAGGCAGTCTCAAAGAAAACAAGGGTCCTACAAATGCAGTTCTGGTCCTAGGATTGCAGTCCTGAAACTGCAGCCTCCGATACTGCAGCTACATACTACTCATTTCAGCTATGACATTCAGATGGTAGGATCAGAATTTGGCATAAACAACATATAAGCATGGACCCATCCTGCGTTGTATCTGTACAGCACATTTTTTGGCTGTTATATTACATTAGCTAAATTAACAACAAAGTCATTTTAATCAGCTGTATGACATTACTAACTTAAGGTTACAGCTCTGTCCTGTATACATAACGCTACTGTTCATCCTGATAATTACATTTCAGTTTTCAGAGGATTCTTAAAACTTGTAAAGAAATGAAGGTGGTGACCAACAAGTCCTTTTAAGCTAATTTGGAGATGTTTCTTTTGGATTTGCATGCTCAAATAAAATGCTTAGTAATTATCCAGAGATCCTGTATAAAAAGTATTGTTTAAACATAACAGCTTATCTGAGTATTTTGCTGACCATATAAATCCCTTTATGACCATACTGTGCCCATCTTCAGATGACCACCATGTCACAAAGCTCAAATCATCTCAAACTGGGTTTTTGAACATGACAATGAGTACAAAGTACTCCAATTGCCTCCACAGTCACCCGATCTCAATCCAATAGAGCACCTTTGGGATGTGGTGGAACGGGAGATTTGTATCATGGATGTGCAGCCAACAAATCTGCAGCAACTCCATGATGCTGTCATGTCAATATGGACCAAAGTCAATGTTTCCAACAGCTTGTTGAAAATATGCTACATGAATTAAGGCAGTTCTGAAAACAAACCTGGTACTAGCATGGTGTACCTAATAAAGTGGCCAGTGAGTGTACTGTACGTATGAAGAATTAGGGTTGCTACTAATTTGCTGGTAATTTTCCTGGTTCATTGATTACTTGCACCTATAAAACATCAGAAAACAGAGAAAGCTGTGGATTCAGACAGTGTTGTGCTCTTACTGCTTTGCAGAGTCTTAGTGGTGCAGCTGTCCAGGCTGATGCCATTCATGTGTGTCTGCTGCTTCAGGTCCTCCTCCAGCTCCTCCAGCTCCTCCTTCAGCCTGGACAGCACCTTCTCTTCCCCCCCTTCTTGTCTCTGTCCACACATGTACAACCTGTGGAGATAAGCTGTTCATTTACAACAGTTCAGCACTTCTGATCACCATTTTTCTACTTCACCACACGCCTCTGCACCACCCGGGGGTCATCAATAGTAATTTCAGTATGAAAGATTTAAAAATGAATTAAGAATAAAAATAAAACTCACATGGCATCCTGCATTTGTCCACTGAAGTGGAATGTTATGTCCTTGTGGATGTCCTGCTGGTGGCGCTGCAACACTGCAACTTCAGCCTGGAGACACTCAATCTGAGCCTCCAGCGACATCACATCCTCAATGTTCTCCTCACTCATCTTTTCCTCCCTCCTGACTGACAGACAGACTGACTGAATTAAAAAAGCATTTGGAAGCGTCAGTGGGTGAAGAGAGCTGCATAAAAACACCAGTGAATACAATACAAACAACATGAACAGGCCAAATTAGTAGAGCTGCAAAGATTAGTCTGCCTACTAATAAATTAATCACCAACTATTTTGATAATCGATTAATTGGTTTGAGTATAAATTCTCTAATTGCAGTTTCTTAAATGTGAATCTTTTCTGTTTTGTTTTTTTTTGCTCCTCTATGACAGTAAACTGAATCTCTATCTGAATTCCCAGTCTGAAACATCCAGCAATGTGTCTCCAAAGCTCTATCGTCTCTGGTGTCCCTGAGAAAGTCACTTAACGTTAACCCCCTGTTACTGACATATAAGTCACTTTGGATAAAAGCGTCAGCTAAATTAGTAAATGTAATGTAAATGTTTGGGTTGTGGAAAAATTGTTTTCAGCACATCACCTTGAGCTTTGGAAAACACTGATCGACATTTTTCACTATTTTGACATTTTTCACTATTTTGACATTTTATGGAAAAACAACTAATCGAGAAAATAATCAACAGATTAGCAGACTATGAAAATAATTGTTAGTTGCAGCCCTACTAATAAGACAACTGTCAGAAAAGGGCATAAACAATATACTTGCAAGGTGAGAGGGTGCTATCTACTACTTGACTGGAAAATTGCATATGTATGGGATAATTGGTATGTGCACACATACGAGGAATTTGACTATGGCTCACACATTTCTCACGATGTGCCTAATCAGAGAATCAATAATCAGACTCAGTATACATAACACACCCATCATAAACCACAACAACAGCAATGTAGACAGATTGAGACAACAATGAGCATTGTGTAAATGGTACTGGAATAAACTTAATAACGTAAGGTAACGTACTGTGTTTGAAATATTATGCACTTCCCACCTCAAAGCGTGGCTGGCAGACTAAAGAAACTAAACAAACACGCTGTCAACTTTATCCACAGCAGTAAAATCTAGTTAACGTTAGCAAGGTTAGACAAACTGAACTGTAGTGTCGAAAACTTCGTCTCCGTTATAACGTCGAATTACTTAAAAAAATGTTACTTTAAAGTGTTAAATTCACAAATATAAACAGGTGTTAGTGCTTTTATGTAAAAATTAAAGACTTTTCCTCACCTCAGTGGTTTACGTTTCTTCAACCTGACAACCAAAACAGTTTGGAGCCTCGCGCCCTCCGGACTCTACCACTTATCCCGTGGGGGGGGGGGAGAAACGATTCTTGTGAAGAAGAGTCAGACACTGTGCCTCATAGTTTTTACAAATACCGCAAATGTTTATAGGTATGTAATCTAAAAGTACACGTTAGCGCTTTATTATTGCTAAAAGGTACGAAACAAAAAGCTGTTAGATCTGAGAATTGCGAAACCCCCCTCTACATAGAAAGCTGTAAGTTATCCGTATAGTCACAGATGTTGGTTATCGAGAATGATTATTACGTCGATGAGATAATCACCAGAAACATAATTAGTTATTCATTGATTAACCATCATAATCACACATTGTTCTAGATAAACGTATCCCTTTCTGGCTTCATTTGTGTTTTTTTCTTTTTTCTTTTTATTAAACCACAGCGGAACATTCGCTTCAGCAGAAACAAGTGCGGAATGAAAAATCGTCAGGAAGAGTGCAGCCCCGGACAGAGTAAACGGTGACACCAGCTGGATACATGTGAGGTAAACATTAGTTGGTTTTTCTGTCGATATAAAGTAAACCTGTTGTTTGATCGTGACAACGCTATCGGCTCAGTTATAAGTTAATGTGCTTTCAGGTAGTTGTTTATTTAGACTTTCTGTGCCGCTGTTTTAGTTCCTCAAAACATTTAGTGAAGATCTTCAGACTGCTGGAGACGTGAAGTCCTCTAAATTGCGTTGTGTTTCTTACTGTCCCTCTTAGTCTGCAGTGAATATGGTTATGATCATATGAATCTTATCAATTTGATTTTTCTCGTTAAATTTTTCCCTCTACAAGTTTAGGTGCACCTACTTGCAGTTAATGAAGCTTATGAGCAGCTCTGCAATAAACCATGCTTTGATGAAGGTTAATTTATAATGCTCAGTTTTTGTTGAGACTGTTTAAGAAAGGTGATGCAACTCTACGGTAATGTAGGAGGATGTAGTTTAATCAAAACTTGACAAAACAAGTGTTTTATAATTATTAAGAGTGAAGCTCTCTTGTGGCTGACAGAGAGAGCCACTTGACACTCATGTTGTGTTATTGATGATTCCTAAAGCTGTCACCACTTGAAATGTGCAAAATATTGAACATTGGAATGTAAAATATTCAGTTTTCACTGTTATGAAACATGATGATGATGATGATGATGATGATAATAGATTTAACCATAAATGTTTTTTACTGCTAAGGTGCAAGTACTCATTCTGAAGCCTTTTGGTTCATCAAAGTCAGCACCCATCCATGGTCTGTTGAATAAGTAATGGTAAATGGACTGTAATTGTACATTGCCTTTTTAGTCTTCCAACCCAAAGACTCAAAGCGTTTTACACAGTCCACAGAAAGTAATCATTCACACACAGTAGCACAGCCATTGGGAGCAATTTGTGGTTCAGTATCTTGCCCACTGACCCTTTGACAAGCAGACTGGAGGAGCCGGAGTGTAAAATGCTGATCTCTACCTCCTGAGCCACAACCCCAAGTTTGTGGATGATAGTTTAACTTGGTGTCGGTTGTCTGTGCAGTTACTGTTCTCGTGGATACGGAGCGATACGGAGCGATGCGGCGGCTGTACGTCGGCGGGTTGAGCCACTCGATCACCCAGAAGGATCTGAGGGATCGATTTGGAAAGTTTGGAGATGTGGAGGATGTGGAGCTCCGGACCAGGAGGGACGAGGATGGTGAGGAATCCATTGCACACTCTGAGAGCTGTGTTAACAATAATGTCTAATTTTTAAATTCAGTTTAATTATGTTTATTCTTATGCTGTATTTAATGTTTTATACGTTCTGGAATCTTACACTTTCTGCACGTACATTTATAATCCATGAAGGTCAACACTATCATTAAAGACTGATGAATAAATCCTTTTGCATTCAAAGAAGCTCTGATAGCTGATATTTAAGAATCATCTGTTGAAAAGCAACTTTTATTAATGCAAAAAATAGAGTTTGAAGTAATAATGCTTATTTGTTTGTCTTTTAAATTTCAAAAACTATAGCTTGTCAGTGTGGAATCTGGCATGTGCCACTGGCATTATTAGTGGAACATATTAATTGAATCTGAAATGTTCGTCACAGGTCTACTTACACGTCTCTATATTAAGAGCAGTATGGAAGCGATCACAAGAATTAAATGTCAAATGTACATTTAATACAGCAGTTTCTGATTCCATTTTCAAATTTAACTAAAAAAAAACTTTTAAAGACAGAATGTGTTTTACAGAAAAACATTTTTATTCATTAATGCCCAAGTTGTTACATCCAGGTGGTAAGAGAGAAAGGAGCAATGCAGAACAACTAATATACAAGCCTAGGGTCATAACACAAGTGTATTTAAGTCATTTTCAAGCTTTGTATCAATGAACTGATTAATTTCAAATAAACATAAGAAAAGTCTGTAATTATTCCAGTAGCACCCTCCAGACTCCATATGTCACTAGCAAGTTTTTCATCAGTTGACCCTCAAATAGTAGAAATTTTAGCTTCTTTAAACACACCAACAGAACTTTTTGCTCACAACAGCGTCACAAAATGATGATTTTGTAACTTTGACCAGATATAAAGTTGTCTAAAAGTAGACTGTGATGATTAACTGTCAATGGTTGCCCGGAAGAAAAGAAATCTAAAAACTGAGAGTCAGATTTGGGAAATGTTCAGTGTGAATTTTACATACATGCATGTTTGTGATTATCAAAATTAGATTTATCGCCCTGTAGTTAACAGAAACATTTAAACATTTACCCGATTATACCCATCGGGTATAATTCATATTTGTTGTTTATATTGTTACATCTTGTTGTTCAGAGGTTCCTCATTGACCTCTATTTGCTCTGACTGTTGCTGTTCTTCTGCAGGTGTTCCTTACAAAACTTTTGGCTACATTAACATCAACATTTCAGATGCCGATCTGAAGAAATGTAAGTGAAAGCTGTCGTACTGCAAGAACCATCCATCTGTGTATGTTATTAAGGGTCACTCAACAATGAGGTTTTATTGAACCTATAACAGGAGAAAATACTGACAGGGGGATTACATACTTCATATATGAGTTTCTTTTCTTTAACCTATGTGTCAGTTTCGTGAAACAGAACAGAATCAGGAAAATCACTGCACAATTCTGGTTCTGGAAGATATTCAAACATGATGATCTGTTTTGTGTTGGGGTCCTTCACATTGTGTTTCATTATAACTGACATGAGAGCTTGTGTTGTATCATCAGTGTGTTTCCTCTGCAGGTATGACTGTGCTGAACAAATCCAAATGGAAAGGAGGAACTCTGCAGATTGAAACAGCCAAGGAGAGTTTCCTGCACAGGTAAAGTCCCGGAAAGTCTTTCTAATGTTAACATGGAAATTACTATGCGGCGAGAGGAAGCTGACATATTTAACAGTAAATTAAACTTTAAATGGGGCTGCAACGTCAGTTTAAAAAAAAAAAAACTTCCTCTAATCTGCTGATTATTTTCTCAGTTAATTGATAAATCATTTTGTCTGTAAAATGTCAGGAAAAAAGTTTCTGTCAAAGGTGACGTATTCAGACGTCATGTTTTATTTGACCAACCATCCCAAACCCACAGATTCAGATTATAATATTATAATACACAGAACAAAACAATCACTCCTTAACAGTTGATATTTTTGCTCGATAAATGACTTAAACGATTGAAAGATTACCAAGATAGCTGTGATTTTGCACACACTTTAAGGAGGATCCCATACACTGTTTGATTTTTAGGTTCAGATCAGAACCAAATCCTCAACAGCAGATTTCTGTGTCAATGGCAAAGACATCTGTTTAGAACTTTTTTGACAAAGCTTAAACCCGAATCTTAACTTATAAAATGAAAGCAGGAGAGAAAGTAGTATGTAATCAGCTGTGTTTTAAAAAATTGAAGTAGTTCTGTAGATGAAGGCATTCTTGATGGAGAAACAGCTCCTTACAACAGCAGAGAGTCGATTAAGTAAAAATGATTCCACCTCCCTGAACTACACACTCATAATCTATGATAATAGCTCCCACAGGGTGATGAGTGTGGTATTTTTTTGTTCTAGACTGGCTGAGGAGCGGCAGGCGGCAGAGGAGCAACGCATCCAGCAGCCTGCAGCTGAGGACCACAGACAGAAGATGCTGGACTCCCTGAGCAAATCCGGCGTGGACAACTTCACCATGAAGTCTGCGGTGCCTGGGACCGAAGTTCCAGGACACAAGGTCTCGTCATTTTATTGAAATCAAATCCAGCAGAGCCCAAGCAATACTATAAAATACACATTTACATGAACACATAACAATCATAAGAATCCTTAAAGTTTTTTACATTATACAAATAAACTTGCTCTTTAATGGATCGGGAAAACAGAAAAGTGAAAGAACTTGAATTAATTTGTGCTTGAAAATTGCATGTTTTTAGAAAAGAGAGATAGAGCAGCAGAGGGGTGAGTGTGATGTTACTCTGTTGTTGTACTGATAAGGACAGTGATAATTTGTCATTTAGCTGACGCCAAAGCAACTTACAATTGCTATATTTGTCAGAGGTCGCACGCCTCTGGAGCAACTAGGGGTTAAGTGTCTTGCTCAGGGACACATTGGTGGGTGTCACAGTGGGAAGCAAACCCGGGTTTCCCGCACTAAGGGAAGGTGGAGGTGTTTACTGTCTTCTTGGTGCTCTGGTTTCAGGACTGGGTGGTCAGTAAATTCGGACGAGTCCTCCCCGTCTTGCAGCTCCGGTGTCGGAAAGGCAGCAAAGCTCGAACCCTGAAGTACGACCCGTCCAAATACAGCCACAACATCCGCAGATTGGACCGGTCCACCGAAGACCAGCCAATACCTGTCACCCAGCTCACCTGGGAGGTACAAGGAGGGGATGATGACATCAGCAAGAAGAGGCGGGGAGAGTTCCCTCCATATGAGCCATCGAGACCCAAGAAGAGTCGTACAGACACGGTCAACTCCCATAATGCTGTGGGCAGAACCAGGTAATCAATTTTTCTGCTCCTAACAGTCTGACCCTAAAAGTCCTGCTGGTTTCTATAATATTTCTAACATATTTTCCGGGATTCTCAAAGGTTCTTGCAAGTTTCTGAGATAACAAGATTTTCCAAGTGGTATACTTAAGAGATTTTGCTGGTTCTTTGGATTCTCAAAATTTACTGATCTCTAGGATTCCCAAAACTATGTACACTGGTTTCTGTGCTTTTCAGAAGTCCCTGTTGGTTTCTAGGATTTCATATTTTCACTTCATTAATTACTTTTTTTCAGTAATTCCCATAGGTTATGTCGAGCTCCTCTGATTTCCAAAACCACCTACTGGTTTCTGGGCTTGTTAGAAGTCACAGCTAGTTCCTGACATTTTGTATTTTCAATTACCTTATTGGTGTTTTAAAGTTCCCTTTTCATAACAATTATAAATATTTTAGGTCTCAAAAATCAAACAAAGTCTTGAGTTTTAACATTTATATTAACGTGATCCCACTTCTGGGATATACACATGATGTTCTTCTGCTCCCATCAGCCTGTCTCTTCCTCTTTAGATTTAAGCAGACGATTGACTCGGTCGATCACACCGAAGCTCATCAGTTCACCAACGGATATCAACTACCAACAAACCACAGACCGGCTCAGAGGGAGGCGGCTCTGACTGAAAGTGATATCGACTCAGACGAGGAAATCCACAGAATGGTGGCAGCTCAGAACACCTTCCGTGATACACTGCGGCATGAAGTAGAGGACGATAACCTGGAAGTTGTCGGCCTTGACTACTTGGTGAAGGCTGAACACTCACGTCAGCAGCAGAAAGGTAACATGTTTTAAACACCAACCAATTTTTTTTTGAGAATTAAAATGTCTCGTCAGCTTAACAAACTGGTATGGTAACATATATATCGGTTACATTCTATGTGTGATAAGTTAGGATTGATATCCAAGGCAATTTATTGGCCAAATTTTTAAGTATATGGTACTGTAGCTCAGGATGTATCCGATGACCAGGTGAATATTATTTTAAATATGCTGTAAAAATACGACAAACTGTGCTAGAACAGGTTTTTCTTTGGGATTCCAGGCGGTCCAGACGATGATGAAGAGAATGACTACGACTCCGCAGACACGGATGAACTCCTTGCTTCTAGGAAGCCTCCTCCTCCACCACGGGAGAGACCGACTCTGCCCGCTGCAGAACATGTCTCAGGAAACGACACAGGCAGGAAGAGAAAGACAAAGAAGAAAACTAAAGCTGGAGAGGAAGAGGACGATTCATCAGATGCTAAAGAACACCTCACCTCAAGGAAACCGTCCTCCACACAGCAGAGAGGAGATTCTGGTAAACAGAGTTCCCAAAGCCAAAGTAAAAAGATGACAGTCCTCCCTGTTTTAAACCCCCCTTCCTCAGAATCAGATAGTGATGAGGATGATGAAGACGATGAGGAGTTAGAATCAGCTGATTGCAGCTCAGATTCTGATTATGAAGCCATGTTTTCTAACGTCACCCGTCTGGAGATCTCCCTGGCTGATCTACAGATGCTAGCTGAAGAATCGCAGCAGACCTCTAAGACTGCAGCTCCCAGCATCCCCAGCGCCTCTTCTGAACAAGAAACTAACGTCACGCCGGGTCCTGCTGGACGACCTGCTCCCAAGCAAGGCACCACGCCGGAAGAAATCCTCGCCGCCATCATGGAGGAGGACAGCAGCGAGGATGAACAAAAGAAGAAAAAGAAGAAAAGAAAAGCTGTCATGTCAACGTCGCTGCCCGCCTTCCAGGGAACGAGAGCGCTGAATGAGGAGGAGGAGGGAACAGGAAGTAAGGTTAAAAAACAGAAGCTGGACTCTGAAGCTCTGAAGCTGAACCTTAGAGAAACGAACAGCAAAACCAGCAGGACTCTGAGCGAACAGAAACATGCACAACCTGAAACCTCAGAAAGCAGTGAGTACGAGGAAGAAGACAGTGAGGAGGATGATGAGGAAGAGGAGGAGGATGAAGAAGAAGAGAGCAAAGAGGAGGAGAAAAGGGTGGAGGTGAAGAACATGGGTGCTCAAAGAGATTTCAAACTGGTTCCAACTAAAGCTGCAGGAAATGCTGAGGGAAGCGAGACGGCTTCCTCCTCTAGCAGTGACGATGAGGAGGAAGAAGAGGAGAGTACGAAGGTCAGTCAGACGGCTGTGACGGCTAAAGCTGCAGCAACGGCGTTACCTTCATCCTCCAGCTCCTCTGCTGAGGAAGACGAGGACGAACAAGAGATCATTTCTGCTGAAGATGCTGTGAAAGCAGCACCTCCCCCTGCTCCTCACAGTGAGTCCTCCGAGGAAGAAGAAGAGGAGGATGAGGAGGAAAAGCAGGCTGCTCCCCGGGTGCCATTAGGAGCTAAAGAGGAAGAGGAGCGGCAGAGGAAGGCCAACATGAGGAGGCTGGCTGCTGTCCAACAGAGACAGAAAGAGGCAGAAGAACACAAAAAGCTCATCCAGGGAGCTCTGGCCAACCTGGTGGGTGCAGAATGTGTGTTCAGTCAAGCTGTTCAGTTCAGATGCGGCCTAACGGGTTAGGGTTAGAATCAGGTTTAGGTTAGGTGGGTAAGAGCTGTGGGGTCTGGATTGTACTAACAGGAAAAAATGACTTTTATCATAATAAATTAATAAATGGAGTCATTTGATTTAGATTATAAAGTAATTTATTAAAATAAGGCAAGTCTTGCCCTTGGTAAAAGATTAGGAAATGATGCAGATTTATTAAGATCGTATTAAAATGATGCATCATAGGCCTCTTATTGGCCAGCTGTTATGTGTGTTACACAAGCAGTAATACCCTTAAAATTAAACCTGCAACTTGAACAAAAAAATCTGGACATATTTTCACGTATTTATGTTTCCACATCCAGCAGATTTAGAGCAACATAAACGTGTTCAGAATCATTTTTAACGCCAATATCAATCTTCATTAGGACACTCCCAAAGCAGGAGCAGGAAAACACATCGTCTTTGGCTCTGACGACGATGATGAGGTGGCTGATGAAGATGAGCAGCAGACGACCTCAGAGGTCACGGCGTCCAAGAAGACGCTGTTCCAGGACAGCCAGTCGGAGGACGAGGCATCAGACAGTGAGAACTACACAATAAAAGAAAAGGTGAGTGAGAACTAGGTCACATCATATTTAATTAGTTTAGAATCTACCTGTGAATTTATCTAAATGCCTGTTTTTTATCTATTTATGAATAATTAGTCATTGATTTTCGCTGATGGAAGAATTATTCAGATTGTTTACTTAAGTAAAAGTACTAATTCCACACTGTAAAAATACTCCACTAAACGTAAAAGTCGCATGCATTGATTAAGTATAATCACCGAAATTTTCTTCAAGTATCAAAAGTAAAAATACTCGTTCTGTAGTAATGGTCAGTCTTTCACTATTATATCTGATGTTTATGGATTAATGTACTGCTGCATTAATGAGTATTTTGCATTTTACTGCTGTAAAAAGTCAACTTTTCATGAGCTCAGAAAAACAGCCCATTTTCCAGCTTTGTAACTTTGATTTTTCACACCAAAGGAGTTTTAAATAGTTTATTTGGCTTTATTGGAGAATTTTCTCAACCCATATAGGAACACTCCTCCTTCAGTTTCAAAACAATTTGGAGCTACATTCATTTGACAGGAAAAGTGTGAAAAATTTTAATCTGAAAATTAAATGGTAACTAGGTGTCAGACAAATGTAATGGAGTAAAAAATTCAATATTTCTGAGATGTTGTGGAGTAGAAGTGTGAAGTTACAAAAAATAAATACTCCTATAAAGTACAAGTCTCTAATTTGTACTCTGTTCTTTTTTATGGATCATGGCCTTTCAACAGTGACAGGAATTCAAACCCTAGATTAATTAGCTGTGGTTTAACTGTGTGTGTGCGTGGACAGGTCCCCATGAAGTCGTCGGTTCCGCAGCTCTTCAACGGCAGTGAGGATGAGGAGGATGGTGATGAAGAGGAGGATGGCAGCAGGTTTGACATCAGACCTCAGTTTGAAGGTCGAGCAGGACTGAAGGTGAGGAAGGGTGCTGCTTTATCTTATTTTGCAATCTATATAACATTCCCATGCAAATCCAAAATGCCCTCCGTCTAGAATCCAGATCAAAATAGTCAGAGGTCACCAAAGACATCAGGGTTCATCCTCTGGGTGCTGTAGATTTCTGAACCAGAAGTGTCATTGAATCAAGATATCAGCTCTGTGATTGGACGGCTGCCTCTGATGTTGTTTGTTTGTTTGTTTGTTGTCCAGCTGATGGAGCTGCAATCTCGCTTTGGGACAGACGAGCGTTTCCGGATGGACTCTCGCTTCCTGGAGGAGGACAAGGACGAAGAGGAGGATTCAGGTAAGGTTTTTGCTGGTGGTACACTTGATGGGAGTCATAGTCTGTAGAAAGCAGGCCAAGACCGTGAGGACGACAATGACGCAGAGGTCTGGTATGTCAATTATGCAAACTGTAAATGAATCTAGTCCATAAATCTGTTGCTTGTTTCCCCTCCAAGTATCGGTAACGTTAGCTAACATTACATACAGAGACATAATGTAATGAAATGTTGAGATGATGCTCATTAGTGCACTGTTGGGTGTGAGATGCTCTTTGTTGCGTACGCTGTGTTTTGTCTTGCTGGGTGTTTGTACTCTGAGGTGAAACCTGTGAGCATCTCTACCTGGTGAATAAAACGCCTGTTAATGATTCAGAGAAAAAGAGGAGTGTGACGGAGGAAGACGAGGATCTGGAGGAGGAGAGGAAGAAGAACCTGTCCATCCTGCAGAGCGTCCTCAGCAGCAGCGTCCTCTGCAGCAGCAAGACGGCCAGCAAGGCCAAGACCTTCAGGTCAGTCACTCTCACACGAGTCTGGATCACAGCCACTTCTGAACTGGAACATTTGAAATTCAGTAGGAAATACATTTTAAAAAGGAGATGTTTGTGTTTGCAGAGACGTCTCAGCGCTGCATTACGACCCCAGCAGAGAGGAACATGCTGCGTTTGAGACCAAAACAGATGAACCCAAAGAGAGGTACGAATACAGAAACTGTCTCACCACTAATAGTGACCTTATTAGACACGTAAGGCAGTATTCTGTGTTTTTATTATTGTTAAAAAATCCCATGAAAAGTAACAGACCAAGAAAGTTATAGTCCAGTTCTCATTACTTTCTGACTTCCCTACCCCAATTGGTTCCTATTGAAGATGTAAATCTTTAAAAAGGGCTGAAAAAATATAAATATACACTTTTTAAAAAGGCTCAGTCTATTACTAAAACAGCTGGTCTCTGAAGTTTTTAGCATACATTACTCAGACAGGCGGAAATAATGATGATAACCTGCTAAGCGCTATTTTCAGCAGTGGATGAATCCCCATTTGGTACTGGAGTAATTGACAAGTAAGAATAATTCTGATTCTGCTGCATCAATTTTTTTTATGCTTTTAAAACCTAGAAAAAAATCATCCAAACAAAATATACTCAAAGTGATGTCCACATTATCAGCTCCACCTGTGGCCTGTACTACGAAACGAGGTAACTGGCTTATCCGGGTAACCTCAGGAGTAACGTGGGTGTAACTTCCACATTAACCCGTACTACAAAAGGTGGATAGGTGTTAACAGAGGTCTATTGCCATGGCAATTTATGCTGCATCTCTAAACTGCTCCGAGCAGGTTATGTTTGTGGTTAACTCGAGGTCGTAGTACCGATTAACACCAGTGTAGGCGAGTTTGTCAACCCTAAGCGTGCCTGATAACCCCAAGTTAGACTCTGAGTAGATTGAACTCCCTTTGCAGTACAGGCCACAGGACTCCAGTAAAACTGTCACGTGATCTGTTGTCTTCACAGCAAGTCGGCCAGGAAGAAGAAGAGGGAAGAGGCTCAGAAGCTTCCAGAGGTTTCTAAGGAGATTTACTACGACGTGTCTGGCGATCTGAAGGCTGTGTTCGGTACGATGAAGGATGATGTCGCTGGAGGAGAGGAGAAGACGAACTGGGACCAAGAGGAAGAAGAGGAGGCAGGAGCGAAGGATGAAAAGCCGACCCCGCTGTCACCTCTCTTCTCAGCTGATCCCAGCGCTGAGAAAGAGTCGTCGTCTGGATTTAAATTCTCCTTCTTTGGAGATGATGCAGAAACAGAGACTGGAGAGACTGGTAGGTCATATCTCGGATATTTCACACTGTTGAAGGGAAGATTTGTTATCCCAGTTTTTTTTTTAAATCTCTTCGTCTCTCTCTTTCTTTCTCTCTGCGAGAAGAGTACAAGATAGAGAGCATCAAGTCGCCAAAGGTGTCATGGCAGCAAGACCCACGTTTCCATGACAGCAGCTCAGAGGAGGATGAGGAAGAGCAGGAGGAAGATGAGGAGCACAGCAGCGTCGCCGCTAACATTGCAGAGTGAGAAAAATGAAGATTTAATCATGTAACGGCTGTATGACCTGTTGGCCGATCACATCAAAAGTCAAAGGGTTTCTACTCGGAGTGCAACTAACGACTGTTTTCTCAATTAATCAATGAATTGTTTTGTCTATGAAAAGTCAGAAAATAGTGAAAGGGCTTATTATTTCTCAAAGCCCAAGGTGGTGTCTTTAAATTCCTTGTTTTATCCGACAATCAGGCCAAAACCAAAACCAAAAAAACCCTGACAACTGAGAAACTAGAACCAGTGAATGTTTGGCAAATATGCTATAAAAAATGATGATAATGATCAGTTGTCAAAATAGTTATTAATTTCTTTTTTAATTTTCTGTTGCTCGACGAATAGATTTATCGAATATTTGATAAAGCTCTCTACTGATTCATGGTGTTACGCTTGGTTTTTCATGCAGAAGTGACAAACCCAGAGCTTGAGAGAGAAGTTCTCTACACTGATTGTCACAGTGTCTGTTAAAGAAAGTTAAAATACTTGTCGGACGCAGTATGGTTGAGGTATGCTGAGGCTTTAACATATACCTGCTGGCCTGTGGTTTCACTGTTGGAAGAGTGGGACACTTACTCTAAAATCAGATGTCACCTGAATGTGTTTGTGTTACTGTTCACAGAGAGGAGACTCCTTCAAAGACAGATAGATTCTTTTTCTTCCCTGAAGACATCAGATTAACGGGTAAATTTTTTTAAACCTGTTTTCAAGCAGCAGATTAAATCTTCAAATATAATTTCATGATCCCAACATTGAAATGTTGTACTGTTTCTTTAACGTTGAT
Source organism: Lepomis macrochirus (assembly GCA_024633595.2). Lineage (NCBI taxonomy): Eukaryota > Metazoa > Chordata > Actinopteri > Centrarchiformes > Centrarchidae > Lepomis > Lepomis macrochirus. Next base: position 12,692,258 of record JALXJV020000004.1, read on the forward strand.
CTCGACTCTCTCCCCTCCGTCAGAGGGTCCCAGGTTGTTCTGTCGATCCTCTCACCTAGAGGAGCAGAAGGAGGAGTGGGAGGAGAGGAGGAGCACGCTCAGACAGGTACACATCAGTTTACATGAGCTTTACACAGTAACGTTATCAAAAACAGTCGCACCTCATTTACCTAGTGAAGTGAGAATTGCAAAAACTTTGTGCAAGAAAATGTTTAAAGAGTAACTTAACACAAAATCTACTTTTTGGGTTTTTATGTACAGGCAATCTAGTAATCCTATCCTCTCTAGACCAAAAACATATCTGATGTTGCCTTGTACTCCATGACCCCCAAGTATAAGGCAATGTGTTGAGCAGTGTTTACAGTGTTTGGGGTAAATCAGAGAAGGTAGAGACTCCAGGGCACTGAGATCACTTCTGTTGACTTGACACGCCTGTTCAACGCCAAATTGAACAGGATGACTCAAACGGTGCATCCAGTGATGATCCCCTTCTTCAGCTGATGCCATGCGGCTGAAGTTGACTCTTCAGCCGCATGGCATCAGGGGCTTTCACACCTGAAACCAAAAGGTCCGAACTAAAGTTTATGTTTTATACATTAGTTTAGTTTTGGTTTGGTTTCACACTGCATTTGTGTGACCGAACTAAAGCACTTTACATGACAGACATGCGTCCTGTCATCATCTGTGTGGGCTGCGTCTGCCTATACTTGACATTGATTGGTTTGTAAGCAGTAGTGTTGTAGTCAAGACTGCCCAAACCGAGACCACGTCAAGACCAAGACCAGAGTTTATCGAGACCGAGACAAGAACAAGACTTTTAGGGGCTGACACCAAATCGAGACCAAGACCAGTTCCCACATTACACAATAAAATGTGGAACGAGACCATAGGTACTTGTCAAATTGATCTGAAAGATCCACATGCCCATTAAAACATCCACATACAAACGCTAAGAGCTGAAATCAACTAAGGATCGCAAAAGCCGGGAGAGGTGACTACTGTTAACAGTAACAACAATTTAATTTTTTACATCCAATCAAAGTTAGGATGTTAACAAATAAATCAGACAATACAAGAGCAATTCATTGATATTCCCAAAGTTATGGTCTTGACTGGTTTTACAATAAAAACCTCAATCCAGTCCTCAATGTCCAAGACTGAGACAAGACAGAGTACGAATGCGGTCGAGTCCGCGACAAGCCCATCAGAAAGTGATCTTGGGACTAAGACCAGTCTTGAGTACTACAACACTAGTAAACAGTTCCGCGGGTAGCTTTAACAAGAATGCATGAATGAGGGATGGACATTTAATATCGTTGCCACTGCATTATTATGACATTACCACCTGCAGCACCAACTAGCCTATAGCCTACTCAAGGCTCGTTCAGATTCGCCAAATAAACATCCTCGTTGTGCAAACATTATGTCGTCACCGCCGGGCAGGAAATGAGGAGAAGACGGCAAGCAATCTTGTATCTTTGTTTGAGAAGAGACCAAAGATGCAAGTGGCAGTTTGCTTCCATAATGGCCGTGTGTATCAAAATATGATCTGTCACGGGAGATTTATAATTAGGTCCTCAGTTTCAATGCATTTCTCCATGCATTTGTTAGTTTCCGGTTCAAACAGTAACCGCTGAACTTCCTGTAAATGGTCTGAAAGTCCGAACCATCAAAAAAATGCTTTGACACCAGAAATGAACCGAACCATGGTTCAGTTTGATCTGGACCGAGACTACCTCTTTCCATTGGACTAAATTTTGTCTGTTTGGTCTGGACCGTGGTCCAGGGAAGGTGATCAGGGTCTCATAATTAATTATGAGAAGAGATAAAATCAATCCATCCATTGTGAACCGCTTATCTTATGTACAGGGTCGCACGGGCACTGAAGCCAATCCATGCTGATTTACAAGATAAAGTGCCTTTTTTTTTTTTTTTTTCTTTGGTGATTGTGAAGCGGTTCCAGTATAATGTAAGGTCTTTATACGCCACCGGTTCACTGAATTAAATGAAAATCCTCTGCTGCAGAAAGATCTAAACACACATTGATATATACGGCCTGGCAGGAGTGTAGTGAAAGTCACATGATCAATCACAACCAAATGAGAGCGAGGCTCTGAGGAGGCACTGAAGAGTTCTGTTTTTATAGCTCTTGAAGTTAAATACTTTCACTTGTTAATTAAAGGATATTTACACATATGCTCATATTCACAATTCTGAATACACATGGATGGTTTGAGAAACAGTCTCACCTCTCCTCACACATTTCAACTAGTGATGAATTGGACTGAAACGGGGAAGATTTAATAAAGATGTTTCTACTTTCCTGTTCCACAGGAGTACCGCAAGAAACACAAGGACGCCAGGAAGAAGCTGAAAGCATCTCAGAAAAGTTGAGGATTACAGGAGGTGAAGTCTCTGTGTCTCAGGTTGCTGGTCAGGACTACAGAATCAGGAGCTGACAGATTATTTCTCCCTCTTGGCGCCATTTTGTGCCCCAGACTGATTTTCTTTTTACAGTCAGCAGGAGGGAGACCAAATGGCTGCTGAAGACAAACCTCAAGTGAAAGATCAAGTTCATCGGAGTATCAGATTTATTTTTTATTTTAATAAATACTCAGATATTTTGTGGTCAGAGCCATGGGAACGATGCTGCAAATGAACTTCTGGACAGTACGCAGCATCAGTCAGTCACAGCTTCAGGGGACCAAACCTTTTATAAAATCAAGAGGTATACTTTTCTTAAGCCAGTTTTGGTCTTCTGTATCTCACATCACCTGTTACTGTATCACAGTCGTCGGGCTGAGATCAGCATCTGGAGTTAAACTACTGAGACTAAAAAGCTTGTTAACAGATCGGCAGACCTGGAAATGCTGCAGGTGTCGCCACGCCGTTTTGATTTTTCCCCTCATGACGGGTCATTTGATGAGAAACCTCAGTGTCACTTTGTGCTGTGGAATAAAGTGAAATGAGAGTTTGTTCATTTGAATATGTTTAAGTTGTATTGTTTATTTAAAAACAGAAGTGAGTCTCAGAGTGTCTCTACATGATGGGCTAAAATGTTTTTATCTAAGAACCCTCTCTTTTCTGCCTGGAACAAAATTCTGTTTAAAAAAAAACCCTGAATTGTCTGTTTCATCTGTGCACGATATAGTTCAATCTAAACAACAATAATTATACTAAATACTTAAATAAAATACTTTTACATAATGGTGAATTGCATGAGATGAGATATTTGACTAATCTACTTCCGTTTACAGACTGAAGACAATTACTAATTGAGTAATGTTTTATACAGTGATGTGTTGATGAATTAAAAACCAAAGTATCTGTAGCATCTCCACGCTCAGAAAAGAAGTATTCACTTTATCTCATGCTAATTTTTTTTCCTCCTTATTTTGAAATGTGTGACCGGAAGAAGCAACCAGTTGTCTTCAGTCTAAGTTGATCCTGGTGAATAACAAGTGCAAAAGTGCGCAGGAGACTCAAAACTTCTCCATCAGGACCAGAAGGGGGGTCGGACTGCGAGACTGTTTAATGGACATTTTTTGTTTCAGGAGTCAAATGTTTGTTGCAGCACATGTCTGTGGGAGAGGCAGATAACACGGACCAGTTAGTTCAATGATCAGAAAAACATTTTTAAAAATGAGTCCGGTTTTGTGTCTTTTGCTTCTCTTTCTGCGGACCGCGGAGCTCCGTCACGTCCACACAGCCCAGGACGCGCTGGAGGGGCAGCGGGCAGGGGATGCTGGGTCGGCGGCTGCGGGGACTCTGGGGTCTCTGGACCGGGTGGTAAGAGTTCCCGAGCTGAAGCGAGTCGCTCGAGGAGCCAAAGATAGGAATTTCGGGAAAAGAGACCCGCAGTCACCGAGCAGTTATAGCCATCCGAGGCGGCACGACGACCCGAGCGGGTACTTCACCACACCGCGGAGCCACCGGGACGCCTCCGCCCCGCCGGGTAACTCTTCGTCAGGCCACGGGTCGGGGCTCCTCAACCCGCTGTTCCCGGTCACCGACGGCTCCTACTGGGCTTACGCAGTCATGCTGCTCGCGCTCGTGCTGTTCGCAGCGGGCATCGTGGGGAACCTCGCGCTCATGTGCATCGTGTGGCACAACTTCTACCTGAAGAGCGCGTGGAACTGCATCCTGGCGGGGCTCGCCTTCTGGGATTTCCTCGTGCTGTTCTTCTGCCTTCCAGTGGTCGTCTTCCACGAGCTCACCTTGAAGAGGTTGCTGGGAGACCTGTCCTGTCGGCTCGTGCCCTACCTGGAGGTGAGGAGGACGGGTTGATTGTGCGCTTGAGTGTTCAGTTTGCGCACTTGAAGGACGTGTAAAACATTTTATTCAAGTAAAGCTAATTTCCTGAAATTCTAGTAGGCTATGACGAAACATCACGAGATTAGAAATACTGTTAAATTAAAAACTTTTTATATCAAGCTGTTTATAGGGGAGACCGGGGTTGGTTGGCACACCTGTTGTTCTGGCATGATTTAATATTGTAACCATAAGCATACCTTAGCTATAAATAAATATTTTTTAATGTAGCCTACATCCTACAGTCAAATGTTTTAAAATTAGGTGGTTCGTGATTAAAGTCATGCTGTGCATTTGTTGTACAGTGCGTCAAGGCTACAAAAGCAACCATTGAAAACTATTTGAACATTTAATTCTTAAAAAAAACAGCTTTAACATTTAATTTAATATGTCCATTTTTTTAAACCCGATCATTTCTCAGTAGTTCATCAGAAGGAAGGTCTAATTACTTTTGCCATTAAAAATAATAATTTACTAACAATGTAAACAACATTTTTATTTCAAAATACCCCAAGAAGCAAGAATTCTTTAATAATTTAAAGGGCTATTCATTGTTGCACAGGGTAACTCATGGTATAAATTAACCAGATCTAAAAGTACTTTTAGATCTAAAAGTACTTTTAGATCTGTACTAACATTCAGCTATCATGCAGCCATAGTGAGGCAAAGAGATGTCAAACAAATTAAAAAGTTAAAACAAACAACTTAATGTGATGATAATTAATCAGTCCCCCTTCCCCCGGTTTTAAAGTTATTGTAAATGTTTTCCAGTTTAATAAAGAGACATCCAGGCCTGGGATGAATGGCCTTCTTGTGTCTTGTTACGCCTCAGACTCAGAGCAGTCTTTACTTTCAACAGACACAGTGTTATGGTCTGTGTTCAGCTGTCTGTTATGAACCGTCAAGGCAAGACGGCTGGGGCCCCACATGAAGCGACCCTTAGGATCCAAAGAAATAAATGCCGATCAGTCTAAAGTAGGGCTGGGTATCGAGTTCAATACTTTTTAGGCACCGACCGAATTGCTTCAATACCACCGAGTATCAAAAAATGCCTTGTCTTTCGGTACCAAAGTTCGATACCTAAAGGTTCTTGTTAACGCCAATGAGCCAATCAGCATGCAGCATTCTTGGTGTGCCCACATCTAAAAGTGATTGTAATTGGCTGTAGTGATGTAAACACTAGCTCCCGGTGGTTGCGCACAGAGACGTGGATGTAAAAGACGTGCAGAAAATTAAAAGTGTGGCTTGATGCGACAGCTCGCGATGCAATATTTGCGACACAAGATAAAATCTGCCAAGAGACGACACGACAAACCTGGTGAAGCCTTTGACTGTGCGTGGAATAAACTTAAGAGCAGAAAGTCACTCCGTCTTTGCTGCAACAAGGCAAATCCGGTCGTCTCAGCGCCCTGCTGCCACCGAGCTTCAACACACCCACTGTACGAGCGGCGTTGGGCAGCAGCGTCGCTACAAGCAGCATCGTTACTAGTTTAACTACATTTCTCAGTAGCTTGGTGGCAGCGTCGCAGTTTTCTGAATCAAAGCAAAGCTCCTTTATTGGCCGAGTAGCGCGGCAGCTTCCACAGACGCTACATTTTACCAAGTGTTTCTGAAGGATCAGTTAAGTGACGCCACCGCCGATCACGGACCTGTATGTGCAGCCGGCGGAAGTGACTTCACGTAGCGATCCTTGGGCTGATGTCTGCGACTTTGCTGCAGTGGATCAATGGAAAGACGCGCGGCTGAGTTTACTTTCTATTGTGATAGTTGTCGCCTGGACACCTCTTCCTCTAGTGAGGAGGAAACTTTGATATGTAGAGGCAGAAACTTTTTTCCATCAGATGAGAGATTTCTCTCTCTCTCTCTGGCCTGCTGCCATGAATGTTTAGGTTGCCATGGTGCCAGAGCACAAATTCACATATAAACAATAAAAAATATATAATAAATAGACAATAAAATGACATTATAAAAACTAAAGAAAGAGGAATAAAAAACAACAAAAACACAATATAGGCCGATGTTACATTGAAAATATGTCTTGGTTTTGACGAGCTGTAGTATTTTTAAAGGAACAATTATTAAAATAAACTATTAATGATAATAATGTGATAATTAAGTTACTTTATACAAACAACAATGGTTCTCTGTATGTTGAAAAAATATACAAATTTTATACCAATATAATTGGTATCGAAAAAAGTATCGTTCAGGTACCGGTATCGAAGTTGAGGTATCGATACCGGTATCGATATCGAAAATCTTTGAACGATACCCAGCCCTAGTCTAAAGTGACCTTTTAAGATACTCAGTTTATGTAAAAAGAGAGAAATCCCCACATATGAGAGTCTGGAACTACAGAACGTTGTTAATCAACTAATCAATTCAGCTCTAATGGAGACCTTCATGTTGGGAAATAAGATGAGTCCATATACTTTTAAATGTAATTTCCATTCCTTTATAGGCAAAATAGAGATGACGCACTGTGACTGGTGTTTGAATGCAGTTCCTTGTTTTAAATCTACAAGCAGCTGCATTTTCATGATAGAACTGCTTTAATTTAAAAAACAACATGAAAAAAAGAGAATTGGAATGGAAAGTATGCGTTTCTCTGCAGTAAATTATTTTTTCCCCCCATGTATACATTTGCAAGACTTTAAGTGTCTTGCTCAAAGACATGTTGAGATGTGAACAAGAGATGATGGGAATCGAACCACCAACCTTTTATCAGTGGATCAGTGGACTTGCTCTACACCCCTAACCTCACACTCTGTCACTGATCAGGGATTTGTAGAGCGATGACAAGATCAGATCTAGGACCGCAACTAATATTTATTTTGATGTTTCATGTTTTAAGGCTGAAACCTGCAATTTTTAAGGGCATTTTTGCTTGAAAAATGACAATCATTAATCGATTATCAAAGCAGTTGGCAGTTGACTAATTGACCAATTAGCTCCAAATAAACCTTTTTTTAACAGTCCAGAGCATTATTTTAGTGAACATCTCAGCCAATCAGTAGCTGAATTTAGACCCTCATAGAGTAATAATGTGTCACAGCCTGTTGGTTACTCATTGCTGAGTTTTCATTGGCTTCATCAGTCTCCTGTTTCATGGATGCCGGCCTGTGGAGTACTTTCCTTTTTTACGCCCACAGAGCTTTAAATCACTGAAGTGGACTTTTACTAATTTGTAATAACAGCTTGTACGAAGCAGTCTTTAACAAGGTCAGGCTGCTGCCCCCCTTTATTCTTTGTTGCTTCACCTATTTTTATGCTAATTCATTCATTCATTTCTTACTAATTATTTAACGTTTTTTTAAGTGGTCTTCAGCAGTTTGGTGCTCTGAGCTCTGTATTCAACAGTGTTTAAAGCAGGTCAGGCTGCCAGCTGCCCCTGTGCTCGTTTAGTTAAACTATTTTCATGCTAATTAGAGCTCTGTGGTAATTATCTTGAGTTGTGTCTTAACTGTTTGAGGTCATTAAGCACTCACAGAGGGAGGACAAGTCTCTGTAATGATAGTTTGTGTTTTGGGCCAAAACTACAGACTTTAATGTGCACAAGGCACCAATAACTGTCCCCAGTCTGTAAGCTAAGGGCTGTCACAACATAATGACTCTATTCCCTCTGTGGCTCCTTTTATTTCCCTATTTCTGTATTCTAAAGCTGTTTTTCACAACCTAGGTCTTGTATGTAGTTTTGGCTAATTCACTTATAGGCTGTAAGGAAGAATTAAAGCGTAGCATCTTTCACAGATTAAAGTAACACAGTGCTTTACAAGAGAAACATCTAAACTCTAAAGGAACAACACTAAAATTAAACAACATAATAAACAGTAAAAAACAGCAATGATAAAACAGCTGTAGGCATAATAAGGCAGAGGAAAGCCTCAAATCTGTTCTTTAAGCAACAAAACAATTTAGACGGTCTGCAGGACGCTTTGCCTGAGTTCTCAGTCGTGATAACAGGCCATGTCACACTGGAATCAGAGCAGCAGCAGGAATGAATACAGGTCAAGGGACAACCTGCAAGTAGCTTTGCTAAAAAAAATCAATGCTGATATAAAAAAACATACCCTTTTCAATAGCACTTTTTATAAGGCAGCCTTTGTAAAGGATTTATACTTCGTAACTAATGGCTTTATTAATGGTAATAAATAATTTACTACTACTATGTTTTTCAGTTATTAGTTATGAATGAGAATAACATTTGGACCAAATTGGCCATTGGACCTCTTGGACAAAGGCATGCAGTGCATCTGGACTGATTGTCTTTTATAACATAACAACATAAACAAAAATTGCAAGTCACGTAAATTTTTCCAATAGACACAGTTCTCCAGCACTCCAGTCTTTGATGGATTTGACTGTCCTGGCTGAATCATCAGTAGAAAAGTGGCAGCTGAAGCTAAAAGATTACATTGTGAGATACACAGTTTAAATTAATTCACTTTTAGATTCTGGGTAAATTTCGGCTGAATTCAGTAAGTATGGCGCCATGTTGTGTTCACTACAATGACGAAGAGGTTTGAATTCAGTACAGTTTTGCAACTCTATTAAAGCAATGCTTTAAACATTGTGGAAATATACTTTTTCTTTTTGTTTCTGAGGGAGAGGTGTTTTGATGGAATTCATTATCCTAGTACGTAGCTGGGCTTTAGGGGTAGTTGCATGCTGGAACTAACTTTGACATTTACTGCAGACTTGATGGATGCGGGCGGCACAGTGGTTAACACTGTTGCTGGACAGCAAGGGGAGCTTCTTATAGCGTTCAAACCTGCAGTTTGAATGTTCTCCTGGTGGTTGTCTACCCTACCTCTCACCCAGTCTAAGCTGAGACAGGCTCCAGCCCCCTGCAATATAAACGGACATAGATTATGCATAGACGTAATGGATTATTTTAATTGAGAACCCCTTAAATTATGATGAATGAAAGAACTTAATATAAAAGAAGTGAGTGCCATTTTTTCTCAACCCAGTAACCCAAACGTTTTTCTTATTAATTGCTTATACCTGATCTATAAAACAGTTGTATTCCCTAAGAAACTTGTTCCATTGATCATTTCCACACCTCTCCCTCGCTTCTCTTTTAGGTGACCTCTCTGGGTGTGGCCACATTCAGCCTCTGTGCTCTGAGTATTGATCGCTTCCATGCGGCCACCAGCCCCGGGCCCCTTCAGAAGCCAAAGGTGGAGCCCTGCCAGTCCATCCTATCCAAGCTCTCCGTCATCTGGGTGGGCTCCATGGTGCTGGCCGCTCCTGAGCTGCTGCTGTGGCAGCTCCTCCAGGAAAATGTCAGCCTGCCGACGCTCACTACTGACCCACAGCAGAGCCAGTCGGGAGGCTCACTGATGGCTGCCTTCAGGGCCCGAACAGGCACGTTCAAGGTGGATATCTGTGTTTGTGAGCCGTCTGTGGAGCTCCCAGAGAACATCTACTCTCTGGTGCTGACCTACCACGAGGCCCGCATGTGGTGGTTCTTTGGGTGCTACATCTGTTTGCCGCTGCTCTTCACCCTGGCCTGTGACTTGGTGACAAGGCAAGTGTTAGCCCAGCGTCTTCCACAGAAACCTAGCAGTGACAAGGTGACCGCCAGATGCTCTTCCTCCTCGACAAAGAAGAAGCAGCATGTGAGAGAGCAGAGGCTGCGTACCACTGTGATGGCACTCACCATCTTGTACATCACATGCAACCTGCCGGAGAGCATTTGTAACATCACCCTGGCGTATGTCTCCGCCCATGTGTCTGCTGCTCTTCCGGCTCTGGCTCTGCCAGCACTGAGTCTGATTGGACAGTTCCTGCTGTTTGCGCGTTGCTCCGCGACACCGGTATTGCTCCTTTTCCTGTGTCGCTCGCTGGGCCAGGCCTTCATGGACTGCTGCTGCTGCTGCTGTGAAGAGTGTCTCCCCGACGGCAACTCCTCTTCATCGTCGTCTGCTTCAACCACCGCCACCTCCAACCTCTCCTCACCCACATCGCCTTCTCCATCCTCCCTGTCTCCTTCAAGCAAAGAGGAGACGAAAAGCATGTTGACGACAGAACCAGCAGTCTTTTATGACACAGCGAAAGACTCTTCAACAGCTATCGGGACGCCCTGCTGAGATCCAGAACTATATTTAGCTGCATGTAACTTTAAAGGATGATTTAGTTTTTTGACATCTTGGGTACTGTTTTCTTAGTTTTGCCCATCATTTCTAATAGCTGTAACAATATTGTACTCAGTATTTATGAAGTGAATTGCAGTGATCTGGTGATTTCACTAAGAAGAAGTTGGACGGGTCGAGAAACACAAACAGACAGACAGAAAACAAACCAATAGTTGAGATCACACTATATGGCCTAACGTTTGTGGACACCCTGTCCCAGTCTGTTTATCCTGATTTGGTCTAGGCCTCTTAGTTCCTATATAGCGGCCTCTTTATGCTATTTATGATACCTTGGACAATAGTGTGCATCCAGCTTTATGCCAAGTTCCTTTCCTGTTCCCAATACATATTTCCTGTACACAATAAATCCACAAATATATGGTTTCCCATTGTGGTGTGTAAGATCTTAAGTGGTCTGCCAAGAGCACTGATCTCATCTCAACCCCATCCAACCCCTGAGGAACCCAGACTGGGAACCAGACCTGTTCACCAACATCAGTGTTTGAGCTCACTGATGCTCTTGTGGCTGAAAGGGAGTTAATCCCTGCAGCTAGATTCCAACATCTGTAGGAAAGTCTGACGCTAGAAGGGTGGAGGTTGTTATAGCTGCAGATCAATGTCCATGGTTCTTGGAATCACATGTTCAACTATCAAATACTTCAGCTAAATAAAAATATATGGCGCTATTGTTCAAACATCCCGATACTTTGTTGGGTTTTTCCACATACACTTGGTTATATAGTATTTCTAAACCACTTTACTTTAAAGCTATAACTAAGTTGGGGTAGGAAGTGGGTCTGTAAATTGTGATGGATTCTTTTCCAAAATTTGTTTATCTAACTTACAGATTTGTTTCCAACCTGTCTAATCGTCTTACTGTTTGTGATTCTCAACCTGTCAGACGGTGAAAATTATGAAATCACAGTTTCTCAGCTATTAACTTGGTGAATACAATATTATTAGAACTGATTGAAATGATTAACAAAACTATTTAAAGAGGTGGTGTTGTGATTTTTGGTTTTTCCCCTCTCCTTTATCGAGTTATATATCTTTTTTTTGTGCATGTAATAGGTTTGCAAAGTGAAAAAGCCCAAAGGAGGCTCCCATCTCCCACAGAAAACTCTGCTCTCTACTCCTTGAAAACAGCTCATTTGTAGTCCAACCCCTTCCCTACCCTTTCATCTCTGTGACATCACAGAGATGAAAGGGAAGGGGTTGAAAGGAAAGGAATGAAAGCTAAATGCGCCTCATATAACGCTCGCCAAGCGGCTACTCTGACACGCCCTCAAAAATAATGGTGGAAACACTGCGCTGCAGCACACACCTCTCCTCCTCTCCCTTCCAAACACTAGCTACCCTCCAGGCAGTCAGTGGACATACAGTTGGACATACTGTGATGTAAAGACAGAGCTCGGTTAAAACTTTATGGATGAAAAATACATGTTGCCAAGCTGGTTGACAACATGTAGCCTATAGCTGAATCAAAGCTGTTTACGGGCTTCTCACTGACCCGCCCTTCTCTGCTTCTGATTGGCTAGTAGTCCTTAACTAGGAACTGCACATGTGCAAGTCCCAACAAAGATCATTTAGAGGCAAGATGTATCACTCCATAGCTAAAACGAAGCCTTCAACACAGGGTGAAAAGAGGAGCTGCAGCAATGTGCAGTATGACAAAAATATGGTGTTTTTTTAAATTTATTTAACCATGTAAACCTGTTCTGGTACAACCCCTAAATAGGATTTTGAAAATGAAAATGAGCATAATACCACCTCTTCAAATAAATCCCAAGTTGTAATAAATTTGAATGATTCTTTAATCTCTACCTGTATAAACAGATGGTATGGAGCCACTGTAGGAGCAGAAACTTGTCTGACAAGATTTAGATGATTAAATACAATATGGAGTATGTTTCTGTAGTTACCACCTGTGATTTAATCCAGTTATTGTAGGACTCATTTTTTTGCAGTTTCTTATGTTACATTTTACAGTTATAGTTATTAACCATTTTCTAATGTTCATTTGGGATGTTAGTATCATCTGTTCTAAGTACTGTATTATATAGAAACACTGGGTAATTTGATTTTCAGATATTTTAAAATGGCTAAACTGAAAATGTTGACATACTGAGTCTTTTGTCAGCAGACTGACAGACTGCTGTGAACTTTGTGAAGTGTTTTTTTTTCTAAATAATTTTTTGCTGTTGTTGTTTATATGCCCGACTTACAGCTTCTCAGCACAGGATGTGTCGTGTAAGTAGTACATTGCAGCTGCACTCGTGTGAAATGTATCCTGCGTAGACAGCAGGTTAAATAAGGGATGAGCGCATATTAGAGATCAATCAACAATTTGAAGCTACACGAAACAATCCAGTGTGAACTTTGACTATTTTTTTACTTGTTTTATTACTTTTGTTTTAGTAAAGTTTAGATTTTTCTTCAAGAAAACCTGTTTTGCATCACCTGTGATCAATTTCCTCTCATTATGTTTTTATGTCTGGTTTACACTTTATCAGCTGATATAAACAATAGAGTGATGCCATCTGTGTTTACAGAACTTTAATTCCACTAATGACTGAAATAGAAATGAGTTACACCTTTCACAATCTGTTCAGCAGATGAATCTCTGGAAGTGTTGTTTTTTTTACTTATTTTAAATATGAATGTATGAGTTTTATACATTTTTGTTTGTTTTTACCAGCACAATCACATCTTAAAATACAAGGTGATATCTTTCTTATTGTCAACGAATCCCATGGAAAGACCAATAATGAACTTATCATACTAACAAGTATTGTCTATGTATCCATAGTCTGATATATCTTCTTCCTCTGTGCCATAGAGCTTCATTGTTGTCCAAAAACTATTAAAACAACATAAGTGAGTCACGCTGTGTGACATGTTCTCTCATAAGCAATAACACACACACTGTTCAGTTTGACTCAATTACACACACATCATCCTGCTCCAGGAAACACACAGCACCAAATGTGTATTAATGCATTATTTCTTCCTGTTTTGATAAAAACTACAGTGACCAGCTGTTTTAAAGAAATTACTGAGCCTTTTTAAAAAAAAATTAAACTATATTTTAAACATTTATGTCTTCAGTTGGAACCAATGGACTAGGGGCTGAATTCAGAGATGGACTATCACATTGCTGGTTTTGGTCTGAACGTGGTATGTGTTGACAATAAGCAAAATGTAAAATAACTTCAGTCATATTCTGCAAGTTGGTTCTCATTAAAAAACAAGCACTTCCTCAAATTGTCACTTGTTAAATTGGATTTATTTTAATAAAGAGAAATCTGCAGACATCCAGGTCCAGATAAGAGTGAATTCAAATGTTAAGCTGCCAAACATGGGTGCAAAGAAAGTCGAAGAGAAAAGACTGAGAGAAAACAGAAAAAGAAGAAAAACAAGAGGAGAACTAAAAATGGTTGGAGGAGAAATGTTTTCCAGACAGAAAAACAGGCCAAGAGGCAGAGAAGGAAAAAGGAGAGTTTCCTGATGGAGAGTTGCATTTGTTCCTAAACAGTAATTTTTCTCAATGAACACCTAAACACGTGGTCGTTATGTGGTTCATTTTATTTGGAAGAATACAGATGGCTCATGTTATAGTCTGATCTCCATTGGAAGGAATGCTGCGCAGCAATGCTCCCAACACCCACTGAAGCAGAAAGCTGTTCATGCCCGACGCTCCTTTTTGTCATTATTCAATTATTGAAGGTCACAGCTTCACAATAACAGTTGGCCTTTGAGTTTCTGAAGACATAATACGCACAGTCACTCTGTGGCCAGTTGCTGAGGAGAGCAGACAAGAATTCATTGCTTAAGTATTTTAAACCATTTCACAGCTTTTTTTCTTTTTAATATACTGACCAAAAAAACCTCACCCATCTCTTCAAAAATTGTCTAAAACTTTGTGAATTCTTTGTAATGTTGCCAGAAATTTATCTTGTTCATTTAGAAATGTAAAACTAATACAAAAGCACGTAAAAAAATAAATCACTTTTCAAAAAAGTTGTTTTCTACGGAAACCCTGATGTCCCAAAAGATACAAGATTCATATCTGGATGGAGATACTGTCTTGTCTCTGCAAGATGTAAGATGCTGCGCATGGATCTTGTGCCCACAACTTAGAAGAAAGTAGACATTGTGGTTTTAACTGCTGCTAAAATTCTCCCTTTTACATTTGGATTTCTTCACCTGTTCAATAAACAAGATAAAAAATGTAAATCATGTTGTATCTTCACAGTTTGGAAGGTGTAGTTTTTTCCTTTTGATCAAACTAGGCGAGCAGTTTCCCCTTGCTTTTTAGGCAAACTGCTAAACCAAAGGTGTAATGTGTCGTGTTGCTGAATTCATACAAACACTCTCTGCAAACCAAACGTCGGAGAAATTACTTAATTGTTTGCACAACCTGTCTAGTTCGTTGTTATGATTAGTAGGAGTGAAATCAAAACAAAGAAAGATATGTCTTATATCTACATACCTGCAGTTTCCAGCAGAAAACATGAATTTTAACAGCCAAGGACATTTGAGAAAATTGAGCAGTGAACAAAACAGATGGAGCAGATCATGGTTTCACTGATCTCTTAAAACTCTCGCTCTTCTCTTTGCTCACTCCACAACATTGTTAGCAAACCACAGACTGGTCATGTTTTCCTCTTTTTAATCAATTGCAGCCGGTGACTTTTGGCACTGATGGAGAGAACAACAAAAACAAAAACAGAAGTGACGCTGTTCCAATTTGAAAGTTGTGTTTTAACATCAGTTTAGGAACAGGAAATGAAAAGAGAGCAGAAAAAGGGATAAAACACAGAAAGTACAGGGTTCATCAAAAGCATTGTCCTACATCACAACTTTGTATAGGCTCTAATTCATTTAAATTGGCCATTTTCATGAACACAGTAAACACAACACCACCTGAAGGCACCTTGGCATTGCTGTTTCCTGTTATCAGTACAATTAACCCTGCATTCACAGGGTGTCGGAATAATCAGATAAATTCATTTCCTACTGGGACAGTTCAATTAAATGCACCCTCAAGTCAGAAAAACAAAAGTCTGTGAACATTTTGATCAAAATGGATAGCTACATAACACCCTATCACCCAGATGCTATATAAGACAGTCCATGTTGTTTCCACGTTAAGACTCAGATCATGAACACACCAGCCCAGTAGAACAACTTCCCAACTCGGGAAATGGGACCATGCAGGGAGCACATGAACATTAGTTCACTTGTTTTGATTCTGGTTGCAGGCCCACAGCTGGCCTGAGTGCTGCTAACAGAAGCTGACTCTCCAAATGTGCCACCCCTAAACCTGAACCAAATCTGGCAGCTATGGTTTGGTCAGAACCGGCTCACATTTGGACCTCTGGGACCAGAAAAAAGGCAAGTGTCCCTACACTCAGCTACTACTGGCCTGAGCTGGAAGTAAATCTGAGACAGGTATTAGCTCTTAATGAGCATAGGAATAGGATGGTTAATTTTTCAGGCTTTTTAAGTGCAGTTTTATGTGTTTTTTTGCTCTTAAACTAATCCAAGAGCGACCTTAATCAATACATCAATCTAACATGTCTTTATGAAAGCACCCCTTATCGCTGTACTTGACGCAGATGAAACTGATGTCCTTCTTCTCATCTAACAATGGGGAAGGTAAAGAAAAGTTTATATTTTTAAGTATAGATCATGTTTGTTTTACTGTACAGCACTTTGTAACTGGTTTTGAAAAGTGTTATACAAATAAAGTTATTATTATTGATATTACTTCCACACTACTACACTTTCGTTGAAAAACTGAGACCTTTTGCTGGGTTTGCACCTCCCATCCAGACTAAAATGGCAAATCCAAAGACCTAAAACGAAGGCAAAAACGGAGGACTTTAAAAAGATGACACAGAGACTTACTTTTTTGTTTCTTGTTTGGATCTTATAAGTCATGCAAAGCAAAAACACAATGCTACTGACAGTGTTTTTGTTTTGGTATTTTAATTAAAATATCTTGAACTGTGCAAATAACACATCCACTTGTACTGTGCATGTCGCTGTATTTACTTTGCGACGACTCCCAGTCTGTTTTCTGCCACCACAGTCACCTTGTACTCTGGTGTTATTTTCAGTAACAGTTCCACCTCAGTCAGTCCATGCAAAGAAATCTCTGATGTGGTTCTTCGTCATAGTACTTTCTTCTTTCAACAAATCTCCTGCAACGGCAGATCAGACAGTCTGCTTCCTGTTTACACCAGCACACGCATGCCCAGTGAACACAAATGCCCAGTAGTAGTGTGCGTTTTTAGTCATTTTAATATGGACGGAGATCAGTTCTGAATCACAGCTAAAACGCTGGTGTGAACGGAGATCCTGCATAATTCATACAGTGTTCTTTTTAATATATATTTCAAGTGTCTTTGTGCTACTAAATCGCTACATCCACACTACTATGTTTTTGTTTTAAAACAGAGTTTTAAAGATGGTAGTAGTAGTAATAGTAATAGTAATAGTAGTAGTAATAGTACCCTAATATAGTAGGGTGGATGTAGCCTTAGTCCCGTTCCACCCCCCAGTCCAATACCCCTGACAAGAAGCACCAGATATATCAACACAACACAAAGGGACATGGTGTGGGGGGTGGAAGATCTACCAATCTCATATATCTCATATAAGACCCAAAGATAAACATTTAATCAGAAGCAGTGGAAGATTTTACCTGTTGATTTCAGTGGGTTGATTATTTCAAGTTAATTAAGTTAGTAGCACATAGACAACTTCTGTTTCAATACTATAAAGCAATGCAATTATTTTTCAGGGGACACCTGGAGGCCCTTCACAGATGTCGGCGGCCCCAGAGTTACACTTTCAGGACCGCTGCTGTGAGTTCAGTCTCGGTTCCTTTCAGCTGAATATTTGTCCTCCCACGTTGTTGTGCCTGGGCAAAGAGAAGGAGGAGGGGAAGCTTCAATAAGGCCTGCTTTGTTCAGGCGTCCCCCCTTCCCTGGCGCAGAGAGAGAGAGACACTTGAACAAAGCTGCATATCAATCGCCATCCACCAAAGGAGTTGCTAAGCTACACAACACCCACCACCTCCCACCAGCTGCCCCAGTCACCAAAGAGAGAGAGAAGAAAGAGGGCAGAGATGCAGGGGAGGAAAAGCTGCTGCGATCCACCCAGATAAGCCAAAACCCAAACTCCTCTCTTCTTCGTTGCCTTGACAACCAGCTGAGACACAGCAGACACAACAGCATAGTAGCCTCAAGTACAGCAATATATCCTAAAACCAACAAGGTCCTGTGTTTGAACCCGACTGGGGCCTGTATGTCGGCTCCATCAGGTGCTCCACCGGTTTCCACCCATGCCAGAAAGCAGACATATTGGGTCTGAGGAATCCTGTAATGTGATTCTTTTATCAGTTTATAAGTAAGTCTGTGAAGATTAACAGATGGGTATCATGAAACCAACAAGTGTCACTCACTATTTTTAATATAGTGCACTATATTAACTGCAATTTCATGTGAGTGTCTAAATTCTGAGTGAGATCCTGTAGGTCTTGATTGCTGGTTAAGTTCCAGGTGTGAAGGTGTGTCACATGTGTGGAAGTGATTGGACACCCAGAGAGAACGACAGACCGGAGCACCACACACACTCACACACTCACAGAAGACAGGAAACAGACAAGAAACACAAGGTGCTGAGGGGGTGACACATCCGACTATAACAGAGATAACACTCCTGTTTTTAGCTGTGTAGCTATGTTTTTTCAGCGAATGCAGTGAGATTTCAAATGGTTTGTTTAGCTTAACTTAAGACTTCCCTGAATTAATAAAGCAATACTTGCAATAAAATGTCAAAATAAAATTTGTGACACATGATTTTTAATTGACAATGACACTATGCCTTAGATTATATTACTGCACATTCACTAAGAAGTGTTTAAATTTTTTGAACCCAGAGAGACACTTTATAATAAGATTAATACATCATTATAACTCATGATGATTTAATGCGTGAATTCATGCTGGATGGATTATTAATTCCTGTCACAGGTGAAAAACACAGGTCTGAAATATTCCAGCTATTTGGGGGCATATAAATGAACGTATGAGCTGTGAATTTCAGGAAAAATCATTAATTGATGATACATTAAGTGCTAACTAATAAAAAAATAAAATAAAATAAATAAAGTGTTGAAAAGTCTTTATTGTTTGATGAATAGTAAATGTGTGTAGCTAAAACATTCAAAAACTGACACTGTTATCCAAACAACAGGTTCTCAAAATAAGTATTTGCGTCATGAAACAGCTTAAACAGTCTTGTTTTGTAAAATGGATGTGTCATGTAACATTTTCAGAAGTGCAGGCCTTGTATTGAAGTCCAGAATCTCCTCTGTGTGCTCTGACAGTTGTTTTTTTAATACTTGTCTTGTTCTGCCTCCAGCCTCAGCAGGATCAGGAAATACACAGAACAATATCTGTTAGCAGCAACCATTACCAAGACTACAGCCCACCGCTAATCAGCAATGCTAACAGAGTCCTGTCCATAAGTGGAACTCTCTGTTGACTTGATGCAGAGCCAGCACAAGGCATCAGCAAACTGGGTGGTTGCTTAGGCCCCCTTGGCCACCAGAGGAGTTATTAAAGTTATAAATATTAAAGGTATACCGTACTCACTGATTTTGTTATCGTGCCTTTTAGTGGCAACAAACTGTCTTACCATTTTCTGATATTTTTGGGATTTGGGGTAAGGTTTCAGTAGCTGGTTCCAAGTGGATTTTTAAACCAACAAATATCTTATTAAATATTTGATGCTCTTTGCTACAGACACATGTTGAGTGATTAGCCTCAGAGGTGTTGGTGGTGTTTTGGTGATATGTTTATGCACTTTGAACAGAGCTGTTAGCTGTTTCCACCTGCTTTCACTCTTTATACTAAACTAGGCACAGACATGAGATTGATTTCAGGTCTCTCATCTCACTTTCAGAGAGCCAGAAAATTAGCATATTTCAAAATATACTAAAGTATGAGGGTATTTATAAAATTTGCTGAACGCTTAGAACTTTGAAACTCTGGGTAAAAATTAGCTGACCATTACATAGTTACGTCTAAGATTTCAAAATGTCAGGGTGCAGTGTTAATATATTTTATAAAGCCTTCAAAATAATTTGAAAAGCAGATTAGATTCTGGATTCAGAACGATTAAAATGCTTGGACAACATGAATAGTGCTTTGAGTCAACTGTACATTTGCTCAAGTATTACTTAAATATACCTTTATAGTAACTGTACTTGAGTATGTCCATTTTATACTTCCACTCTTTTATATTTCTGAGAAAAATGTTTGGTCTTACTACATTCATTTGACAGTTTTTGACTTAGTTACTTGACAGATTCAAATTTTAAATACAAAACATGGGATCAGCTAATAAAATATTACCATTTTAATCGATTAAACCACCCAACGGTATATTAATTAATTAAAATTAGCCACACCTCGACCAGTTACATAAAAACATTACAATGCTGCCACTGGTACATGTTAATACATCAATGATGATAATCCAGTGATATAATAAATTTATTTTAAATGTTTTATACCATACATTCTGTGTGTTTTAATGGTGTGATGTGTTATGTGCAGTGCATTTACCTTTACTGTACAAATTTCCACTGAGGAGGACACAAAAGTAAATCTAATCTTATCTTATAAATAACTCTGAAAGGAACTATTTTGCGTAATGTGTGCTTTTATGTTTTATGTAATTTAAGTAGCCTACATTTTGTTTAAAATACTTCCAGGACTTGTAGTGAGTATTTTCACTGCTTGGTGTTACAAGTTTTTATTGAGTCTTCCACCACTTTAGCCCACAAAGGCTTTGTCCGTCTCTGTTTGATGTCCTGCAGAGACTTTTTTCCCATCAGGACCAGAGGCTCCGGATGCATCCATGTTCCCCCGTCACAAGACCACAGAGGCAGTTTGTTTTGCGGTCACGTCAGTGTGAGACGGCAGGCAGTGGAAGCCCACTGAAGCCCTACCAGCAGGCTGGGGGTGGACTGCCCGGACCACTTCCTCATTGAGCTCTTTAAGAGGACATGGGAAACATCAGTTAAGCCCACAATTAACTCTGGGGGTCCCATTCAATCCTGAGCAAATAGTGCTTTCATTAAGTTGGCAACGCTCAAGCAGGAAAAAGACAAAATCTGATGTTGGTATTTTAAGAAAAACAGCAAACAAAGGCTTTAACCCAAATTAAATGTTTCTTCAGAATCAGCTTTATTGGCCAAGTATGTGTACATGCACATGGAATTTGACTCTGGTTTTAAGTTTCTCTTATCTACTTACACACAGAACAATTTGCAGATACATAATAGAAATAGATAAGGACAATGTATACAGGTGTGGGAAATAACACAGAATTTAGTTTTCAATGTGATACCAATCATACCAGGGCCAGAAATACCAATAGCAGCAGAAAGGCAAAGAGTCAAGAGTGTTCATGTGCCCATCATGTGATCTAACATGAGATAGATAAATGTAGGGTTTTTGTATTAGTCCTATTGATGCTAGTTGTGATACTCAAAACAAGACTCATTGTTAGTATTGTTACTTTAGTTATTGACTAAAGTTAATTCAAAAAAAAGAAATTAAGTTCCATGGGTTTTGTTACAGATGTGTATGTATTACTTGAAGCTGATGAGGCATCTTGACAGTTACAACCAGCCAGCCTGTAATGAAATATTAGTGAAATGATAATGAATATTGATATTTCTTCATGCGATAATGAGAAGGTCATCTTCAACATTGATGTGGGAGTATATGTCTTTCTTTGGCCACAGGGGGACAGTGTTGCCCCATGTCAGGATCCATGACATCTCTCAGACACACAGGGCTCTGGGATTAATAATTGTCAGACAGAGATGTGTGCTGCTGTGTTAAAAGATAATGACTTGACAGATACTGCTACTGATTTTTTTTATAAGCATATGTGTTTCCAAAAATATTTTAAAAAATAAATGACTTGTTCTACAATGTTTCCTATATATATAAAAAATCTATGTTAAAAAGCTATTTTCTAAAACAACAGAAAAAAGCCCTGCAACAAAAAGAGGCTGATTTGTATCGATAAAACTGCAAGAAATCTCAAAAGAGGTTTTGATGTTTGAGTAGTTGTTCAGGGAATGATAAAACATGTATATTGTTGTCAGTTTATTAGGTGCACCTAGCTAGATCAATGCAGTAATAAATCCTCCCTTCATGGAGGTTATAATGTGTTCATCATTTTGGAGGCTGTCTGCATTATTTTGACAGCTGTTTCTATAATTGTGTCCAAATTATTGATATCAATGAGGGTTAGCTAAATGACAGGAATACCCCTTAGTATGATGCAATACAGTTCAACAGCAACACAAACTACAATTCTTCCTAATAAAGGTGTCACATAGTCTTCAACCCCTGCACATGCACATCTCTCTGCTATTAATTCAGAAGAAGAGTGTTTTATTTTGACTCACTCTACTCTGTCATAGCAACTAAATGTAAATCATCTACAACCTGTAGTCTGTCTGATAGATGTTAGAAGGCTAGAATACATTTTTACTACACAACAGCTGTGGATTTTCCATCAGCAGTAATGCCTTAAACACTGTGCAGTGTTCCTCAGTGAGCTGTATGTGTGTGTTGGATCTGAAGGCTGGATGTTTGTACAGGAGGTCTGCAGCTTCCTAACAGAGACCAGCTCACAACGTCCATATTTAGACTCTTAGCAGGTCCAACAGCTCTGCTTGTTTATGACACCGAGACACAAGACACAACCCAGCATTTTATACCCGCATATGGTGTGTATGCGTGCTTTGACACAGTCACAGTGTGGGGACTAAGCTGGTGTTCACAAGGTTTACAATTTTTTTTAGGGTTGAGAGTTTTCTGTTGGTTTAGGTCAGAGTCTTATACCTCCGTCTTTGTTGGATTTAAAAAGCGAGGACATTTTGAAAAGTGAATACAATCTCAGAACAGTGAACCAACTCTTCACTCTTGCAGGGTTGCAGGACGGTTCATAGGAGTTTGCCTATGGACTGTGTTTTATGGACTTGGAGAAAGCTTATGACGATAGGGTCCACATTCAGTCCCCGAGTAAGAGCTTTGTCTGTATCCTTGGCAGGAAGTCAGACAGTTTTCAGTGGGTGTTGGGCTCCGTCAGAGTTGTCTGTCACTGAATCTGTTTGTGATCTTCATGGACAGGATCTCAAAGTGCAGCTGGGGGGAGGAGACCTCAGTAATTGCTTCTCTGCGCTTTAAAGATGATACCCTTTGGTTGAGGTCATGGTTCTGTGCCGGAAAATGGTGGGCTGATCCCTCCTTGTTGGGAGTGAGTTGCTGCCCCAAATGAAGGAATTCAAGGATCTCAGCATCTTGTTCATGGTACCAGACTTGTGGTGTTTACAAGTTGATCTATGTTCCAACCCTCACCTGTTGTCCTGCCCTTCGAGTAATGACAATGCAAGAAGGACAAGAGGTTGAATGATCTTCAGACATTGAAGGGAACCCAAAGTACAGCTGCTGCTCCTTCAAATTAAAAGGTGCCTGTTATAGGTCTGGTTTGGGTATCTGATCAGGATGCATCCTGGGCAACACCCTTTGAACGATTTATGGGCACGTCCAACAGGTGGGAGACAACACAATCTACTGCACAACCAGTAACTTTAAAATATAAACCAGCCTCCCAAAACACAAGCGCATCTCCCAGTTCTGAATATGAAGGAACTTCATGTACAATATGAGGGAACTCCCCACAAGCCAGTGACTTTGGAACCATATCCAAATGAAGCAATCTTAACCGGCAAACAATTTACAATGTCGCACAAAAATAGACCCAAATTAACACAAACACTACTTGCAGCAAAAGTACATTACACAGCTACTCTTACACAGACAAAGATGATTTGTCATCATGACCTGGCTCAAGATCACTGACAATAGACAAGGAGACAGTGGGTTGTAAGCAAAAAACAAGTTTATTTTAATGACGTTATTGTTTCCACAAAAGATACTCACACACAAAAAAAACTGAATCCCTCCCTGCACCCTAAATACTTCTTCTGTCTTTATACCATGTCTGGTGGATGACTTGTTGCTGAAAACAGTAAAAAGTAGTCCCATTACTGTAATGCATTACTGCCCACTGCTGAGGAAATCAGTATATGTGTATCTTTACTTGTGTATGTGGACGATAATGGTTCATGTTCTTGCTTTTGATTTGCAGGAATCAAACTGAGCAGATGCTGTAAATCAGTGTCCAAACCTCCACACAGCAGAGAGACCAGCTCCCTCTCTCTCTCTCTGTCTGTCTTTCGTTCATTCGGTCTGTCTCTCCACCTTTCTGTTTGAAGCCGAGCTGCATTTAATTCCCAGTTTCCCTCCCCCTCAGAGAATCAACGCTCCATCCCATCCTGTCCTTCCCTTTGTTTCTCTCTCTTCCTCCTACACCTTCTCCCCCTCTTTCATTCCATCTCTCATCATCCGCCGCCTTCAGCTAACCAGCCTCCCAGCAGAGAATTATGAATAGAATTCAAATCAGTTGAGCTTTACTGTATCCCACCCCCTCTCTACCTGCCCCCTCCATGTCTGCCTCTACTTTCTAACTTTCTCCAACTGTTTCATATTGATTATAGCTGTGACCTCACACCCACACCGCTCAGCCTCCTATACATTAGCCCTGTCCTTCTCTTTCTGTCTTGTCTGCTGTTAGCTTCTCACTGAGCCTCGGCGCTCAGCCAATGCTTCAGTGTTCACAAAAAAACTGCACACCACCTCCATGACTCAATGTGGTGATAAAGCTGAAACGATAGTGTGTCAGATGCTTTAGGAGAAGTAAGTCAGGACTGCCCTCTCTCTCCCCATACTTACAAGAAACAGTTCATTTTTTTTCAAACAGCTATGCCACACACCACAGCATTTAATTTCCAGTGTAAGTCCCTAAATGGGCCTCCATCACTCCTGCCTTAAGTATGGGGCTGCAGTCACAATGTGGTTATCTATAGCTTGTCATTAAGACTTGAAAGAAGACTGGCTCTGCCTTTAAAGTCTCTTTCACAACTGTAGTTTGTTTCATTTGGTCCGAACAAAGAAAAGGTTCATAAACAAACCTGCAGTGAGTGTTGATATGTGTTGATATTCAGTCTTACAAACCAAGGGCATCACTTTGTGTTCAAAAGTGGTGGAGACATAAGGATTAGGGGGATAATGTTACACTAGGACCTAGAGATGTGACAATGCATGAGAACAAAAGAAGTAGATTTTTAAAACTATTTTGAGGAACTATGAAATGATGAAATATATTAGTGGTGGGTCTGAGGGTCCTCCCCCAGAAAATTGGAGCATTAAACACTTAATTTCCTGCATTATTTATGCATTTTCTACTCAAATTTATGGTGGAAATCTCTATTTGTATAAAGGGAAACAAATTCAGCTGGCAGGTGACAATTCATAAATATAAAAATATAAGATAATATAATATTGTGATCAGCTGCTTGTTTTTTAAGCTTAAATTACTTTTTTTGGACAAGGCACATTTGTTTCTTTTAGTGCAAATAAACCTTCCTTAAAGCATTTTATTTGTTAGTTAACATTTTTTGTTGCAAGCTATTTTACAGAAAACTTTTAACAGTTGCTTTCAGAAAGTGGTGGGGACAAAATCAGCCATTTCAAACAGTGGTGGGGACATGTCCCCAGCGTCCCCAGTATAAATGACACCTATGTTACAAACTGTTTAGGCCTGTGACATTATCAGCCTAATCGATGCGATTGAGCAATGAGCTGGAACACCTGCTATTGATTAGCTGTTGTTTCCTGACATCTCTACCAGCTCCTGATGACGGCTTTAAAGTAAAACTTCAAACTACTGTTTGAAACTCTACTCATTTATGGTATAAATATCAGTGGATCTGCAGTTTGATAGTAACTTGCACTATACGAGGTATAGTGTATTTTAATCATGAAACAAATTCAATCACTCCCTGAACCACAGAAAGTCCTCAAACTACTCATGCAGCATTATCGACTTCGCCGTTGCTGATAGTAATTTCACATGATAGGGAAAAAGCTGTGCTCTTTTGTCCAAAATCTTGCTCTCAGAACTGAACGTTTGACCAATCCAATATGTGTGTGTTCAATGATGTCACCAGATTGTTTCCCCACTCACCTACTCCACATCTTTTTTGAATAATCAGATAAGTTCTGTCTGACAACAGAAACAGAAAACACATTATTAACATAATTCAGGTCCTTTAAATCCCAGTTAAAGGTATAATATGTAACAGTTCCAAATTAAGACGTCTAAATACGACTTAATTTGGCGAATGTTTAAACCCAGAGAAATCCATAATTTTATGATATTCATTTGATCGGCTATCAATGTCTTCGTATTCCCTTTACGCCCTCTAACTTCCGGGAAAACACTGCATTAATCTAAGAGTGAGGAATTAAGTCATGAATGTGACTAAACATAATGTGAATAAAACTTTAATACATTACCTTATCGTGCATGATTTCTGCCTTAGACATCATGGCAGTTAGATTTTCATCGCAATTTTGGTTGTTTACCATTCAAGACAAAAACTCTCACAACACTACTTCACAACGTCATCATACAACGTCTTTTATTATCATTTTTATGTGAGAGACCCCTAGAGACCCTTAAAGTGATCATAGAAAGCAGGAGAGGAGAAAAATGTAGGTTTGATGGGCTGTCTCCCTCGCTTCTCCTTCTCCCCTTCTCTCTCTCTTACTCAAAAAAACATTTTTTTTAGCATTTTATACACTCACAATTGAATTACACAGTTCAGGCATGCAAGCTGCTCTGGCAAAAACAGAGCCGTTGCATAAAGATAGCAGCTATAGATAGCGGCATGTTTCAGCAGTTGGGTAGGCATGACATGTTTTCAGCTTCCACAGGGAAGCATAACAGGGACCTTTTGAGAACCACTGCCCCACCATTCTGGATGTAAAAGTATGTTTCATACAAACGGGTTCATATGAAATGTTGTCTAACCACGTCTAAAGTCAAAGTGTTTCAACCGGTTCTGAATGTGCACCGTGAACGGTGGGCTCAAAGCCTGCGATTGTACGAGGGACAAGATGCGTACAAATGTGATTAAAGGTGCACACTTTCAGACAGTCTCTCCTCAAAGCCATTAATTGTGCACTCATTTTCACACCTCTGCACTCCTGGTCAATCGCTATGTGAAGTGGGGTTCATTGCTACAATTAGTTACACATATTGACTGATGTCTTAAGACTAAGCTGACAGGACATTTTAGCAAAATTGGGTGCTATAAGAAAATTAGAATGTGTTCCTTTAAGTAGATGGAAAATGATTAATTTTTCCATGTGGAGGTTGATCTGCTAGATTTAGAAGAACAGCCACCAGTTAATCAGTGTCACAGCTTGAGCACCATGACTGCAGTACAGAGCTGGTTATATAATGTATGACAGTGGGATTCCCAGCAGCACTGACTCCTCCACTCAGCAGTCTGAGGAGGGGGGCTGCAGAATGGATGGCAGCAGAGGGAGGAGGGTATTGAGACTGCGATCATGAGTGTGCAGAGCCCAGGTTGGCCACCAGCTCCTCCACTCTTCAATAATCCAGTAATTACAGGCAGCGTCTTCACAGGGGACCCCTCTGCTGCGGCAGCCAGGCTGAATGCAAGTCACATCCATACTGTGCTTTACTGTCTGTGTCTGAGTGCACAGCATTGAAAAATTACATTTAAGAAGAAGAGTGTCTGAGGATAATCCACAGAACACATTTTCATTTTCAAAGACACTATTTAGACTATTATAAATTCACACACCACACCATTAGCTGCGTTTTCCATCCTGTACTTAGATTGATGTCTTGTGCTAAATCTGCTGCACCTCGACTACTTTGTCTGTAAGGCATATAAGCACTTGATTGTAGGTGACACATTCCTGTAAATGATTTCACATTATTGCACTAACCTACAGGTGGCGGCAATGTGACAAGAAATGCAGCAATGCACCAGCAAACGGCATGGAAGAAGAGGAGTGCTCAAGTTAAAGTTGATTTATATAATGCATTCAAAATGTTAAAAAACAGGTTTTATGAGGAAGGAAATGCATGCAGTGTTTGTCAGACCTTAGGGATGCACTTATTGAGTTTTGGTGGTTAACACATAAAAATGCTGTTTGTTCGTTCACTGAAAAAAACCTCCACAGGGCCATTTTTTCAATATACAGTATTTCATATTGTCAAAAAATCCAATGAAAAGAACACAACTAAACACCGACTTGGGGCACAAACATGGTCCACTCAAGTAAGTGAATACAGATGCTTCGAACTACGCAATATCGCACATTGAGCACACATTGAGTAAGTTCGCCATGGTCGCACATGTGTGCCAGCTGGACCAAGCGTTGTTAATTGCGTTGGTGTACTGCAACCATGTTTGCGCCCTTAGTCTGTTTGTTGTACTTTTTAACATCCCTACACCATGTAGGGATGTTAAAATCCCTACACCATGTAGGGATGTTAAAATGCCCCACACCCGTTACAAATGAACACACTGTACATAGTCACCGGCCGACATAGAAACAGTAGTTTTAACAAATGTTACTCAAACAGGAGCGAATTGTGCATTTGTTGAGAACTGTTTTTAGTAGTGGATTAATACACATTTGGTTCTCTAGTATGTTTTTGGCGTAGCAGGATGGAGTGAGTGGGACAGAGTGAAATAAACTACAGCATATGTTCATGGTGATATAGGAACATGTCATCCAGTGCTACTGGATCCAGTGTGGCTCACTGATGAATTTTAGACAACAATAGATCCCCATGGCATAGAGGAATTAGATATATCAGGCTTTGGATACACAGGCAATACTTGTTAGCAGAATCAATTAATTGTTTATTTTTTGGTCTTTTAAAAAGGTGATATTATGCTTATTTTCAGGTTCATAATTAACAAAAAGTTTCATGGTTCAGAGTGTTTGTCTGACTTGGATCGTCACTGTTTAATCAACCCACCTACGAGGCTCACCTGTCAAACACCAACGCAGCATCACTGATGGCATACTATTTTTTTTTAGATTCACTGAGAGTTTATAATCCAAGCAATACGGTTACATCTGTCATGTGCGACGGGATGTCACAGGGTTTTGACGTCATTTTTGGGCCTACATGGAACCGTCCGTGCAGGCTTTGGCCGGCTTCACTGTTTCAACTGTGACTTACCCCCTTGCAGTAAACACGGCTTTGGTTCAGCTGTATATGTTCCCCTTAACAGCGTGAGTGGTAAGTGATTAATCTGTAACAAAAGTATCTTTCATCCATAAAGTTTAAACTGTGAGCTGTCTCTACATCACAGTAACAACCTGATGTCCATTGACTGCCTGGATGTTAGCTAATGTTTGGAAGAGAGAGGAGAGGCTGCAGGCGTTTTGTCACTGTGTGCTGCAGCTCAGAGTGTTTTTCCACTGGTGTTTTTGAGGGCATGTCTGACTAGCCGCTGGGCAAGTATTATGACGTCACCAGAAAGTTTGCCATGGTCGCACATGTGTGCGCATAAGAAAAGGCCGGACTACAAACGAGCTGTTTTCAGGCAGGTCAGAGCAGTGTTTTTTTGTGAGAGATGGGAACTCCCTTTGGACTGGACTTTTTCACTTTGCAAACCTATTACATGCACAAAAAATGTTTCTAACTCAACAGAGGAGAGGGAAAAAATAAGATGAACTCTTAAACAATACAAATACATAAATACAATCTATAAGTCTGGTTATATTCTTTATGGTTACTTAGGTTAGAATAAGGTTTAGGGTTGTAATTGTAAATGTAAGTACATGTGAGTATGTGTATATGTGTATGTGTATATGTGTCTGTAGATATATATACTGAATAAACATACATACTGCATGTTGAGAGCTCCGTGCTCTCTCTGACTCTGAGAAACAGCAGGTTTGGTCAAATATGCATGGCCATAAGAGCCAAATCTTATATCATTTATACATTATTCACACAGTGACTTCAGTTTCTCTCAGAATCCCAGAGGAGTTTAAAGATGTCTGCTTCCTTCAGCTTGTCTTCACTGTGAGGATGAACAGCAGAAGAACAGACCCACAACATCTGACTCTACAACAAAGCTGTACAACGCAGCCTTTTCTCTTCTTTTTCCCTACATTTTCTTTATTCTTTCCAGAAGTTAACACAAACAACAGGCTGACTGCTCAGAAATCGAACTACAGCTAAATGTCCAAACAATTTCTTACTAGACAAATTCTTAGTATTGCATTGTATTCAGGACAGTTTGTACTTTTCAAAAATAGTCCAAAATGTAAGAACTTAGCTTGCGTGATAATTATGTTTTGCTATACTATAGGCTAGCCAATAATTTTAATCTATAACCAGTGGTGGAATGTAACATGAACTGTATTTATGTGTTGAGGTACTTGTACAAACAAACTTTGCAGGTAAATATTTTACATTCAAAACATATGATCCTCCTGTGAAATATGTTGCATCTTTTTAGATTAAACAATATATGATGTAATTTAAATCAGCTTCACCTCAACTACCTACAACAGTAAAACACTTCTACGTGAATGCATCAGTAACAATAATCCAATAATAAAATATGTAACAACAATCACTGAGGTCATTCATCTGCATGACAAATGTATCATTATTAACATGATCATTGTTTATTATATAGAACAAATCTACACATTGGATTTGTTGGTTATTGTCTGCAACATTCTAACAGTTTTCTTTTTATTTCTGGATACTTTAATGGTATCACAAGATCTTCCTCCAGTCGTCTTGGAATTAGAGATGTTAAAATGTCCATTTTCTTTAAGAAACAACTCCCTTGTTGGCTTAAAAGTTAAGGTTTTGACCTTGCGAATAGTGGAAAAGTGGAAATTCCCATGACAACTGGGCAAAAACTCCATCTGCTGAAGAAGATCATGTGATATGATGGAAAGCTACAGAATAATGATGTACAGATAGTAATAGTAAAGTTTTGATATTCCTGATCCCATCATTTCCTGCTCTAGAATCGATTCTCATTGAAAAGGTTTAATATCTAAACCCAGTAATTTGAAGTGGTTATGCATATTATGATGAGGAAGACCACCCAATCCCGACGTATAAAGTGCCATTAATTACAAGATATTTATATAAAGTTACTCCCTCCATCATATTTTCTTAACAAATAGTGATGCATGGATGAACACCTCATTAGTTACATGATACATGGGAGAACACCTCATTGGTTTGGTTTTGTCTGCATTAAGAACAATCTTCAACTGACATTATGTGTGTTGAACTGCAGTGAAAGCAATTTGCAAATTGTGATAGGCTTTTGCTAATATAGAGTCACAGCAATAGATAAGTGTTATCTGCATAAAAGTGGCACTGGGCATTTTGTAAATTTATATGTAATTATTTATGTCCCCGAATGGGGAACACTATTTGGAACAGGCAATATATCAGATACAAGCCCATTAAATTGTGTGCATTGAGTTTAATTTAACAGATAGTTAGCAAACCATGAAACAGTGTGCTAAGAGAGTCCTATACTTGGCAGCCTGTGTTTCAGCATAGTATAGTATCAAAAGCCTTAGAAAGATCAATAAAAACTGAAGTGTTTTTTTATCATAATGTTATGAATCTGCGGTCTAAGGAGGAGGGTCCAGAGCAAGAAGATATTTTTATTATAATTAAAGAATATAACCTATAGCCTATTTTTTATTTCCCTCATCAATCGGAATTCAGGGAATGTATAGATTACAGAATTTCTAAAATAGAAATAAAATACGTATAAACTTGGTATCGGTATCGGCAATATCAGCCTGGTATTACATAGTATTGGATTGTAAAGGAGGTAAGTTGTATCGCACATCACTACTACAAAACAGCTACTGAATTGTTTGTGTTGTAAGACTGTTTTGGCAACTGCTGTTTCTGAGGTCAAGAACAAACTTTAAATTAAAAATTTTTATGGTGCCCATTAAGTGCAGATGCATGACATTTTATTATTTTTGTGCACAAGATACCAGATCCATCTTGTGCAATTAGTGCTATTTTTGAAGGCAAAGTGAGTAGTGGCCAAAATGTCCTCACTTTGCAGAAATTCAGTCACTCCAGAGATCTGAATCTTAAATTGGTCTTTACAATGTCAGATATACAATCACACACATACATACACAGGCAGGGATATTAGCTTAGGGATACAACTCTTCCTCCCCCTCTTTTCCATCAGTTTGACCTCCTTTCCCCCCTTTCATCTCCATCTCTCTCGCCCTACCGCTCTCCCAGATGACCTGTTTCACTCTCACGCTCTCTCTCTCTGACCTGCTGACTGATATTGTAGCTTGGAGTGTTTTACTGGTCAATAGACAGACCATAAACTCTGGATTTACAGCCTCCTCCCCCTCGTCCTCGTCGTTTCTGTTTTTCTCTGTGTGAATTGTTGTCAGGAGCTGGTTGAATATTTACAGCCTTTAGAGTCCCTGTTCACAAAAAAACAGACCGACTGAGTCTTTCTTCTTCTGTCATCTGACAGAAGAAAGAAAATATCTACCTTAATCTGTTTTCATCTTTTGTGCTACTGTTGGCTTGACAGGGCTGCTGTCAAACGCATTCGTCCACCGAGTTATTCACTTATCCGACCAGCTGTTTTTGCATTCATCCAACCAGCTATCCTACCATCTCTCTGCCCATTCATCCAACGACCCATTTATCTGTCCTTCCATATCTATATATACATCTATCGATTCACTCAAACATCCGTCCATTATTTCATCCATCCCCCTACTAATCCATCTAACCCTCCCTGCATTTATATTTTGTTTATCTATACATTGCCCATTCACTAAACCATCAGTCTGTCAGTCCATCGACCAAGGTATCCTTTACTAATATATAGCTATCCTTCTATCATGCATTCATTTAACCAGTTCTCCACTTATCCACCCATTCATCCAATCAACCAAGCATCCATCTACACTCACCGGCCACTTTATTAAGTACACCTGTTCCATTGCTAGTTAACACATATAGCTAAGCAGCAAATCACATGGCAACAACTCAATGCATTAAGACATATAGACTTGGTCAAGACAACTTGCTGAAGTTCAAACCGATCATCAGAATGGGGAAGAAAAGGGATTTAAGTCACTTTGAATGTGGCGTGATTGTTGGTGCCAGCTGTTCTAGTATTTCCGAAACTGCTGATCTACTGGGATTTACACATACAACCCTCTCTAGGTTTTACAGCAGCAGTTGTAAGGACGAAAATGCCTTGTTGATGTCAGAGGTCAGAGGAGAATAGGCAGACTGGTTCGAGATGACAGAAAGGCAACAGTAACTCAAATAACAACTCGTTACAACCACAGTATGCAGAAAACAATGTCTGAATGCACAACTCGTCGAACCTTGATGGGCTACAGCAGCAGAAGACCACACTAGGTGCCACTCCTGTCAACTATATATTGGAAATTGAGGCTACAATTCGCACAGGCTAATCAAAATTGGACAACAGAAGAAACGTTGCCTGGTCTGATGAGTCAGGATTTCAGCTGTGACATTCAGATGGTAAGGTCAGAATATGGCGCAAACAACAAGAAAGCATGGATCCATCCTGCCTTGTATCAATGGTTCAGGCTGGTTGTGGTGTTGTAATGATGTAGGGGATATTTTCCTGGCACACTTTGGGCCCCTCAGTACCATTGCTGACCATGTCCAACCCTTTATGACCAAAGGGTACATGCTTCTGATGGTTACTTCCAGCAGGAAGGAAGCACCATGTCACAAAGCTCAAATCAAACTGGTGTCTTGAACATGACAATAAGTCCACTGAACTGCAATAGACTCCACAGGAACCACATCTCAATCCACAAGAGCACCTTTGGGATGTGGTGGAACGGGATATTCATCACGGATTTGCAGCTGACAAATCTGCAGCAACTGTCCAATGCTATGATGTCGATATGGATCGAAGTCTGAGGAATGTTTCTAACACCTTTTGAAAGGATGTCACAACGAATTAAGACAGTTCTGAAGACAAAAGGGGGTCCAACCCAGTACTAGCAAGGAGTACCTTATAGTGTGGTCAGTCATTGTATATCTCTATGCATATACACTGTATACATTTATCCATTCACTTAACAATGAATCATTAATCCATTTGTCCATCCATCCAGCTGTCCAACTGCTTATCTAGCCATCCAACCACCAATCCACCCATCTATCCATTCATATTGTTCATTCCAGCCAGCTATCCATCTGTTTATTTATCCATTCAACCAACTATCCGTTGATATATCTATCTATTCATCCATCCATTCATTAATCTGTCCAACCAACTTCACTTCATTACACATACACTATTCATTAATTTATCCATCCACATATTATCCACTCACTTAACCATCCGTCCATTTGTCCAACCGTCATTCCAACCTTCTATCCACACCATCAATTCCTCCAACAAATGTATCCATCTAGTTAACATCCATATAGCCATTTCTTAACCATCTAGCATAGCTGTCTAACTATCCTTCTATGATGCATTCATTTAAATGTCCCTCCATTTGTTAACCCACAAATGTACCTATCCCTCATTCATCTAGCTATCCATTCTATTCATCCATCCATCCATGCAACTATCTATCTATCTATCCATCCACCGATCTCTCCATCCATATATACTGTATATACATTATTTCACTTACTTAACCAATCCATCCAACTGTAAATCAACCCATTTATATATCCATTTATGCTCCATCCATACATTTATTAATTTGTTTATGTAACTATCCATCAATTTATCCATCCATATAATGTCCTTTCACTTTACCATCCATCCATTGGTCCATCAGGGATGTAAATGTATACACTATGAACAGATATGAACTGTATCTAAAATGTTGCTGTAATATTACACACCTGCAGTCCATCTGTCAGTTCATCCGACCATCACTTTATCAATTTATTCATCCTTCCATCCATTCACTTAACCACCTATCAATTCTTTTAATCAGTCATCCATTTTCTGCGGTTAAAACTGACACTTCAATTGATACAGTCATCCATCTATTTAGCCAACCATCCACCCATCCATCCATCTAACAATCTATCTGTGTTATATAAGTTGGAGATATATGATAATATAACATACACAAAGGCTGTTTTTTGGATATCTTTTATACTTACTAATACTAATACATTTTGCCAATAATACTCTGTATGGATACAGTAATGAGTTTAGCCACCTACCATGACATGAATGGTCACAACACTTAACTTGGATTATTGATAGATGATATTCAATTAAATATAAATTCATTGTAGATTCTATCTCCACACACGTTCAGCTGAATTCTACTCAGATGTTCAGCCAAACTAAAACCCTGAAGATACAATGATTTGGTGACGTTTCCAAATCTCCACCCAGCACTCTGCTGATGTTTTCAGACTGAACACACACTTTCAGAAACAAAGAATCTGTCAGAAAGACACTCAGACACGCAAGCATCAGCTGATGGACACAACGGCCCTGAGTGTTTCCCTCATGGGAGCTATTTCCTCTCCACACCATGAATCAATGTGGATTACAGGAGCTGAGCCCTGACACAGCAGCATGCAGCGCTGAACGCACGACTGTGTGCTCTAATAAGGGACTGTGTGAGTGTGTTTTTGGGAGGGTGGGCTAAAAAGTGACTGCAGCCCTTTGCTGAAGCTAGATGCTGCAATGGACACATAAATAAGTACTGCACCAGTCTCTTTGTAGCACACACGCCCACACACACATGCAGGAATCCCCACTCAAGTCCACACTCTGCCCCCATCGAATGCCTTGAGAGGATGTAGGCTCATTTCAGTTACATAGTGGTGCTTGGGAGATGATCACATTAAACCCACTCTCAGTACAATAACAGCTCATATAGCGGACATAAAATAGTACAAAATTAATAACCACAAATATGACTACTATAGCTGTAATATTTTTTTAAAATGACAATGTTCTCTTAAAGCCCCCCTCTAGTGTATTTTGACATTTCTATGATCTGTCATATTTTTCATTTCCTTACAATGTTGATTAACCACACAGTTCGCCAAATATTTTTGGACAAATAGCTTAATTTTGTGTTTAAAGTTGAAAACATTGCTTAGTTGCTAAAACGGGGTTGTGATGTATGACTATAGTAATTCCAGGAGTCATACGTCATTTTCCAAGCTTGTGCAGGCGCACTGTCATGCCTCGTTAAGTCAGAGCATCAAACCTAGCTAGCTAGCTTGTGAGCTAGCTAACCATTTTATCATGTAATTTACTTAGACCTTACATTAGGTATGTTCATTATGGCATTTGTGCGTGCGGTGTTGGAGGACAGATGACAGAAAACACGTCACACTTTTCCTGCCACCGTCTCAGTCTGCAACATGCATTTTACTGATGGCAGTTTTACCAATGCATCGGCGGAGGCAATGGTATCAGAAGTCTTTACATACAGTTCAACAGAGTAATAGATCCCCCCACACCTCCGCAGTAAAGTAAGCGCACCATAAAACGAAGTGGGAGTTATCATGTGCAGTGCGTGACAGGACCATCCACTGTATGATTGATAACAGCTTATGTGCATATTAGTTTCTGTCATGAGTAAGTAATAGCTACTCCTGCCAGACAGTAAAGTGTATCAAACTTTACAGTGTAGTGATGTTGACACAGCATGTCGTTAGTGAATACTCCAGCCAGTCATTTTTGGTTGTCCTGGTAATTGATTATGTCCGACTATTAACCACACCCCCATTGTCTGTTTGAGAAAGAACGTTAACCAAAAATGGCAGTGAAAACTGGCTGGAGGGGGGCTTTAATGTGCGCGGCCTCATTGAGTGACAAGCTAACAGGTGACTTAAGATTTCTTTTCTAGCTAACCACGCTGTGGGACAGTCAGCAAAATGCCTCACGTTTGCCATCTATGTACAACATCAATATACACATAGTTTTCTCACATCACTTCTTAGATAATTTGATGTTATTGGGCTAGTTTATTACATTTGATGTTAAAAAAGAGAAAAACAATTAGATCAAGAAGACGTCACTGTTATGTCCCTGGTCCCCCCCAATCTTTCCACTCACAAGGATGACCAGCAGCACAGTATGAATTTAGTTACAAAAGTTAAAAAGAATACTCTCTTAATGAAAAAATCCTAAACTTTCCAAACAGAAAACCAAAAACAAATAAAGTGACAGGCTTCTAACCTAACTCTTTTATTGTTTCAGGTAGATTTTTTTTTACAAAAGTCTGAACAATGTCAAGTTTTTGTCCTGCCACTATAATCCACATGAAAGAAGATCTGAGCTGATGCAAATATTTTCTTGTGGGTTATTCAGCCTTCAGTTATTACTTTGTACTCAGAACAATAAGCTTATTAAGCAGTAGCGAGTAGAGCAGTGAGTGCTTTGCAGACTTTTTTTGCTCTGGATTTCACCTCTGGGGCTACATAAAGGCTTCCCTACCTCATTTTGGCCACGTATGCAGCCTGAGAAGATGACCTGCAGACACTACTCAGGGCTGAAACAAGGAAGTGCCAATGTCATTTTTGGATATTTTCATTTACAGTTTATAGTCTCCTAAAAGGACACAATAATAAAACAGTAGTCAAAGACAAGCAATGCAAAGATGCAAATAAAACATCTATCAGAAAGTGTGTCTAGTGCATGAACAATGCATATATATTTAACTGCACTGTGCCCTTGACACCTCTGAAACCAAACCTATACTGTTGCACAGTTGATTGCAAATGTCTTCACAAAGTGATCCATCAGGTTGCTGTCTTTTCCAAGGCTGGCACTTCACACCGTGAATTTTAAATTCAAAGATCATTACAGATTGAATATTTAATTTCTCATTTCCCATGCTCAAACAGTAGTTAAAATTTTCAATAAAAAATGACAGCCTTAATGTCTTCTTCTCCCACTCTCTTTTATATTATTATCATTTTGGGACCACATGTTAATGAAAGGAAAAGTCCAACATTTATGGAACTACTGTACTTTTTTGTCTCTTGCAGAGTGAAATGTTCAAATTGACATGAATCTCATATCTGTGTGTTAACACTGTAAAATAAAAAGTAATTTTAAGGATTTTTTCTCTTTATTTAACTGATTTTTATCACAGACATAGACTATGAATTTACATGTCTAATGTAAAATAACTCGAAAACCCTGTAGCTGTGAATAACCATAACATTTCTTTGAAAAATGAGGTTTTCCACATAAAAAGTGAAAATAATACATGAGCAGCAGAGCTGGAATCCAGATGGGGTTAGTCTAACTTAGCTTTAAGACTTGATGCAACTTTGGAGAGGGGTCCAACTGCAGACCTCCACTGTCAGGCCGGTCAGTTTTTTACGTCCCCACAGGACGTAACGTGATGCATTCTCGGTTGTTTCGCTACTCTACACATTGCGACAGCGGTAGGTGACTGGTTAGCATTATCCAAAACACTGAGTAAAGTCTGGATGCATTGCACTTGGTATATGTTCGCTGTCAATAGCTACCGCTGTCAATATTGTACATCTAAATCACAGAAATTACAGAATGCTACACGTGTGTAAGTAAGGTTATTTGTTGTTCTACATAGGTAACGTTAGGCTACGTCAACGGTGGCTAGCGTTAGCTCCTGAAGTAGCAGGATTAGCTTTTTTCCCACTTTGGATAATGTAAGCTGCTCACAGACTGTCTGTAGATACAGTGTGTTTGTTTTTTGTAAAGCATTTTGTAAGGGCATAGGTTTACATTTGTCTTAACATGTTGACGACGCTCAGGTTAGTTATTTGTCCAAAAGAAGATAAAATAATATCGTTTAGATCGTTCGGTGTCGCTTTTCACATTTAACGTTAAAGAGTGTGCAAAGACTTTGGCGGCTGTACGAACTGATCTTGGTTGAATTGAAGTTTATGTCGTAGTACATACTTCCCAACCCTTTCCTGGAGAAAGTTTCCCCCTGCCCTGCATGATTTAATCTTTCCCTGCTTCAACACAGCTGATTGAGGCAGCATCAGGATTCATAACGAGTTGATAGTTTGAATCAGCTGTTTTGGAGCAGTGAGATATTAATTTAATTATTATTATTTAAACAGTTATCCATATAAAGATACTACTCCTCACCACAGCCACATTTGGCATATCCTAATTTGCGTGATTTAGATGTACAAATATTGATAGTGATAGATATTTTGAAGGAACATGCCAAACCATGCATTCAGACTTTTTAAAATTGTTTTGGATCATGCAAATCAGTCACTGCTGCCAGCTCCTTTTCTAACTGTGTAAGCTGTGTGTATACAGTGAATAAAGTAAAAGTACTATTACAGTAGGCTATTGTCTCAATTATTTTTTAAAAAGTGGATATTTACAAAATTATTGATGCAGGTATACATGTTGTACTGCATGTGTGTTCATTTTTACGGGTTGTACAGTTTGATAGTCCACATAGTCCAGCAGAGTTCTAGTTACGATCTGAGCTCTTAATCATGCATCTGTGGTGGGCAGTAATTCATTTACCAACAACCATTATTTTAAATGACAAATGTACATTATATTGATAAGAAACACAAACACGTTTTCCAAATGAACTATGCTTCACACTGCATGAATGTCATTACGATATGATTAATAATTAATATGGTACCATAAAGGGTGGATTTGTGGTCTCTCCTTGAACAGTAGTCTTTGTTGGTTAATTTCAGGCTTTTGAAACTTAAACTTTGTTGCAGTATCGCACACATCTGGGGCAAGTAGTGGGCTGCTGTGTGTGTGTGAGAGAGAAAGTGTTGACCATGTAATGAGCACTGAAGTCTCTGTCCCAGGCTTCTATTATTTATTTATTAATCCTGCCAGGATTACACACTGCTACATTGGCACGTTAAGTGCTAAGTTAAGCAGAATAGGCTCAAATCAAACTGCACACCTGCATCTGTAAATAGCGTACATATATACTCCAATTTTAATTCTTTTATAGTAATTTAAAATGTCTATTTTATTTGTCTACTGTTTGCTTCTGTTTTTGGTTTGTTTTTGTACTGGAGTTGATGCAACAAGTGAATTTCCCCATTGTGGGATCAATAAAGTCTATTCTATTCTTCAATATGCTATTTAGCGTTAAGGAATTAGCCTGCTAGTTTCCTGTTACAATGTTGACTAAAGAATTAAATATAAATCAATGGCAAAAACCCTTCCCTAATGTCTACGTGACTAAACTTTATAATTTTTGAAAACGTTTCCTGTCAAATCCCACGCTTTTATTTTGTAGCTTTTGCATCTATTTCCTGTCCTGACCGGACTGACAGTTGAGGTGGCCTAACAGCGGAGGTCTGCAGTTGGACCCTCTTGAAATTTTGAACAGATAGCTCTGTTCAGAGTTTAAAATCCACCCACAAACACCTCGAAACTTCACTAATTAACATGTAATGTGTCATGTTTTCATATGGAGACAATTTCTTCAAGAGAAAAAAGGAAAAAAGTTGAGTCTGGAATTGAATGCTTTTTTAATTTTATTAATTTAATTAAATTTTTTGAAGCTCTTGCTTTTAAAGCTAAAACAGGGTATTAAGTTACCCTTTTACATCTGTGTGTAAGCAAATGATCAAAAACTTGGGGAATGAAGATGGCTGACTTAGAGGCAGGTTGATCTTGCCCGATGTGGTCCTGTCTCCACAATTGCGTGTGAAAGGAGCAACAACATTCTCGGCACATCAAACCCCTGATGTTTCCACTCATGTACATATGAATTTG
Organism: Lepomis macrochirus; assembly: GCA_024633595.2. Classification (NCBI taxonomy): domain Eukaryota; kingdom Metazoa; phylum Chordata; class Actinopteri; order Centrarchiformes; family Centrarchidae; genus Lepomis; species Lepomis macrochirus. The sequence continues at coordinate 12,732,518 of JALXJV020000004.1, forward strand.
TCATGAGGGGGAGAAAAGCGTGAGGAGAGAGGGGAACGAAACCAGAGAGCGGTGACATGAAGGGGTGAGGGACGAAGGAAACGTGTCCTGTCACTGGAAGAGTTATGGCTGCCAGTCAGCATTTCATCGCAGGCTGCAGTCAACGAACACAGCCGGAGAAATACATCAACACACACATACGTTCTATGTTGGTGCTGAATTCATCCCTCAGACTGTGTTTGGAGATCAGTGTCCTCTTTTACACAACATGCACATCAGCTTGCAAAATGTTCCTGAAGAATTATGGATTTGTTTGCAATATTGCTCCCCTGCGGTTACTGACAGTAATATCATCACGGCAACCGAAGCCATGTCAATTTAGCTGGTGACCTTGCATGTGTCCCTGGTGGTTATAAAGAAGACGATGAGCTCATTCGTCTTACTGTGGTCAAATCAGGCATGAAGATATTGACTTCTTCTGCTGGGATCTGAAATATTAGCATTTCTTGGTATAAAAATTGTGTGTTAATATATGTTGGATGTTGATACGCAAAAACTGAGATGATTCAACATGAAGTTAGATAAGTGTAACAATATGTTACTGGGTTTCCGTATACATGTGACTACAGTTACAGTTACAATATGTGTTTTATTGTTAGTTTTCAACTACTGAGTTTTAATACGTAGCATAACATTACATAAAAAACACATTCCATATTGTCAAGTGTGGCATTTACTCCTTTGTTGCATGGTGTTCACATACATGGACAGATAAATAATTTAAAAACAAAACATCATTTTTAAATAATGAAAAAGGATTTGTATTTTAGCTCAAATCTAAGTAATGAAAATAATTTTAAAAAATCTAGATAACGTTTTTAATAACTCACACATGAGAGGGCTAAGATGTTGTTCAGCCATCTTAAGTACTTCAAATAAAGCAAAATGATGTCTTCACATATGTAGGTGGGATTTTAAGGTTAGGGAGCAGCATGGCAAGAGAGGGAATTATGTCAACAAGTTTCTGTGTTATTATTTTAGGATGACAGGTTTAAAAATGGTGAACACTATTATTATCGCAAGATAAAGACTTGTGATCCTGACGTTACATGCTGACATAACAGCTTCTCACTTGACTCTCAGGCAAAATGGCATTTTTCATGTGTGATTAGTTTTAGCCATCTTACTGTAAATATTGTATGTTTCAGGTATCTTGCTGTACTCTTCTCTTTCCTCTGCTTCTCTCTGTATTTTGTCTCAAGCTTTTTCACGTGAAAACATTCATTGCTATTCATCTATTATTGAACAATTTCAGCATTTAATTATAAATGATTGTGTCCCTTTGAGAGTGCTAATGAGTCCCCTTTCACACATTCCCACAGGCTATATTTGTTTTTGTGTCAGTCAAACTGTGTGGCCGCCCACCCAGATAGGGACATTAAGAATATATGTTTTTATTTTTAGCAGTTTACAATATAAAAAGTTAAGTGAAATATCTTAGGGAGATGAGTTTGGGTACTTACTGCTGGAGGAAATAAACTGCTTTAAATATGAGAGGATTTGGTCGACGGTGGAGGAGTGGAACTTTTGGAAAATGCCTTTTCTTGAGCGATGTGATAATAATGATAGTTAATTTTGTTGCTTAGCATGTTTTTCAATGAGCACAATGTCTTTTGAAAATAAAAAACAGTCATTATTCATCATTTAGAAAAGTAATTGTGAGAAGTTAAATTACTTTGATAGAGTAATTGAAATAGTTAACCTAGGCTACTGTTACATTTTAAATAGGGTAACTTGTAATCGGTAACCTATTACATTTCCAAAGTAACCTTCCCAGCAGTTAAATTTTTGTGGAATGTTTCCATTTAGTCTTTGTAGTCTTTACTCACACACTGTGGTTGTAAATCATTTGCTTTGCGTGTGTCTATTTTTAGGGATATATCCGAGTGAAATACTCTGTAGAGCCCTGCATCATCTATCTTGGCAACTGCTCCCCTCGTGCTGCTGTTCTGCTTGTTTTATTGGTGGGTGGCGTTGACTTCCAATCGCTGTTACAGCTATAGTTCTAACGTTACATACTGCAACTGGCTTTACCACATTTCAAATCCGCCCAGCATTTTTTTTAGAAAGGTTAAAAATACAGGAGAATCCCGGGCAAAACAAGCGGGTTGACAGGTGGCGGTGTTCATGCTGCTAGGTGTACTGGTACTGAAATTCAGTCCGGGACTTTGAGATGTAGAGGACCTTTGTGTGAGTTTGCAGTTATTTTTATACTAATAGTGTTTTTGCTGTATAAAAAGAATCAGATTATGCTGAAGACCTTCAAAAAACTTTAGGATGACACCTGCTTCTTAAGTTTGTGAGCAAGGTTACCAACATGTCATGTGTACAGCCAGTCAGAGTGCTAAAATAGTTAAATATACTCAAAAACTACAACATAGTCCCATAAAATAGAGCAGTGTCTGTGTGTGTGTGTGTGTGTGTGTATTTGCATAAAAATCCCTCATTTTCAGCTTTGAGTAGCCCTTTCTCTGGCTCAGAAGAACATCAGTAATAAATATGACTGATAATCCATACTCTAATTCTATCTCTACATATGATTGCCTACTCAGCCCTGCACACTGCCCCTGTACCTGTCACTGTTTTTGCTGGTTCCATTGTCCTTCTCCTCCAGCTACTACAGGTCCTGCTGCTCCTCCTCTTCATTCTCTCCTTCCTCATCAACATGACTGGGGTCATCATCACCTTGTCCCTCTCCATCACCTCCACTGACCTTAATACATACAGACACACAGAGATTCCTCGCTTATAGAAGGATGTTGTTTTTAATTCTTATTTTTCTGCACCACACATTTCTTTTTCCTCTTTCTTTCTTTTCGCCATATTTGACGTCTCTGTTGCACTTGTCACACAACCCTGGGCAACAAAACGTAGCAAACCGGAGCAAAAGGTTTGGATTGAACTCGCCCCAGATGGAAAGTAAACTCCTTTGATCAGCGCCGTTGATTCAATCAAAATTCAGAAAAAATGAGGATCAGTCCAAGTTGGGAGGGGCCTCTCGTCTCCCCCCTCCATATAGAAAGTATTAGTTTGGCCCAGACTGACAGACACACAAATAGCTTTCCGTTGAAGTTGATCAGTCGGCCAGCACGGTCACCGATCATTCGGTAACACATTAGAAATTGAAAAATGTTACTATTTGGGACATTAAACCCGTTTAATGTAAGAAAAGCCAAATGAAACTGTAGGCTATGCTTCGGTGTTTAAGCACCCTTAAAATGGTCAAAAATCACCCCTGCTGTGAAGGTTCTCAGTCATCCAGGTCATAGTTATCCAAAGAAGGTTAAAGTGAAGGGCAACTTGGTTGAAGAGACTAGAAGATGTTTTGTTCCTCATCCGGGAGACTTCTTCAGAGGCCAGCAGTAGAAAGTTTTATATTTTACAATTTTCATACGTTATTTCATCACTAAATCCACCTCTGACTGTGTAGATTTTGAATACTGACAGTTTTATAAAAAGTGATGGCGGAACAAAAATGTGCTTGAAAGTTTACGGAGTTGAGGAGCTCCGCAAGTGGCGGTGGGGGAAGCCTGCGGCAACCCGCAGGATGAGCTCGCCCGCTCACAGAGCCCTCTGGTCCCACCGTCACATGGACCGCTGCAGCAACACAGCTGTGAGGTTTTCATACCGCTTATCTTTGCATTCTGAGTATGCAAAGTTCTGTGCCTTGCCTTGCCTGAGTAATGTTGAAACGTTTTAACTTAAATCAAGAGACAGCTGTGTGCGGGTCGCTGACCTGTGTGTCGTATTGAACAGTACATCGCATCAGTTGTGTGTGGCGTTGCTGTGACGACCAGCTACATTGAGTTATAGGCTACTATCTCTCGGTAGTATCTGGAATAGAAAACAGAGCACGGCCAAACCGAGTCGAGTCTTGTCGAAGCGAGTTGAGCTGGTACTGCTAATGGAAAAACGGCATTAGGGTACCCACAAGCTGTATGTGCGCCCTTCAAGTGTTTCTGTTCCTTCTCTCTGGCTTGTGCACTTGTTTGTATGTGGTCTGCTCTGTGGTAAACGGGGAAGATGTCCACAACAACATTTTGGCCTTCCTGGACTGTGTTGTACACATTGAAGAGGACAGGTCCTGGCAGGTTGGGGTTTACAGGAAAACCACACACGGACCAATACTTACTTTTCAATACCCATCACCCACTGGAAAAACTGGAATAGGGGTCATCAGAACCCTGCACCACAGAGCAGACCACATACCAACATTTGCACAAGTCAGAGAGAAGGAACAGAACCACCTAACGGGGGCACGTTCAGCCTGTGGATACCCTTAATGGACCTTTGGGAAATTAGCCACAAAATCCAGGAAGAAGACCAACACTACAGGAGAAGAAGGTCAACTTCCCAGGACACTCAACAAGCGTTACCTCTTCGCCTCAGGTGAAGATACTACGATGGTCGTTCAGACTTGGCCATGTGTGGTTCTAACAACCACAACAAATGTCGTTACAACAGCCAGGATCACTAACGATCCTAGCCAACGATCCCACAGAGGTTAAATAGCTGAGTTGCCCTACCAGTCAGTCAGAACTGAAGAAGTGTCTTGGATGAGGGATGAAACGTCTTCTAGTATCTTCAACCAAGTCCAGTTGCCCTTGACTTAAACCTTCTTTGGATGGGCTTTTAGAGATTTAAATCAGTTCAACTCTTTATTGTCCCACTGGGGGAAATTCAGCTTGCAGCAGAACACAGATAAACAATGACAGTACACACACAACAGAATGAAAATAAAATCTATAAAACAAGGCGACAAACTGCACTTTCAGCTTTGCATTCTGGGACTTACTGACAGTGATGTATGTTTTCACTTGTGTCTGTCAGTATGCAGCTGCTCTCTCCTGGGCAGCTGTGCACCTTCATGGTTTTCCACCACACAAAAAATAAGACTGCAGCAGTGTTATTTTACTTAAGAATGGAGATATTAATTTTATGCACCTGTTAATTCTTAAAGCAGCTATAATCAAAATTTTCATAATATCAGTGCAAACAACCATGTGAAAACAACGTGAAAGGCAGTCCCACCAGGATTTCGCAATTGTAAATTTTTAACACAAATTCTACAAATCTCTGTGAATTCAGTGTGACTTGCAATTTTGACTAATCACTGCAACGTTTCTGCAAATTTTAACTATCATCACCATATCCCATAAAAGGTTGTCATACGTCAGCAAACTCACTTCTTTCTTGATGTGATGTGTGACACCAACTTCTCACATTTACCTAGAAAAATAACAGCAATGGACCATGAAAAAGAGTATCTTTTTTTTAACCAAATTCTGGGCATCGTGGTCAAACATACAGTAAAAGGAAATTATCTATTGACCAGAGATGCTCACAAGTCTTTGAGCTCGAGTCCAAGTCTCAAGCCACTCGTGGTTATAATGAATGTTTTATCACCTGCTGCGTTCAAACCCGGATTCTTATAAAACTGCGCAGCTATAAGGAATTCTGTAACTATAACCTGTTTTTTACTTAAAGAGCACAACCATGTAATGTGCAACGCAATTAAAGACAGCTTGTAAACTATAAGTAAACAAATTCCCCTGACTCTCAAACCCAGTGTAATGTTAAATAAATAAAACAATAAATCTGTAACCTGTTTGCAGATGGCAACAAGCGGGATGTAAATGATTACGTTAACCGATCACCACAAGCTTGGCACAAACAAATGCTCATTCATCTTTTCATACCGAACGACAGAGTTAACCTCCAGTAGGTTGTAGCTAAATCAAAAAGCAACCTAATGTTTGTTTGGTTCCAGTTGTATGAAGTTTTAAAGCCAAAGTTTATGATGAATGGCACAGCAGCTGCCGGTGTTTGTTGTCCTCTCTCACGTGTGGCCGCTTGCAGCTGATACTACGTGTTACGTAGGCAGGTTATAAGTAACAGAGGGAGGGAATAACAGCAAGCTCATCAGACGTTTCCTAAAAATAAACATTGTTCACTATTACCGCACTCTGAGTCCCAATCAAGTCTGAAGTCTTTTGAGTACGAGTCTCAAACTCGAGTCCCCATCTCTGCTATAGACAAACACTTTGCCACTGCAAAACAAATGCAGAAAATTGCAGAAACACATGAAGGACTTCAGACAAGACAAATCATTGTTGCATCCTGGTCAGTTGCGATCACTGAAAAAACTGAAGTAAGTTAGTTTGAATATGCATGGTTAGGATTAGGATTAAGCCCGCAAAATCCTGGAGGGACTGTTTAATGACTCAAATATAATTCTAAAGTCTAAAATCACCGTTGCAGTTTTCATATTGCGGAAAAAAAGCCCAAGAACTTCGTAACTTACAGCGCAACTTTTTTAAGAAAAGCTGCTACAAAATCAGGCATTTTAGGCCCCAACAATCACAAAAAAGGCCAGCAAAATCCTCCACTGAGTTCCACTCAGCTTTCAGTTCAGCTGTTTGTTGAGCTTATTTCTCTCTCAGTTAGCGATAAGCTTGTCAACACTTGCAGCTGCAGAGACAGACACTTCCTTTGGGAGTTGATATTGACCAAAAACTGAACTAAAAGAGAATTAATATTGGACTTACATTCATCAGGTGGAAAGAAACAAGGCTTGAAATAAATGATAATGTTGCTCTTTAACTCTTGGACATGTAAACAAGCAACTGTTTGCTAACAGGCTTGCTATATCAACTTAAAAGGTGATGATGCGCCAATACTGCATCAACAACTTGTTTCCTCTGGCTCCTATTAATCCTATGCTTTACCTCAAGCAAAGAAAAAAGAAATGTAGTTAAGGAAAATAATTCAACTCAATTCAATTCAATTTTATTTATATAGTGCCAAATCACAACAACAGTTATCTCACAGCGCTTTTCATAAAGAGCAGGTCTAGACCGTACTCTGAAGTTATTTACAGAAGCCCAACAATTCCCACCAAGAGCAGCACTAGGCGACACAGGCGAGGAAAAACTTCCTTTTAAGAGGCAGAAACCTCGAGCAGAACCATGGCTCAGGGTGGGCGGCCATCTGCCTCGACCGGTTGGGGGTGAGAGAGAGAGAGAGAGGGCAAGAGAGAGAGGGGAGGGCAAGAGAGAGAGAGAGAGAAGGACAGAGAGAGAGAGCAGAGGGAGGCAGCCTACACAGTATACACAGAGGTACAGACAGTAAAGGTAATGTTGCTATAGACTGAATGAAAAATGGTACAGATATTTATAGTAATGTTAATGATAATAATAACAGTAATAATAGTAATAGGACTAGTAACAGAGGAAACACACCACCACGGGAGAGGGGAAAAAAATCGAGTTAGTAACATGCATTAATGGGATGAGGTTGCACTCAGAGGGAGGTAGAGAAGAGGAGAGAGGAGCTCAGTGCATCATGGGAAATCCCCCGGCATTCTAGGCCTATAGCAGCATAATTAAGGCCAGCGCTAACTATAAGCTTTATCAAAAAGGAAAGTCTTAAGCTTACTATTAAATGTAGAGACGGTGTCTGCCTCCCGTACCCAAACTGGAACCTGGTTCCACAGGAGAGGAGCCTGATAGCTGAACGCTCTGGCTCCCATTCTACTTTTGGAGACTCCAGGAACCACAAGTAACCCTGCATTCTGGGAGCGCAGTGCTCTGGTGGGGTAGTAAGGTACTATGAGCTCTTTAAGATAAGATGGTGCCTGACCATTAAGAGCTTTGTATGTGAGAAAAAGGATTTTAAATTCTATTCTGGATTTTACAGGAAGCCAATGCAGAGAAGCTAAGACAGGAGAAATATGATCTCTTTTACTGGTTCCTGTCACACGTGCTGCAGCATTCTGGATCAGCTGAAGAGTCTTAATGGACTTTTTTGAGGAACCTGATAATAAGGAATTGCAGTAATCCAGCCTAGAAGTAACAAATGCATGGACTAGTTTTTCTGCATCGTTTTTAGACAGGATGTTCCTGATTTTTGCAATATTACGTAGGTGAAAAAAGGCGGTCCTTGAAATTTGCTTAATGTGAGAGTTCCAGAACAACTAAGAAAGGGAACATTAACTACAGGTTTATCAAGGGATGTGATCTGGTATCCTATATGGCCATCCTGACCTCCAAACCTTTACTTTACCCCTTCTCTAAATAAAGGACATACTACTTCCTGCATTGACTCTTGAAGATTTAGGGGATATATTGGCAGCACATTATATTCATAAGTATGTTTTCATATAATCACCTGAAAATATGAATCGCTATGTTTTCATTACCTTAGAACGAGGTACACAGAGTCTGCCATGTTTTACCGGGATGTTTCTGTACAGTAGCCCAGAGCCGACAAACCAAACACTGACCTTTTGCATTTTTTGCAGCCACCATAAGTTCTACTACTAGGCATGGAAGGGTAGGAGGCGAGGGGTACTTGGTTGCACTCTGCAACCTCACCGCTAGATGCCACTAAATCCTTCACACTGGACCTTTACCGTTGGCACTGGACTAAAATCCATGTGCAGAATTGTCAAATATGGATATAAATTCCTGTCCGGGAACCATCACCTTCTCGGAGGAAGCCCAGGGCCCCCGTCTGGAGCCAGGCCCAGAAGGAGGGCTCGCCGGGCATAGCCCGAAGAAGCAACGTGTCACCCCCCCTCTCCATCCTTTGGTCCCACCATCCATTGGAAGATCTGCAGGGGTCGGGTGTGCTGCCACATGGGTGGCAGTGGTCCGGACCCGGACAGAAGAGGCTGGCTCTGGGGACGTGAAACGTCACCTCTCTGTGGGGGAAGGAGACGGAATTTGTGGGGGAGATGGAGTGCTACCAGTTTGACCTGGTAGGCCTGATCTCCACGCACAGTTTCGGTTCTGGAACTCTACCCAAGGTAATTGGGCGGTGGACTTTGAGGAACTCCTAAATCCGACTGACTCTCTAGCAGAGGCAGAGCTGAAGCTTGATGGGGGTTTCTTGTCAATTTCCGGAGGAAGTCACTGAGGTAGTCAGACAACTCCACAGTGGTAAAGCCCCAGGGATTGATGAGATCCACCCAGAAATGCTAAAAGCTTTGGGTATGGAGGGGCTGTCTTGGATGACACGTCTCTTTAACATTGTGTGGAAGTCAGGTACAGTGCCTGAGGAATGGCAGACTGGGGTGGTGGTTCCCCTGTTCACAAAGGGGGACCAGAAAGTATGTGCCAATTACAGGGATATCACACTTTTCAACCTCCCCGGTAAAGTCTACTCCAGGGTGCTGGATGGGAGGGTTCGGCCGACAGTCAAACCTCAGACCGAAGAGGAACAATGCGGTTTTCGTCATGGCCGTAGAACAACTGACCAGCTCTTTACTCTCACAAGGATGCTGGAGAGGGTTTGGGAGTAGGCCCATCCAGTCTACATGTGCTTTGTGGATCTGGAGAAGGCGTATGACCAGGTCCTCTGGGAGATACTGTTGGAGGTGCTGCGGGAGAATGGGGTGAGGGGGGCCCTTCTCAGGGCTATCCAATCCCTGTAGCTGTGTCCTAGCACTCAGCAGTAAGTCGGACTCTTCGGATGATGTGGTCCTGATGGCATCATCGGTCTGTGACCTTCAGCTCTCACTGGATCGGTTCGTAACAGAGTGCGAAGTACGTTGGGATGAGGATTAGCAACTCTATATCTGTGGCCATGGTTCTCAGCAGGAAACCCAGTGCCAACTCCAGGTAGGGAATGAGTCCTTACCCCAAGTGAAGGAGTTCAAGAACCTCAGGGTCTTGTTCATGAGTGAGGGGAGACTGGAGCAGGAGATTGGCCGGAGAATCGGAGCAGCGGGGGCGGTATTGCACTTGCTCCGCTCCGTTGTGACAAAAACAGAGCTGAGCCGTAAGGCAAAGCTCTTGATTTACCAGTCGATTTTTGTTCCTACCCTCACCTATGGTCATGAAGGCGAAAGAACAAGATCGCGGGTAGAAGCGGCTGAAATGGGTTTCCTGGGTGTCTCCCTAAGAGATAGGGTGAGAAGCTCGGCCATCCGCAAGGAGCTCAGAGTAGAGGCGCGGCTCCTTTGTGTTGAAAGGAGCCAGTTGAGGTGGTTTGGGCACCTGGTAAGGATGCCTCCTGCTCGACTCCCTAGGGAGGTGTTCCAGGCACATCCAGCTGGGAGGATGCCTTGGGGAAGACCCAGGACAAGAGATTATATTTCCACACTGGTCTGGGAACCCCTAAGGATCCCCCAGTCAGACCTGGCTAATGTGGCTCGGGAAAGAGAAGTTTGGGGTCCCCTGCTGGAGCTGCTGCCCCCGCGACCAAACCCAGGAAAAGCGGATGAAGATAGATAGATGGATGGATGGAATTCCTGGGATTGTTTCAAATCATCCGACATCGTCTTGGCTGTTGTTTAATATCTGTTAAGCTACGGTCAGTGAAACTCATGATTTCCTGCACATGTTTCACAAAAACAGCACTGCCAGAATAGGGCTGGGTTTCATCCACTGAGCTTCTGGTTTAATGTGAAACATCTGCAGGATGTCTTGAATTAACAGTAACAGTGATGAAAAAACAGATTTAACTGGATATAATTAGTGAATGATATCAGTATTAGTGTTATCAGCAGAATATTATATGAGTGTGTTGTTAATGGAATTAATGTTGTGGACATGAATGGTAGATGTATTATGACAAAAAGGTAAACATGGAAGAAGTGATGAGTTTGAAAAAATAGCAAATTAAATAAAAGATGAGAATATCAGAAAACAGGGCGGCTTTTTACTAAAAACATGGAAATTATAAATAAAGGCCTTACACTCTGGTTGAGGTGAATACATTTTCTGAGGGTGTGCTTGAACCTGTAAATTTGGAGTTAAATTTCACCTCATATGGCCATAAGATGCCGTTCCCTGAAACACAGAATACGTATATCTGGAAGGGCCCTTCTTTTCTTATGCTGTTTTACTGTTTTTTCTTTCTTTCCATCCTCCCCCACTCCCCCCCCTCATCTCCCTTGATCTCTCTTTAGTCTCTCGTTCCTTCATCCAGAGAGAATCATTAAAGCTCAGATATGATAGTTGGGATACATCAGAGGGAAGCTGTGCCCCCCACGTCCTGCTGCTTCACCTCCTCCTTTCAACTCTTCTTTTCTAATCTCATTAACATTTGACATTTACATTCCCTCTTCATCCTCCATCGCTGAGCAGCTGAGCTCCGTCTCTGCACCGTCCCTTCTCAATTTTCTGTAGACGAGTGTATAGGCAGAAAAACTACACAAACTTTTCAATCCAACATGAATGAACTTTTCACTTAGCTTTGATACTGATGTTTGCACTATTTACTGGTGCGGGTAGAGAATAAAATGTACTAACTTGGAACATTTTTAAACTTCTGCACTGCTTCATGCTCATTATATTTTCCAAGGTGTCTAAAGTGCTTTATCTGAATATTGTCAGTGATCCAGTAATAACCATTTAAGTAATAAGTAATAATTTAAGGAAGTAAAAAGTAAGTAAGTAATAAGTGATTTATTTAAGTAATAACCACAACAATCTGAGCTCAATTCTTTAGTTTTTACAGTAACATTTTCTTATGTTGAAAAATCCATCCTTTCTTTATCCATCCGTCCATCCACCTTATATGTTTTGCAGCTCCTCCAGGGAGCTCCTGAAACTTATTATAAAAGTATTTTATTTAAATATGCAGTGACAAAGATATTCTGAGGGTGTGGATTAACCAACAAGTCATATTCAGTGGTTTGTGTATACCCTCTAGAATGACACACAGAAGCATTTTCTCATCTGATGCTCGACATAATTTTTTACAAACAAATCTGTTAAATGATGTGAAAATGCTATGGGTAAGGTTTGGTTTAGAGAAAGATCAAGATTTGGGTTAAAAGTACTACTTTGTTAATGTTAATAGACAAGTGGTTAAGGTTATGGAACAATTGTGGTCAAGATTTAAAGGTACAATGTGTACGATATGGCTTGAATTTTAGTTTAAAACACTCAAAAGATATAGATATCGACTGAAGTTAGCATGCTAAAGCACTAGCCCCTGCCCGTTCTGTCTGGTAGTACCACTCTGTACATCAAAGCGATAATCTGAGAGTATAGCTCAGCCCCCATCACAGCTGGAGAGGAGTCTCAATGCTTACACTTTGTACCTTAAAAAAAACAACATTGACTGTTGGTTGGAGACGTGAAACAAACAGTCTTCCATGTTTATGTCCAACATTTTGCTGACCCATTCATCCACTCCAACCTCCTCCTAACGAGGACTCCATAAGAACGTTGCCTGACTTACACCTTTGCTCCCGTCATAAGTACTGTGGCCACTAGAGGGCTAAAATGAGGGACAGTATCTGGTTAACTCTTAATAACGGGTTAGTTTAAATGGACAAATATGACTCAGATGTTTGTTTGCAGCAGTATTAAACTTCAGGTAAGGGAAGCAACAGTGACTTAGCTTGAAGGCTTGGTGCTAGGGTAATTTGTGTGACAAATAAACAAAAATCTTCTCAGTGAGACATTCATTACAAACATGATGCAACCAAAATTGAAAAGAGACAGAGGCAGAGAGCACGAGTGCCTGTGTATGTGGGAGGAAGGGAGGGTGGGTGCTATGATTCAGGTTCTCTTTTCACTTCCTCTTATCATTCACATCGTCTCCCAGTTTCACTTTGCAGAACTCTTCCTCTTCTTTCTCATTCTCATTCTGCTGTGTCCCATCAGCTCGCTCTCTGTCATTGTTTCTCTCTGTCTCTCGTCAGGCCTGCTCTCTCTCCCCCGCTCTCTCCCTCTCTCTCTCCCTGACAGGTAATCAATGAACTGGCAGCCATGGGGGAAGAGGCTGCATGGATTTCCAATGTGGCTGTCGACCCAGTAGGGGTGGGGGTGGGGGTACCACTGAAGCGTGCCACAGAGTACAAAATGCACCACTTTTTGTGTGCACATACACACTCTTACACATATCCACAGGGTGTTAGGACTGCTGACAACACATAGACTTGAGAGGTTTGTGTGTGACAGAAAGCCCAGTGTGATTGTTTAATAAATGTGTGTCTTAATGTTAGATTCACCGTAGTAACAGGCGACATTTGAACAAGAAACCTGTTGTCTGTGATCAAGGGGGCTGGAAAAACCGGGTACGTAAGAGTGAGCTGAAGAGTCCATTTAGGAGTAAAGACGTTATTTGTTTTATATTTTCCTGACTTTGAAATTCACTTTGCCTGTCTGTGTGGTATGACGATTACGTCCTCCCCATGTTGCAGTGCATGCTTCCTTTATTTGAACATTGTTAAAAATTCCATCCATAATTTAGTTAGGCTTCAATTTCACCTACTGGACATTTAAACAGACAGATGTGCATCAGCTGCAGTCAATTTAGACTAATTAGTGAGCAGCAGAATTGGTGAGTGGTTCTGGTCTTTCCTTCGCTCTCTATGAAGTGCTTTTGACTGCAGCTGACAGTGAGTCTAGTCTACTGTCCATGGTCTAGACATCTAGTGACAGGACCACCAGGTTTTATATGTTGTTTTATTTTTAATGAGCATCATGTAATGCTTACCCTTTTTATTTTAATGGCACTTAATATGATTACTACAGGTAAGATGTGGTGTTTTGGTTCATTCATAAGCTGGTTTGGCTTCTATCTGCTGTATGCTTGGGTGCAATTAATAATTAAAATTGAGTCTATAAATAATTACATAAAAAATTAGGCAACTGTAGCTGGGTGCGGCAGTTTCACCAGGTTTTAGATTTTTGTTCATGGAGCTGTAGTGAAAAGACTTTGAAGGGTCATATCATGTTTTGATGACAACATAAGCTGCAAATGTGAGCATTGCTAACATGACAACCTACATTAGTAACCTGTCATTCAGGACTAGAACATCTATTGTCTGCATTTGGGCTAATGTTAGCAGCTCTCTTGTTATTGTTTGTTCATAATTACCAGTTCAACTAGACTTACATCTGTGAATCAGGCTCCTGGAATTTCTGCTTCATAAATGAGTTTTAAATAAGCTGTCATAAAACTTATCCATCCAGACGTGCCTGTTCCTGGACAGGATAGATTTTAGACTGAGCTTCACCGCAGGCTTCACCAGTGTTACATTAGGTGTTTTCTTGTATTAAGATACCAATTGATACCAGTGGACATTATAATCTGCTATCTACTTTTGAAATCAGTGTGAACAGATGCACTCAGTGATTGTGTCTCTATCATAGCTCAACAAAACAGTGGTCATATTGTCGTAGCTGAATACACAGCTATGACAATTATAAACATTGGCCAACTCTGTTTGACAGTGAGATGACAAAAAATAGGGTGTGAAATGTATTTTATTAACTTATTAAATCAACCTGTCCCCTTCTTAACTATAAATAGGCTAAAACAAATGCTTTGTTATGATTCGATTGGAAAGACTTTTCCAAAGGATTTTCCATAAACATCATGAAGATCAGTGGACCAGAAGTAGTAGGCTTTGTGTGAAGTATTGGAGCATGTTCAGCCTACTTCCTTTTATAAATGTTTTCTTGTCAGCACACTACTCATACAGCACTGAGTAGTTTTTTGTCTTTCAAACAGCTTCAGTAAAACTATGAAAAGTACTGCTTAAAGTTCGGAGTGATGAAGAGCTCACTGCTCATGAGCTCCACAGAACACCTGTTCTTGCTGTGACTTTATTGGTCATTCTGGAAAATCTTCTTTCTTCATAACCAGTGGATGCTGCAATGCTTATGATGTGGCTGTTGATGGACAGGGTGAAAATATCTGTCATTGTTTGCAGTAATACCATCCATACAATTAAAACCACACATAAATAATCTAGCTACAAACATTTCTAAATTTAATGTATCAACATTTTTATGGTTGGACAGTAAATATATTTATGTTTTTATTTAGCCTATTGAAATATGCAATTCTATAGATTGGTTAAGAATAACACATAGTTGTTTATATTCTTCACATGGCACTTTATTGATAATTAGATATGTATTAAACAGTCCCTCTTATCTCTTAACATATACTCAACATATACTGCAAGTTTAGTAGTAATTCCTCATCAGCCGCAGCCTGTCGAAAAAAGTGGGCCATATAATGTTTTTAATACACTAAATTTAGCTTTGTTAAAAGTTAGGTCTTTGGCAGGAAAAACATTTTTAATCAATGATTTTATAATCACTCACAATCTTAATTTCATGTTTTTAACTAAAACTTGGTTGGACCAAGATAACAGTGCCGCTGTCCTTATCGAGTCTACCCCTCCCAATTTCAGTTTTATGAGTGAAGCTAGAGTGCATAAGAGAGGAGTTGCCATTTTGTTTAATGACTCCCTCCAATGAAAAAAGATGTCTTATGGGAATTTTGCTTCTTTTGAATATGTGGCTCTTCAGCTTAATTCCTCTTCTCGAGCTAGTTTTCTAAATATCCACAGCCCCCCTAAATACTGTGCAAACTTTTTTGATGACTTTGGTGATTTGCTGTCTATAATCTGTATTGACTTTGTCTATAATCTGTATTGACTTATGTGGTTATTGTTGGTGATTTTAACATCCATGTTGACAACCCCCCAGGACAGAGGGACTAAAGAACTGTTTTGTGTTCTTGATAATTATGGACTGACCCAACATGTGACAGAGCCCACACACCAAACATCTCCAAACATCTAAACATTTCGAAGGATGTGGTGATTAATGCTGCTCTCTCTGATCATTCTTGTGTTTTCTTTGAGAGTGCTATCTGCATGCACACAAATGTACAAACAGAGCTAATCACAAAACGGCATATCACTGAAAACACTAGCGAAAAATTTATTGAGGCTTTCTCTTCGACACCTGCCCTCTCACGTGTCTCAGTCAATGAGCTTGTAGACAATGCCAGTTCTAAAATTACAAATGTTATTGATGTCATTGCACCAGCCAAGGTGTAGGTGGTCTCTGGTAAGAGAAGATCTCCATGGAGAAATGCCACGCTGGTTAGAACTCAAAAGAGAGAGAGAGTGTCGAAAAGCTGAACGCAGGTGGCGGAAAACAAATCTCCAGGTTCATTATGACATCTATAAAGAGAGACTTCGCATTTGTAATTTAAAACTGAGAAATGCAACAGGACAGGATATGTCCTGTCCCTGTGTCCACTTAAAAACAATTCATATAGCATGAAACAATTTGATTCTATTAACCATAAAAACCTGGAGGACATAATACAACATCTGAAATCCTCCTCATGCTGCCTTGATATTCTGCCAACAAATTGTCAACATGTCTCTCCTCTCAGGTTTTTTCCCACAGGCCCTGAAAACCACATTAAGCCTCTCTTAAAAAAGAGCAATCTAGACAGGTCACTAAATCTATTATAGACCCATATCAAATCGCTCATTTTTAAGTAAAATCATTGAAAAGGCTGCTTTTCAACAGCTTAGTGCTTCCTTGGCACTAAATAACTATTTTGATGCCTTCCAGTCAGGTTTTCGACCGCACCACAGCACTGGGACAGCTCTTGTTAAGGTCTTCAATGATCCATTTAAACACTGACAGTGACAGAATTTCAGTCTTGGTATTATTGGATCTCAGTGCTGCGTTCAAAACGGTTGACCGCAACATATTACTAGACAGACTTGAAAACTGGGTTGGACTTTCTGGCACAGTACTTAACTGGTTTGAATCCTACTTAAAGGACGGGGATTACTTTGTGTCTATAGGTAATTACACATCTGAGCTAACAAAAATGACATGTGGAGTTCCCCAAGGCTCCATTCTGGGGGCTCTTTTGTTTAACATTTACATGCTTCCACTGACTCAGAGTATGCAAAACAAAAAAATATGTTACCATAATTATGCAGATGACACACAGACATAACCATTTCACCAGGGGACTATGATCCCATATAAGCTCTGAGTAACTGTATTGAGCAGGTCAATGGTTGGATGTGCCAGAATTTTCTTTAATTAAACAACGATAAAACTGAAGTTTTTGTTTTTGGAGCCAGGGAGGAACAATTGAAAGTCAGTGCTCGACTTCAATCTGTTATGTTAAGAACCACAACTCAAGCCAGAAATCTTGGTGTAGTTATGGACTTAGACCTGAATTGGAGGAGCCATATTAAGACAATTACAAAGTCAGCCTACTATCACCTGAAGAATATATCAAGGATTAAAGGACTTATGTCTCAGCAGGACCTGGAAAAGATTATCCATGCATTTATCTTCAGTAAATTTGACTACTGTAACAGTGTCTTTACAGGGCTCCCTATGAAATCCATTAGACAGCTGCAGCTGATTCAGAACTCTGCTGCTCGAGTCCTCACTAAGACCAAAAAAGTGGATCATGTCACTCTAGTTCTGAGGTCTTTACATTGGCTTCCTGTATACCAAAGAATTGATTTCAAAATCATGCTGTCAGTTTATAAAGCACTAAATTGTTTAGGGCCAAAATACATTTCTGATCTTCTGCTTTGTACCATCCAGACCTCTCAGGTCTTCTGGGGGCGGGTCTGCTTTCTGTCCCCAGACTCAAGACTAAACAAGGAGAAGCAGCTGGAACAAACTCCCAGATAACTGCAGGTCTGCTGAAACTGTCAGTTCTTTTAAATTAAGACTGAAGACCTTTCTTTTTACCATAGCTTTTAATTAAATATTTGAGTATATATAAGATAACTTACACTGCACTGTAACTTTTAGTGTTTTTCTTTTTCTTTGTTTTTAGCTTTTTACCATTGCTTTCAATTAAATATTTACACAGTGAGAAATGAGTAGGTAAGAGTGAAGCAGCAGAGTGAAGGAAGTGGTCTTAAATCTCATGCCCGAGTGATTTACAGGACCCTCTGTTCACCTGTAAACACGCAGGTGGGTCCAAAGTATAACTGGATGAAAGTAGCCAGTGGACAGACATGTTCTGGTTTCTCTGTAGTGTCCGAGGGTTTCTGGAGTTTCAGTGAACCCAAAGATTGCTATGGACCTTATATGTACAGACTAGCTAGAGAAAGTAGATTAAGTGTACTTCTCTGTTTATTCTCTTTTCAAAATAATTGTTTTTCAATTATTTGCTCAACCACTCAGCCTGTTTTTATTTTCCATTTAACTCTTTTAACCCTGATTGTACACTGCACTGTAACTTTTATTATATTTTATGTTGCTTTTATGTTTTATGTGAAGCACTTTGAATTGCCTTGTTGTTGAAAAGTGCTATACAAATAAACTTGCCTTGCCTTGCCTTATTAACGCTTACTTGTCTGACTGTATACCTCAACCTTAAAAAACAAATCGTACCATAATGGATGGATGTGATTCATTTACATTGTAACAATATTACTTAACAAATGTGCAGCATATAAAATCAAGAGTAATCAATCAGAAGATTACTAGGCTACGTTTTGTTAAGTTATTACACTGCCTCGGCATGCGATCACATGTCTGACAGGACACAGTGCACCACACAGAACACTGGCCAACAAATTATACAGCTAATGACTGACAGTTGCTCTTTACTGATGCACAAGCATGAATTCAGTTGTGCATTTACTTATATTTTCAAAATATACCCCTCCTGTTAGGTTATTGGTCCATAATCAGAACGGAAGTCTTTGCAAGTCTCTCATTGGTTATAAAATGTACCTTTACCCAGTTGGTGACGCCTTCACAAGGAAACTTCCGGTTGGAGACACTGAAACACGAGTCTTCACTATCATTGGATAAGGTTAAGATAAGGTTGTTGTTGAGAAGATAAACTCTCTGTTTCACGCTCAGAGGAACATTTTCTTTATTTCAGTAGGTTTCTTTAGGATGGGAGGATCCGGGTCAAACAGATATGGCTCATGGGAAAGGTATCTTCTGTCTCTTTTAATGAGACACAGAGAGTTTATCACCAAATTTCCAAGCAAGTGCAGCAAAATGACCTTGGCTCTTTGCCACAGTTCTTGTGTTGCTCTCTGATTATAAATTTAATACTTTCTTGGATTAAAATGAACACCAAATGAGCACATTCTGACCTTTGGTAAAAACACATTTTAGAACATGCTATAAAAGAGAAGCTAGCTAGAAAATAATTTCCCACAGTATAGGCACAATGTTTTTGAATTTCAAATGCACTGCAGTGCGGCTTAAAATAAAGCCGCCTTTATTGTTGTTAACTATAATATCCAGTTACTGTTGCTATTGTCAATAGTAACATTAACCTAGGGGGACACGGCTTAGCAATGGTTTTGACAGGTTTTCTTTGTGGTTTCCATCAAAGGTCATCAGTTATACTCACTCCCAAAAATTCTATTTCAGACACTGTTTAAATTTTAGAGTTGTTAATCATTAGTTTGTTAATTTTGTTATGTGATTTACAATGATTATGAAATCAGTCTTACTTCACTGAAATAAATTATGAACGCAACACTTTTGTTTTTTGCCCCCATTCATCATGAGGTGAACTCAAAGATGTAAGACTTTCTCTATGTACACAAAAGGCCTATTTCTCTCAAATATTGTTCACAAATCTGTGTTAGTGAGCACTTCTCCTTCGCCGAGAAAATCCATCCACCTCACAGGTGTGGCATATCAAGATGCTGATCAGACAGTATGGGTATTGCACAGGTGTGCCTTAGGCTGGCTACAATAAAAGGCCACCCCACTCCAGTCTGGGGGAGAGGTCCAAAAACCAGCCAGTATCTGATGTGACCACCATTTGTCTTACGCAGTGCTACACATCTGTAGTAGCAACTTTTATGTGAGAACTGACAGTTTAAGAAATGAAGAAGTATTATTATTGTTATTTTGTAGTCTGTTGTATGACTTCCAGTAGCACGGATATAATGAGTCTGTGAGCCTATAAAATAATAATTTCATGACCAACACTCAGGGATTTCATGTGGTATATACTAATCCAAAAAACCTGAATGGAATCAGTAGGCTTCATTTAGACGAAGTAGAGCAGGCACACACAGTCCTGTGTTGAAGGCAGTGATGACATGATTGTGATTTGTTGTGGCACAGAGATTTAACAGGCGTGTTACCAGGCAGATGTGGCAGGATGTGGATCAGCTGCCCCCTGTGAGACCTGAGCAGGAGGAGGTGGACACAAGGTTATCCTTCACTGCATACAAGTCTTACATGACGTGTTGCTGTTTAAAGTTGCTGAATGTAAGAAGATGCCGAGTCAGCTCCTGTTAGTGTTTCAGTGCTCTGCTCAGGCCTGCAGAGCCTGATAGAGGTCGAAGGCTGTCTGATGTACGACATGTCAACACCTTCGTCATATTTCTGTAAATGTGATGAAGTGGCTCACAGCTCCGCCACATTGCTGATGGTGTTCTTTCAAAATATCTACAAGTATGAAGGCCAAGACAAACAGGTTTACTCTTATAGAAGCAGCAGAAAGTAGGCAAGAAAATCATAACTGAAGTTTGTAGGATTCCCTTTTGTACGACTCTTTACCTGCCAAAGATGACATCTTTGGCAGAGAACAAATGTCTCGCAGCACAGAAAGTGTCGGGATGTTTATTAACACAATGTTGGCTAACATGCCTGCAGCTACTGAGCATGCTGAGGTCATGTCCTCGGTAGTTACTGTTTTTATCAAGGGAGTCTGTTGGCTTTGACAAGAGGGATATAGTAGACTATATAGACTGTTTCTGGTTAAACAAAAAGGATCTTGTTCTTTAAAATAAGGTCTCTCCCTGTAGGGTTCATTTCCACAGTGTTATCAGTCAGACACTGATAATAACCATCTCAGCCTGTCAGTGGCAAGAACAAGCA
The DNA here is from genome assembly GCA_024633595.2 of Lepomis macrochirus. Taxonomy (NCBI): domain Eukaryota; kingdom Metazoa; phylum Chordata; class Actinopteri; order Centrarchiformes; family Centrarchidae; genus Lepomis; species Lepomis macrochirus. Next base: position 12,753,184 of record JALXJV020000004.1, read on the forward strand.
TTTTATTGGAGGCATTTTGATGGGGTGCAATTGCCTGCAATAATTACGCGGCAGCCCTGTTTTGCTACTGCCGACTTCAGCGGACTTGCTTGGTACTAGGCCAATTTAAAAAAATGTAGTCCCTGTTAATTATATAGACTCAAATTATGAGAAAATAGGGTCCAGGTTGAAAAATGCTCAAGTTAGCCAAGGGCATCTGTGTTGAAGAGTGGCGGGGAATTGAGAGCTAAGATTAGGGGTGTGACAATACACTTTGAGCAATAAAACAATTAACTTCCTGCATTCTGGATAAATAAAGTTGTTTTTCAGCATTTCAGTATTTTTTAACAAAATGCTTTCAAAAAAATTATGGGGACAAAATTTGCCATTTCCTGAGACTCTGTAGATGGATGGATGCTCCCATCCAATTGTATTGAAACGGTTAGGCAAATTCCTTTGTTTTTGTTGTTCACTGAAGACATTTGGGTTTAAGATCAAAAGATGACTATGAGACAAGAGTTCAGAATTTTAGCTCTGACGTTTTACTTGTGAAAGATGCTATATAAATAAAGTTGCTTATTTGTTTCTTGCTTGTGCTCCTTTTACTGCTTCTGAATGTTCTTTTTTTAGCTTACTCATGGATCAATATTTTCCTGTCCATGGAACTTTGATTCATACCTGCATCTAAATGTTGGGTACTTGAATAGGATTTTTGTTCAGCTGTTGTCCCCTTTGTATCTTTCTTTCTTGTTAAGCTTAGTTTTGCCTCCAAGTGAAGTAGTTGTGATGTGTGTCAAAACGTAACTGCTGGTAGATGATGTATTTGGTTTAACTGCATCTAATACAAGTGTATGATTAACAGAAGAAAACTGGAAAGCACAGAAAGTAGACTGAAAATGAGTTTGGGTTAGAGTGGAACCAGGGGCATGAAAAATTTATTGGTCTGTGTTATAAATAGTCACAGACCAAGGATTGACCCCTGTGGCACCCCATTATTGATGGCAATGATGACTCAGTACTATTAGCCAATTTCACCCTATAACAATACTTAAAACTGAATGTGTTAAGGTGCAATACCCAGTGTGGTTTGTTCTGTTCAACACTGTCATTATGTGGCTGTAATAAGCAAAGCCTCCTGTAGGGGACACTAGCAGGGCTTTAGACTGATAGTGTTGCTTCACCTGACTCGCAGCCTGGAGGAGATGTTTGTGTGAATGAGACCCTGTAAAGTGCAAACTGAATGATATTCATTCCAGAAAGGCCACACACACACACACACACACACACACACATACACACACACACACTCTCTCAGACTCTTGACAAACTTCCTCCTTGCTGCAGAGTGTAGATATGATTTCTCTCAGCTTCACTCTTCTGTCAGCTCCTCAGGCTGGAGATGGCTCTGGTGGGCGTTATTGATCGAAGGAACAACATCGCCCACACTCAGCAACATGTTCACCAAAGGTCAACAAAGGTCACAGAGTCAGCTGTGAACCATGAATACTCCTGCTTTTTATTGACTTCAACATTTTTCTTTCACTGTTTCCACTGTGTCTGCTCATGTTTAGATAACAAAATGCTCGGCAGGACTCTGCAGCATCACAGTCACATCAGAGAGGAAATGCTTACTGGCAATCTGGCATGTAGTATTGATAGATTAACGATGAAAAGGTAATTTAATTTAAGATATCATCTTGGATTGTCTGGGCCTCTCTGGTATTTTGACTTTGATTTGTCTCGATCTCACAGTTATTTTGACTTGAACTTGTTCCAGTCCTGTGGGCATTTTAATTCTGACTTGTCTTGTGATTGACTTGTCTCGCCCTTTATTGTTTTTTTGGGTCTGACTCGCTTCAGTCTCAGGGATGTTTTGACTGACTTGTTAACTTGTCTCTTGTGAAGGTGAACTCTTTGGTTCAACTGCTACACTCTGTAACATTAGTAATTCAACACTGACTGGTGTTGGTCTTGTAGTTGTCTTGACTTCTTCCAGTGTCACAGGTGTTTTCACTTAGATTTTGTTTTTGGTCTCAGAGGTTTGACCCTGGCTTGTTGGCTCGACTGTGCCTCAGTCATGTTGGCATTTTGACTCTGACTAGTATCGCTCTTGCGAGTGTTTTAAATTGTCTTCATTTTTGTCAGTCTTACCACAAAAATAAAGAATAAAGAATAAATGTCTGATTTACACATCATACAAAATTCTGGATAAATGGAGACAATTATTTGACACACTCTTCCATGGATCTAAAAAGATGAAAGTAGGTCTGAAACAACTGTTAACTGTTACGATGTGTGGTGATGTGGCAGGTAGGAGGACACAAAAGCAGGACTTGAGGTAGAGGTAGTTCAGTTCAAAATAAGGGTTTATTGTAGCAAAATGCAAACAAAAGCGAGCACACTTACAAAGAGTGGCTGAGTCCAATAACAGTCCAATGAGAAACAAAACCAAAATCCAACACAGGTAATCCAAAACACAGGAGAGCAGAAAACAGCCAGGCGAGGCGGGAGACTGGAAACACGACTGACGGGGTAACATTCACAATGACCGGACAAAGACTAAACAGAAACACCAAACATTTATACACAGGGACTGATGAGCAGGGCGGGGGGCAAACAGGTGACAGACATGAGGCTAACGAGACCAGGCAGGGAGAGAGGGACAACAGGGAGAGAAGCAAGGCTGAGACACATCAGGTAATTAAGCTGAAACTAGACAAGGACACCAGGTACAGGAAGTTAAACAAGATGACACACCAAGGCAGACTACTACAAACTAAAACAGGAAGTAAAACTAACTGAAACACACAAGGACAGATCTACCAAAGTAAAAACACAAAGACAGCAAAAACAGTACACTGACAGAGACGGGACCAAACAGGTGACAAGACTATACTAAACATGGAGACAAAAGACTAAGGACTAAGACAGACCATCAGAAGTACACAGAATAGGAAAACACAAAACATGAACTACAGTACAGGAACGAGAACTAAGAAGAGACAAAATAGTTACTAAGAAACTTAAAGTGAATGAACCAAAACAATACAGACTACAAAACCATGACAATATCCCATGAACATAGAAAAAACAACAGTACAAAACCCAAACCCTAACATTAACTCGAAGTTGTTTTAGCTCTGACTCGAACTTGACTCTAAAAAACATAACGGTAAGTGGTCTTGACTACACAGCTAATTTATAGGAACATAATAACACCTGAATAGTTTAAATACACTGAAGTCTGTGACACTTCCTCCTCTCTGTTGCTGTATAAACGTTCAAAAGGAGGGATTAAAAGGAAAAACGCACTTGTTAGGATTGGAGGAGAGTCTAATTCATATACATATGCTATTATACAGCTGGAGCTAAATCCCAGAGGCAAAACAGTGAATATATTTTTTAATTTATTTTTATTTTTGAGCAGAGCTTTGATAAATTCTCTGTCAGTGGCAGTGAACTCTGTTGCAGAATAGGAGAAGTCTGGTTTAGCTCCAGGGGATGAATAAGCAGCATCATCCGGACGGCTGTGGACTCCTGAGACGGTAAAAAGCGAGCGGCTGCAGAGACTGCTGGGCAAAATGTTGTTCGTAAACAAGCAAACAGCATAATCAGGCCAGCTCCCAGGGTCTGTACACAGCAAAAGTGTTTGAGAGTTTGGAAAGTGTAAAATATTTATTCATGAGTTCTTCCCTGGAAGCAGGTGAGTGTATTTGGATGCATGCTCTGAATAACAGGTTTCACATACAAATGTTTCCTCAGAGACAGAGAAGCCAAGCGCTCTAACACCTGGTACAATATAAAATCTAGACATAAATTTCTTTATTGTACTATACTGTGAGATAAAATGCAGCAAAGGATGCTTCAAAATTAAAAAAATGGTTGTATAGTATACTGTAGTATGTATACTGTATATACATAATGCTAATTAGTATGTAGTATGAAATTGTGACATAGCAATTACCACCTCCTGCGCAGTCTGTGGTTCAAGTTGTGTTGTAAGATAGACTGTCACAGAGTTAAGGTAGGGAGTACTGAGGTCACACATGGGGATAACTAAAGCGGGAAGCTTCCAGTCTGAGACGTGAATCCAATGTGGAAGTCCCTTAAACCTGCATTCTGTTGAACGGCCAGCAAGAGGAGACTCTTCTGGTGGCAAAAATAATCCGGCTCCATTAGAAATAATGGCAAAATGACAGCTGATTTATTACCTCAGCAAACACTTTTTAAATGAGTTTATTGTCTCAGTCGCTAGTTTGATGTCTTCTTCAATACAAAATGATGTTAAGTTAGTACATTATGGTCCCATTTAGAGGAAAATAGACCAAAAAGCAGAGTATGCAGGATTATTTGTGATTGACAAGTCGTTACCATGGTAACCTGTCAATCAGCCTAGAGTGACCATCGGCACTGTGTAAATTTAACCAGCGCTGTTGAAAAAGCTTATTAGGAGTTCGCTGCTCTCTTTCTCTGGTGAGTACATTTAGTTTTAAGACTGTTTTAAGACTGCTGTTCGCGTGACAAAGCTGTCAGCCCTGTTAAAATGACATTAGTTACAGATGCACCTAGCTAAGCAAGCTAATTAGCTCCACAAATGGCCATTAGCTCCACAGTCTCTTCCAAATATGGTCTCTTCTGGGCACTTCCTGGTTACTAAATAATGTTGCTATGCATCACTTTGTACGGTGTATAGGCCCACAGCCTACGTCAGACGGTTAATTTGCTTAATCTTAGCAGGTCTTTGGACCACGGTGGAAACACAGACAACAGTGGGCTGAAGAAACCTTGTAGTTCCTTGAAAAGAGATTCAGGGACTTAAAAGTCCTGGGTACTTTTGGTCCCTATTACTTGTTAGCAAATTGTTGCTCATTTACTTATCCAGCAATTATGTTATCGTTAATAGGGACTCATGTTTAGGTCCACCTGATGAATGTAAGTCCAGTGTTCCCTCTCATTTAGCTCTCTTTTTGGTCTCTTTAGCTGGTAGTGTTGACTAGCTAGTCGATAACTGTGCCCGTCTGCTGTTTGATGCTGTTGTAGCTCTGTTTTTGGGCTCTACCATCTCCTGAGAGAATTATCTGGCTCTTTGCTAAATGTTCTACTATGTTCACCAGCTAGACACTAACTGTGTCTCTATGTCCTTGCTGCTGAGCAGGTACTGTACAATGGGTTATTAGAGGTTTTGCTCTGAAAATAGCTGCCTGCTGCGTCTGAAAACAGGAAAGTTGCAGCCGGACAGCTAAACAGTGAGCTGAAACCCAACTTAAGGTTTTGTAAAGCCGATGAGGAGCTGCAGCTTCAAGAGGTAATTCTCTGAACAATCATTGTGTACTCCAAGAACCAAAGATGGACAATTGGTGTTATTTTGGACATTTTATATATGAACTCATCAGTTGAAGAGGCAGATATCTACAGTGATCATTTGGGGTCAAGACTTGTGTTGTTTGTAGTTGGGTCACAGCCCAGAAACTGTACAACAAATTACTGGGTCAAATTCTTGGCTGTTTCCTAGCATTTCATTACACTGGAGAGGCACATTTAATCTGTGAATGAGAGGTTGACTAACAGTCCCGTTCTAAAGATAGAGAGGAATTTGGGTGATTGAGGGACATTCAGACCTAAAAAGTGAAACCATCTGAGTGTTGGAGCAGTCACCAGTCACTGTGAGTCCAAATGGTTTCAGTTTCCATTTGTCTTTTTTTCCATTTTTAAAAAAGGCTTTCTTAAGCACTACCATATTTGTACATAATCATCATACTTTTTCTCATTACAGTATATGACAGCATCCATCCATCTACAGGCAGGACAGTCTCACTGTCATATACCTTCAAGGACTCATCCTGCTTCAAGTGGATGTTTTCTCTTAAGCGCATATTATAGAACAAATTCCCGTGAACAGATCACAGCTGGAAAATTGTTCTTCAGAGCACTTTTTTGCTGAACTATTTTAATGTGTCAAAGAGTAGCTAAGGCTAAGCATGAAATCAAATAAAACACCTAAGAGACACACCTTCAAAGATGAAACTAGAGACCATCTTGGAATGGGATCACACCAGCCGTGATGCCAAATCGGTGTGCACAGTATGGTGCGATTGAAAACATGACATGAGAGAAATGAGTTTGGCGAAGCAGGTGGACTGTGCCAGATTTATCCAACATGCCTCGCAGTGTCAACTTTAAACACAATGTTGGTTTTTACATACTGTGTATGCATGTTTTGCTGAAACATTCCCTGGGTTGTCTCCAGGTCCACATTTTGCTATGATGACACACCCCGACTGACAAAGTGAAAATAATACCAGCCTCACTGTGGTAGTTGGTCTCAGGAAACAGATCAATAACAGTGTTTGGACAGACATGAGCTGCAATCAGATTTCTGGATTACTGCAACAGCCTTTTCACTTGCTTGACCCAAAAATCTATTGATCATCTCCAGACTGTCCAGAACTTGGCTGCCAGGCTTTTAACCAGAACAAAGAAATATGATCACATCACCCTTGTTTAGCTTCATTACACTGGCTCCCAGTATGTTTTAGAATTGACTTTAAAGTTTTATTGATTACTTTTGAAGCTCTTCATGGCCTTTCGCCCTGTCACATCTCTGAGCTTTTAGCCCCATACGCACCAGCACGTACCTCGAGATCCTCGGGCAGAGGTCTGCTGTCTGAGTCTCGACTGAAAACTAAAGGGGACAGAGCGTTTGCAGTCAAGGCGCTCAGGCTCTGGAGCCGCCTGCCCAAGGAAATCAGGTCGGCTGAGTCAGGGAACTCTTTTAAGTCCCTTTGTAAAACATACTTTTATAGGAGAGACTTTCCCGATTTTATTTTATTTTATTCTATTTATGTATTTTACATTTACTCTTAACATGTATTTTAGTTTCATGTTTTTTCTTGCTTTTATTCTGTATTTGTTTTTGTGCTTTATTGCCTTTGCACTTGTTAGAGCACTTTGTAACTTGTTTTTGAAAAGTGCTCTATAAATATAATAATAATAATAATAATAATAATAATAATAATATTATTATTATTATTATTATTATTATTATTATTATTATTATTATTATTATTATTATTATTATTATTATTATTATTATTATTATTATATTATTATTATTATTATTATTATTATTATTATTATTATATGTTTAAACAACAGAAGGTTCTAAGTTAATTTATGTACATTTTTACAACACAAGGTTGTACAATGGAATGCAATTTGTAGTCACCTCATGCTACACACTCACTATAAAATCCCCCAGAAAACCAGAAAACTATTATTTATGGTGGAGTGCTGAGGATGAATTGAGGAGTCTCAGCCTGAGGAGAGAAGCTACTCTGCAGTCTGGTGGTATTATGGTTTGTGATGTTTCCAGTCAGGATGCTTTCTATTGGTTCTCTGTAAAAGGCACCAAAAGACACCAAAGCACTGATTTATGATAAATACTAAAGAATTTACGAGGAATGTGTGGTTGCACACATTTGATTGGCCAACATCAACATTTAGATTGGTGAAACTAAGGTTTAACCTTTTTGGCAACCCTGCTGCATTGCTGGACTGGACGCATTGTAATGAATATTGGAGCTGCGTTAATTTCACACTACTGCACAGATCACTTACTCATGCAATTACACTTTGTAATGTAAAGATTACATTTACATCTTTAAACATCTGGCTAGAATGTGTCTCTTCATTCTGCCTCCAATGCTTCTTGGATACATTTACACTTGACTTTTTTAAAATGGCAACGCTATCTGGTCCACATGAAAGGGCTACACATCATCTGAGATCAGATCAGTTCAGATCAGATGAAGGCAGCAGCTCCTCAGGTAAGTCTCCATCTGTCTTTGATCAGTTTGTCTTTTCACTCTGAAACTCTGATCATCTTTATGTAACCACACAGCTTTGTGTTGTTGCCATGGCGTCGATATCTGACACTCTGCTGCAGTGCCTACATGATTTAGATGGCACAGTCACATCTGAATCAAACGCACACACACTCTTTATAACAAAAGTGTGTGTCACAGTGAGGGAGGAAAGACAGAAAACAGTATTTCGTCTCTGCCTTTATGAGCTGGCTGCATGTTGGTGTTCCACTTCTTTTGCATATATATATATATATGTAAAAGAGGTTTATGTATATATATATATACACATATATATCCGTGCATATATATACATATATATGTATATATATACATATATACATATATATACATATACAAGTGCTGGTTAGAATATCATCAAAAAGTTGATTTATTTCATTAATTCCATTCAAAAAGTGAAACTTGGATATTATATTCATTCATTCCACACATACTGATATATTTCAAATGTTTATTTCATTTAATTTATGATTAAAACTGACAACTAATGCAAATCCTAAATTCAGTATCTCTGAAAATTAGAATATTACTTAAGACCAATACAAAAAAAGAATTTTTAGAAATGTTGGCCAACTGAAAAGTATGAACATGAGAAGTGTGAGCACGTACAGCACTCAGTACTTAGTTGGGGCTCCTTTTGCCTGAATTACTGCAGCAATGCGGCGTGGCATGGAGTCGATCAGTCTGTGGCACTGCTCAGGTGTTATGAGAGCCCAGGTTGCTCTGATAGTGGCCTTCAGCTCTTCTGTATTGTTGGGCCTGGCGTATTGCATCTTCCTCTTCACTATACACCATAGATTTTCTATAGGGTTATGGCCAGGTGAGTTTGCTGGCCAATTAAGAACAGGGATACCATGGTCCTTAAACCAGGTACTGGTAGCTTTGGCACTGTGTGCAGGTGCCAAGTCCTGGAAAAATTAAATCTGCATCTCCATAAATTTGGTCAGCACCAGGAAGCATGAAGTGCTCTAAAACTTCCTGGTAGACGACTGCGTTGACCTTGGACCTCAGAAAACACAGTGGACCAACACCAGCAGATGACATGGCACCCCAAAACCATCACTGACTGTGGTAACTTTATACTGGACTTCAAACAACATGGATTCTGTGCCTCTCCTCTCTTCCTCTAGACTGGGACCTTGATTTCCAAAGGAAATGCAAAATTTACTTTCATCAGAGAACATAACTTTGGACCACTCAGCAGCAGTCCAGTCCTTTTTGTCTTTGGCCCAGGCGAGACGCTTCTGACGCTGTGTCTTGTTCAAGAGTGGCTTGACACAAGGAATGCGACAGCTGAAACCCAGGTCTTGCATACGTCTGTGCTTGGTGGTTCTTGAAGCACTAACTCCAGCTGCAGTCCACTCTTTGTGAATCTCCCCCACATTTTTGAATGGGTTTTGTTTCACAATCCTCTCCAGGGTGCGGTTATACCTATTGCTTGTACACTTTTTTCTACCACATCTTTTCCTTCCCTTCGCCTCTCTATTAATGTGCTTGGACACAGAGCCAGGCTGTTCTGTGAACAGTCAGCCTCTTTAGCAATAAGCTTTTGTATCTTGCCCTCCTTGTGCAAGGTGTCATTGGTCATCTTTTGGACAGCTGTCAAGTCCGCAGTCTTCCCCATGATTGTGTAGCCTACAGAACTAGACTGAGAGACCATTTAAAGGCCTTTGCAGGTGTTTTGAGTTAGTTAGCTGAATAGAGTGTGGCACCAGGTGTCTTCAATATTGAATCTTTTCACAATATTCTAATTTTGGGGTTTAAATTAGTTGTCAGTTACAATCATCAAAATTAAAAGGAATGAACACTTGAAATATGTCTGTTTGGAATGGATGTATACATTACACAAGTTTCAGTTTTTGAATGGAATTACTGAAATAAATCTACTTTTTGATGATATTCTAATTATATGACCAGCACCTGTATATATTTATAAATGCTAATATATATAATATATGGAAAACTATCAACTATATATATAAAAAAACAAACAAATCCCCTTCTCACCCCTTGCGGGGTGGTATATTTCATCCTCAAGCTCGGGTCCTCTACCAGAGGCCTGGGAGTTTGAGGGTTCTGCGCAGTATCTTAGCTGTTCCTAGGACTGCGCTCTTCTGGACAGAGACCTCTGATGTTTTACCTGGAATCTGCTGTAGCCACTCTCCCAGTTTGGGGGTCACAGCCCCCAGTGCTCTGTTTACCACTGGCACCACTGTTGCTCTTACTTTCCACATCTTTTCTAGCTCCTCTTTCAGCCCTTGGTATTTCTCAAGCTTCTCGAGTTCCTTCTTCTTGACGTTGCTGTCGCTTGGGATTACCACATCTATCACTGCCTTCTTCTGCTGTTTGGCAATCAACACGATGTCTGGTTGGTTAGCCATCACCAGTTTGTCAGTCTGGATCTTGAAGTCCCACAGGATCTTAGCTCGGTCATTCTCAACTACCTTAGGAGGTGTCTTCCATTTTGACCTTGGGACTTCCAGCCTGTACTCATGGCAGATGGCACCATGTTTTGTTTTACAGTTGAAACAAAGAAGCGTTGCTGCAGTTCTGATTTGCACCTTCCCACTTCTTCTTCCCAGCAGCTGTAGCCGAGGCACATGGGTATTGTAGTATTTAGAACACTATGCCAAACTGATTAAAATTTTACAACTCTATTCTCTGCTAACTTGCTAACCAGTTTTCACAAATTCAACAGCAGCAGGTGGTGTTCAGGTGTTACACCTCACTTTGGTTGATGTGTCATGTCACTGACTGAGCTTCCCAGGGCACTCAGGGTTTCATTAGTCATCCTTCTCCCTCCTCTATGGAGTCCAAAGAGCATCTCATCAGTTTGTCCAATCTCTTCCTGTCTGCTGCTGAGACGCTGCTGCTTAGATCTATGTGCAAATACTTAAAAAACAAATGACATTCCCGTCCACCTTAGCTGTACTTTGTAGCAAATTCTAATTAGCAAATATTAGCATGCTAATATACTAAAAGAAGATGATTAAAATCTTAAACATAATAACTGTTAAACATCAGCATGTTAGCACTGAGCTCAAATCCAACCTCAGTGAGCTGCCAGTATGGCTACATATGTTCAGTCTTGTCTCAGCAAATCATGAAAAATAATATTGAAAGCAGCTGTACAATCAAGCTGTAAAACAGCTACAATTATCTTTTCTTTCCTGCAGTTGTTCAGATTGGATTTTCTTTTGTTTCTGAGTCTTTTAGTCTCGGTTTGAAGCCAACTATATGAGCAGTGAAGAGTCCTTTTTAACAGCTCGGTGTCTAAATCCACTGTCTGCGCTTTGTTGCTACAGACACCAAGTCAAACCATCTCATCGATGTGTCACCATCATCCAATTTCAGCTTCAGCGGGAAATAAATTCTACATCTTTTTGTCTGGATCCTTTTTGTCTGCAGACAAACCAGGAAACAGAGTGAAGAACAGATTGTTTCTGTGAGGTCAATGAGTGAAGTCTGCTAAAACACTATTACCGAGCAATTATACTGATGTGGTCATTACACAATATATGAACACAAATACTGAAAGATAAAGACACACAAACACATACAGTAAGACTCAAAACTACCCTTATTTGCAGCTGTGGATCTTAATAATTTTAATAAAGCAGCTTCCATCTGCTAATTAATGTGCTTTGCTCTTGTTCCCACCAACCCTCCAAATGTTGGGAATGTGTAATTAGAAACTACCATCTGTGTTGAAGCAGAGATCAGTCCTGAGGTCATTCGCACAAGAATCCATAGATTTTACATGATCAACAAACTAGACCCCTTTGTATTCTACTGGTTCCCATCCTGGTCTCCATCATCATGTTTCATGTATCATGTTTCTGCTGCCCGCTTTGGGGGTGAGTTCCTGGAACTAAATTCCTGCACTGCTCAGGCAGCCTGGTGATTCTGATGCTGCGTACTATCTACCTCGAAAGTCTGAGGTCGGAGCTGGGAATGATGTCACATCGAATTTGATGCCGTTCCAGTTACAAGTCGGAAAACCTCACTCGGCTGCCATTGTTTACAACCAGCCAGGTTAGCCATTGTTAGCAATGGCGGCTGATAAATGCATTACTATTTACTCATTCTAAACATTGCACCAACACGTGCACAGACAGCAATTGGACAGCACTTTGTGTATGAACATTTCTTTGAGACACAAGCACACAGAAATGCTAATAAACAGTTTAAACGACAGCTTTCACTAACTGTTGATACACGGAGCAGCTGTCTTGGATCACAAGTCGGGGTAGTGCGGTTATTCCCACTTTCCAAGTCAGAAATCCGACTAAAGGGGGCTTTCCCTTTGCCATTTCTGACTTTGAACTTGGAAATTCTGACTTGCTGTGTCAAATGGAACGCACCATAAATCAAAGTTTGGGGCAGATAAACATGGCAAACATTGCAATTACTGATATGGTTTGTCGTAACTTGTTAATGTGGAAGAAAATCTGTGAGCACCACTTTGTTGTCTGTTTGATAACTTAGCTGCACTCGTCTACAGTGCATGAAAATTAGGATGTTTGATTCACTGTAGCCTTACATATAACAGAATAGTGGTTCCTAGTTTGTTTTGGTTCTGGGGAACATTTAGAATGTGACACAGGACATGAGCATGGCTAGCTAATCACGGGGTATAAGCCAGAGATCAAACAGTGAAGCCACCCAAAGACTGCATGGACGGTGCCATGTAGGCCCAAAGATGACGTCAAAACCCTGTGAAACCCTGTTGCACAAGAGAGATGTAAACTCTTTGGTTAGATTATAAACGCTAAAAAAAAATAACTATTTGGCCATCAGTGATGCTACATTGGTGTTTGGCAGGTGATCCTTGTAAGTGAGCAGATTAAACCAAGTCAGACAAACAGAGCCAGAAGGCTTTGGTTTGGAAGTAGCCCTGTAGTAGTATTTCATAGGACTAAAACTGGCTTCGCTGCTCTCCATTCAAATCCGTGGGGTGGCTTAATATACTGTTTTTGTGACTGATGTTAAATGCCATGAAGACTGTACTGATAATAAAGTCGAATGTAAGCATGTTCAAAGCTTTAACCGTCCATTGTGTAAAGTGAACGTTAAGAACAGAATGAAAGACATATGTGTAACTGAGGCAAATAGTGAGGGGTTCAAATCCCCAAATAATTAATTACCAGTTGCCATAGATTTCCCCACAATTAAGATTCAGAGACATGTGTTTATTTTTATTTTATTTATTATTTATTTTCATTAAGAATCAGGCTTTGGGCAATTTTATTCACTGTACAAGCGCAAACAATAAAAACAGATAAGGTGTAGATGCCAATGCTGCCAGAAATGCTAAGGGATAAAAGCACATGGTTAAAAAACACCTCCGCATCTACAGGAGCCATCCATGCAGGGGGGTTACCTGTGGGCCACCCAGGTGCCTTGACACCACTACTCACACTGGTGCACATCCACCTAAACACAGCAAGATACACACATCAAACACCACACAAAAAAACTAAGTTAAGCATGCGCACACCATTGATACACACCACCGCATGCAGGGAGGGGAAAGGGGGTTCCCACAATCCACCACCCTGTCTGTCAGGCAGGAGACTAAAAAGGGGGATAAATGGCTAACAAGCTGAGGGAAATCGCACAGCCAAAAAAGGAAAAAACGGCCACACCCTTAGCAGACCTTAGCAGCCAAACACAATCACAGGGGCCCATCCGCCTGTAACAAATCTAATAAACTAAGAATCCACATAAAAATACAAGCACGAATAGCAGCAGTGGATCAGGCAGGCAAAACAGCAGTGGCAATACAACCCTAAAATTACAAGAATTTAATTAGGTCAGTTATTTAACACATACTACAAAAACATACCTGCTAAATACCTGTACATATGCTGTTATAGAACTGCTCAATTCTGCACCTCGAGGGGCTGCTTAAATTAAACCTGTCCATCTGCAAAACATTATTATTTACCCAATAAAAAGTCATAAACAGTACTTACATCACAAAAAAACTAAATCGACCAATCACAGTGTTGTTTACACAATTAATTTATTATTGATTCCAATAAATTGGTTTGTTCCAGAAGTGCTAGAGATAATTGTGTGTGATGGATTAGTTTGGGTTTGTTTGTTTAGTGATGGTATGTGTTTGCAAACTGGACCTGTGCAGGTCAAAAGGCTGGATAAGTGCGTTGTTTCAGAATCAGCTTACAAGGCTGTGGGTATTTCCTGGAAGCAGTTCTAGTCCCCAGAATAAACCAAAGATTTGTTCATTCATTTTTTTTTGCTCGTACCCAACATGTAGTTCATTTTTTGAGGAGGTGCAGATCAGCTCTGGTGGAGGTTGTGATGTAGCTACAGAAGCACCTGGGCTGTGTATGTAATGATGTATCCTCCTTATGCACAACTTTAAATCCAGCTCTCAGACTAAAGCTGTTTGAATTTGTACTTTGGGAAGAAAGTGCAGAAACAAGAAAGCAACCTAAAGACAGCTGAACAGATTCTGCAGAGCAACAGACTGGGTGTAGGGTAGCTCTGTGCGTGCGTGTGTGTGTGTGTGTGTGTGTGTGTGCAGGGCTTATACTGTGTGGGTTGTCAACTGTATGTGTGTGTGTGTGTGTCACTTGCTGCGTGGGTTGAATGTCAAATGAATACATCTCATTGACATGTACAAAGTGCTTTTTCTTCTACTGTTATGATATATGAACTGTACTACATGGTCATGGTGTGACGCTCTGTGAGTGTGTGTGTGTGTGTGGGAGCTGAGGCTGTGCTGCTGTTTGAAGTGAGCAATGGGGTGCAGCACTGCAGCTGCCGTTTGCATGCTAATGCTGCGGCAGAGCTGGAGGACGTGGGAGAGGAGGGGAAAAGGCCAGAGCCCACCTACACGCACACACACACGCATACAATCCCAACCTGCCATTTCACACTTCTCCTGGTGGAGAATCAGAACAGGATGTGTTGATGTGATGCTGCCTCACTGCAGAGCATCAGGAGGATCAAGCACGTCAACATTAAAATGAGACGAACCAAAACCTCCATCAGTCATTGCTCTTCAAATGTTGAGAGTCGGTTGGAGAATAGAAAATTTAGTTAGAATGGAATTTGTGGTAACTACTTGGTTTCTATAGGTTTCATAGCGAGTCTGGATCATTTTCTCTTGTCTACCTTGATTCGCAACCATTTGAGAAGGGTCCAACCGTAGACCTTCTTCCTGGTGACCCGAGGTCTGCAAGATGATGGAAAGAGCATAATAATAGTAATTGGAGAATAATAATGTAATCATTTTTATAATAATAACAATGTATATAAGGTTATGGGATTATAAATCACTTTACAGAATATGTATAGTGTGAAATAAAAAATATTAAATGAAGGAGAGACCACATGGCATTCAGAATTAAGCCCCAAATGTGATGCAGAGATTTCTGCATGAGGCTTAATGGTTGAATATTTTATCCTCGTTAAAATTTCCTCACACGTGACAATTTGAGGCATCTAGATGTGCATAAAAACATAAGACCACCAAAAGATTTCAAAGACACTAATGGCAACGGCCACCCTGTAACTGACCAACAACGTCCAGCCCCATGAAAGCAGAGTTAACGGACCATCTCTTTTACCAGCTGTTCACAAGTCTGTTGGCTTATGAAATAAAGCCAACCGTCCTACCTGTTCTACATACAAGTGATTTAAAATGATATACACATGAGTGTGCTAGACAGCTGTATGAACATAACATATAATCTGCTCGTATCCAGACAGCAACCAGCATCACAGAAATAGATGCAAACGTGTTGCCTAGTCAGTTACAAACGTGTCTTGCTGAGCTACACCGCACGGTAAAAAGACTTGATGGTGTTAGTAAATTATGACTCAAATTCAGGATGGTGCAGCGTAAATTAGATTTTACCGTAAGAGGTAATGAGGGTGTCTATAGATGTACTATTGTATGTCTCTGAGTACAAGTGAAAGCAGCTCCTCTGAGTGGAAAGCAGGAAGCTGCTGATGAAAAGTTAATGGTATTAGTGAGCAGCCCCCCCGGCAGCAGTAATGACAGGCCTCACCCTGCCACCCAAGGCCGGGACTCCTCTCCCTGGGTATCAATCAGCTGACAGCTGGCTGCAGGAGGTGTGGCGCTGAGGATGAGGGGAAACTCCCTGAGTAGGTGACAGGGATTAATGTTCGATCTGGAAAGGCATTGCCTCATATAGATTCTCTCCTGACCTTTCACCTTGACTGTTGAAGGCTATATTTCTTCCGTGTCAAGCGGGGAAACTGCTGAGGCCCTGATTATACTGCATATATTATTATACATTAAAATAATTTAATACTTAGCTCTGCCAGTTTAGAGTGAGCTCAGTCAACCTGTGTTTATACAAATAATCACAATAAGACCCAAGTTAGAACAATGTCAATCAGAAGTGTGAAATACGTTGGCGTTGGAGTTGCTACAACAATTTCAGACACTTTTTAAAAAATCTGCGTATTGGTGTTGAAGGCTTCAATCATGCATTGTAAATCTCAAACTAGAATAACTCAGTGGTCTTTATCATAATCATAAAAGATAATTTATCAATTTAATAAAATCAACACAGAAAATAAGATAAAAAAAAACTTACAAAAATACTAGTGAAAATTTGGTTTTAAAAAGTTTACTGTAAACTGATCTGAATGGCTTCCTCTTGCAGGGAAAAAAACACAGTGTTTGGGGACATAAAACTCAGTCAAAGGTTCTGCTATTTTGCAAAAAAAGAGGAAATGTTGAAAGATGTTATAAACCAAAAGCAATGTGACTTAAAGCCCCTGAAACCTGGTTTCAAATCTTCAAAATTTCTGTGTAAAATTAAACATTCATGACTAAAAAAGCAACAATCACGGTTACCGTTTGGAGGAAAAAATACCCATAGGTATTATTTATTAAGATTTTAACACTCAAAACCTCAAAACCAGTATTGGCAACATGAGTTGCCAATATGCAACTGTCACATTTTAATTCAAATAGTGCTCCATCCTGATAGGTGCATCCAACTGCTGCACTACAAACAATAAATTAAATTAAATTAAATAACTAAAACATTCAAACTTAGACAGAAAACGGCGATCTCTCTTACTAAGACCACTTTTGAGAGAATTGGTGTGCAGGGCCTTTAAAGGGCAATTCTGTGCTTTCAGGTATTGGGGTTTGAATGGTTTGTTTAAAACGTTGCGCTGTGAACTTGTTCCACTGTAAATGTACAAAACAGCTCCTATAATGTGATGTTTACCACATAATTTCAGTTTATTTTATATCAGGAAACAAACAGTTTATCATTGTGTCTAAACCACTTTATTTAAAGGTTAAATGGATCGACAATGTGTTTATAATTTTACTGTTTGTTTTTGTTTTCTCAGACAAGTGGAGTTCACAGATTTATTAACAATTAGCGTGGTGTGTGCAATGAGAGTATTATTGATCATATAAGAAGGTGTCCAAAAAACAAAATTAAAACATAAGGGGTGTATCCTGCCTTTCGCCCAGTGTTAACTGTGATTGGCTCCAGCTACCCACAACCCTGCAAGGATAGGCAGGTATTGATGATGAATGGATGGATGATGCATGTTTCTATGAGTGAATGAAACACTACATTTATGTACCACGCTGGAGTCGCAGGGTGGTGAGGAACTGTGACATTAGAATCAAGGGTTTGGATCCAGACTCCTGTATGTGGTTAGATTTAGTCAGCAAATTCAAACAAAAAGTCTTAAGTCTGATGACTTTCTCTCTATTAGTGCCAGTTTGGCAGCGCATAAATGTAACCATAAAAAGGTTTACAATGCAGTCGTCACTATGAATGGATATAGTGTATTGCAAGAATGCCTATTTTGGTGGAAAACAAAAAAAAACATTGTCAGTGAACATTCACTATCTTTATGACTTCCTAGGTATAGTAATTAACAACATTTCCTCATTCCCTCAGGTGATGGGCAATGGGGGGACTTGGGTTACTGCAGGGCAGATGGGAGTGGCAGGATTAGAAACTCCAGGAGAGTTGGTACATGGCAGGGGAAAAAACAGACATACTAGGACTGGCTGGCTGACGTTGTGACAAGCCGGCACAAGCTGGTTGATGTCCCAGGGAGTCGTCCAGTGTCGAATCACTTCGTTTTTCAGTTTGCTCTACTGCAGGACTCTGATGATTTATTTTTCCATGATCTTGTTAAATGCTTTAAATTGTTCTCTGATTGACTGTGTGATGGATTGCTGAGTCAAGTCAATGATACCCTCTATCGTCCAGCCTCTTCAGACTGTTCTCCTCTTAACAAATGATCACAATTGTTTTCTTGTTAGTCATGCTAGCAGAGTTACTCTATGGATTGCAATGTGGGTCAGCAGCTCTATCCACCGCTTTGGCTCAGACCTAAATATCTCAACAACTATATAATGGATTGTCGTGAAATTTGACACAGGCATTCATGATCCCCAGAAGATGAATCCTAACGACTTTGGTTTTTCGGTGACTTTCCTGTAGCGCCATCATGAAGTGGACATTTGTGGATGTGGATGTGACCATATTTGGACGAGACGGTTGCGCTAACGGCCATGTGTGGAGCTAGCTAGCTTGCTTAGCTAGGTGCATATGTAATTCACCTTAACTGACATTGTAGCAGGGCTGTCAACTTTGTCTAATGAACAACAGGCTTAAAACTAAATGTAGTCACCAGAGAAAGTGAACAGCCAACTCCTAATAAGCTTTTTCAATGGTGTTGGTTAAATTTACTTAGTGCTGTGGGTATGAGTCGCCTCTTGCCTGAAGCATACTCTACTTTATGGTCTATTTTAAAATAAATGGGACTGTAATGTAGTAAATGAACATTTTGTATTGAAGACGACATGAAACTAGCGATTGAGACAATAAACTCATCAGGAAAATGTTTACTGAGGTAATTATTCATGTTAGAAGTAGGGGGATTTTCCCATTATTTCTAATGGAGCCGGATTTCTTTTTGCAACCCCCTGCTGGCTGATCAATAGAATGCAGGTTTAAGGGACTTCCGTGTTTGCATCACATCGCTGACTAAAAGTTTCTCACTTGCGCCAACATCAGGCCAAAATTTCAGTTTGTCCAACTTACTTAAAACTACTTACTGGTGATTAAACATCCGTCACCAGTAATGACACTCCTATCAGCCTCAACTGTACTTTGTGTTTTTGTGCTAATTAACAAGCTAGACTAAGATTGTAAACATGGTAAGCATTATGCCTGCTTAAAGTCAGCATGTTACCATTGTCATTGTGAGCATGCAGACGTTAGCATTTAGCTCAAACCTCAGTATTTCTCCTGTGTTTCCTGTTTTCTCCTGCCTGTCTGTGTGTGTGTGTGTGTCTTTGTGGTGGGTGTGGTACTGGTCTCACTCTACAGGCCCCTGATTCATCGTTCAACCTACACACCCCCTTCAAGCCACACTCCTGCAATCCAACCACTACTCAGTGCTGCACTATATCTACCCTGGTCTATGTTACGTTTGTCAACAGATCGTTGTCTCAGCGTTTTGCAATCAGGTGTTTCATCCTGCTTATTCGCAGCCACGCTCACCTCCAGCCTTAGACGTACCTCACATCAGCCCCTCGGTCTCCGTCACCTGGCTTTCTTCCCTGAACCACATTCAATCCCTGGAAGTCTGGTCAATAAAGCATTCTTTCCTCCAATACACTCTGTGCGTCTGTGACTGCATTTGTGTCTGCCTAGTTAATCGTTACACATCACACAGCTGCTACCATGGCTGTAGACTTTTAGTGTTGTTTAATGGATTAGTTGTTCTGCTCCAAACAGATGACTGACCAATTCACACAACTGCAGCCAAACCTTGAAAGTACCTGGAACTTGGATTTCGCATCACCTTCTGAGTAGAGTTCAAATTTAGTTCCAGGAATTTTCCGCCAGGGCAGGTGAAGAACAGTTTAAACATAAGTAATGTCACTTTGTGGAGAAGGGCTGTAGGTGGACCAGCTCTGTCTTACTATCTTCATCACTTCTTCACATCTGCTCCCAAACCGAGACCAAATGGAAATCATATCACAGACTGACTACACCAGATAAAGTCACATGGACTCCAGTTTGTTCATACTGATGTTGATTAAAAAAACACTTTCTTTGTGTTACTGAGCCTGTTTGGTTTTGGTTTCTTCACATATATAACTGAATCTGTTTATATCGTGTTAGCAGGAGGCTCAGAAGAAAAAACAGAAGAAGTCTTTGTGATAAAAATAATACAGATTACGTGAGAAGGTAGCCATGGATACAACATCCAGTCACCCTTGTCAGTGCATATATGGAGAGATTTATGCGTTTCTACCTCAAGTAGTTGTCTAAATGCTGTGTGTTGTCAGATAGCTGCAGTGTAGGTGGATTCTGACCCCAGGAAGTCACAGCGTTACATAAGCCTGATGGTTTGAATCACAGCCTACATTTCATAATTAACATTAATGCTGAAAACTTTCTCTTGGAAAACTGCATTCCAGCAGGAGTGCTGATGAATGATTTTGTGATTAAATCACTTATTTCTGTCGGCTCCTGCTCTTTTCACAGAAGAAACTCCCACATATGAGACCTCGAAAAAGCATCCTGTTGATTGTGTTAACATGTTATTTTAAAATGTGGAATCATTACAATGATACATTAAAGGGAAATTCTGCCTTTTACAACCTTTTCTTGAGTTTTGTCATCATTACTATCCTTTCTGAAATGATTTTACTCACCAAGGATGTCTTCAAAACAACTCCCTCATTCACTGATTCACGATGCATAACCCCTACATAATGAACACTCAGCTGTTCTGGAGTGAGCAGAAAACTGAGATTTCGGACAATGAATCATCATCATAGCATCATCACTGAGAGAAAGTACATGCCAAGGACACTACTTTATTGTTCCATTGAAGGAATATTTGAGGGCACTGTATAGTGTATAAATAACACCTCAGCAGCCAACTTTTTGCTGCAGACTTATCATATTGATTGTGTCTGTGGAATTTATGGTCTTTTTAGTTAGGTTTTAACTTGGCAGAAATAATGTTCTGTTAACAGTTTAGTTAGTTTAGTTTGAAGATCTGTTGTTAAAGATTAATTCATACATGTTTGAAAACTACAACAGAGCAGGAACGCACACAAGACAGTTTGAACAAACATTAGAAAACCCATCATTTTATCTAACTTCTTGTCTTGGAGCTGAAACTGAGTGAGTGCACTCAAAATGTTTTAAATGTTTTTTTTTTGCTCATTACGCAGTAACTACAAATGCGGTAAATGCTGCTAGTTAGTTATTGCAAATTTTGCAAGCTGTTCTCGAGACGTACACATTTCTATGGCCTACTCATTTTTTATGTCATAGAATAAGTCAGAAAGTGATTAAATGTCCATGATTAAAAACTGAAAGTAAAAAATATAGTTAGACCAAATGCAATTGACTATAAATAGCTTTATCATTAGCAATTAATATTCAAGATGCTGGTGTGTCATCAGTGCATATTTACATACATTTTCAAAAACGATATGTAGGCCGTTGCATAGACTGTATAACTGAAGTATCTTGAATAGAGAGGATCCAAATACTAGATTAAACTAACTCTTGTAAACTATGTACAGTTTATGAAAAAATAAAAAACAAGTCAAGTTATTTAATTGAGAGTTAAGAGGGAGTTCCCCTGGCAAACAATGGGAGTCAGTGATTGGCTGGTAGGTATGGACATTCACAGCTGAGTCATGTTTCTGTCTGGCTGCTGATTGGCCAACTGAACGTGCTGCTGCGCTCTTCCACTCTCTGAACAGAGTCCGTCCAGAAACCTGCAGCCACAGTGAGCAGGCTGAGTGCACATTCACTGAGACACATTGGTGACTCTTTTCAAGGGATAGGAGCTAATTTGTCACTAGGCTTTTTTAATTTCGTTTTTTAACCATTTTTGATATATGGGTTATAAGAACTACTTCAGGGCTAAACACCCATTTTCAGGAGTCATCTGGGATGGTCCCCCAAATTCCAGGGCACTGCATGAAAGGTCAGAAAATGTATCCTCTGAGGGCCCTAAATGTCTGAATCAAATTTTATGACAATCCATCCAAAAGTTATCGACATGTTTCACTGTGAACCCAATTGCTCAGAGCCACACAGCTAAAAATAAAAATGAAAATATAAAGTCATGTTTCCATGAAATTCAGCCACCTGCTCAGTGCTTCAGTAACTCTGAGCTGCAGGTGGAATCAGTCTTTCGTATCTGTGAAACTGCAGGGCAGAAGCACCAATAACACATTGCACAGTGATGTATGATGCTATTACTCTGAAGACAACGAGATCAGTCAGCAGCCTTTCTTTTTTTCTGTGCCGCACCAAGCTTTTTTTTAACAAATACAGCTTACATTGAGTTCTACAATTAACACTTTTATGTAATGAAATCGTTCATGTATGTCTTATATTATTCTTGTGGTGAAGGCTGAACTCAAGCAACAAGTTTCATTTCCACTGAAGGAAGGAATGGAGAGGAACTGATTCTAAGGCAGAAAAACTTAAAGCAAACTGAGTCGTACAGGATTTTTATGAGTCAGGTAGGACTGGTTTCATGTACTGAACAGGAAGCCATTAGGTGACAAGTGCATTACCGCCTGCTTTTGAATGACACTTGCGACTTGGTTGTCACACTTGGTTGTCTTTGTCTCATAAAATAGAAATGAGACTGAGAGACGCTGTGGCTACTGTGGCAGTCATTTTGGGAAAACTTTCATGTAACCAGTCTCCTTTACCTCTTTGTGTATGTGTGTGTGAGAGAGAGTGTGCTCCTGCTGCCTTTGAAGCCATGAACAGATGGAGAGATGACTTTTAGCCCTGAACTGAGTCTCTCAGGACGCTCTCATACCAGGCTATGGAACGCCTCCAGCAACTAACTAAACGCTTTAGTTGATTTAGGTTGTGGATCAGGGACCCTGTTTGGAAAACATCTTTAAGCTAAAAGTAGCCTCTAACTGGCTAAGTTAGGAGATGTCAGGCCAGTCCAGGGTAAGACCCAGACTGGGTCTTATTTGTGGTCACTAACGTTGTGCTCAGTGCCTCCTCTTTTAGAGAATCAGGAGACTCCAATCAATATGTATATCAAAGCAAGCAGTGCAAGCCTTCTTAACCGTTCCATAAATCTTAAATATTTTATAAACGTAGCCCTCCTGGATTAGCAATCTGTATAAGGATTTTCCACCAGGGCAACTTGCCGGCTAACCGAACAGCTGCTGGTTTGTTTACGTGTGAGGCTGTAGGTCGCTGTTGATTTAGCATGTGCTCACGCTAGAGAAGTAGCAGCAAACATGACAAGGTTTGCTTGCGTCATCATCCTGTAAAGACAAGGATGTAACCACGGTGTGGTGGTCCAAATGAGAGCCTTCTATGATTTTTATACATGAAAATTCACACATTGAGAACATATTTTTGACTACTACATTGACCATTTGAGTTCACATTTAAACTAATAGAATAGAAATAGAATAGAAGAGAAGAGAAAACTTTATTGTCATTGTCACATGTACAACGAAAATGTCAAAAGTGCTGACCAGCCAGTGCCTCGTTCCTAGATATAACTAATAGTCTAATTTCTCAGAGATAGTTACCTTCTGTTTGTTATGTTTTGATCAGATGTTCACTGATTTTAAACACACTTACCAATTACAAAAATGCATTGTGATCAGATGACTAACCTTGACAATCATTTTAATTTCTGCTTTTGTTACCATTAGTCTTATTTACTGCTGACATGTAGGCTGTGGTTAAAACTAACATTATCGAGCTGTTTAATCTCACACCAGCATGACGTCCCTGTCTGGCCCCTGCTTTCAGCATGCCTCTCACTGTCTCTCTGTGCTGCCGGCATTGTGACCAGATACTATTATTTTACCAGAAGATGATCACTTTAATTTGATATTTTGGATATTCTGCAAGTATTACTATTTGACTATACAAATTACTATTAATATCATCATGCTGTCTTGCCAGATAAATAGAATGTGTGTAACAGTGTATAGGCAACCCTGTCTGACTGGAACCTGGTGCTGTTATATCCAATACTCTCTTCAAAGCTACTAGACTCCTTTGTCAAAACAGTAATTTTACCTTGCAAAACATGGGAGTTGCTGGTCTAGCGCTGCCTCGATTGATTAGTTTGTTTATGTTATTGTGTGACTTTAATGTTTTGAAGGATAGTTTGGAGCATTTTGATGGTGGTGGAGTTATAGGGATGCAATCACTCCATCTACAAATCAGAACAAACCAGTAGCACCAGAGATGAATGAACTCACCACTGCTGTAACGCTGCAGAAATGCAGCTATGCAGCAAGGATGGATTCTGACTATCATCAAGAAATTTACAATAAAGGAATCAATAAATAAAGCTGATTTCATGACCATCACAAGTGTCCTCTTATATTTTATCTCTTAAAGTTTACTTTGAGTTTGGCGGACGGTCTTCACAGATGCTGGGCTTTGTGGTCACTGTCTCTTCAGATTAGATGTTCAGCTCTTCTCCTGCCCGTCCTGCCTCGGACAGACTCTGCAGGATGTATTGACATTACACAGGTGTGTTGTGACAACAGTATGTTTCGGAGGGTAGGCGAAGGACTGCAGCAAATCAGACAGGTGAGTCCTGACAGAGCTCATTCCTCTGATCTGAATCACAGCAGGTGGGTGGAGGGGTTCAAATGTTACATAAATGTAATGAGCAGTGGTGGAGAATTGTTCAGATCTTTTACTTAAGTAAAAGTACCACACAATTAAAAAACACCATTACACATAAAAATCCTGCATTGAAATTGTCACTTACTTTTTTTATTTTAAAGCACTTTGATTGAAAGTGCGCTATAAATTAATCTGTTATTATTACTTAAGTAAAAGTATTTAAGTATAATTTGGAAAATGTACTAAAGTATCATAAGTACAATTACTCAGAAAAATGGCCACTGTGAATGACTGAGCAAATCCTCACGTTTGAGAAGCTGAAGCCATGAAATATTTTTCCATTAAAAATAACAAAACAACTATCAAAACAGTTGTCAATTAATTTCCTGTCAGTCGGTTCACTGACTAGTTTCAGCTTTACTTTTACATGTTCATATGTTTTGTGTCTCTTCATTTTTAAAATTATAAAATAAAATGAATGTTGTATCACCTGCTGCATTCAATCCAGGCTGCTTATAAAACTGCATAGCTATAAGAAATTTGGTAACTGTAACCTGTTTTTTACTTACAGAGCACAACCATGTAATGTGCAATGCAATTAACGACAGCTTATAAACTAACGTAAGTCATCACACCCTACAGACTCTCAAACCCAGTGAAACATTAACTTAATAAAACCGTAACGTTACATGATCAACAATAAACATGTAACATGTTTTTCACTTACATAGCACAATCATGTAGCCTCATGCGTCTACAATTAATGACAGCTTATAAACTACTGTAAGTCAACACATCCCCCAGAATGTCAAACCGGTGTAACATTATAACTAAACAAAACTGTAACGTTGCATGATCAACAGTAAACATTACTTAAGCAGAGTATATCTACTCACTATCCACTGTGTGCTGTGGGTCCAGAGGGCAAAGAAGGTTAAGCGCACTCAACTTTTGCTATAACGCACTGTTGGTGAAATGTTCTGATTGTGGAGACTGAGGATAAAATGACCACCTGTCACCACAGAAATGATGTCCATATACTAAAAAGTTGCAACAGAAAATACATTTTAAACAAAACATAATATGTAAAAATACTATTATTATGGAAAGCAAATTAACCCCTTTAATACACTTACATTTGCTTTGTTTTTTTCCTGATTGAAGAACTTGAGTCCTCTTGCCATCCCTACAAACTAAAATAACAGTATACTACAAAGATGATTATATATCTTTACATACTGGATAGTATACAGGTGAAGAGAAGGTCTGTTGGCTCAGATCTGTTTGACGACGCCAGGAAGTTCCTAAATGTCGTCCCATATCCATTTTCTTCATATATGTTTACATCTACATTTACATTTATACATTTAGCTGATTTATCCAAAGCGACTTACAATTGACCGTCAGGCTGTGATCAGGAGTAAATCAGGGGTTGATCGTTATGTGTGAACTACTCAATGACGTGTCAAAACAGCTCCCCCGACACATTTCTGACACATTGCCGACGTTTACCAGATATCTAACATGTCAAATATCTGGAGAAGTCGGCCAACTTGATTTCCACATTCAGCCAATGAGAGCAGGCAGCTGGTGGAGCAGGCAACTACTTTTTCACCACAAAACACTTTTTACTCACCTCCAGCGCTCTCTATAGCTCAGACAATCCCTGCTACCTGCGTGTGCTAATCCATTCTTCATTTAATTGCTGGCCTTATAATAACAAACAATAGCTGTTTTGTCTCTAGGTTTGCGTCATTTCCCATTTCCAAGTGGGTTTTCTTGACAAAGCATGGTTTGGAGACGTTGTCAGCTCGTGTAGTGTGTGACCCCCTGTAATCGATCAGTCACGTAGCATGAACGCCACAACGACGTCAAGACTTCGGTCACACTACGGCAAGTTGTGTAGTGTGAATGGCACGGCCATCAGCCGATGCTGAAAGTCGTGTAGTCTGTGCAAGTGTCTTGCTCAGGTACACACTGGTGGATGTGTTGCAGTGGGGAAGTGAACCCAGGTCTATCAGACCAAAGGCATGCGTCTTATCCACTGTACCACCACCACCACCACATCTATCTATGATTTTGTCATCCTGACCATACTATGAGGTTTTTCTTTATCTGAATCGAGGGTCTACAGACAAAGGGTGTTGTATGCTGCTGTACAAGCTGTAAGGCCCCTTGAGGCATATTTGTGATATAGAGCTAGATTAATAATTAAATGCATTTAAATTGAATATATACAGTTTTGGGATATGGACACAGCACCGATGTCAGGCTCACACTGTGGTTGTTTTCGACTTTGGGAACAGTTACGAGGATCAGTGGCTTCATCTGCAGTCAGTTCCTGTTGAAATTGAAGCAGTGTACTGTGCTGTTAAATGGCAGCTTTAACCACCTCTCTGCCTCTCTGTCATTAGCATAGCGTAGGAGGCAGAGCTGATTGAGTGGCCAGTTGGCAGTCAGAGAGAAATTTCTTTTCAGATTCTTTGTTCGTGTTCTGCATTTGGACCAGAAATATTCACCATACGTGAGCACAGTCTCTACAGTGTACATCTACACTTATTCATAATGATGTGATCTCTCTTTTTCATGACTAAACATTAGTTTAGGAGATTTTCACCAAAACAGCAGTTTGATTACTTAAAATAACATCCCTGCTGAATGTGTTACCCATCAACCTCTAAACACCTTTTGAAAGAACGAGTGTCTGTTTCACTCCAAAGGTTAAATACATATCAAAAAACATAAGTTATTCAAAGCATACTCTTTGTTAATTGACTCAGCTCTGATTCAATTCAATATTTTTAATTGTATTGTTAATTTCCACTTTATTTAAAATATTAAATACAAAATTACCTCCACAATTATGTCTGTGACACAGGGGTAAAGTTAATACATTTACAACAACGACTAATTAGTCCTATGTTTTTATAGTCGTCACCAGGGTTGGGAGGATTACTTTAAAAGTGTAATCCGGTACAATTACTAATTACTTGTTTATAAATGTAAGCAGTAAAAGAGTACCACCAAACAAAAGTAATCTGATTACTTTTAGTTACTTTTGGATTACTTCAGTGCTAAATAATAATATCAATGATGCGCTATCTGCTTAGTGTATTTTTAGAGAAAGAGAAAAAACAACATCTCACATTCACAAAATCCACATTTAAATATTTTATGTACTTTGCACTATGTCACCACTATGGCAGTATCTAAAAATGTGTTTTGTAGGTATTGTTGATTATATTTAAGAGTTTGAAAAGCATTTTAAAATGTCACTGTTGTATTAATTTAGCAATGAATGATGGCGGGGTGCAGCGCCTGATTAGCAACCGCTAACTTAACTGCCTAGCTGATCTGCCTGTATCTGCGGCTACTTAGCCCGATTGGTTAGCCGTGCTGCTACCATTTTTATTAGTCTACTCAGCCCCTCAGTGCCAAGAGCATTTATTGAGGCAAATAGCACTCCATTTTCTGTTTCTTGGAAACTTCCTGCTTAAAGTAATCCCTATGAGTAACCCCCGATTTTTCAAAATGTACCTGAAGTCTAATTATGTCTCTAATTTCTGTAACGGAATACTTTTTTTGTATCCTGATTATGTAACTGTTAGGATTTGGGTTTTGTACTGTTGTTGTCCTGTGTTTATTTGTTATTGTCATGGTTTTGAGTTTTGTAGTCTTGTTTATTATTTTGGTTCTTTCACTTTAGTCTTCTTTGTAACTGCCTTGTCTCTTGGTCCTGTACTTCTGTTCATGTTCTATGTACTTCTGGTCTGTCTTAGTCCTTAGTCTTTTGTCTCCATGTTAAGTATAGTCTTGTCACCTGTTTGGACTCGTCTCTGTCAGTGTACTGTTTCTGCTGTCTTTGAGTTTTTACTTTGGTAGATCTGTCCTTGTGCATCCTGGTTAGCTTTACTTCCTGTTTTAGTTTGTAGTTGTCTGCCCTGGTGTTTCGTCTTGTTTTACTTCCTGTGCTCGTCTTTGATTGTCTTAGTGGTCTCACCTGTGTTGCTCCCGCCCTGCTCGTTAGTCTCTGTCTCTGTGTATATATACCTGGTGTTTCTGTCTCGTTTTGGTCGGCTCATTGTTCTGGTGTTGTGCTCGTGCTCTGTGTCCTGTGAACCTCCAGTGTTTGGATTCCCTGTTTTGTCTACTTTGGATTTTGTATTTGGGTTTGCCTTCTGGATTTTGGACTTGGACTTGTTTATCTCTTGGACTTTGTTTTGGATTTGGTTTATTTGGCCACTCACCTGTAAGTTATGGAGGACCAGCTCTATCATATTTAAAAATAAATACATAAATAAATAAATGCTCAATAAATAAATAAGCATACAATTAATTGCCCCAAAAAATACAATAAACAAATAAATGTAGGTAGAAATTAAATTATACAGTGAGACATAAATGTATATATCTCTTTTAATTCTTTTAACCCTAACCCTCTTTTAATCTTTTAACACTCCATAGTAAGTGTGCTCGCTTTTTGTTACCTTTGTCTTTTGTTAATAAACTGTTGAAATATACCGCCGGCTTTGTGTCCTGCATTTGGGTCCTACAACCTGCATCGAACACCATGAATCATGACAGTAACGCCGTTACATGTAATCCGTTACTCTCCAACCCGGTCATCACATATGTTTACATGGTCAAGATCCCTTGGCGTCAGTTTGTAACGCACTGGGAAGCCCTTTAGCGTCATAGTTCAATGCACTGGGGAAAACCCTTTAGCGTTACTTCTGAACGCTAAAAGTAGTTGTCTATAAATAACAGAAAGTCAAGAGTAAGGAGGTTGTTGAGCTGGATGGGTGGGTCAAAAACTAGACTTTCACTCAGGAGACTAGTGTTTGTTTTCCATGTGAAGCAAAAGTCAACATTGATTGTTATGTAAGTAACATTACTTAACTTATGTAACTTACATCACTTAAGTTACGTAGTTATTTTAACCCAAACCATGATGCTGCCTAAACCTAACCAAATTGCGATGTTTCATATTAAGCACTAGTTGTTGTTTTTTAAAGTCTAACCATATGTTTTATATTTATTGTTGCTAACTTGCAAACTTGACTTTGGAGCCCTAATGCAAAACGCTGCTGAAGGGGTACCCAGGGCGTTAAAAAGCAACACCTGGGGATCTTGACCAAGCGTCCATATGTGACGAGTTGGGAGTGAGAATGTGTTGGTTTTTAAAATCTTAAATTATTTTCGAATTCTAAAAATTCACAATTGAGACTTTATTAACATAAGAGATAATCAATCATAAGATACTATAACATAGTTTTAATTTACTGTGTCAAAAATATATGAAACTTATTCCAAGGAAGATTCAAATCAAGGGCAACTGGACTTAGTTGTTGTTTCATCATTCATCTGTTTTCATTTATTTTTTGGCACGAATGGGCCTCCATACTTTTAAAGTCTAAAGTATACTTTGAGTGATAACATCAAATAAAATGTACTGTCAATGTCTATATGGGCTTTTCAAAACTACCTACCCAGTAAGCCTACTCCCTAAATATTACAACTTTTATCTCACTTTTATCTCTTTTGCCCTCAAAATATTATAACCTTCTTCTAAAAATAGGACAACTTTCTTCACATCCTGGAGTATAATGACTTTATTCTGGAAGTCTGTTTTTCCTTCTGACAGTGGCAATCCTCCCTCATAACATTGTATCTTAGAAGATTACAAAGTTGTGTCTTTTTATATGTCAACTTAATCTAGAAATAGTATCAACTTTTTCTCTAATTGCTATGACCTTTTCCTTAAAATGACTTTTGTCTTGAAACATGACAACTTTATTCTTTAAATATTGATTATGAATCTTGAAATATTATGACTTTTTCATGCCATATTAGCCTACGGCCTCATTCTTCAATATTATGACTTTTCCCAGATTGCAATTCGACCTTATCCTCGAAATCTTTCAATAATATCTCCCCTCTTAATACTGTATCTTGGAAGAATAAGTAGAAGATATTATGTAATAATAAATGAGATAGCATCTCATCATTCTTTGCCATGGGCTGGAATGGGCCTCCATACATCGCTCCAGAATAGATCCAGATGTGGATTTTTTTTCTTCTTCTCAGATGATCCTCCTGAGTTTCTGGAGCTTCAGCCTGGATCTTCACCCCGGGGGCTGATGTTCTCGATAGCAGGGCTCTGTTTCTCCCCCGAATACCTAGTTAATTCATGGATCCACCTTAAAAACAGGGCAATCCCGGGCTGGTCCCTCCCTCCCTCGCGGTTTCCAGCACCAGTTCACCTCCCTCTCTCTCTCTCAGCTCCCCTGCTACCCAGGAAAAGACGCTGATCCGGACGTTGGGTCTTTTCTCCGGTCCTGTTTGAATGTGTCGGACCCCCTCCCCTCCCCGCAGTCCCACCCACCGCTCTCCAACACAAACACACCACCAGTCCTCATTTACTGGATCTGCTCTTTGCTATCAGAGCCTTTACCACCTCTGCTTTTATTTCAGGAGAGAGAAGGAGGGGGTGTTTGTTTCTTCCTTTAAACGGATTGATTTCTGACTTGATTCTGGATCTGGTTTGTTCTCCTTCCACCGGGGCTGCCGCTACTGGACCAGAGCTGATGTCCCCGCGAATGTAATTAAATGTAAAAAAACTGGTTTAAACCGCGGAACAAAGGGACGTTGAAGATATTTCCACCACCCGATGTGTCAGTCCTTTTTCCACCACTGCAGTTGTCAAGTTGGAGCCATGCTGGGAAATGGACAAGCCCCTCTAAACTGAAGACGCTGCTCTGCACTCACCAACACAGGACGTGATTTTTGGACGAGGATCTCCCTCCCCACACATTCCCCGAGCGGAGGTAACGTCTTTTCGCTTGTGTTTTAACAAACTTTATTCGCCACAAGTCCGATTTCTTTCAATTCACTTGTGGCTGAATGGCAAGAAACATACATAGCGTCGTGTGTCTGCTGGTGCCCGTTAAAGTGATTTTAAGTGAAACGTGTTTTTTAGGAGTCTGTGGCGTCCCCAGTTGTCCGCACTGCTTAGCATCCGGGTAACGTTCACAACTGCTGTTTCTTTTACCTTGACACCCACTTATTAGCAACTATGGGCGATGTTTGGGATTTTCCACAGGTGTGAACGCACAACTATCCCGTTCAGGGCCACTATAACCTCTGTTTTATTGTATTTTCCGGGAAACTAATCTCATTAGTGTCTTGCAAACTCACGAGGAACGTTTTGTGTCCGTTTCTTGTCCGTCAAACGTCCCGACAGTTAGCTAGGTTGCAGCCCCGATACGTGCCTTCCTCTAGTCTGCAGTCAACGCTGTCAAGTCTCCCATTCAAAAATATGGAGGTTAAACGCCAACTTACATCGCCTTCCGACAAATCAAAACGCATGTTAAAACACACGCAGTGGC
Source organism: Lepomis macrochirus (assembly GCA_024633595.2). Lineage (NCBI taxonomy): Eukaryota > Metazoa > Chordata > Actinopteri > Centrarchiformes > Centrarchidae > Lepomis > Lepomis macrochirus. The sequence goes on from JALXJV020000004.1 coordinate 12,785,098, forward strand.
ATTGTACAAACGTTTAGAAACGAAGACTCCGATAATAGATCGAATAGCACTTAATGTTGATAATATATAAACTTTTAGACTTGGTACGTAGTGCTCGCCAGTTTCAATCACACATTGCTGTTTAACGCTATTTTCCACCCAGGAGTGCGTTTCAGTTGGTAAAGTTATAATTTTAGTAAAATAAGCTGTGTGTATTTGTAGTGCATGCACGCCGAATTGAAGAGCTGTTTCCTATTATTTCGAATTTGCTTTTTTAAAGATATATCAATATTCACGCCCATGTAACAAAGAAATGTAATTTAATATAGTCGGATAGCAAATGGCGCTTTCGTGACGGGTCTCCCCGGGCGACAAAACTGCAGGTAACGTTATCGACTGTTGCGGTGGCTGCAGGCAGCAATCAGACCGCCTGCGGATGTCTCAGAGTGTCTGGAAACAGTTTGCTCATAGTCTCTGTCAGCAATGTTTTGTTTTTTTCCAGGCTATACTTACCTTGGTAACCAAAAGTACTCTTAGTCATCGGTAAATTAAAATGGTATCTCGCAACTTGATCTAAAAAAAGAGGGGTCTTTGAAGGGAACACTGGTTGCTGCGGTTGTTGCTCTGTTTTGGTATTAAAATGCGTCCTCGCACTGCTGTCATGATGCGCTGGTTCAGTTTGTTGGAGTGGTTTGCCCACATTTAGCACTCGCATTGTAAATAGTAGGCATACTTTTGCTTTTAACGCTGCCAATATGACGGGCGACATGAGCGAAGGTGGGAAGAAATCGTTACCGAGACCGTTTTTTTTTGTAATTAACGGGCGTTCAAGCTCGCGAAGAACCGTCCTGACGTCATCTGCTAAGATGGGCGGATGAACACTAGTAGCAACTCTGCTCCCTTTTCCTCCTCTCCTCTTATTTCATCCATCCCCCCCCCTCTATCTGGGTGTGTCTTGCTTATTGCGTTAGGAAGGAGGGGGGATCCCGCATCTTGGCTCATGGTGACTCCTCCTCAGCTTGTGACCTCCAAACGAGGGCATTGCTCCTTCTGTTTTCCTCTATTGGTAAATTCACCAAATAGAGGAGGTTCTTTGCAAAGAAAATCAGTAGCAAAATAAACCTTTAATGTCCGTTTATAGATGAAGACTTTTGGGTGATTAAGAGGTGAGCGAAAGCACAGTGACTCTGTTGTTTACTGGAAAAATGGCTAGCTTGTTGTCAACAATGAATTTATCATATCCCACCAGCTGTGAGTCCATAGGTCTGTCATTTGCTTCCAAAAACGTGTTTACATTAATTTTAATTCAAGTGAGAAAGCAGATAATTAGTGCTGCACCGCTCTGATGTACCGGATCAATATGGGTGTTGACACATAACCCAATTTCATAAACCTTGTAGAGCAATATTCAAGTATGCCAAAGTTTGTGCACACCACATAATCTTATTCATAGATGCAGTGGATCAAAAACTCTCACTTGATTAACACATTATTGGTCCTCAGGCCTTCGTCAGGTAAAACAGTAGAGATGGATTTTGATAGTCGGCCTAAATGATGTGTGGGAGTCTGTGGGTGTCTTCTCGGGATAATATATTAAAATCTAGAAATTACATTTCAAGTTTCCCCCATGAAATGTTCCAGCATTCGTTATTAGAAATGGCACCTTTTCCCTGAAGGATAACAGTGTAATGTTTAATAAAAAGTATATTTATTTTTTATGAGGTTAGCAGAGGTGGTCTTCGATTTAGGCAAGGTGGCCCACACCCGTTACAACTAGAGGTGAAATAAGTGGCTTAATTGATTGGTCGAGAAATGCTTGGCAATTATTTTACTAATCAGTTAGTAGTTAAAGTCATTTTTCTAATTTGAGCCTCTCCAATGGGAGGATTTGCTGCTTCTCTCTCTTTTATATCGCTGTAAACTTCTTTGGGCTCTGATTTAACTATGATGGATATTTTCAATTCTTTCTGACATTTTATAGACAAGCGATTAATCATTTAATTGAGAAATTATTAACTAGACATACAGTCATTCAGGTACATGAGTGCTCTGTTTGTTTTTGAAGCTGCTGCTGAGGTCCTGATGACCACAGGAAGTGATGGGTGCTGACTCAGTGTGGCTGTCCTCTTGACGTCCTGCAGGAGGTTCAGACTCCTTCAGCAGCAACAAGAAGACTAGATTTAATTACAGTCAGTCAGACTCTTTCCTGCAGACGGCTCAGGTGCCACTCTCTCCTCTGTTACCTGTGATGCTCCTGGTGGTTTTACTGAAAGAACTGTAAAGTGTTGGCTTTTAGTTAAATTGCTAGTTTCGTGATGTTGTGATATACATTATTATTATTATGATTATTATGAAATTTTTTTGATTAAACAGTTAGAAAGTGATTTGATGACTTAATTTTGTTATTTTAACATTCATAAAATCCATAGTGTTGAGTTTTTAAAGATCTTGAACAGACAGTAGCTGCAAAGCTTTGGTTTTGAAAACTCTATTATTTAAACTAATTAAATGATTAATTGATTGCAGGTGAAGCACTTGACTGATGTTATTTTGATGATCAGCAGATGGACTCGCTCTTGTGCAACAAATTTTAAAGTTAGTTATTGAACAGCTGGTCTTATATAAGTGGCTCCTTTTGTTTGCATCAGTGATTGTGATCAATTGGTGTCCGCCGGAAATATTGTTTTATTTAGATTTTTAAATTGATTCGTCTGATTGCTGTGTTCTGTGTGGATGAACTGCTCTCCCCACTGAACATTAATTTAGTTTTTTTCTCTTCTATTTCACTTGTATCAATGTTTCTCTCAACCTGCCTTGTGTACATCATAAAGCAATGATTTTCCTACATGTCCCAGAAGACGCTTTGCCAAACAGACAGAAAAGAGGAGCTGGTGAACACGGAATGTTAAGGTCTGTGTGTCACTGGTTGTTGAACTGTCCAGACCAGACCACCTTGGATGTGATAGCACTTGCTGTCCATCGTGGGCTACAGATGGTGATGTGATGTGTGGCTGCAGTGAACTGTGGGTGACTGAGGCTGTTGTCTTTGCACAAACTGGTTTCAAAATGGCGGCTCCATAGAAAGACCTTCCTCTGTAATTCTAAATCCGCTGTTTTGGGGTTATCGCATTATATCTACAGGCTACTTATCAGTTGATTTTGGTCCTGTTCATTGTAACATCAGGTCAGGAGTTAGAGTCTATGAAGAAGGCATGAGAGTCTGTTTAGCGAGCTACCCCAGCACAAAGAGGCCTTCAACGGTGGAGAATTTGACCAAACTTAAGCTGGTGATTGTTGGAAATAGTTTTGTTCAGTTTTATTTTGTTTGTCGAATTTGAGTCTGTGAAGAAATGTGTTTTTATGCTGAGTTAACATGACAATTTTTTCAGAATCACAAACGGCTTTATTGCCAAGAAGGAATTTGCTTTGGTGAGAAAGAACCAGACATAAACCTGTGTAAGTCACTGTCAGTGGAGGTGTCGGGTCTTGTTGATGAGGCCAGCTGCAGATGGGATCCTGATGGACTCCAGCTTCCTGACAGAGGGGAGTGACTGAAACAGTATGCGTCCAGGGTGAGATGGGTCTGCCACAATATTTTCAACCTGAACCAATTTAGCTACTCCTATTTAGCTAAATTCAGCAGTCTTTACTTGATGAAAGAGAGAAACGTGAATTTAGAAGATGTATGATTGTATTTTTCTGTTTAATAAGGAAAATAGGTGTAAGAGTATTTCCTTTCTTGACATTTTTGTGAATTTATTAAATCTAAGAGAGAGAGAGCTTGTGGCTCGTGGCGAACTCGACTCTCATGTTCCATCTGAAACTACAGTGGGTGGGGGGCAGTTTTCGGTTGAAGTGTCAATACCTCAGACCAACCTGCTACATTGACAGTCATGGCTAAAATCAACTGACTCGGGCTATGGCGCATTACGGCTGCGCCGCGATTGCCGGAGCTAATCGTTTTTCAAAACAAAACACCCTGTTAAGACTCCCGATCGTAAAACAACAATAAGTTACATGGTTAAAACAGAGACAAAACTAAATAATTTAACCACGAAGTCTACTTAATCATAATAGAAGCACAGATTATCAAATCAACAAAATCTAAACATATCAGCAAAAATCAGGTAGGCAAAATGCTCTGATTCTGAAATGCTCCTCGTGGGAAATGTAGCTTGAAGTTGAAAAAACGAAACAGGGTCACATAGAGCTGTGAAGAAGGTAGTATGAAGCACGAAAAGGACAAATTAATAAGTCAATAACGTGGGGCAGGCTGCACGCTCTGCTGCTGAGACGCTTCTAGTGGTGTTTGACACCGGGCTATGGACGCGTCAAAACCATGGTGTAGCCGTAACATGCCGTAGCCCAAGTCAGTGTATTCCCGGAATAAAGCTTGATTTATACTCCTGCGCCAGGGCATTTATACTTGACACAGACTCACTGGTTCATGACAGTTGTCAGTAAAATGGTGAAAACTGAAAATACTATATTTTTTGAGGACATGTTGATATCAGGGACCATGTACAAAAACTAAAGTAACAAGAAGAGATGCTTTCTAGCATATTGAGCTACTTTTCAGTTCAAATAAAAAATATAATAGTTAAATAAATTGTTTTATCTTTTTACTCTGCTATAGGCATTTTATTTGAACAAACATGCGTCTTTTATTGCACTCAGGTTTTATGTTTTTGCCTTGATGTTTTTTTGACATTTTGTCAGTTCTTATACTCGGCCTGAAGAAACAACATTTCATTAAATCTGTATTTTCATGTTTGAAATCACAAACTTGAACTTTAGACTGCATTTTGAGAAATCTAAGAACCGGTCGCACAGATGTAGGAAGGTAACACCAGTGCCTCATAGTTAGATAACTGCAGAATTGTCTGTATGAGAGATGAGCAATTATTGCTAAAATACTCTACCTGTATAATTTTATGGAATAATATACACTGAAACAAGAAGTTAGTTGACAGAATTATGGGACATTAGGTCATTTTTTATCCGTTTTCTCTGGCATTTCGTAGACCAATCAATTGATCAAGACTAGCTAACTAGCCGATTAATTAATAATCATTAGTTTCAGCCCGTATATCGATATATGTGATGACTCCATGTTGCAGAAAACACAGTATTATCATTTGGACTGGTACAATCAGAGACATTAAAGGATAGAATCTCTGATGGCTGACTGTTCACGGTCATTATCATGCCTTACCCTGGTCAGTATGACGATACGTTGTGATAGTATCTTGTCATGAGTGACCTTGAAATATTGTCAAAGTCATAAATGTAACACTAACCACTGCACTGTGAGTGAGCAAATTCAGTGTAAAGGCTTCGCTCTTCTGATCAGAATGGAGATGATGTTGATGACGTTGATGTGCTGGAATCTTAGTCCTACATCTATAGAGACTCGTGCCCTTGTAGCTGACGGAGTACGGTATTGTTCGCAGCTGGGACCTAACGAACCCAGAAAACACACTGGTTGTTATGCGGGTGTGGACAGAGGTTTTTAAAATTCAATTAAATGTGGAAACCCCTCTGCAGATGGAAATCCCTCCCTGTGAACTAGATCCAGAAGCGTTGCCTCTTATGTAAGTCCACATCAATTATTGATGGCTCAGTCCTATATTTAAGATATGCAAGCTCTCTTCTCAGCAGAGCGTCAGTGTTTGTGGTTATAATAGAGCTGTTGGCCTTTATCATTATTTTATAACCCTGCTGGCAGGAAAGAGTTCACCCCACTGCAACAGAGAACTGCTGAAATTTGACCGTATGTAATGTTTAATTTATTTATCCATTTGTAAATCTAACCATTAGCTAACATGGAAAGCCGCACTGAGAATACTCAGTTTGAATAGCAGCTTTGATTTGAGAATTTTGGAAATACTGGTTTGTGATTGGCTGGCATCTTTTCAGGGCTACATGGCGACAGAGCCTTAACCATGTTTAATAAGTCGTCATACTACAGCTTCAGGTCAGGTTCATAATTTTTGAAGATTAATAAGTCGTAAGAATTGGTTTTAATATTGAAATTATAATGTATCCTGAGGATTTTGGCTTTGCATCACTCTGCTTCACGTGTACCAGCAGAATGTGCAACACATGCAGAATTAAGGTCTGCTCAGTGCTGCACAATGCATGTTAAATTGCAGATAACCATAGCAACAGTACTGATGCTTCAGGCTCCCTTAGCAGCTAACTGAAACTAACCTAAATATTAATTAGAACGACTACAAACACGCTTGGATGAGGATCGGTTTCTCTGGTGAGTGGACAGTTGGACACGGTGAAGGTGACACTGACGGATCCCAGGTGTCCACACAGAGACGATAACGGACTCCCATCGTGGTGTTGCATTTCTCCTCACTGGATGTGAACGTCTTACATCGAGACCCCTTCGTTGCTCGTTCACTTTGCACCTGCTTTTTGAAAATATCCACGCAGATTACGTGGAGGCCTCAGCAGGATTGGTGAATGTAAACTGGACCATCTGAGAGTGTCCTCCTGACACACACTTACATAACACCTCTGTGTGTGTGTGTGTGTGTGTGTGTGTTGTGTGTGTGTGTGTGTGTGTGTGTGTCGTGGTTGGTAGGTGTTTAGTGGGTGGGAATGTGTGACAGACAGGAAGGTTTGCATTAAATCAAATTTTCTTATCAAATCTTATTCGATTCAGCTTTCATCATTTGCAGGTAAAAATCATTTTAAATAACTAAAACGCAAATATTCAATTTTATCACTTGTTGTTGTTGGTCAAAAAAAACCAGACGCGTTTGTTTTCATTGGTGGCCTAATTAATCTAAACATAAGCTCTTTCCTTTTGTATGTTTTGTACATTTTCTCTTTGCTAATAAAAAAAAAAAACTGTAAAGAGAGGTACACAGTTTGGGAAGGGATTAGCGTTGGCGTTTAATGAATCCAGATATTTTGGGAACCGGAAACTAAATCTAAAATGAACAATCCTTTTGTGTGACATGTTTCCAGTGACTTCTTACCGTTCCCGTCCCGTTTACAACAAAGTAGGATCAACCATAATTACTGGACTGTGGTCTGATCAGTTCTTTGAATGTCTGGCTGGATGTAATTGGTGTTTGTTTTGTACATTTTCTTGTTGCTAATAAAAAGTCTTAGTATTTAGTCTTCAGTCTTAGTAGTTATAATTTACACTATTCATTGAAACTGATAAGATAACATTTAGACTATTAGTAATTTACTTTTAAACTACATAAAGATATGTTTTTACCAGTCTCTGACTGGAGGGGGAGTTATTTTGACTATTTGCTTGTATGTCATGTCAATGAAAGAAATATGTTTATTTAAGAGTTGTTATTTCTGTACAACATCTACAGCTGCCAAAATCCACACTTTGAAGACATTTTTCTGGCTCTGTCACAAGAAGATGACATCACCAGTCCTAATCCCACCCACAAAACTCTAATTGGTCAGTTGTTTTTCCACTCAGGAAAACAGTTGTCAATAAGCATGAAAGTAGACCTATTTGAACCACGGAAAAAGCAGAGATGTGGACAGTGAGGCAGAGGTGCAAAACCAGGCTGCTGCTAACCTCCCATTAGGCCCACGTATTTTTTTTAAATCAATGTAGGTCAACTCAAACAGCTTGTGCTGTTTTGTAAACCACATTCAAGTGGAAACCACGCCCATCTGACACAAATGGATCAGGTTCTGAGGTGAGAACATGATACCCAAACATAAAAGTTCTAACTTTTGAAGAGGAAGTAATGATTCATCTTCAATAACAAAGTCAAAGCATTAAAAATACTTGTGATGCTGCTGTGCTATTCTTATAGATGTCATAAGGGCTCTGTCACATCTTTCCATCTGTAATATTTACATACTGAGTTTATAAGAATAAAGTAAACTAGTAACACAAATTACTCATGGAAAAAAGAAAGAAGTGATGGACAATAACAGTAAGGTTGTAAGGTTACAAGGGAGATCCAGATTATATAAGAATATGAAAGATATTAATCATCATTATATATTAATGATCTGAAATCCTGAAGGAGGATTTCTAGAATTTTAAGTCTGTTTTGGCTATTTTTTTTTTCTCTCTCCCGTGCTCTAACATTAAAATTATCACCCCTGAAGGTGAAGGTGCGGCTGTGTGTTTGTGTGTGTGTGTGTGTGTGTGTGTGTGTGTGTGTGTGTGTGTGTGTGTGTGTGTGTGTCCTGATGAAGCTGTTGGTGCAGAGAGGTGTTGAAGCTTGTTGTGAATGTGATGAGCTGCAGTGAGCTGAGCTTGGTGTATGTATGTGTGTGTGTGTTTGTGATGTTGTGTACTACCTGGGGGTGTGGGTGTGGGAATGCTGCTCTGTGGGTTGGAACAATGTTGTGTGTCAACCGTTGCTATGAGGATCAATAATTATCAGTTTGCTGAGGCCCAATAATCCCTCTGGTTGTTCATGTTTCAGAGTAGGGCTGAACAATTTTGGAAAATAATCTAATTGCGATTTTTTTTTTTAAGAATATTGCGATTGCGATTTAATATGTGATTAATTTTTAAGCTCTTTACCTTCTGTATTATTCAGAATGGACAAGCAGTAAATCAGTGTATACACAATATTAGATATAACTACTGTTCTTTCTTGTGTTATGATGAATTGGGTAGAATTATTATTATGAGCAATGGTGGAGAAGATATATCAAATTATAATAATATGAGAAAGATAATTCGAGAGTCATGTCAGTAAATAATATGATATAATATCATCAGGTCGGCCTACCTACAGACCATAAGAAAAACTAAGTTCACTAAGTGTAGGCCTATTATACAGTAAGGGCTCAAAACAAAGCCCACAGTTCAACCAGCAATTAATGAGTCCTTATCTGCAGATGGCCCAACAAATTCACCCACCACCACCATCAAGTTACCCGCTGTGGGCACTGCTACTTTCATTGTGATAGTTTCTGTCAAGCTTAAGGCCGTTGTACAACAAGAAGGCAAGGTACACCGTTAAGTGCAGAAGAAGCACCAACTTCGAAGCGTCAATTTCGTCTGCAGACTGCTTTACTCTTGGGTGTCATGTTACCATAGTGTAATTGCAGCCTTTGCGATTAGAAAATCTCGTTGTATTACATCGCAATAATAATATAATATCGCAAATGCAATTAATCGTTCAGCCCTATTTCAGAGTATGTACTTATGTGTGATCTAAAAGTGCTCATTTGATAGAACATCAGATTTTGTAGATAATTTAATTTCATCGTTCAATGAGTAACGGCTGTTATCATGTTTACATCAAAAGCAGTGAAGGCAGGGAGAACAATTGCTCGCAGTCGGAAAATACCTTGATGTTCAATATTAAACTGACTCAGGTCCGAGATTGAGCAGCTGTGTGAATTAGACCAGTGTTTGTGCAGATTCTCTAGTGCACTGTGTGTGTGTGATGTGTGTGAGAGTTTAATGCTGGCAGCTTACTTGGCATCCCTCTGCAGCATGTTAACAACTGATAAAGATGAGAGAATAAAGAGAGGGATGCTGCAGGAGAGTGAGTGTGTATCAGAGAGCAGAGAGGTTTTTTACCAGCGGGCTGCCAGAACTGAAACACACACGGCACAGAGCTGCATGTCTACCGACTCAGTTAGTGGTTCATTATTTCATCACTGTCTAAACGTAAATGTTTAGAAGCCCGGTATCCTCCATCCTAAATCTAATTCTATGAGTTTGTGTTGTTCAATGTTTTGGTCATTTCCATTGGCTTTGTGTGAACACTCCTGAGCATTGAAGACTGAGCATATTGTCCTCAAAGTTAGGCTTTTTCAATCAGGACATGATGGTGTGATATCTCATCACAAACCGCTGTGCTCACACTCTCGCCCTTTACCTTAACGTCATACAAGAAGAAGAATTGTAAACAAACTAGAGGAATTTTCACATCACAAAATGAAGATCATGACATGTTAGGAATGTAGATAAAGTCCTTTATTGCATCTAATTTTATATCAGTGTATTTTTTAAGATAAAACATTTTCTGGAAAATTAATTGAGAAATTAAAACCACATTGATGCATAAATTTGATTAAAAGTCAGTTGACAAATTTATGTCATCGGTGTGACAAACAACAGCACATTCTCATTCCCAACTCTTCACATGTGGACTCTTAGTCCAAACTCCCTTGGCCTCACTTTTTCAATGCCTTGTATACCCCTTTAGCGTTGGTTTTTTGACGTGTAGAGCTCCGCCGTCAAGTTAGCTTCAAAATGCATGCAATGTCCGGTAAGGTTAGTAATAGGGTCTGGAGAAAGGGCATATTGTGAATCGTAGCAGTTTGGTTAGTTTTAGACACCAAAACTAATTGGTTAGAGTTATGATAAGGTCAGGGTTTGGTTTCACACAGGGAAACAAAAACTCCTGACTGAAAGTCCGGTTTCTGGCCCACCCTTCCACCCCAACCCCCTATTTAACAGAGTTTTCTATTAAAAATCCTACACCTACCTTTAGCATTAAAAATTATGTTACCAGGCTTCTCCCAATGTGTTGAACTGTGACGCTAAGGGGCTCCCTTGTGCGTTACAAACTGACGCCAAGGGATCTTGAGAATGAGTCCATATGTGATGACTTGGGAGGGAGAATGGGTTGTGCCCAACACTAATGTATCCAGGAAAACAGGAAGGTGGAAATTGTTGACCATTTTATTTATTACTATTTATGTACTATTTTTATTTAATTTGACTCAGATAATAATGGAAAAACATAAGGTTTTGGACCATGGGTCCATCAGTAGGACCAGGTTTCACTCAGACTCTGGAGTCTTTCAGTCTGAGGTGTACTAATTGTGTGTGTGCGTCCTCCCAGAGATATTCAGAGAAAGGCATTGGTCAGAGGAGGAAGTGAGCAGATGGATGGTGGATGGAGAGCCAACAGGAAGTGAAGGCTTGATGGTTTCCTCATGTTGTGTTGGCAACAGTCGAAATTTCACTTCCCTGTACTTACACAGCCAACAGGTGATGTGTGTGTGTGTGCGTGCGTGTCACGTTTCATTCCAGCTCTGTTTCCGCTTCAGGGAAAACAAGCATTGGAGCTACATGACACATCAACAACCATGCATTTAATGAGTAATGTGATTATTAACATCATCATCTAGTAGCTACGAGATGTCTGATTCAGCTCAGTAGGTGACCACTCCCCAATAATTAATCAGAGCAGCATGTCACAATGTCAGGAAAAAAGAGGGGTTGTAAAGATAAACATACAGTTTAAAAAACTGATACGAGTCAGTGCTTTGACGACGTGATTACATCAACAAATGGGGTCAAAAAATCTGCCAGTGGGCCACAAACCTCGCCTCTCGCTGCACAATTAACTGTTTTATTTCCAAGGACCATACAATGTTGTTGAAAAATACAAATTCAGATGGGTGATTTAGTGACCAATGTGTGATTTAGTGACCAATATGCCTCTCCTTAGGGATTGGTTTAATTATGACCATTAAAACATCTAATCTTATTAAATCTGAGCTTAATCAATATAATACTGGATATTTTTAAATCAACTTTAAACTGCATTCTATCATATTGTTACAAATGTATTGTTTCTGTATTGCATTGTGCACCATGTATCTAGGTACAAATCATACAGATGACACCAACCCCTTTTTAACCCATTTTTGCATTTTCATGTATAATTCAGGAAACCCCCATCCCACAAGTGCATTTCAAATTAAATATTTAATGAGGTAGTTTTGGCAGTGCAGCCATGGACCCACTTTCCTAAATGTTTTTTAAAACATTGCCAAAACTGGTCACGAGACGAGGTGAGTCAGGGTTTGGGTGGCAGTTTTGTGGGGAAACCCTGCTGCTGACAGTCAGTCCTGGTTCCTGTTCAGACTGCAGACGCTGCAGAGACTCCCTGCTGTGTTTTTTTTTTTCTGTCCTCCTGTCAGTGTGATGTCAAGCTGACTGGGAGCTCTGCCAACAGGGAACTCTACAACACACACACACCTACTACCTCTGCCTACCGGGTCTGAATATTGCTCAGACCTCCTGATATCTGGTCTGTGTGCCCGACGAATGGACTCGGTGGAATGCAGTGTTTGTGTTGGAGAGCTGGGCGTGGCTCTGTTTGGCCACGGTGACTGCACACAATCAACACGCATCCATTGATCACAGCCCGAACACCCAGAAACACACAGCTCCGATCTGAACACACTCTGCTGTCACAGCCAAGATTCTCCAAACTGGGGCAAGATGATTTTCCATCTAAAAAGAACAGGGACCTGCTCGCTCCTCAGGCGTCTGGAAAAATCTCAACTTTTTCTTTTTTATTATTAGTTTTTTGTATAAGGCTGAATTTATTCTGAGCTGGTCTCTTCTTGAGTTTCTTGAACTCAAAAATGCCAAAATCAGATCTGGAGGTTACTTCTTCTGATCTGTGATTGTGTTTTTCATAGCCTCTGGCCTCAGCTCTGTGCGATCATGTGCTCAGTGAAACTGAAGTGGCTTTTCATTTCAAAGTTCATCGGGAAAAAAAAAAGAGCAGGAGAGGGTGGAGGAGAGGCCCATGAGAGCTGTCTGTGTGTTTGTGTGTGGTTGACCCAACAGTTTCACATACAGTTTTCATGTGACTTACTGTTGTGTTCCGCTTTCAGCGGCATGGGGAAGACCTTGTTGCTGTGTCTGAAGAAACCCCCACATTTTCTGATGAGTATGCTGGCTGTAGCTCAGGTGGCACACCAGGTTAGCACAGGGTATTAAAACATTGCAGGGTTGGTGGTTAAGCTGGTGTGTCCTTGAGCAAGACACTGAGCCCCAAATTGCTCTTAATATGTGTGCTGGTAGTTAAAGAAACGTAAATGTCTGCAGATGAGAGCCCCTTTGACTCTGGAAATAGAAGCTGAAGTTTGAACACTGTAAGAAGGTGAAGTGAGGCGAATGTGCTGAAAGGATTCAAATAGTCATCTGAAGTACAAACACCGAAAGGAGTTAAACTGCAATTTTATTAAACTCTCAGTTAGGGAAGTAACCAATCCGACCCAAACTCTTGTTTCCCAAAATGCTGAACTCATTAAGATATGTGTGTAATATAATGTGGAGCTGATACAACAGATCACTTCTTAACTTTAAGTGTAGCCGTTTATACACCAACAAGCTAATCAGGCTTGTGCAAACTGTATCTATATTATTTAGATGGTTTATGAAAGTGTTACATTACTGCATAATGTTATTTTTCAATAAATCTATTTATAGTTTTCTGTTACGTGATATGCGCGGTGACCTGGAGGGCAAAACAATGGACCAACATAGCGGTCAAATTTTATTTGGATTACCTTTAAACTTAAGAAAAAGAAAGATATGAACACAAACTGCAAGTGTTGGGCATGTCCGATCCATTTAACGTTACAGCACCCGCTGCCACATTTCTACCGTTAAAAAACGCCAGGTCCCTGCTGCCGCTCGACTGAGGTAATGTTTACTTTTACATTCTGGGGAATCCCTCACCTAATACAGCTCAGGCTTGTCTCCTCGATTAGTAAATCCGAAAGCACAACAACCATCCAGCATTTTGGCAACACAAAAAGTAACAAACTCAAAGTAACAATGTATCACTTGCATATTGTTTGGCAAGTGGAAATTAACTTCTTTTTGCCCTCCAGGGGAGCGTTTTCATTGGAGTGTGACGTCACGTGAAAACTATGAATTGCACACAGTTCTGCTGTAGGATTACTGGTGTGATATCTGTGATAAGAGAATAAGAGAAAGGCTGCTCTAAGGATAATTGCATGCTTCTACACGTTCTCTCCGAGCAACTTTACCTAATTCTTTCTCTCAGACTAAATCCAACCTGCTAAATGGCATCTTATCTCCTCCTGTACTGTTTTTCTAAAAGTTGTTTCTGACCCACTGCATGCAATTCACATATTTCCTTTATCATTACCAGCGCTTTAAATGCGTATCGCTGCATTCTTAGGTCGGGTAGGATTCCAGTTGGGACACTCTGACATGTGCTGCCATTATGTTGTTCTTGCGGTAGATACTCATACTAAATGCTGAGACAGAAACACATTTATTCTGTCAACTCCTCACATCACATTCCTCCTCTGCATACCACCCGGTCACACTCTGATTGGACTGTTAGATACACCCTCCCACCCGCTGACATGAATGGCAGCTTGTGTTTCAGTCTCCACTCTCTGTCAGCCTCAACAGTTATTTTTCATAAAACCCAGGAATGTTTGGTGTTACATTGTCCAATTGGTTTTCAGCCGAACAAACAGCAGACTGTGAGCCTTTTTTTCCAATCTTTTCCCAGTCACAAGATGCTCCGACAGTCATCTGAGGCTGAGTAATGTGCTGTGTCACTGCTTAGGACTGGAAGAGTCTGATGGGTGTTTCACTTCACAATAGGAAAGAAAATCCTAACAAATGTTGTGCACAGCAATGTGTATTTGGACTGCAGGAAGTGTTAGGAGACTAATAGAGTGTAACCAAAAGCTTAATCTTACTGTCATAAAACATCATATTTTGTTGCCCTTTTCTTTTTCCATTTCAAATCTACGTCATTACACAGGCGGGTGGTAAAACACAAAGAGTGATAGAGACATGTTACTAGAGGTTTGAAAGAGGGTGGGCATGGAGGGAGTGATGTGAGGCAAAGATATTGCGTGGAGTGAAAGGCACATGCCGGTGTGCTGAAAACAACGGGAAATTGGTTATTGCAGGCTGGCCCAATCCCTTATCAACATGGTCAACAGTTGCAGCAACAGCCTGTAAAATTAAGGTACTACAAAGTCTTTTTTGATGTACAATCATCAGAAACTGCTGATAGCTAATTTGGCATATATTATTGGTGCCAATTTGGCAAATTGTAAACATAGGCAGGATGGGGGGAAGAACTTAACAAAATGTAACATGTTACGTTATATTTTGATAAGTTCCTCCAATCGACAAGGATTTCCACTGGTGAAGTTCCTCAAGGCAGTTACTGCATGAGATTTTTCAGTCTGCAGTGTGAGGCTGTAGCATTACTGATCAATAAGACAGAAGGGTTTTCTATCCTCTTCAAGACTCTCCAAACAGAGAGCTGGATGGGCAGATGAATAATGCTCATTGTAATGACTTCTATATGCTAAAGTAGACCTGGCATCTTCAGAAATGCAATATAATATCCATTAATCTGTTTTCAGTGGTATATAAAGACCTTACACAATGAACCCTTTTGTTTTTATACCTTATAATGAGCCATTTCTATCTACATAACTTTGTATCTACAGTAGCCGAAATGGACAAACAGCGCAACAGAGCTCATTTCGTCACTATGTTGAATACGTACGAAGAAGAAGAAGAAGTAACGTTAGTAGTACTAGTAGTAGTAATCTGGTTTATTAGAAGTAAGAATAGAAGAAATATTTGGATAAATAGAGGCCCACACGTATGAATTAGCACAAGAACTGACAGAGCGTGTTGGCCATTGGAAAGAGAGGGAGGAGCGGTGCATTGATGTGCGATCAGAATAATCTGAATCTTTTTTTCTCCTTAAATCTTTATCGCAAAAAGAAAAACAAAGTGTACATGGGACATAAAGAAGTATACAGCACTTTGCACAATTTGTGCAAAATAACATATTGCACATACATATTTTGCATACATGTAATTTTTATTATGGTTATAATGGATAGTTTTCTGTCCTTGTAGAACTAGATGTCTGCATGTTCTTTATGTGCTCTGATAATGGTATCCAACAAATCGTTGTAGCAGCGTTCATGTTGATTCCACATTTGGTCTTAGGAGTACATGAACACACACTGAACAACTTCACTACTCAGGGAATGGGACCATCCGAGGAGCATGTGAATGCACTGTGAGCCACTGGTTGCAAGTTGCAACTCTCACCACTAGATGCCACTAAAACTAAAAAGCTAAACCTTTAATGCTTATTAGACAGGGTTTTTCCTGCACAGAGAATTACGAGGTGGCTGCCTCAGTCAAATTTCATCCCCCCCAGCTCTCAATAAAATTCTGACGGTGTCTTCATGGTAAACCTATTTTCTGGCAAGCGTTGCACTTTGTGTATTTCTGTCATTTGTAGGCCTAACTGCAACTGTGACATTACGCTAATATAGTGACGCTGTATCGAATCAGCACAGTGCACCAGAAAAACGCCTGATATAGACTATTTATAGCATCGAATTTTCAAAAACAACTCAATTCACTATAACTGTTAAGAAACAGAACTTAGAGATTATGCATTTAAAAGGGCATGAAGAGAAAAGATGAACAGTGACACATTTCACGTTACCACAGAAAGCAGATGAATGATTTTTACCTCCTTGCTTCCCCTATAACTTTACCTGCCGCTGGCTGATGAATGTTATCACTTCTTGTCCTTCACCCTCCATCGCATCTATCCCTTTTTTTTCACTTCCTTTGTTTCTGACAGTGTTGCATGTGAATTACTTCATGTTATGGTAGATCACCTCTAGTCTCTGTCAAAATGATGGAACGGCTTCCGTTTTTTTATTCATTTAAAAAAAAAAATCAGTCAATGACGGAGAATATTCTGGTAACGTGACCCCTGAAGTAAATGTTGGTGCCAATTTCAGGAAACGTTAACACAGGTAAAGCTAACATATTAGTATAGTTGTTGTCATTAGAAAGCAAAGAACTCTCACTGTCTCTCTCTTGTGTATCACAATCAAATGTTATTTTTATATGAAATGCCCATCTCTATTAGAAGTGATGTGTCTATCCTTTCGATCCACTGGGACTCTCACTTCCAACTATCACCAGACCTTTACTCAATGCAAACAGTTCTAAAGTAGTAGTGTGTATTGATTTGATTGATTTTATGTCCCTGTCCACTGTAGCTCTATATGTCCACAGTCAAACCAGAAAGCTCACAGTGACACTAAAGGCCTTGATTCATCATTGAAGTTGTAGATAGTAGAAGATTTGAACGGCTGCTAATCAAACATGCACCAGGTTTGTCAATTTTACAAAGCTGTTCTGTTCCTGTATGTCTCCAGTGGGACTCATTTTATATTACCAAACTCTGCACAATATAAAAACAAACTAAGAATCATGGCCATGTCCCTGTGGTTGAGGGTTGGTCAGCAGATAAAAAGGTTACAAATAATTTAACATATGGTAGTTATTTAAACTGGAACAACATCATTTCTGCCAGCTCCTCTATTGTGCTGTGGAGGATGTGGACTGTCTCCTCTGATACACATGGAGTCAATGCTGCGGCTTTTTAGCCAACAGAGAAAACCTGTTTCTGTATATGTTTATGTAGATATATCTAAAGTGATATGAAATGAAGTATGACTCGCTTCAGTGTTTCCTGTAGGAAATTGGTCAGTTTTCACCTATACATTTCCACGTCTCTGTGACTGACTGGACTGGTTGCCGTGACCTTTCCCAGTTTCTAAAAGCCCTGAAGGGTTGTTTTTTTTTTTGCACTCACTAGCTCATTAAATAAGTAGCCTTTGCACCTCTGCTCGTTTTTCCCTGGAAAAAAAAAGATACTGTAAGAGTTCTTTCTTTTTATATGTGGCTGCTTTTATAAAGTTGGTGGCATTAAGTGCAACAGAACAACTGGGGTTCAGTTTCAGAAATCGCACTGTTCAGACTCCGCAAACTGAAAACTTGTGACCAGCGGTCACAGACAGCAGCAACAACAAGACTACAGTGAGGACATCATGTGGTCTGAAGCAGCTGTTGGTTTAATGGCAGCAGGCTGCTGATGAAACGTTTGTGTCAGTAAAGTTTTGCAAAGAAGAGATCATTGTGTCCACTGGCTCTGCGACGGGTACATGTCTCACCTACAGGCTGCTCTGTAGTTGGTAGTATGGCTGCTCTGTTATGCCAGAAATCATTATCAGTCAATATTGAGATCACGATTATTGAACATGATTACTTATTGACTTGAGGTACAGAAATAGTAGTCCAGCATTATTAACTTTAAACATGTCAGAGCACAACGCAGTATTTGCCTAGGCTAACTGCTTACAGTGGCGGATGGGCCGCCTGCCTGGATATCCGTTTTTATTTGTGTGTGTGTGTACACACAGAGCAGAGCAGGTGACGGGTGAACTACTTGAGTTGACGACTATTCGTTACTTTACATGTCGCTGAAATTCAACTGTGGTGTCGGGAGATGTAATTACTTGAACCACGGTGAGTAAGAAAAGTATAAACAAGTATAATATGTAGCTTGTTTATGCAGGGTAAAATGCCTGTAGGCTTAAGCTATTAATGGTGACTAACAAGTTATAGCAGTTAACCTGGTGATCTTGGCTTGAGCTGAACTAAACATGCCACAGCCTGCTAAGAGAGAGTTTGGGATTTAAGAGAAAGGCCGAAGCTACCACTGTAAATGAAAGGGGTGCGCATGTTTGCAAAGCGGAATGTGGCACAATAATCTCTTTATCTCGATTATCTTGTTTACATAATCGTAATTGAAAATAAATTGTGATTACTTGCACAGCCCTTGTTGGGGGTGATGGTCACTAATAAATGACAAAATTATAAGAGAGGGCCTGAAATTAAGAGCGACGGCAGTTTGTGAAACATAAAAAAAAGCAAAGGAGGAAGGAAAGAAACTGATTGCCGCCCAGACAGCTTGACATTTCCCTCTTAACAAGCAGCAGAAACCCGGTGACTTTAGATCTGTGCTGCTGCAGCAGTCAACTGCTGATTTAGATGTGGTGAGGCTAATACACGGTTGATCTTTAAAGATTGAAAGGTTGAGATAAGATGCTTCCAATAGCTGTTTATGGATCACTGCAGGTAAGACCAGCACTGCATGTTTACATGTAAAGCAGCTCAATCAGAGTGGACCGCCCACTAATCAGAAGAACAGTGGTTTGATCCCTGGCTCCTCCAGTCTGCATGTGGAAGTGTCCCTGGGCTAGATACTGAACCTCAAATTGCTCTTGATGGCTGTGTGTGTGTGTGTGTGTGTGTGTGTGTGTGTGAATTATTAGTTTCTTTCAAGTGATGAGCAGTTGGCACCTTGCAGGGTAGCTTCTGCCATCAGTGTGTGAATGGGATGAATGTGACATGTAGTGTACGGCGCAGTGAGTGGCCGGGAGAGTAGAAAGACGCTATACAAGTACAGTCCATTCAAAGAGAGTCAGACCGGAGCTACCTTACATAATACGTTCATTCATTTTCTCAGGTGCTGTATTTCCTCTAGATTCAAACTGTTTCTCTCAATTTCCAACATGTTGACCCAAAACAGTTACCAGTTATTTCCCAGAGTTTTATATTTCAGAGCCTCTCAAACATCACTTAGACGATGCATAAATTAAACTCCTTTGTTAAGGGTAACAGACACCACTGACATATGATATGATGTAAAACACCCACAGCTGTGTTTAACAAAAAAATCAACTTACTAGCTATGGAAATCAACTCCCTCCCAAACAAGATAGCCACTATGTCACACTAAATAATGAAAACCAAAGAGAAACTAGATGGATATTCAGTCTGATTAAGAGGATAGTGATCCCAATGCTTATTATACAGAAACAGACTCCATCTTTGAAAAAACAAATGCAAATAGAGATATTCCAATGACAATTGTTCAGAGGTTACCTGTAGAGTGGGTGTGGACCTGTCAGTTACAAAATAAACAGTGTGAATGCAGATAAAGTTTTTCCCGGTGACACCTGATTCCTGTTGTACTGCAGTGTCACAACTGTGACTCAGTGTGAAGCTGATGATACACAGAGCAACTTTTGGAGCAATCGTGCAGGGCGATGTTGTCGTCAATGGTAATGAGTAAAGATTACTACCGTAATCCCCTTCCCCCACCACTCCGCCACCAGTCCCACCGCTATCCATTTAAAACATAGTCAGACTTGCCTCTAGCAAGATTGCCCAGCAACATTGCTCAAAAAGTTACCCAGTGTATCATCAGCCAAAGGCTTTTACAGACGGAGGTCACCTGACATGCTGACACATGGGAACACTGATATCTTAAGTTGAGAAACAACGTGAGACGACTGACTTTTTTTAATGAATATGTACAAACACAGTTTGAACCTGCACTTCTCAAACCCTTCGATGCCATTAATGCTGAATTTTCTTATATCTAGAACATGTTCATGAGGAAGGGACGGGGCCTGATGTGTGACTTGTAGGATATTTTGTCTCTTTGTGTTACCTTGTCAGGATGTTGTAGGCCTTGTCCTGTCATATTTTTAGCGTCTTCTTCCTCTTCCTCATTTGCCTCATGGGAAAATGTTGCCGCGTCCCACTCGGTGTGCCCTGCTTATCAACGAGCTGCAGACAGCTGCCGTTATCTAACGTGTTAGAGACACTCTCCATGTCACACACTCAGCACTAACACAATTCTGTTAATCTACTTTGTGATGTACTTAAAGGAGAAACTGAGTAATTTCAGGCACGTTTTCATAGAAGCACCCAGCTTTGTCTGTTCACATTTAAAAAGTAATGTTACCTAACTCAGGTTGGATGATGTTGACTGTTAAGAGTAACTGGAATGTCATTGAGCTCCCAGACCTAAATGAGCCATCTGTTTAGCAAAACTGCTGCATTCAGTTCCAAAACAGGATGTCATGGTTTTGATGTGGGTCATAAATATATGGCTACATCACTTTTATTCGAAATTCAAACTACCATGCAAATGTGGGGGGAAATAAATAACTCTAAATATAATCTGAAATCTAAATTATTGGTACGCAATTGCAGCGCGGGGGCATTTCTAGGATGTCCGTCTTTTTACTTGCTTTGTAAAACACAACTGCCTGCAGTAACGTTACCTTGTTACTCAGTGAGGAAGCAGAGGCACTGCGAATGAACAGACACCAGATTGCAGTGCTAAAACGTGGGTAGGGTTCTTAACATAAACTGTTAGAGCTACAACAACAGCAGTCCACCAAGCTGAATATTATGCAGCATTTTATCCAGTGTGCAAACTATACCACGGCTTTCCTTTAGGGGAACCTCACTTTTTTCAGCACTCTTCCACGGGGGTGCGACCGTCCTTTCTTTTGTCCGTGAGAGTGAAACATTTTGAGAAGTTGGGTGGCGCTGCAGAGAGCCCCATCTGTGTGTAATATTCATCCAGCCAGACGAACGATCATGAACCGTTCACAGCGCGTCGGCCATACTACAACCCTTAGTACCGGAGACGGAGTGGAGCGGACAGGGCCAGGAGATCACGCAGCAACCGGCCCACTGCTGACGGTCGGTGATCGTCGGTGATAGAGAAATATAGAAATTAATGGCAATAAAGCATGCTGTCAATACTTTATAGACCCCTAAAAATATCACAAATCAATGCTTTCAGGGGAGCTGATGTCCTCTTTAGGGGAGCTAAGCTCCCCATGGCTCCCCCTTTAGTTCGTACCCTGATTTTACCACAGATTATTGTCATTCATCACTGTCACTGTCCTTATGTTCACTGCAGCCAATCACCTTCCCTCCTCTGCTACCTCTGTTGTTTCAACCACAGATTAGTAAATGGAAAATAATCAGTATTTCCTGAATGACAGGTCAGTCTCACCCCCTCTCAAACTGGCTGGACATTGGAGATTAAATTTCAGTATGATGAGGCGGGGTCAAGTAATTTCCAGCAGCGACTGCATCTCAATCTGTTCCACACAATAATGAATGGGGAGCCAAATCAAATCAGGTTTATTGTCACAAACTCAATCATACACAGTACAACGTCTAGTGAAATTAGATCTCTCAGATTAATTTGGAATTATGCATGTTAGAATTTGTTTGAACTTTGAACTGAAAAAGTGGCAGCCCTCCCCAAAAATAAATACTGAATTGCTGGAATCTCGCCGTCATGCAGGGTTCAATTGACGTAGAGCAGATGTCTGGGGACAGTACGGTTCTCCTTACTGGTGGTACACTGGTTATTTAATTTCCTCTTTTAAGGTCTAAATGTAAATAGGGAAACAAAATTGATGAGTCCAATGGAATCAAACTCAGTATTTTCAGTAAGAATTGATGATCAGTGTAAATCTTCTTATCCTGTCTGTCAGAACAGCAGCAGTGTTTGATTGCAGTCTCAGAGAGTTTTTGGTTCGGGGCTCCACCTGTTACTATTTAGCCCAGAGGAGGTCAGCTGGCTCCAACCCCAGCTGCAGTTACTTTCACCTGTGCTGTATCAAAGCCGGGACACCCAGTCCTCGCAGCCCTGTGGAGCTCGTTACCTGTCATAGATAATTGGGAGGGTCCTCACTGCACAGATGCTGACGCACTTCAAAGGAGTTCCCCTTCAAAGAGCACTGAGGTCAGAGTGGGAAAAGGAGGAGGAACATGAATATATGCATGAATTCAAGTTAAACAGTTCCACTCTGATGGTTCCCTTACAGAACCGAGTCAAAGACAGATGAACCAGGAGAGAAGTCACTTTTCACAAATTTTCCGTTTTGTGAAATACTGAATGCTAGGACTGAACGATTTGGGAGAAAAAAATCTAATTGCGATTTTTCTGCCAGATACTGCGATTACAATTCGATTTGTGATTTAAAAAAAAAAAGTTTAGCTAAAGTTCAAAATACACTGCCAGTCTCATTTTGATGGAAGCCGCGTCAAGCAGCACAGAGCAGACAACCTAGGCAGGAAGTCAGACACAGAACGGCATAGAGAATCTGGTCGATTTTCAAAATAAAACACCCTGCGCAGACTCTGAATCATGTATCAACAATAAACACAGTTAAAACAGATAAACAAATAAACAATCTAACTGCATAGCCTATAACTAGAGCCGCTACTCTTCTGGGGGGTCTCTCCACTAGACACAAATGTTTTGTGATCTGGCTCCCAGTCTGTATTCCAGTTTATCCCAGAAGTGTTGGATGGGGTTTAGGTGAGGTCTTTTTGTCAAGTTCTTCCACATCAAACTTTGAAAACCATTTCTTAATGGAGCTGGTTTTATGCACAGGGGCATCATCATGTTGTTGACCCAAAGTTGGAAGCACACTAGTCTAAAATTTTGTGCTGCAATAATAGTTTCAGTGAAACGGCAGTGGGTAGAGCGGTTCTCCACCAATCAGAAGGTCGGTGGTTCGATCCCCGGCTTCCCCATTCTATATATCAAAGTATCCTTGGGCAAGATATTAAAATGTTGTGTGAATGTGTATGAATAGTTTAATTTCTGATGAGTAGTTGGCACCTTAGCCTCTGGTCATCAGTGTATGAATGTGCGTGAATTAAGTTAATGTGTAGAGTAAAGTATTTTGAGTAGTCGGAAAGACTAGCGGGGTACAATGTGATGTTTATCTGAGTAAAGCATAACAGTAAAACCCTTCAAACTGGGCATAGCTAATCAAATAAAGCTTGCTTAAGAGTTGTAGAGAAACTGACAGCAATGTACACACCTCCAACTACTGTTAGGTGTCACGACCCATGAGCAGCTGTATGGTTTTATATGATGCACAGGGATCACATTTTTTAAATGTCTGCTGTGAAAGCACCAACTGGGAAAAGTATGTGAGCAGGGCTGTTCACATACTTTTAGAGAATCTGCATGGCTGAGGTCAGAGTGCGGTGCCATCATTCAGTTGTGTTTACTGTTCGTCATGGACGCAAACACAGACTACACTCTACATTAACATGCAGATTTAATACACAGCCCACTCAGCACTTTAATGGCTGTCACTGAAAAATACCCTCACCTTTTCAAATGGTTTAGATGGGTTGTAGTGATTGGATCTAATGTTCTCAGGTATCAAAAAGGTGAGGTGTTTGTTGCTACAAATTTTATCAGCATTTACAGTAAACAGGGCCCTGTGGTGGTGAGGTCAAACCAGAAAACCCCTGAGACCTGCTGATGCTGCTGCTTATCACTCAGTCATACTCAACCACTAAATAAATTCAGATCTAACAAGATCTGTTTTTAAATACACTAAATATTAAATGTTACATTCCTAGGTCAGAGTGTGAAAATTCACAACCTGGAAAATTATTATTTTAGTATGACAACAAAAAAGAGTTCCACATAATTTTCTACTTACTTTTTTCCAGAGCTTTCAGACACATTTCATGGCTTTCATCAGTGGATGAAGTTCGCTGAGATGTCATTAGTTGTCATCATGTATCACACATCAAATCTATCTGCCAATGAAGGCCACAAGATGTGTCTGAAAACTGTAAAATGTAAAAAAAAACTCAGGGGGGAAAGAAAGGTGGCACTAAATTATGGGTTATGTTCCTGGATATCTTTCAAAAAATAACACACAATTAATTAATCTCAATCATTCTGTAGAAAGTGGATCAGACTTACGGTGGCCCACATGAAGGGTCCGAGCCAAGCCAGGCTGCGGCCACATGTGTTTTGCGCTGCTGCCTCATAGCAGGGATAGCCGCCTAACTGGGGTGCTGTTTGGTAGCATGAGTTACCATGACCAACTTGATGGTGATGGTGTCCTCACCTTAGCTCTGTCTTCGGCGGCTAAACCTGTATGTCTGTGTTCAGCTGTCAGTACTGTTGTAGCTTCTACCTGAATCTGTGGTTTGGAGTTTAGTTTCACTCCTGTTTTGTGTTTTCAGATATCAGTCTTATTTTAATGTAAACTGATCACTTTTACCCGTATCAACGCTGTGTTAAGTCACTGCTGACGTAAACCAAACCTTTTCCTGCGCTACTTCACGTGAAAAGCACGTGAAGATGTTATAGGAAATGTAATGTGTTAGCGGAGCTACAGTAGTGCTGCTAATTATCAGTAATAACAGTTAAAATCAACCAGATATGGACATGTGTTGATGCTGTTCACCCTGTGGCTCGGCGCAACCACCTCCCCTACTATGGACCATAGTCCATAGTAGGGGAGTATGGACCATCCTAATGGACAATATTGTTTCATGAAAAGCACAGACATTAAAGGGACAGTGCTCTGAATCCTTCAGCCCTGCTGTGCGTTTTCATTTTTGCAGGCTGCTTTCCTTCATCTGCTGTAACAATGGAGGCTTTTATCATACACATTCACACCTGGGGACTGACCAGCACCACCAGTGTCTGATCTGTCCCCACGCACACACTCACACACACGGGCATTCGCAGGTCTGTTTCAGTGTGTTTGGGTTATGATCGGTGTGGATCAGGACTCTGCAGTGGTGAACAGGTTGAGCTTCAGGCTTTCAACAGGATAATTTAATCTCTGAACCCTTTCCATTCTGTTTCTGGTGCTTTGTTCGGTGTCTCTCCTTCCACTTCCTTGTGTCTTTGCCTTCACCCTGTCACTTCATCTGACAGCCAGAAAAAAAATAAATAAATAAAAATAAAAAAAAAATAAATAAATATATATATATATATATATATATATATATATATATATAAATAAATTAATTGATTAAAAAATAATTTTAATAATAAATTTAAAAAAGAAAACAGTATCAAATAAAAACAAAACAATTACTAAAATATCAAACGATCAAAATAATAATTTGAAAATGTTTACAAATATTTATCAGTCTGAGGTTCCACTGGTTGTCCTCACTTCATGGCATGAGGAGACATATTTTGCAGCAATTCACAATTATTTTACATCCCAGTAAATAGGGGAGTTTGTGTGTGTGTGAGATATGAATTTGAATTCAGGGTATATTTGGGAAATGTTTGCAAAGTGTTTTTTCTTAGTGGTTTATATTTGGGGCATGAGGTTAGAAAATGCAGCTCTGTCTCTACCTGTCCTGTGTCACACTGGGAGCAGAGTCTCTCCTCTTGTGGTCGCCAGCTCTGTCTGTGGCGACCCTTTTCTGTGGCCAGGCTGTTCACTCAGCCTGTATTTTGTCAGCATTTTTCTTGGTTGAGGACATTTTATTGTACTCAGGTAATTTGCCAGTGTGAATTCTCTTTTTAGGTTCAGATAACATTGTAATTTACTTTCTGTTTTGGTTGTTTCTTTCCAGTATTCAATATATTTTTCTTTTTGCTTGTTGATAATTTGGTTTGGTCTGGTGTTGCTGTCCTGAGGCTGTTAGGGACTTGTTACTGCAGAGAGCCGTGATTTAAGTGATCTTTTCTGTATTTTTACTAAGAGGGGGTATTGGCCAAGCTCTGCTCTGCACAGGTTATTTGGTGTTTTGGTGATGCTCTTACAGAACTCAGTATGGAAAGATTCTATGATTGTTTTGTCAAATTCATTATTAAGTTTTGGCTCCCAAATTTCGCTACCATATTGAATTATTGGTTCTATTACAATTTGGAAAATTTTAAGCCAGATTTCAATTGGAATATAGATTTGTTTCTTTTTATTGCATAGAAAGCTCTCCTTGCTTTGTCCTTAAGATCTTTCACAGCCATGTTGAAGTTCCCTGTGTATGTAATGTTGAGGCCAAGATAAGTGTAGTTTTTTGTGTGTTGTAATTTAGTGATGTCTAAAGAGAAATTATGTGTAACCTGATTTCTGTATTGTTTCTGAAAGATAATTATCTTAGTCTTTGTTGTGTTTACTGTCAGGGCCCATGCCTGACAGAATCTCTGCAGGAGATTAAGGTGCTGCTGCAAACCTTCTTTAGTTGGTGAGAGCAACACTAAGTCATCTGCATACAGCAGACCTCTCATCTCTGTGTCGTTCAGGATGAGTCCAGGTGCCGTAGAACGCTCTAATTGGTTTGCTAATCTTCCAATCTTTATGGCACATTCACTTTTTGTATACATGTTTTTAATCAAGTCATATGTTTTTCCTCCAGTGCCACTTTCAAGTAGCCTAAAGAAAAGGCCCTCGTGCCAGATGGAATCAAAGGCTTTTTGGAAGTCAACAAAACACCTTTCTTTTCTTAATGTTTAATTCTTGATCAGTTAGAGTCTGGAGGGTAAATATATGGTCCGTTGTGTGGCAATTTGGCAAAAAAAACAATTTGGCATTTATGCAGAATATTGTGGTCATCAAGAAAGTTGACAAGTCGTTTATTAATGATGTTGCAGAATATTTTTCCCAGGTTACTGGATACACATATTCCTCTGTAGTTATTTGGATCATATTTATCTCCGGATTTATAAATTGTAGTTATTAAACCTTTGTTCCAGATGTCTGGAAAAGTTCCAGTTGCTAGAATAGTATTGAATAGTTTTAGTATAGCCAATCTTCGTTGAGGATTCCATCAATACCACAAGCCTTTTTTCCTTTCAGGGACTGGATGACTTCTGTTAATTCTTGTTCTGTTACAGGCTATAGGGTGGGGGAAAAAATCGATACAGCATAGTATTGTGATATTTGCCATGGCAATACTGTATCGATACACGGACACCAAGTATCGATAAATAAAATCGAATAGTAACATAAATATCGTGATAATATCGTATTGTGGGGCCTCTGGTGATTCCCACCCCTACTAATCTAGAGGGTTTTGGTTGGTTTTTATCACCGCCTCCAGAGTTTTCCATTTCATGAATATCTTGTACTGATCATCATTTTTTGTAATATTACTGTATAATTCACCAAAGTCATTAATCCAAGTGTTTCCATCTTGGATCGCCAATTCATCCTGCTGGGTTTTGTTTAGGTTATGTCATTTCTCCCAGAACTGGTTGGACTCCTCAGTTTCACTTAGCTGCTTCTTGGTGATGGCGCAGTGGATAAAAACATGCCTTTGGTGTGAGAGAGCCGGGTTCAATCCCCCACTGTGACCCATCCACCACTGTGTGCCTGAGCAAGACACTTGCCCACTGTGACTCATCCACCATTGTGTCCCTGAGCAAGACACTTAACCCGTCATTGCTCCAGAGGCGTGTGACCTCTGACATGTATAGCAATTGTAAGTCGCTTTGGATAAAAGCGTCAGTTAAATGTAATGTAATGTAATGCTGTGTTGTTCTTTCTTAGTTTTTAGGTTGAACTTGTATTGTTTCAGAGTGGCCTCATATTGACAGCGTATGTTGTGGTTATCTGGATCCTTATGCTTTTCATTTGATAATTTCCTTAAAGTTTTCCTTAGGTTTTTGACATCTTAATGTGTTCAAAATTGGGAAAAGTGACAGAAACATCAAACACGTATGGAGGCTACAAGAGAGGGCTCTCCTCATGCCCAATGAGCTGAGCTGAATTTTTGAAAATCCTGATGGAATGGGGAAAGACATACAGCAGGATTAAGTGAATTCCTGAGTTTTAAGTCAGCTATTGAAAATGCCCAATCTCCATAGCAAATAGTCCAAAGAGGGTGTGCCTGGTAGTGCCAGCCAATGGCATGGAAACATGGACAAAGACTGGATAAAATACAAATCAAATGCAGACAGTATTCTACATCGATTGTCTGTGTAGGCGGATTTGTTCACACGTTTGTTGGCGCCTTCAGTCCGTGTGGTCATGAAGTTTGGGATTCATGTGGACGGTCCATGCTGACCGTCACGGGCGGATGACTATATTTACATAACATGGACCCCTGGAGGAGGAAAGTATCATTTGGGCTTTAGTCAACATTTTAAGAACGTACTAACGTATATTTAATGTCAGATGATCCTACATTTTAACCTGTTAAGAAGCAGTAACTTGGCCTGTGAAGACATGGTCTCATGGAAGATGATATGCTGCGAAGATGACTAAAGATAGAGGACCGTTCAGCTTTATCTATATTTTCTACTGAGTCAGGTATTCAGACCTGGGGGCCTCAGGTTGTTTAAACTATCCACTCGTCCAGCCAGTCACACAGGAATCCCAGGAATGAGATTTCAACATGAAACCAAAGACTATGTGGACTGTAATGTGTGTGTATGTTTTCACCCCGTGTCACTGTACGCTGAGCTTCTCTAAAAAAAAAACAACCCAAAATCCAAGTGTTTCAGATGTCTGTCAATCATCTTTCTTACTGAACAGATCAAATTCTGTTTCTACAGGTTTATCAGTCCAGACCATCTCCACTGTTCTTTCACACATCATACCCGCCTGCTAATTAGTTTGTATATCTGTAACCTTACATGTAGCTCACAGCACTAGTTTGGAAACTCAAAGATGTTTTGAGCTTACTAACTGTAACTAACTAACTAGTTAGTAACAAAAATACTTCAAATGCACAGAAAACAGAAAGATTTGAACTCTCACATTCTTCATACTATGAATTTGACTGATTACGTCTGACTAAAAATGGTCTTTAAGATCAAACCTTGTGTTTGTACATGTAACTATGTACATACCTCTGTGCCTTTTAGTGCTTTTGGAAGTACATAGACAAGTCTTCATGTGTATTTACAATGTCACTGTGTGTTTGCAGATGTCAGGTGGAGACTTAGAAAGTCGTTTTATTTTCAAACAGCTATGTATGATGTACTACATCCACAGCACTGCCAGTGTATCAAGTAAGAGTCTGTGAGAGTGTTTGATAAAACATTGATCAATAAGACACCAGTTGAACCTTGAATAAGCACACTGACTGAACATTGCTGAGGTGTGGAGCTATGATCAGGATAAGCTCACACCTCCTCTGTATATGTGAAATTGATATCATCCACCGAAGCAAAGTTAAACTTAAACAGCAACTTAACACCCTGTTGTTACCTGAACATCTGTTCATTTTGTGGGGGGGGGGAAAGTAATGTAAGAGGCTATAAAGTTCCATTATAGCCAAAACAGACAGTAGAGTCCTTGTACATTAGGGTTGGTCACCATCAGCCTAACATTTGGTTCAACATGTCCTTTCAAAATCTATGAAGTTTGATCATAGTTTACTGGTCCTGATGCCTTTGCATTGGCACTTCCTAGAGCCTTTGCTTATCATGTTCCCCTTCTTTCGGAATTAACTACCACTGCAAATTTGGTAGTTTTAGATTTTAAAATCCATTATTAAAACATATCTTATTTGTCTTTGCTATGGTCCCTCTTAGTTTCACTGTCTGCAGAAACATTAAACTGGTTTCCGCTATTTCATCATTTAGATAAATTTCCTCCACAATTCAGAAACAGCATATTGGACATCTTTGGAAACTTTGCATTTACGCTCTGCGGTTTTGAACAACGTTTTAGACAAACTGCATGAGTTAGCACTGACTGTCCAGTGAGGTTAAAGAGGTTAAGTTAAAATGAATAAAGAGACAAACAGGAAACTGGCAGCAAGTCAGCACCTGTACTGTTTCCTGTGATGAGTCATTTACCAAGTTGTGTGCGTGCGTGCATGTGTGCCTGCATGCGTGTGTACATGCGTGTGTGCGCAGAAGAGATGGTCCTTGGTAATTGTCCATCTGAGTGCATCACTGACATAAACTGAACTGAGACAAAAAGCTGTGTGTGTGTGTGTGTGTGTGTGTAAATGTCCTGGAGATGATTCCTGGATCGACTTTGATTTAAATTTCGTATGTGTGTGTGATGTTGTACAGCGAGTCCAGACCTCTGCCTCCTCTCTCTGCAGTGTGGGGATTTCCTTTTTCCAGTCTGGTCACATGACTGCAGATATGGGTGTGGTCTCCTGCATTCCTGGCCTCTCTATTTTTCTCTCTCGCTCTCTTGTTACACAGGCAGGCTACAACTCTCCCTCTCTCTCTGTCTCTCTCTCTCTCTCTGTCTCTCTCTCTCTGACACACACACACTGTCGTCGTCTAGATCTAACACACCCCGGCTCTGTGTTGGCTATTTGACGTGCCCTGCATGTCTAAATGTATGTGTTATGTCACTGTGGCATGGTGCAACAAGAAAAAAAGTTCCTCTGTGTGGAGGGTGTGGCCGGCAGCGAGTTTGCATAGTGGGATTGTGTGTGTGTGTGTGTGTGTGTGTGTGTGTGTGTGTGTGTGTGTGTGTGTGTGTGTGTGTGTGTGTGTGTGTGTGCAGGAGGGCGGTGCAAGCTGCTGGTTTAGTATGCAGAGCAGGTGTGTCTGCAGAGGCAGAGAGCAGAGAGGAGGAAGAGGAAGGAGGATAACAGCAGCTGAACAGAAGGACAGTTAGATTGAATATAATAAACAGGGTGAATAATCAAAACCCTTTTCATGAACTGAAACTGGTCATGGCTTGTGGGAGAGAGAGTTTTATTTATTTATTTTATATATATGCAGTCTCGAAACAGAAACATGCAAATGCAGCTGAACTATTATTTTTGTTTAACTTAAAACGAGAGTCAAATGTGTCTTCCTGACGAGCTGAACTCACGGCAAAAGGTACTCTTCAATATTAACTCTTCTGAGGCTGAGCTGCCTCGTTCCCTCGTCCCAGACTGAATTCTGACGTGTAACCAACACAATCTCCAACTTGCAGCTTGTTGGAGAGAGGGGGTGGCACTGACCTCTCATTCAGGGAATGTTGTGGGTTTGTATTCTTGTTTTATAACTGCATGGTAAAATAATCCAAGCAGAAGAGAATGAGGGAGACAGTTTGGCTGTAGTGAGTGTAAAGACAGTGACAGAGATCAATGAAGTTGCTGTATAATATAATTTACAACTTTGTGGAAAACACACACACTACGCCCTGTCCTGCGGCTTATGTTCTCTAGTGTTAGATGTGAATGTCCTCATTGATTCTTCTCCGGTCGTCTGCTGTTGATGACCTTTGACCTCTCCCTAGTCAATGCTGTGATTGTTTTTGGTCTCTTGTTGAGGGTCCACACTGTTTTATCTGTCCCCTACAGATGTCACATTACATGTCTCTACCATTATCCAGCGACTACTGAATTATCCCTAGCAATAATTTAGATGTAGACTAATTTATTCCCATGCATGCTGCCCAGAGCAATCTCAGTCAGCAGGCTCTCCCTTTCCGTATTAGTTCAGTATCTTGCCCGCCGATCTTCCGACTAGTGGGCTACCCGCACTACTTCTAAGCCGCAGCTGCCCCAATTAGTAATAAGTAAGAATAAAAAAGAATATCAACCCTTTGCTTGTGTACTTCAAAGCCTCATACTGTCCTCATGACAGTTTTAATGAGAATTTCAGCCCCTTTAACAAAAGCAAAAGGCCTTTTTAAAGTGTTTAAACATTCTCTACCATGGAAAAACATCTTCTCTGTCTGCTGTGTTAATGTACATCAGATTTCCTAATAATAACAACATGGAGGATGTGATGTTAGTCAGTGTGAGTCATTCTGCTGCTTGGTTTTGTTTAGTTTCACCAAATGTAATTCTGACAAGTGCACTGCGCGCTCTGCCAACACACACATCGTGTGCTCACTGAGGTGGATTATTTTTGGAAAACCGTTTACATGTGTAAATACGTGCATACATTTCTGTGTGTTTAAGTGTTTTTCAAAAGGTTTCTCTCCACACCAAAACAGAAACAAATCTCTTCCTCCACTTTATGTCATAATATGTATGGATAATCCAATGACAATGAACAAGTCATAAACATGTATTTCCATTTATACATGAGAATAGAACGAAACAGGATGCTTGTAGGTTCTGTTGTGTATCAAAATGTCAAATGTTTAAATGACACAAATAATTTCAGCATGAGTTAAAATCCTGAGAAGAACAAAATACACTAAAAGATCCAGGCACACCAGCTCCAGGATTACAGACAGCAGTAAGGACTGCTGATTTTCTCTCTCTCTCTCACGTACGCATGCACACACACACACACCAGTTGTTTCGGCTTGGTCCTTTTAGCAATTTTCTGCACACACACTAACACACACTGGCTTATTGTATCTCACACACACACACATAAGCTGAGTAGCTGGCAACATGGTGGCTGCAGCTTAATTTCATCTGGAGTCAATAATAAATAGATAAGATGGACAAAGAACAGACACACTGTCTCGCACACACAAATGCACAAAAACTCTGGTTATCTTATGGCCACATAGATGAACTGTCTATATATAGCTGAAGCTGAAGTCCTGACATCACTTCCTTTGAGCTTCTGTAACTCAATAAAATCTCTCATTGAGGCTTTCTCTGTGATTATTAAAGAAAAATGAAACTGGTGCTTTGGCACAAGCCCTAATTCTGTCTATAGCATGTGTCCACTTCACTGATAAACCAGAGATTTTATCAAATAGAAATTCTCTCTGAAGTTAATCAGCACACTCTTAGTCACGTGTATATATATATGTATATATATATATATCATTTTGACCACACAGGGATGAAAGAAAAATGCGCGTCATATAACGGTCGCCAAGCGGCTACTCCTACACACCGTCAAAAACACTGGGGGAAAAACACTCTGAGCTGCAGCGCACTCACCTCTCCTCCCACTTCCAAACACTAGTTACCCTCCAGGCAGTCAATGGACATACAGGTTCCAAGCAGAAGGTGCAACCAACATGAAGGCTTTTTTTTTTCCTAATTCTGTTTTGGACACAGGGGACCAACAAGTGTAGGACGTCCTTTGAACGTAATCCATAATGGCCTTGAATGCTTGTTAAAAAGATATTTAGACAGGTAAGAGCTAGTCCAAGAAGTGCCTTATAGATAAAACACAGCCAGTGAGTATACCTACTTGCATAGAGAGAGGGTCATTGAGCTTTATAGTAAAGGGTACAATGATGTGTCCTATAACTACAGCCAGTGACAAAACACAATTTCTGTAGGCATTGGGCAGAAGCACTCATATATATCAGATCACAGTAATCTAATATGGGGAGAAAAGTGGCTGCCACCAGGTATTTTCTAGCTTGGACTGATAAGATGATTTTGATATGTAGAGAAAGCCAAGTTTTATCTTGAGCTTAGAAACCTGGTTGCTAATATGAGTTCTGAAATATGAGTTCACAGTTTACAATCAATGATTATACCTAAATATTTATAACTGTTAGGCTAGCATGCTGGAGGCAAACAGGCAGGAAAACAGGCTGAAGGCTCACAAACCCAAGCCTAATTGAGAGGGGGTGCAGGCTTATTGTTAGCATTCTGGAGGCAAGTAGACTGAAAGCTAAGAGGCAGGGAAGCACGCTGAGAATCAGGGGTGTTGAGATCATCTTTTGCCCACCCTGGTTCTCCTTTTGTGCTTGCTGTCTATATTCACTACTACGGGCCCTCCTCCCTACTACCTCGGAGGCACAGTGGATGTAAGACAGATCTTACAGTTCGTCTCCTAAACATTCATATGCTGAGTCCATGACTGGCCAGATTGTTCTGTCACGGCTGATGCAAGCAGGGTAACAGGAATCCAGAAGAAGGGCGCAAATGGAGACCCCTGAGGCTGAGCTGATGCAATTCAGTTTTTTTATTTACACAATATGAGGAACACAGGCTTACAGGATGGAGGGGCAGGCAAGGGTCAAAACCAGAGAAGCCAGTCCGATCAGGCAAACAGATCCGACAAGGAGCAGGCAAGAATCAAAAGTCCAATAAACAGGTTTTATTGACTTTAACAGACACTAAAAGGGAGCCAAGACATGAAGCACACAACAACATAACATAACTTATCTGATCTGGCAAGGATGAGTGGAAAAGAGCTCGTCAAGTTGTACTGCAGGGCAGATCAGCAAGAGCGGAAACAGGTAAGGTGGGATGGTCGGGTAACTGCAGGGCTGATGAGAGACGTGGGAACAATTGTCGAAATGGGTGGGGTGGTCAGGTGATGTGGAAGTCCGAGTGCATCTCGTGGACGAATGGAAAATGGCAATGGTAGGGCCTGGGAAACCAGGAAAGTAGCTGAAGAGAACATTTTGATCAAGTATCTGGTCAGATTTGTTTACTGTAATCAAAACTCTACCTCTTTCATTGTAAACCAGCAGTGTATTAGAAAGCTAATGCTGTCACTGGGTTCCACAGTTTCACATGTCAGTTGGCTGGTGTAAATATTTAATAAACAATAACCTCTATGTAAGAACTAGTTTGTGGGATGCAATCAGTTTAGATTTAGTGATGGGTAAATCATTTTGTAAACTGCATGGTGGAGGGCTGCAGAGGAAATCAGCTGATGAACGTTGACCTATTCAGTCCGACACCATGATTAACAGTTTTCCAGTGTCTCAGATCAGAGCTGGTTTTCATGCAGAGAGAGCAGCTTGTTTGTAGCTGTGATAGTAGTCAACAATGTGGAGAACCTCCTATCATCATTATCATCATCATCATCTAGCTGTACCTGCGCTGTCTGACTCACCGGTCTCGGCCTCGCCTTAACTTTCCACTGCTTTCATGTCATACTACTCTCGTTAAGGTCATTGAGAAGATAAAGAGCATTTGTGTCATTGTTTTGAGCCCTGATGAGCAAGTTTATTGAGTGGGTTGTGGTTACATTTATATTGTGAGTATTTGGTGAAGAAAATGATGACTGCCGCTATGCCGGAAACACCCTGATCTGAGTGACAGTAATGCAGCTTGATAACATCCCCAACGACTTCAGTCCTGTCCACAAGGACTCTGATTGGCTGCAGCAGACCTCTGAATCACCCAACAGGATTACAAACTGTCAGTTCAGATTTTCGGACCCAGGTTGACCTTGAGACGAACAGAGTTTAGCGGCTGAAATTGGTCAAAAATAAAACCGTGAAAACAGGATGCAGCGTCTTAAGTATGAGAAGAAGATCAGCAGTCAGAACTCGTCTAAATCCAACGCTCGTCTCTACAGATCATTTTCCTTCCCTCCCTCTCAAACACACATTTACTTCACTCCTCTAAATAGACATCTAATGCTACGTGTGAAGCTAAGTGAACAGTGTGGCAGAGCTAGTGGAGCGTGTACAAATTAGCCTGCGTTAATCAAACACATGCTTGTTAAACCATAACCGCCACATGCACACTGAGTCACATGACAGGCAAGAAAAGGTGACCGTGTGTGTGTTTGTAGGTGCGTCATTAAGGTTTAAAGATCACCTTTGGACTGAAGTGAGGGTGGTGCGCTTAACAAGCAATAAAGGTGTGTGTGTGTGTGTTGTTGTGTGTGTGTGTATATTATGTTGTGTAGTTCCTATTCTTTCATAATTCTCCCAACACATTTTCTACTTCTTCCACAGCTCACAGTAGAGTAGGAATGTGCTGGTAACAAATAATTTTACTGTGACTAAACATATCACGGTCAATGATGTTATCACAATGATCATAAAACTTTCCACTAAGCATAAAGATACAGTAAAATAAAGTGACACAATCATGACCTTGGGTTAAATCAAACCTAACAAACTGAACTGTGCAAATTAACATCAAATGCGCTATAACCACCATAAAATAAAGCAGCTTTGTTGTTTAAAGTTTAAGACAGTTGATAGGAAATTACTTTGAATGAAGTCTAATTCAGATAATTTTAAATTCTGTGAGGCTCTTATCTATTCAGACTTATTTTGGGTGTTAACAGCTGTTGAAGAACTAGAAAATTTTGGTTCTGTTACTGACTGTTACCAGTCTGTAAGATTTCCTGGAGTGCAAGAACTGTGTGTTTTCCACTGGTTATTAATGGTTAAAACGTTAGAACATAATAGCAATGGACCGCAGCACAGTTTTATTGGGCTCTTGAACCACTAGTACCAGTCACCCGTCTGCCCACCATCTCTGCATTACTACTAAGTACTGCAGCCAGGGTTAAAGCTGACCATTGAGGAATGATGTCATGTCATATAATGTCACTCATGTAAAATGCATTCCCTCTCTCACTTAATGTTACAACTCAGCAGCCACAAACTAGCCGCGCTTCGGTAGGTTGGCCTGCTATAATTAGCAGAGAGACCAGAAGACCTGGTCTCTCTGGTGGTCCTGCAGTGGCTGCTGTGTCTTTGTATGACTGGTAAAATGGAGCTTTGTCGTGGTTAATCGAAACGTACGTCACCTACATAGTGGTATTTAACTTCACTAGTTTAAATAAGTCAAAGATGAATTGATTTCACAGGACTCAACGTGTGTTCTCCTAGGTCAAAGTTCTAAATTTGTTTGACCCATCTATCCACCCCAACTGCCTCTGTACATGGATTTCTCTGTCTTTACGCTATGTCACATGACCTCCTACTTAGTCAGAGCCATACGGCCACTAGAGGTCATGAACAATAAATGTAAATATTGGCCGTAATAAGCTGCTTGAATAGTCAATCTATACGCCTGTTGTTTTTTTTTTCTGGTGAGGACGGGCTGGTAAAACCAGTATACCAGCACATTTGCAGTTCATGGGACCCTCCCTGCCTCTTTAATGCATTTTCCTCTCCTGCAGACAAATGGAAAAATATATACAGCATTGGACATTTTT
Source organism: Lepomis macrochirus (assembly GCA_024633595.2). Taxonomy (NCBI): domain Eukaryota; kingdom Metazoa; phylum Chordata; class Actinopteri; order Centrarchiformes; family Centrarchidae; genus Lepomis; species Lepomis macrochirus. The sequence goes on from JALXJV020000004.1 coordinate 12,822,057, forward strand.
TGCCACTATTTTTGCCTGACTTTTTTTTCTTACTAGAGGAAAGCTGATTCAGAGTTCAGACAACACAAAAACCTTTTCTTTACAAGTACATGAAAGGTCACTTCTTTATGTGATCAGCATTGTGAAAGTATGTATTCACCCTGAGTTTATATATTTACATTTGGCAGATACAGTGGTTATTCTCTGAGACTCTCTGGAAACTCCATGTTTAATTATTTACTCGACTGTTATTATTTCCATTAATGATAGGAACATGTTAACTGATTCTGTTGCTTGAATGCGAATCATTCATGTAGAATAATGTACCTATTTGGTCTCTAATGAAATACTTGTACATTTCCATCTATTAGTGCCTGTAAAATTAAGTTATACCATCACCTATGTAATTAACACGTTCCATCACAATGACATCACCAACTATTTGTGTAATATTGCACAACAAACATGAATGTGGTGAGGTCTCTGGCCAGTTTATTTCACGTTATTTCTCTGTTGCCTTATTGTAATAATGATTTGACTTCTGGTCAATGAGCAGACAGGGTAATTACTGAACACAGAGAGGGCATTTGTCCTAGTCTATTCAAGAGCAACGCGCACACACACACACACACACTGAGCTCTATGTGAAACCCGATGTGAGGAAGGATAGAGGTTAACAGACATAGAGACTACACCGTGTCCTAACTGAACGTGAGTGTCTGACCGTAACAGACCACACTGTCCACACTGAATCTGTTAAATATGCACTTCTCTCATGTCACGTAAACAAAGCAAGTACCTATCAGCTGTGTGCTCGTGATCAGACTGGAAAAGTGATCACTCAAGTAAAAGATGAGTGAGTACATGCTATCTTCCTACCTTTTGTAATTTTCAAACTGAAAACAAACAAATTTGGACATTTAGATATTTCTTTATTGGAAATAATATACATTATAGTTAACAGCAAGTCTATTATGTATCTATTTATTATGCGTATGTATGCGTAAGTATTTTCTGGTTTCTTACCAGAAACCTCAAGCTCCCTGGAGATCTCGCTCCAGAGCTAAAGAATTTTAGCAGCGTTTTCAGTCTTTCCACCTCAGCATGCCTTCTCTCCAACATCAAACCAAACATTAACAGGAAACAGTAAATAAAGATGATGAACCAGATGATAACTGCCTCAATCAAAAGTGATCTTAATAATCTTTCTTATTTACCTGATTTTCTATGTTCTTTAGATGTGGTGGAAATGTGCTAATGCGACTTCTGGTCCATGAATTTATATCCTGTTTATTGAATTTATTTAATGAATAGTTAATTAGCCCTGACTTACAGTACTTCTGATTTAAATCTGGGGGTGCAGTTCCTGAGGGATCTACAGAGAACCCTCTAACACATACCACTGATTCCCTGAGGTACTAATCGGTATAGTGAAACAAACCAACGGAACGCCGCAGTGTTCAAAGTGGTGGTCCCGGATGTTTTGGTGTCATTCAGCACTTCCCTTTGAATAAATTAAGCTTCTCAAAAATGCAATAAATTTGCATTTATACCTTTTTAGGCAAGGTTTTATGATGAATAGTTTTATATAATTTAAAATATTTTGAGTTGAATGAATGGAGTGTCAGTGTTTCAGGGGGAAAAAAGAAAATTTTAATGTATTTTGTACTCTTTGTTTTCCTACTCTTTGCATTATTCATTTTCTGAGTTCTGAAATGGAAGCAACCCTGGTTCCCGAAGTAAAAGTTTCATTCAATTTTTCCATTGAAAGTGTTAGGTGACTGTTAGAGCGTTCCAAGGCTCGGATGCTCCCGGTCTAAACATCAGTACAAAAGATGAACAACTGTGTTAGTAAATATTTGGTTCAAAGGCTTTAAAAGCAGTTAAAGGCTGGACACAAAAGGCTTTCGTAAAGATAAGTATTTAGGGATAGTTATTGTAGTGCTGTTGTTTACGGCTGCATTTGGTTTTAAAGGGGCCCCTGAGTATAAGTTTTCTTACTTCATATCATTTAGGGGCGCCCACTAAACGGAAGGTCAACGGTTTAACCCCCGACTCCTCCAGTCTGCATGTGTCCTTGGGCATGTGGCTGATCCCCAAATTGCAAACGTAGTGTAAAGTGCTTTGTGGCCGGAAGACTAGAAAGGCTCTATGTAAGTATAGTCCATTTATCCTTAAACATTTCATCTCAGTGATGCCACTCCCTCTGTAGACAAAGTGCAAAATTTTGCAGAGACAGCACTTTGTTCTTTTGGTTCTGTCTGAATGGAGGAACATTTAGGATGAGGTCACCTACTGTATGTCTGAATGACAAACAGCCATTACTTTTACTGCTTAAAGAATCCATCCATGTTACATCTTCAGTCTTTTCAACTTTACATGCTCTCGAAATGGCTTTGTGCAGGTTGGAGAACCACTGACTTAGGCAATTGCCTGTGCCACCTAAACAATCCACTAGAAGTGTAAAGAGAACCCTGACTCCAGCACCAGCAGCAGTACTTATCTAACAGTCTGGGATGCGGGTGTGTGTGTGTGTGTGTGTGTGTGTGTGTGTGTGTGTGTGTGTGTGTGACAGAACACTAAACAGTGAAAAATTGAGGACAGTCTTTGATGTGCACTTACATAATCTGTGATGATGGGTTGGAATGCCACACTTTGACCACACACACACACACACACTCTCACGGACACAACACACACACACACACACACACACACACACTGACCCAGTGGAGTTCGTCTATCGTCCTCTGCTTGTTGTTGATTGGCTCTCAGAGCTGCAGCGTATTCAGTCCTCAACCCTGGTTCTTCATCAGCAGGACAAAATAATCCAGCTTCCTTGTTGCTGTATTTATTTATTTTTCCAATACCTTTGGTCTTGGTCATCGTATCTTTTGTAATCACTGTAATTGAATGTCTCATCCAGCACTGTTTCATAAAACCATCAACTCATAAAATCAAAGGCTTCATGTATTCAGCTTGTGTATAACTTTGTTTAACTCACTGTATAGCTGTGTAGATTTACTCAGATGTGGATGTGATGCTGAACTGTCATGCAGATGTAATTTTAGAGTACATAAGATCATAAATGGTTTTGTTTAAGCGATTTCTTATTTTCCTGTGACATTATTTTACACCTTTGATCAGGGTGTTAATGGCAGATGTTGATGTACTGATTTTACTGTCTGGTGATGCATTCTAGTTTGATGTTGTAAAGAGAAAAGACAAAATTTATACTGTTCATTCTACATCAGAGAGTCAGAACAGACGTTTTCGGGAGAGCAGATATTTACCAGCCAATTAAATGTCTCAGAGGAGCTGCGTAAACCGATAATCATTTGATCATAATGACCTCAGTGATTCAGTGGACTCTTTAATAATCTGAGATGAGGAACTCTCCTCTAATTGGTCCAATTAGTCTCTCTGCTATTAATTAGTAATATTCAAGCAGTCCTGAACTGATCTGTCTGCTACTGATGCTGTTTGACGCCTGTTTCCTGTCCAAATCTGGGTCATAAAAATCTTGTTTTCCTCTTTCTGTTTCCTCTGCAGCCACAAGCCAGCAGAACATGTTCACTCCCTTGTTTCACGAGAGGAGCATGCACGTCCGGGTCAGGAGTTAACCTCAGAGCTCATCTCCTCCACCCGCCTCCTGTAAGAACTACACTACTCGCAATTTCTGTGAACTGACTAGCCGGTCTGACATTTAGATCAGTTTAACAAAGAGACACTCAGAGGAACAACAACTACAAAAACAACACTGCTGTTAAGAGGACCAACATGGCCAACAACACGGCAGACCACCCTCCGGGGAATTCGGTTGCAGAGGGCAACCATGACGGGGACTTTGGGGTGACCGTGGCCGAACTGAGAAACCTGATGGAACTGCGGAGCTCTGAGGCCGTCAACAAGATACAGGACACGTATGGAGACGTGCAGGGCCTGTGCCGCCGGCTGAAAACATCACCTATTGAAGGTAAGACACCCTCCAACACACTTAACAAGACTGGTTTAAAAAAAGAGTACAGTATATACAAGGTACAAGTTGTTTATTAGTCATTATACAGCACAAAGCTTTATAGCGAAACGAAATTTGTAGTTCCTTCATGCTAAACACACAACATATAATTAAATGTAGGTCTTTATTAAAATATGGTTACATATAAAATCACATCACATGCCAGTCGCGGTGACCTGGAGGGCAAAACAACAGACCAAGATAGCGGCTCATACTGCGACTCCCTCACAGAGACACTGCGAAAGCTGTTTTTTTTGGATCACCTCTCAACTCAAGAAAGAGATAGATATGGACACAAACTGCAAGTGTTGGGCACTTGCGATCCATATACATACAGCACTCGCTGGTGTATTTCTCCTCCTAAAAACCGCCAGGTCCCTGTCAGCGCTCCACTGTGGTAATGTTTGCTTTTACCTTGTAGGGAATCCCTCACCTAACATAGCCCAGGCTTGTCTCGTCCTCGGTTAGTAAATCCGAAGGCGGGCAGTGGAAAATAACATCTTTTTTGTTCTCCGAGGGAGCATTTTCCTTGAAATGTGACTGAGCGATCACCGCACCCGCCATGGCGGCTGGTCTGGTTGTTTGAGCCGGGTGGATCATGGTCTGCTGCTCTTTAATCCAAAAATCCCGTCTTCGTCTTCCAATGTTTTTATGTCAGAGGTAACACATGTGTTAACAATAAAGCCGGACAAAACAAATAAAAAATGAAAGTGTAGCAAAGTTTGAAGGAGCTACCGGCTGCTGCTTCTACAAGCGCTGCCGGTTGCCATAGCAATTTATCAACACTAAAGAACAGTTTAAAGTTTTTTTTGCCAAAAACACTAAAAGGTTCTTAAAATTCACACTTTTGACATTTTATTTTCAGTCAAAGCTCTGTCAAACTCTCAATATTTTAATCTCCCATTAGGTGGGTCATAATTAGTATCCCGTTGTTGTGAATGTGACAGGCCAGTGAGGAAACACACAGCATATATTAGCATAATAACCTTTTTTGATAAATTGTTCTTAAGTCATTGGCAAATGTTCCGTGGCCTGCTATGGGTCCGCGCCCCAGGGGTTGGGAATTGCTATTTTAGATGGTACTAAAAGAAACTGTTTGAATCATCAGTCAGCGAGACTGCAATTTGAACCTCATTCAGTGAAATCACTGGCAAGGTTCATTTACCAACCAACTGCCCCAGGGGCCCCCCAAAAGCCCCAAGTTCATTGTGTGTCAGATTCATTAAATGTAAATTTGTTTGACAATTCGCACTGCTAATGTATCATGCAGGACTACACACTATTACCTACTCTTGTGACTATGTCTTGCCTTTTTTAATAAAAATCCAGTTTCAACTCCCTAAAGCAGCAGTCTGTAACAACTGAACATAAAATGCAAAACCTTCCATCTGTCTTTTTGTTGTTTGTATCACTCTGCTAACCCACAAGTTTGTATAGCAGCAGAAGGAGTCGGTTGTCAGCTTATGGCTCGCTCTCCTTGGCCAGAGTCATGCCAAAACCCTGGTCCCTCTCACTTCAATTCAAACAGTTTGCAGCTCTGGGCAGCTCGCCCCAGGCTTCAGAGGCAGCTGTAACAAAGTCTAACAGCGGGACGAAAGGCTAGTACACTGTCCCATCTCAAAAGTTATTCCCCACTGTTTGTCATGATGTCTCCACTTGTTGATACAAGCGCCTTGGCATCAAAAATAATGAGCCCAAAGCTCTGTGTGGAGCCGGGACGAGTTCACACACGTGTGTTGTTCTATACGCTGTGGTGGTTAAGTTGGAGATGGGCAGTTCTTCTGTTGCTCGTGGTTGTTTGTCAACCATAGTGTTTGCAAAACTTCTGAAGCCGAGCTGCAGATATTGAGATATTACGCAGCGTATGCAAATTCTTACCCCGGGACCCTCTAATAGGTAAATTTTTTTCTCTGCTGCATCATTGTACGCAGAGCAGCATGAGGTAATGTCATAGTAGTCTCCAAAACTTTATAAACCAAGTCTCAAGATGGCCCCTACACACCCTAGCGCTCTCAGCTGTAGTGCTGAATGCTAAGCTAATTTTAGGTTTAAGCTGCATTGATGAAAATGCATGAATAACAATGCTGATTGTTTAAGATAAGCTAAAAATATATAGAAAACAAAAAGGAATCAAATCGACAAATCTGAGTAGATTTCTGATTTGGGCACAGTCCTAACACACACATATCAGGACGGTGTGTGAGCCATTAAACAGCGATGATTCAAACAGACAGACAACATTTCTGGTAAAACATGGACACACTCCTTATTTTGTGGTGATAGATGATCAGTTTGGATTTCAGTCAGAGCTTTGTGTGATGCCAGAAAATGGCCGACATGCTGCTGTTTGTTGTTTCTCTCTCATCTTTTGATCCCTTCTCTGTGTGTGTAGGTGTGTGTGTGTGTGTGTGTGTGTTTGCAGCCATCCGTCCATTCCAGGATTGAAATTAGTTCCAGCCCGTTCCCCTAATGGCTCCATAGATCATTGCTCTGTTCCATTTAGTAATCAGAGGACAGCTGTAGTCGCGTCATCCACGCAAGAAATTACTCACTTTAATGAAGAAAGCGTAATTATATTTTCACTGCATAGAGGGAGGGAGGAAAAATGGGGGCTGAGGTTGGGGGGGGGGTAAAATGTAAGATTGAGGGCAAACACAAACACACACACTCACACAGTGATTGAGTGTTACAGTTAACTAGTGTGATACTGGACAAGGGTGAGTCCTTTCTCATCAGTATCATGTCCTTGATCAGCATCGGTGTCTGTGTTTGCTAACCTTTTTTTTGTAATTCAGTGATTCAGTATTTCACTTCCATAAACTTATGAGAAACAGAGAAAGCTCCAAAAACCACTGGATCCTACATTTCCCATAATGCAACCGGATAATGGCTTTCATTACACCTGTCCTGCATGGTAAACTGCTATGTCTGTAGTTTGTAAGGCAGGCTTTCTGTTTTGGTAGTCTCAAAATCCAAGCTGAGATGACCCTCAGCTGACATTATTTTGACATCATCTGGGTTATTTTTTCCTTCAGGTCCAAATAATACTTTACACAAGCTATTGCTTTATCCCAATTCATTTCGATAGGGACATAAACTGTGCGTAGAATCCTCACTAAAAGTGTAAGTGCGAGCGCCCAAAAGTCAAAAATGGCGTACGTCAAAAAATATTCAGACTTATAAAACCATGCGTTCGCAGACTTGTAAGCAAGTTCTCTTTAGAAATCACAATCAACTTGAAATGTGGCGCATGTGAGGGAGCTCCATGTCCGACCCTTCAAACGCCCATAGTTGCCTATAAATGGTAAGTGAAATGCCCCTCATTAATATTAATATGTACTGACAGCATGAAGAAAAGGAGGCAAATTCTGACCAAAAAGCTACAAAACAAAATTTATCTCAATATGACACTGACATTCCTTTTGGTGAAGCTGAAGCATGTTGTTTGGTGGGCAAAAACACACTTTCACTCAACGTTTGTGCACCGGAGGAAAGGGGGCACCGGAGCTCCACCCCCTTTATAACTGATCTGCAGGAAGGGGCATCTCTCTTGAGTAGTGACGTTGCTGGCTGGAGGGGAACCCCGTTTTGAAAAGAGAGTAAACCAAATGCATTCGACTTGTGTTTAAACATTTATTTAGGCTACACAAACAGGCCGCTCACTTAACGAGGCTGCCAGTGAGTTAAAAGAAATATGACTTGTTTTATGTGACACACACTGAAAGATTGCTTTAATAAAATAGCGTTGTATTTTCCATAACATGTTTTTTCAAGCAGCACATCACATCCACACGCTGGCACAGCCTTTGGCTCAATAAGACAACAAACGTGGTGACCATAGGCTACATGAAACTATGCCCTGCTATTTGCCCGACTGATACATTGGAAACAGCATCAATTTAAATGTAATTTGTCCTCCAGTTCACCCTATTTATGAGAATAAATTGCACTGCATGCAAGTATTAATTAACATGATTCCTGATTAAACTGTACAACATATTTGAGGCTTTCTTTTGCAGAAACCTCAAATAGAAACATCTCCGTTTGTGTTTATTATCCAAGATCTGGTTCTTTGTGTACGCTGCAAATGATCTCAAATTATGGTTTTTTTTTGACCACTTCAAGGAAAATCAATCAAACGGGTGTTTGGTTTTTTTGGTGTTTGTTTGTTTATAATATTTTGATTTACTTTACACAATAGTCGGTCTATTCATTTCACACCGTTTCATCCTTCTGCCACGCGAGTTGTCGTTTCTCATTTTTCTTGTTTACTTACAGGATTTTCCCGTCAAGTTTGTTTTTTATAGATCACAACCTCTGCTTGGGAAGTGCACATTTCCAGCCCTATTTTGTACACACGCACAGTTTATAAATGAGACCCCTGGTCTTGTTAGTCCGAAAAGAACCGTCTGCCGAGTAGCGGGACTTGCCTATAAGGAGTTTGGGAGAACTAAACATGGCTAGTAAACTGACTTTGACATGTAAACTCTGTATTAATGATTCTGTGTCATGATGTACTGTTGTTCTAGTGCGGGAATTTATTTATAGCTTATTGTTGGATTTCATCCGATATGGCCAATAATATCAGATAGTTTTAGCTTTTCACAGACATCAGCATCGGTTCATTTTTGTAGTTCTGATTTTATTTCACAGAAAAATCCCAGCCCAAGATCCATCAATTAGTTTCTTGTTTTTCATCAGTGGAGCTCAGAAGTTGTCATGATCTCACACATAGCACTTCTTAAAAATAAAATGATGGCCCTGGAAATCACATACATGTCGACCACTGGGAGGAGTCAGAAATGCAATAGAGGAAGAAGAGAAGGTGTATCTGTTTATAGTGCAGCCAAACAAACAGTGGGTTGAGATGATTCATCGCCTCACTTTTGTTTTGATTAAAAAAAAGGAAGTCAATAATTGGCCATTGGCCTTTAATTGGCCATATTTCATGCTGTGCACATCGCAGTTAAACGAGTTGTTTACCTTCATGATGTTTTGGAGGTTTACTGATATTGAAAATGTTGACCATGAATAGCATCGAAATACTGAAATAATGGAAATCTTAAGAATAATAACTTGTTTGCAAATTTGTCATTTGCATTGTAGAGAACCAGTACAAGTCAGTACTGTGACTCTGGGACAGAAGGGAAACCTGCATGAGACCTGAGTTTCACACAGCGGTTATCTGTTTCTCACCTTAACCTGATTTTTCACATTGATCTGGTTATTTGTGGCCATGAAAACAGTCAGCGTCTGTCCTGAACTGAAGCTGAGATAGTCAATGTTTCTCACATCCTAAAACACAACAGAAAACGTGTTCTACTGTGTGATAGCCAGTTACTACTAATTGGTTCAGTTAACAGAAGCATTATGTTAGCCGTTAGCGACTTCACACAGTTCTATTTAACTCTGTTTCTGTATCGGCTCACTGTTTTGGCTGTAATAATGAGATGCTTCTTCTCCGGCTGCTTTTACTTTCAGTCCGCAGCTGGGTTTCCCGCTGGTTAATGTGTATTGATGAATCAGTCTGCTGCCTCTTTGGAGGTCATTGATCGTCCTTCTCATCATTTTACAAAATTGGAGTGTATTTTATGTTGAGAGCACACGCAGCCAGATGTAAACTTTATTTAAACAGGACGTGGGTTAAGAGTTTCACAAAGTGTCATATACAGACCTAAAAATAAACTACTATTTTAGGAAAATGCTAATAAACAGCAGCGTGTTCTGTCACTGCTCAGGTGAAAAGAAGACAGGAGATGATTTCTTTTTGTCTCTGTAGCATTGATTTTCACTCATTCCTTCATGTAAAGGAATTAGTGTCTTCAGACAAACATCCAGGACTGAAACTAACAAATAAAAATGGATTTTAACAGTCACTGACTGTGTCATCAGCTGATGATCAGACGTTCAGTTTTTATACATTTTAAACAGTGTGTGCTGTTTCTCTCACATGCAGATATTTGTTCCTCATATTAGAGCAACATACAACATGGAATTAGATGAGACGGATTGGACACATTCTACAACTACTGATAATTCAGTTCATTGATTACCAAACCAGAAGTTCTTGTTTTTCAGGAGGTTCTTCTGCAGTTGCCAGGTGATACATGAAAAGATTGTTGAGTATGCGCTAACTGCAACGGAAACACACATATCTAGATATTTGTGTTTAGGAAGACAATTACCACAAATAGAATTACTAATTGTTGCTCAGCTGATCTTTTGTCTATTTATTGTCACAGTAACCAATAAACTACCAGCTAAAACAGGCCGACTGTAGGGCTGGGCGATATGGACCAAAAAGTCATATCCTGGTACTGTTAAGCAGAACTCTTATATCATATATCAGTATTTTAACCCCCTTCCAATTTTAAGTTGGAGGGGGGTCAGTTTTAGCGGCATGTTTTTACTATTTGTAGGAACTTAGCCTGTTTGTTATTTCACCTTTTTAATTATACTTCATTCTCCAACTCATTTTAGTGTCACTCAATTATTGAATCTGCCTTCTTCAGTTGTCTTCATACTCACAGAGAGGAGAGAGAGGAGCAAACGCTGAACAGAATGTATTAATTAACTCAGCATCAAACTATATTGGTATAAACGGTACTACTAATTTTATATCTCTTTTGAAATTATATCAGTATACCTCACGATACTGCCGTCATTGTGCAGATGTTAAATTTTTCATGGAGGATAAAGGAGTTCAAGGAGTCCATGACAGCTGCTGACTACCATTTGAGTGTGAGCGTTGCTAAGAGATTCACTGTCAACTTCTGTGGTGACTACGCCCGTATTACAGACTGGAGATCCTGTAAATCCTCTAAACAGTGATGCAACACATTTCCCCCCTTTTGTCAACATGCCTACATAGCGTTGATATGTAGCCATTTTTAACCATTTTTGAGAGGAAACAACGTTTGTGTTCCACTCAGAAAGTGAAAGCTAATTATACTAACTTCATAACATTCACACTGATTACCATTACCATTTGTTTATTATGTAACAACACTTGATGAGTCATCAGCAGCTCCTGCACACTCCTGCCAAATAAAAAGCAGAGGGTCTAGTTCACACTAGCTTTGCTGTGTTTCTTGGGTCCAAATGTAGCAAAAGCAAATGACCAGAATGTCAAAACTCACAGCTACAATTAGTCATGTGACCTCAGGACTCAGTACGTTATCTGTGGTTCAAATCATGTGGGAACTTCTCAAATTTCAGATTGGAGTAAACTAACGTCAAGCCCCTCGTCAAGCATTATGGGGTGCTATTGCCCCATTGCTCAGTCCGTTCGACCTTGCTCTGGGAACTGAGGGGTCGCCAGTTTGAATCCAGCATGAACCATTGCCAAAAGTGCACCTGCCTTAAACCCCTAACTGCTCTGTGGGTGCTGCACACAATGGCCACCGCTCCTAATTAGGATGGATTAAGTGGAGAAGCTGAAACCAGAGAATGAAGCTGATGATTGATTAATTACTCTTATAAAGTTTAGATTGATTAATGGATTAATTAACTTATTTCAGCACTAAGTGTCTAACTACACAATGACCACAAGAACTGTGATTGGTCAGTTTCTGCTGCAGTGAGTTTCATCCTCCAAGACGGCACACAGATGCTTTTGACTAACAGACCAATGCAGATGGAAACTGGTTACACTGGATTTGTGAGGTCAATATCAACATCAATTTGTGAAAGTTAAAAAATCTAAAAATCATAACTCGTACATAATAAAGAGCTCTTAAATGTTGTTCTTTATGCATAGTTACTAAGAAATGTACCGAGCAAACTACTAATCATCAGTCAGGGTAAAATCTGAGCTGTGAATCAGTACACACACACACACACACACACACACACACACACACACACACACAACACACAACACACCATACTAGTGCACGGCGTGTCTGATCTTTTCGAGCTCTATGGTGTGGTGAGAAGTCAGCAACCAATCTGAGATTCAGCTTGAGCTGTGTGACCCAAGTCTCATTCACTGTACCTAAGACACTCACACACACACACACACACACACACACACACACACACACACACCGTAGTAGTGTGTGAAGGTACAGAGGTTTCTCAGCCTGCTGGCGTGTCAGATCTTTTTCAGCTGGATGGCGTGAGAAGTCAGCAACCAATCTGAGATTCAACTTGAGATGTGTGCCTCGAGTCTCATTCACTGTAACAAACACACACACACACACACACACACACACACACACACACACACACACACACACACACACACACACACACACACACAGCCTTAGGTCATCCATGTCTTTGCCAGCTGAAGCAGAATGCTCCTTTAAGCAATCAGCAAGCGGGAGAAGGACAAAAGGACATGCAACCCTCTTCGTGTCTTTCTTTCTTTCTTTCTTTCTTTCTTTCTTTCTTTCTTTCTTTCTTTCTTTCTTTCTTTCTTTCTTTCTTTCTTTCTTTCTTTCTTTCTTTCTTTCTTTCTTTCTTTCTTTCTATCAGGTTTTTCACTTCACATCACATATAGTTTATAAAATAAACTGTACTCTATCTGTCCCCCTGAAATTCTCCCTCAAAGCTTTCCAGAAACATGAAAATAGCAGAGAAATACAAATTCATTCATCTGTTAACTATACCCGCTTATTCTTGAGGGTTGTGGGTGAGATAGAGTCAGTCCCAGCTGACACTGGGCGGAGGCAGGGTACACCCTATGAAGCTCAGTTGTTGCATCATTCTGCAGTACAGGGTGTGAGCGTATGTATTAAAGCCAGGTTTATCGCCTGGAGACACCAGTCTGTGGATACTACAGATACTGTAATCATTCTCCACCCTCTGTGTTGCACTGTAAATTAAATCTTTTGCAAGCCAAGACGTAGCAGGTGGAGTTTAGATGAGCTTCAGCAATAGCTAGTCATGTCACCTTGTTTTCAAGGGCAGATGATATTTCATTACATTTTAGGAGGTTCCTGTTAGTGTGTATATGATGAAACAGTTTTATTTATGCAGTTAATGCGATGTCTACTGTTAGCTGGAGTACAAGAAAACAGGTCTCCATTATTCTATAGTGCCTGTGTCTTTATGTGGTTAATTAGATAGGTTACATTCAGTTATCTGGGTACATTTATCTCATTACTGCACAGGTAGTACTGTGAGAAATAGTCTGACTGCAGATGCAGGCGACAAACATGGAGAACTCATTGTAATAATCCTGCTGCCACGACAGAATTTATTTTGATAATCCAGAGGAAATGAGCTTTAAGAAGTGAAGCTCAAATGTAATGGTAACACGTGAGAGGCATAAACAGGGCTAGGTGTTTTCATGGCTCTGATGCCTATATAATAATACATGTGGCCCCTGTACTTAAGATATTTTTCATAGTTAGTGCTTTGTACATGCTTTGTGACCTGTGTGTCACCACATACCATCGCATGCTATTACTCCACATATCTTCATGCATTTTTAAGCAGAGTGAAAAGGCTTTAACAGAATGATCAAAGGAAAAATCAGAAAAAAAGATTAGATACACACAGTGCAGAGCCATTTTTTAAAGGAATAAGTACTAGAATAACTCTGTTGGGTGGATGTTTGTTGCAGAACAGATATATGGACACTCACAGTGGAGACATATAATAATATAATAATAACTAAAGTGACTGTCAGTTGGTTACAGTGTGTTCATGTCACACACATTGTTTATAAAAAGGAAATTCAGCCCTCAGATTCATTTGTTTTATATGACACATTGTCTATGTGTACTAAAACAATACATTCATTAAAGTCAGTACAAACCCTGTCAAATCAAAGACGATACCACTAGTGGCCAGAAGATATAAACATGAGCTAACTGTTTTAACTAAAGCCTGTTACACCAGCTGTGTCCAAGTTCAAACTTAACCTAGTTATAATGTAAATTATTACTAAGTTGTGATTTATGTATTACTAAAATAAAAGTGGTTGCACCACAGAGATAAGTTACAACATAACTCTAAGTAAGAACTAAATAGTTACACATACCCCAGGGTAGGTGTAAATCATAAAATGTCACAGAATTTTACTCACTAATGGTAAAACAGACATTTATCTGGCCCACATGATCATTTTTCATTCATAGCATGTCATTTTGCAACACAGTAATCCAGTAGAGACCTAATTTATTGATTTAACATTTCAACATTGATTTAGCTTTCTACGATGTGCTACGATCCCAAGTGCCTCATGGCAGCCATAAAGCTAATATTCACGGTAACCATGAGGACGGAACTCTATCTTTGATTGTTGATTGACTGCCTTTGATATGACATTACGTCCAAACTAGTGAGGTTTTGACCCAAGTGATCGTGGTGCAACAAATTTTTGTAGCTGGTTTAGTTACAAACTAACTCATAGTTACTAAACATCTAGTGTCGATGTTACACAGTAACTTAGGAGGGAACTTGCACACAGCCGGTGCAACCCAGTGTTTCACTAAGCACTGAGATCACACTAGCCGGCGAGTGAGGAAGAAATCACTTTGATTTGACATGGTTGGCATTGACTTTAATAGAAGAGACCTATAGTATATCTGTTGGACGAAATTATTTTTTGTTAATTTACACGTGCCTTTGTTTCTTATTTTCAGCTGAAATGTTGTTTCAATAAGTGGATTTGTTACTAAGTACTACCTGGCCATAGTGTTTGCTCATTGGTCCATTCATGAAGCATAGGCCTATTGTCTCGCGCGCTACTGACCGACGACACTATAAACAAGAAGACGCTGTGGAGATTAAACTCGAGGCTGGCCGTCGGACCAAGGGCTGTGTGACCTGCCGTTAATTATCAATTTAACCACGCGAATCCACACAACATGCGCGTCTCTCTCTCTCTCACCTCTCTCACGAGGGTGCGCACGCCAAATATGACATCCAGACTTTTGTCAAAGTGAATATAAAAGTCGAATCTGTCATCACACGCGACAGGTCGCATGCACACACACATCAACACAGCTGTCAGTCAGTGCGTGAGTGTACGTGGCCAAGCAGTGTGGGGAAGAAATGCACAGCAGAACGACAGAAAGAGAAAAGGCAGCGCTGAAAACAAGACAGGAGGAAAGTGCCCTTAAATGCTTTAAGACTACAGATAGGCTATATTCATGATTAAGAGACGTTGTGTTACTACTAGCAGAGATACCCTTATATCACATTAAATCATCCTGTCACAACTACAATTTACAGAGTTGATTATTAAAATATAGAACTATGTTTTAAGAAAAGTTGTCATGCCATATGAAAGCAGAAGATCCGTCTGTATGGGAATATCTCTAGTTAAAATGTAATTTCCCAAAACAAAAATTTTGCCAGTGAAAATGCTGCGTGGCTAGTAACTTTGGAAAATCACTACCCATATTGGCTTGTGAGCAAAAAAGTTAATGTCAAGCCCTGCCTGTGACGTCACAGGGATGAAAGGGAAGCGGCTGGACTGAGCTGTTTTCAGGCAGTTCAAGGCAGTGTTTTCTGTGGGAGATGGGAACTCCCTTTAGGGTGGACTTTGGGCTTTTTCACTTTGGAAACCTATTACATGCACAAAAAAGGTATATAACTCAATAGAGGGGAAAGTACAAAAGCATAATACTACCTCTTTAAAGCTGTCACTTAACTTAAAGTAACTCAAATTCTGGAATAATTGCTGTAAATTAAATTTAATTTCATGACTCTGTTTTTGAACCACTGGCGACCTGTCCAGGGTGTACCCCACCTTTCGCCCAATGTCAGCTGGGATTGGCTCCAGCCCTCCGCGACCATGTACGCAGGATAAGCAGTTGTCAATGGATGGATGGATGGATGTTTTTGAACCTCACAAATCCAAATTGTATATCAAGTTTCAAATGAAATTCCTATTTAATTTTCAGAATTTATGACTGACTCGATAACTCAGTATATTTTGTTGCTGGAAATTACGTTTTGAAATTGATCCATAAAGACTGAGTATGTTCAAATAATTTAATGATAGGATGCGTCTCCAACTTCTTTGCATTCATTATGCAAATGCATTGCCTCTAAAATTTGCTTAACAGTCGGTACTCTTTGTTCTTGTACTTGGTCAGATACAGCTGAAGCTTGACATTAGCATCACTTGTTTCTGTCAATGACTGTCAATCCAGCTGTGACACAGCACTGAAAGAATGAAGTACTACGGGATGATGATAGATAAAAATATAAAGTAAGTAAAGTTCATTTAATATAGCACCTTTCACAGATCAAGGTCACAAGTGCTTTACAAGTTAAATATTAGAAAAGTAAAGAAACCACAATAGCTTTTCCCTCTCCTTTATTGTAACACTGCTACTGGACTGCCTGAAAACAGCTCAGTTGTAGTCCAGTCCTTACTTCGGTGAACGATCTGCATCACTTTGTAACACATGTCATAATGCTCAGCTAGCGGCCAGGTGGAACGCCTTCAAAAACGCTGGTGGAGAAACACACTGAGCTGCAGCAAACACAGTGAAAAGTGAGAATCTTTTCGTGCATTAATTGATCAAATATGAAACTGAGATTTCTGAGATTCGGTTTTACGGCTGAGGAAGGGGATCCACTACGCTAAGCAAACTTGGAAGCTAAAATATGAAGGACCTCAGTCTTGTGTTGAGCTGTAAGAAGGAAGAAAAAGACAGGGCTGCAGTGCTGGATAAACCGCAGAGATGATAAAGGAAACAGAAAGGAGTTCAGACAAAATGGAGGAGAGAGAATAATAAACAGTCCACTATCTTTGTAGTGGACATCAACAATTCTAAACAATGAAACTGGACATGAATTCCTTCTGCTGTAGTTTGTAGTTTGTGTCACAGGGAGAATGAATGAAAGTGAAAACTGTGTGTGGTAAAGAGACCATTTTTTGGAACAGATAAAGTCCATTTCTGCTGGAAGCTAAAATTCATAAACATCTGTGACAGGCGGGTGTGCAGCAGACTGCTCTGCTGTTGCTGGAACATCATCTCAGAGCTTTAATCTGCATCTCCACAGGGACGTTCACCAACACAGTGAGCCGACGGCAGGCACCAGATGAAACCCGCCGTTGCAATCACGGCATTAAACCAGAAAAAACATACTTGTATCGTTCAAACAGCCAGTAAAGGTGCTCTGTGATTCTGCTTTTCTTTATTTTAACGTGACATGAGCTTTCAGCATCAATCACTGCCTTCAAAATGATCAAACCCAACTTTGAAGTAAGCCACAGTGTGAAGAAACATTGCTGATGATGACTTTGACAACTGGTATATTTTTAAAATCTGTTGTTTGTGCACCAGCTCATAGTGAAGATGTTTCTGCTTCTGCTCTGAACCACAGACATGTCAGTCATACAGGAAGCTGCTGCTTTTAAACAACAGTGTATTCACTGCTCTATGGTAGGATATGGGGTGTGACGATACACTTAGCTCATGATACGAGAGCGCAATATTAGGTTCACTAGAATACGAAAAGACTATTTTTTAACATTGTCTTTATGAAATCTTCAATGACGATACATATGTCTGGAAAAATATTCTTTTATTTGAATGAATTTCACAAAATGGTGCATTTTGAATTATTTCTTACATATTGTTCGTGCCACTCTGACGCTTTTTTTTGTTTCC
The DNA here is from genome assembly GCA_024633595.2 of Lepomis macrochirus. Lineage (NCBI taxonomy): Eukaryota > Metazoa > Chordata > Actinopteri > Centrarchiformes > Centrarchidae > Lepomis > Lepomis macrochirus. Next base: position 12,839,640 of record JALXJV020000004.1, read on the forward strand.
ATCGGATACCCAAAATGCTGCCACACCACTGACATAAAAGTGGCGTCGGCATGTTCTATGCTTATTTCGCACACTCCACATGTCATGCTGATGTCGTGAGACTGCTTTTCACCTCGACAAGAAATATTGTCATGTCTTACTATCACACCCTACCTAATGTAGCGTTTATTTTGTAAAGCTTTTTATTTATATCTGACATCAGTTAATCTCATCTAATCTCATTTCAGGTCACCTCCTTATTATCTCATTTCATAACACCACAACCCATCATTTTACGTAATCTAATCTCATCTCAAATGTCACGACATCTCGCTTCACCCAGTCTCTTCTCACTTTTCCAAATCTGGCCTCATCCATCTTGTATCCTCTTTGCATCATTTCATTTCATCATCTCATTTCTTCTAAAACCTCTTTATCTTACGTTGTCTCACTTTGCCTCCTCTCATCTCATCTCATCTCATTTTGTCTCATCTCGGAAGAGGAGATAAAAAGATAGGCCAATTAACATGTGAAGGCAGAAACATGCCTCAGCTCATGTTCGTGCTGACTTACAGAGTCTCTCTTCATGAGAAATCCTGGCAGTGCCTCTCATCTCATCTCATTTTGTCTCATCTTGCTTTCTCACCTCCTTGCATCCATCATTATCAAATCTAATTAGATAATCTAATTAACCTCTTCACATTATCTCACTTATCTCTTCTTGTCTCATCACAACTTCTGTCGCCTCATGTCATCACCTCTCATTCCAGTTAATCTCATTTTATCTCACATCATCTCATTTTTCCACTTCTCACCCAAGTCACTTGCTCCTCATCTCACCTAATCTAATCTCTTCTCATTGCACAACACCACACCTAATTACACATCGCCTCATGTCATTTAATATCTCCCTATTTCACCTAAAATCACCCACCTCTCATCTCATCTCACTCCTCATCATCTCACATTACGCCACCTTATCGCGCTTTATCTTATCTCATCTCACATCACTTCTCACCTCACTTCCTCTCACCTCATCTGAAGTATTGTCATCTCACCTAAGATTGCCTTGAGCCATCTCATTTAATGCCACATCACCTCATCTAATCTCACTTGACCTCCTTCATCTCACCTCATCTCATCTCATCACCTTTCATTTCATCACACCTCACCTAAGATCACTCCCTCCCCTACACCTCAACTTCCCCTCATGTCCTTTCACATCACGTTGTGTGATGAGAAATCGAAGCCTCTAGTTGTTTAATACTGACTAATAATGCTAATGAGAAGCAATAAGGAAGAGGAGATAAAAAGATAGGCCAATTAACATATGAAGGTAGAAGCAGCTCATGTTCGTGCTGACTTACAGAGTCCTTCTTCATGAGAAATCCTGGCAGTGCGGTCTGTTGACATTCAGATCACGTTCCACTGCACATCTCCCAATTCCACCAAGAATCCACAGCAGCCATATTGCTGCCCACACAGCCATGCAGTGGAAGTCACAGCTTTTCAGGTTTCACTGAAAATACTGAGATTTATTAAAAAGAAGCAGCTCGGTTAAACTCGTTTTCATTCAGTCCCTGTGCACCCAGAAGTTGCTGCAAATAAACACTGTTTACTGAAGTTAAAGTTAATGAGGATCTGTGGTGACGAGCTCAGCTCAGAAAATCCACCAGTATTAGAAAGGGAAGATAAACACGAGCTGCTCATTACACTTAACACAGTTACACAACTAAACTGCAAAATGTGTGTATAAAATCTGATTTTCACCCAGTTTAAAAAATATTTAACAAGAAGTAGGGAGCTCTGAAGACAAGGCCCTCCTGTTCTGCCCCCTTGTAAGTGCCTGGCTCGAGTGAGAAATCTTTTTGTTTTTATTGTCTTTATATGGAGAATGAATGAGCAGTTAAATGTGAGTCACTGCTGGAAAATGACAGACACAGCCCTGGAATCAATAACTCACAGATATTGTTTGGTATTCGGGGAGCAGAGGATTGTAAGAGATGTTGCTGCAGAGGGACAAGAAGAGAGGCATCGGACAGATTTCTTAATTAACTGGAAAAAACAAATAGCTTAATAAATCTCAGTGATTCCACATGTTTGATTGTTGGTTGTCAGAGTACAGGGCTGCAACTATTCAATCATTTTCAATATATATTCATATATGTTTTTTATTCTTGATTTCCAAATGGTCTTTAGTATCTTCAAGTGAACGAGCTGATCAGATTGTGTTGTGTTGACATGGAGCATTTTGGCTCTGATGGAGCAGCAGATTGTGTGTTCAGCAGGGGGGGTTCAGGTCAGTTCAGGCTCCCATGGACTCATCAGTACCACAGACAACACACACCAGTAGTTTCCAGCCTGGGAGTTGGGACCAACACAAGGCGCCGCAGGACAAACCTAAAGGGTCGCGACATGATTGACAGGAGGAGAAACCCCCAGAAAACATCCTTTTATTTATTTATTTTTTTTATTTTAGCTCCATAAGCCTGTAATAATGATCAAAATGAAACAAAAATATTTTCTCTATGGTGGAAAATTATCACAACCAGTAGAAAAATAGAACTGGTGGCAAGGGGTCATTTTAAAGGTTGACGAGCTAAAAATGTTGGGGAAAAACTGCTTCTAGGGAAACGACACAACGACTTACAGCCGTTTAATCATGGGAATTCTTTTTCAAATCTGTGTGGCTACACCTGAATGCACCATTAGTCTGACCTTTTAGTCTTTCAACTGAATCTCCAGACAGAAAGGAGGAAATAATGAATACAAAAATACATAATTTGTCTGGGTGGAACAAATCTGTGTTGGTGATTCGCCTAAATAAATACTGTTTAGAAGAAATACTGCAGTCTTTCATGGTAATAAAAGTAGGTCATGTTGCACAACTACTGTTTGTAGAAATCTGTAAAAAATCTTGACTTTTCATAACTGTTGTGCATCTTCTGCCCTCACTGCATATAGGTGCACAGCTATGCAGCATGCTTACACTTCAAATAAAGGTTAAAGACAGCAGTCAGCCTTCGAGGTTTTAACTAGAAGCAGTTGTGAACTATGAAAACAGTATTGGACAACAAATTCAGTGATAGTGATTACACATCAGGAAACAATGAGATTCCATAAACATGAGTTAGATCAAATCAAAGGTGCAGTTAGTAAGTACAGTAACAAAGAAGCCAGTGGAAGAGGGACGTCATGACTTCAGCTCTCTATTGTGCATGAACATCCATTTGAAACTGTTGTAGATGATGGACGAAGGTACATATTGTTTCTGTACAGCTGCTGCTGCCACATGATGATGTTAAGATGTTATGATATCCTGGGACCCAAGATAAAAGAATTTAGTGTGTCTCAGGGGTAGAAGTGATCCCTGAATCGTAAGAGGAGGAGATTAACTGTAAAAAAGACTTCAAAGGGAAACCTTTTGAATTTCACCACTTAAAGTTACAACACACACAGTGCTTATTAATCCAATGATTGCACTTTTTGAAAAACACGTTTTGTAAAAAGTTGGTCTTATAAATATCATGTTTCAGGAGGTCGCTCGACTTTTCCTTGAATGTGTGATCTTTTTTGAGATGTTATGATTGGATCTATATACTGTACATACAGTATACATATTGTGTAGGAATTATTTCCTCACATCTTTCATTCACACACCTGAAACTCATTTATGTCTTGAGTCTGAATTTGACTTCGACAACCTAAAGAAGGCCCTATTTTTAACCTTTGTTTATAAAGCAAAGATGCACTTCAGTTATTTTTTAGAAATGTTTTCTGTATGTGAATATTAACATCATGTGTTCATGTCTGCAGGTCTGTCTGGTAACCCTGTTGATTTGGAGAAACGTCACGCGTCATATGGCCAGAACTTCATCCCCCCCAAGAAGGCTAAGACGTTCCTGCAGCTGGTATGGGAGGCTCTGCAGGATGTCACACTTATAATCCTGGAAATCGCTGCCATCATCTCTCTGGGCCTATCCTTCTACCATCCACCAGGGGGTGACAGTGAAGGTCAGTAGTGAGAGTCTGAACTCTGGGAGGCTTTTCATTGGCTGAATGAATGCAATGAGCAGAGCCATAGATACAACTTAGGTTATGTCCACGCTATTTCGTATATTTGTGTGTGTGTGTAAATTTGGATGTTTTAGTAAACTGGTGGGAGTTTATATGCTGCAATTAAAATGCCTGATGGGTGTTTTTAAGCCAATCAAATATTTTTAGAGAACATATATTTTAATATGATCAGTTAAGGTTTCTCCACCAGAATTTCATTACTGAAAACACCTCTTAGACGTTCATGTTGGGGAAATAAAATGGCCCTTAACTTATGGAAATTATTAGATAAATATACTTTTATTCTACAAAATGTAATAATTATCATAGGGCTGAACATACGAAGAAAACAGAAAAGTAATGTCGAAGCATTTCGGTTCGAAATATTGTTGCTCAAACTAGTATTAAAATTAAAATGATTTCAAGCTTTAAGGTTGTTGTACATTTTTAGTTTGACATAGCTGACCTGTTTGGAGCTATTTACTTGATGGAAGTGATTCATATTCAATCGTCGTCATCGTCTTCTCACAGCATGTGGCCAGGTTGCAGGCGGTGTCGAGGACGAGGGCGAGTCCCAGGCTGGGTGGATCGAGGGTGCCGCTATCCTGTTCTCGGTCATCATAGTGGTCCTGGTGACGGCCTTCAACGATTGGTCCAAGGAGAAGCAGTTCCGCGGGCTGCAAAGTCGCATCGAGCAGGAACAAAAGTTCACTGTCATCCGTAAAGGCCAAGTCATCCAGATCCCTGTGGCCGAGATCGTGGTGGGAGACATCACGCAGATCAAATACGGTAGGAGACCACAGACACCAGACTGTGATGTTAATAACTGTCTCACAAGTTTAAAGGCAGACTTAAATATGACTGGATGATTCCTGCTTTTTGTCTTTTTTAAGATATTTTTAAGCCTTGAGAGTTTTACTTAAACCCCTCAGGCTCATTCGCTCTAGGTCAGACACAGAAAATTCACAAAGTATTTCTTTATGAACGTGTGAAACAGGAAAGGACCCTCCCTGGACTGCTGACACAAAGCTGGAAGTACACTATTGTTTAAAACATAATTGTATCCTGGCCCATTTAGATTTCCCTTCACTGGAACTAAACACCCTAGACCAAACCAGGGAAAATGGAGCCAGACCAAAAATACACTGAAGTATGTGGATAGGGCTGTCCTATTGGTCATATAAGGTATGGTTGATGGGAAATTTTCCCATACACAGAAAGTGATGCATCATAAGCACATGTTTAAGGAGGATGAAAGAAAATGTAAATACATGCTAAAACATTATCTCTAAGAATTTCACATGCTCTGCTTTGTTCATCTTTGTTTTGTTAAAGTTTTGTCTGAAGCATCACTGACTGGGTGACTGAGAGCTCTGTCGATTCCTAGGATCTGTTATACTTCAAATTTGCAGTTATTTCAATTTTACTATTTTACAATAAAATCTGTCTGAGCATTAATAAGAGAGCTAGACAGTATGTGCTCAGTGGTTTGGTTGAATTGTTTAATGTAATGTTTTGGTGTTCAGCCTTTGTCAGAGCAAATGCATGCAAATAAAATGCACTCTATGACCTCTGTGCCTGCAGGAGACCTGCTGCCTGCTGATGGGATCCTGATCCAAGGTAATGACCTGAAGATTGATGAGAGCTCTTTGACTGGAGAGTCCGATCAGGTTCGCAAGTCTCTGGAGAAAGACCCCATGCTGCTGTCCGGTGAGTGTCTGCTCACAATGCCATGACACTGGTGATAATCAAACACTTTCAGTTTGATGTTTGTTTGATTCTCGTCTGAAGTGAAAATCAGATCCAGCACAATGTGGAATCAGATCTTGTTATTAATCAGTGTGCATTATATACATATCAGACCAGACCAGGTGTTAGGACAAATGATCAATCAAATTAATTGATCAAGTGTTATTTGTATAGGGGTGGTGATGGCACAATGCCTAAGACTATGCCTTTGGTGTGAGAGACCCAGGTTCAATCCCCCACTGTCACCCATCTACCAATGTGTCCCTGAGCAAGGCACTTAACCCCTAGTTGCTCCAGAGGTGTGTGACCTCTGACATAAAATAGCAATTGTATGTCACTTTGGATAAAAGTGTCTTCTTTTAAATCACATTAAAAGTTAGATTAAATGTAAGAGGAAACATTTTTCTATTACACCGATAATCTGACTGTACCAAAGATGATGATGGACATTTATATCTCTAACGTGAACATTTGTGGAGCTAAGTGAAAGAGGCAAAAGTCAACATACATGAAAGGTATTTTGGAAGAGGTCTTTGTGTTTGTGTCTTCATAATGTAGCCTCTATTATATTAATGAACCAGTCATGGTGCTTAAATATGGGAAATGTTTGATAGTCAGACATGGGCGGTAACTTATAAGCTTTACAGCTTTATTTTTAATAAATCTCCCTAGCATGTAATTTGTATGGAGAGCGTGAGACAGAATCGAATAGCGGGTTTCTCCCACCAAAAGCATGACATTTCACAACCCTGGTTTCTTTCTCTGAGCCTCAAAATCTATAACTAATATTTTTGGTGTATCCTTGTTGAACTCGAAAAGGTTTTGTGACATCCAGGCATTTATTTCTAAAATTTATATCTAAAAATACTAACAATTAGTCCTGTGTTGTTGGTAGACCCAGCCATATAAAGCTGTGCGTCATCAGCATGGAAAGATATGCCTTGTCTCCTTACGCCACCACCAATAGGCTACATACTGTAAGATTTAAAAGTAGTGGCCCAAAGTTTGATCCTTGGGGAACTAATTCTATTGGTTTATAATATCAGCAAACTGTAACATCAATGAAGTACAACACAAATGCTTACAGTGGTCTTACAAATAATTCTGTGATGCAGCTGATGAAAATATAGAAATGACATTAACACAGTGACCATTAAATACTAAGTTCCAGTTGTGACTTCTGTTTTGTTTTTAATCTTTCCTCAGGGACCCATGTAATGGAAGGATCAGGCCGGATGGTGGTGTCAGCCGTCGGCCTCAACTCTCAGACCGGCATCATCTTTACTCTTCTGGGCGCCAGCGAGAACGAAGAAGAGAAGAAGGTCAAGAAAAGTAAGACACACGTCTCAAAAGTCACAGCTTATGTTGAAGTGTTGAAAGTCATTCAAGGACACTGTGTGTGAAGTGTTGGAAGGGAAGTTCGGCTAGAAAGACGACTATGGCTGTGTCAGCTTCTGAATATTTCTACTCTACTGTTTGAACAGTGCAGATTGGAAATATTTGCACGTTTTTATCAGCTGGTGTTGATTTGAAGTTTCTCCTGTCCTACAAACCAACTCTGTCAACAGGTAGAGTTCATCCAGTCTGAGCTGATAACAGCAGGGCTGCTTGAAGGGTTTAACTACAATAATTTAACATAAGTGAGCTTCAATCAGATCACAAAAGCATCATCAGTGAATAAATGGGACCATGAATGAGTTCACCTGTAGTAATCGGATATGCTGAACAACAACTAAACACAATTGACATGCAATTTAAGTATCCCCCAAAAGGGATGCACACAATAGCAACGAAAAACGTTCACAAGCAATAAGTTCACAAGTTTACATCTATTATATATACATCACAGTTCTCTAACCCCTCCCCTTGTGAGAATGCTATAGTTGTACCTGGGGCTGTTAGCTTTAGCTGTAGTCTATTTTGCATGATGATTCTGAGTTGTTATAAAATGTTTAATGTGGCCATTAAATGCATATTTAGAAGTGTTTTACAGAATCAGTTGGAAACAATAAAAAAATCAACTGGAGTCAACTAAGAGTTTTTGAGTAACTCAGGGAAGCTGACGTTCCCTAGTTCGGTAGCTGGAGCTGACAGCTTTAGACTACTGCAAAATTTTTCTGCAGAATTGTTAGTCACTAAATAAAAATTTGAGGCTACTTTTGTCTGCCTAAAATTAAGGACATAAACAATGTATCATTATTTTAAAGGTTAATCATCCACTGTTATTGTAAATAGAATAATTGCTAGTTGTTTGGTGCAGCAACAGCAATAATTTAAATATTTGTTGTAAACAATGAGTCATTGTGAGCATTTGAGCCAATGCTTTGCATCTTCACACAGACTTAAAAGGACCTTCAGACCTTCCACACAGGCCTTAAAAATACAAACATGAGTTTGATTGGTCTCTTGAATAAACACTCCATCATGATCTCATTTATTCATGGTAGTTTATGGCCACTGTACTGTGGTATTGATTTGACAGTGATTAATGTTGGTTAAAAATGTGAAACACACCTTCCTCTGTTTACATACAGTTGCTTTTCGAAGTGGAACCCTTCAAAAGCCAAAGTCCAGATGATCCTCGTACTATCACAGAGCAGTTCGATGTAAACCAACAGGCTTCTGCAGTCGGTCTCTATTGCTTTTGATTTGCTTGTGATCATGCTAACCCCCCTTTTACTCATGTCTTTTTCTTTAGTTTGTTTTTGTCTGATCATTCGTTTTAATGGCTAAAGTTTGAGTTTGTCAGGCATTCATTGTGAACTGGCTGAATGTACCAGCTCAGCAGAGAGAGACGCTGAGGTTTACATTTCGGCGTCCAGTCACTGATTTTTAAAACCAAACCAGTAATGAATTCCTAATGAGGAGAACCACAAGAGATTCAACTGAAATTAAAACTGAAGATGACAGCATTTAGATTCATTTCATACTGTCTGTACTTCTGCGCTTGTGAGGGCCCTCGTTGACAAAATATATCCCCTAACTGTAACCTTAATCTATACCTCATTTCTACACCTCATTCTAACCATAATCCTAAAACCAAGCCTGAACCCTCAAAATGCCCTTTAAATAAGTAAGGACTGGACAAAGTGTCCTCACTTTTAAAATGGTCCACACCAACCAAGACTAAAACTTTAATGGGTCCTTACAAAGATGGAAGTACAAGCACTGTTGTGTGGCTGCATCAGCTCCCTCTACACACAATCTTACAAGCATAGGAGTGTCCAGTATTTGCAAACACAGAGACACGCATAAACACACACTTGCAGAAGTTCAGGCTCAGTCATCAATCACAACCCACCAGCTGAATAACAAAGAGCTGTGTGTTTGTGTGTGTGTGTGAGTGTGTGTGTGTATATTCATGTTGACCTTACAACACCTCCTTTAACAATAAAAGCAGAGAGCTTCATATTAGCAGGAAGTTAATGTCCCTGAGGAGGGAAATGTACATGACCTGCATCTGTCCCATCTGATCAAGATATGACAGCTGACAAGGATCAATAACAGATGTTAAGATTTGCTTGTTCATATGCAAACAGCCATGAAGGTCAGAGTTCAGACAGCGTCACTCCAGCAACAACCTGAACCAGTCCGCACAGTTGACCAATCAGCACCCTCTTCTCCAAATACTGTCCAGGTTAGAACCATTGTTAGGAGCTTGGTTCAAATAAAATCAAACTGTGACCTTAACTAGAAAGTGGACAGTAGAGAAAAGACAGGAAATGAAATGAGGGCGATATGGGGAACGACATGCAGCAACAGTCCCCTGCCAGACTGGAACTGGGGACGTTGCAATTCATGATCAGCACCCAATAACAAAAACATGTTAACCCTTCAGACTGACCACCAATAGCATTAGGGCATGTCATTCATTTTTCAAGTATTTGGTCATAAAGTATTCCTCAAAAAATGTTTGACCTGATGAAAAATCATATCCCCAAAGTGACAAATGTGAATATGTTGTTGTATCAATCACGTAAATTTGAGTAAAGATTAGATTATACATTATGGTCAGTGCACAGATGATACACCCGTACAATGAAACACAGTTTAGCAACAAACTAGATAGTACACATGGTATTAAGCGCATATAGATAAATGATGAAGGTGAAAGACTATTTAAATTAACAATAAAATACACAGTGTACAAAACCAATATAATATATAAACAATAAGGTAGTATGTAAAACTGATTGTGTATGTACACAAATTATTATGATATATCTAAACAATAAAGTATATTTCTTTAATACATCATTATTTAACATTCAAGTTAATCATTTATTTTGATCACTGAACTACCAGTAAATTAAGTCTGCAGTCAAACATTGTGGCTGTTGGTTCTCTGCAGCAGGAAGTCGTGCGTCTCTCTACTCTGATTGGTCCATTCCTGCCCACAACACACACACAACACACACACACCTGTGGGTTTCTGTCAGTTTGAACTTTGTGTTCGCCCTCAGTTTGATTTGATCTTATTTTTCCTTTGAGCCATCTTATCAGCATTCCGCCCTCTCTCTCTGTCCGAACAGGTAAAAAACAAGGACCCCCCGAAAATCGCAACAAAGGTAACCCCTCCATTCATCCATCTGTCCCTCTCTGTCCCTCCATCTTCCCTGTTACTCACCCCCTCCTCACCCTCCACCCAGCGGCAGGAGGGGAGTGTCCAGTCCATCTCTCTCTCTCTCTGCTGTATAAAGGGGGACGTTCTCTCGCCTTGCTTTACCTGTAAAAGGGTGCAACTCTCAACCTTCAGGTCTTTGACAGCCAATCACAGCGTCCACAATTGTCAGACTCACTGTCATAGGGTGACAGTGGAATTATATTTGTGCCTTAAACTCTAAGAGCGAGCATAGAAAAGAGTCTGTGCAACCACTTGAATTATATTTTTTAGAGAATTTATCACTCAAAGAACAATATAATTTGAGCACACAAAAATACATTTTGTGGTCAATATATGTGTGTGTTTGGTATTACTGGTGAATAAACTCTAACTCAGTTTTAGTCATTTGCTCTAGTACTAAGCTAGTTGGCTAACTTTACGATTACTGGCTACACAGCCAAAACATTATAATGATTAATGTATTTCCATTGAAAAAAAGTACTTTAACGGTGCCTTTAAATTTAAATAGATCACAATCTTAAGAAATTATTATTAAGAATTAATAATATTTGCTTTGCTGCATTTAATTTTAAAAGTATGCTATAAGGTGGGTTAGAGCTGAAATGATTAGTCAATTAATCGATAGTCAGTTGATTGAAAATTTATCATTAGCTATTTTCATAATAATTTTTTAAGCTAATATGTCAAACTTAATTGGTTTCAGCTTCTCACAAGTGAATATTTGCTGGCTTTCTTGGTCAAGGCTTTGGGAAATTGTGATTAACATTTGTCTCTATTTTGTGACATTTTGTAGAATTAATGATTAATCATCATCAGAATGACTAAGTGATAATGAAAATAATCGTTAGTTGCAGTCCTGGGGTGGTTAATAGTATTTAGTAACTCAACTAGCTGTATAAATATTTCCCTCATGGCTCCACACTTATTGCCAGCACTTGTTGCTGAGTTAAAATATTTGAGGCACAGTTTAGTTTTTTAAAATTATTAAAAAAATATTATAATTGCTTGGCTGTGTAATAGGCAATTAGACTTAATTAATTTACAGCTGCTTATCTGGCTGACATTAGCTAGCTAACTATCAAGATAACCAGGTTGCAAGTTAATAAAATACACATTAACTTAAGAGCAGAATTTAATAAACACTGAAAAAACAAGTTCTCCAAATGAAACCGTTTAAAACTGCTTAGGTTGGGCGAGCGTGCAGGGAGACTGAGAGAGAGCAAATGAGTAAAGTGAAAGTGTTATCATTGTGGCCTATACTATCTTTGATCAAGGTCTTTTTAAAAAAAAAAAATCCCATCAACCCCATGCCCCCCGAGAACCAGACCATTGGTAAATTCATGTACAGCCAAAAATCTATAAGAAAATAAATCTACATAAATCCATTCATAGAAATAGGTTTGCGTTCACATAGAAAATGGAGGATAAAGAAATAATAACAAATAAAGAAGGAAGCAAAAACCAAAACCAGACGCAATAGGGATTACAAAGTTGGTATCTGCCGTGGCACAGAATTTTCTGGTGAACCCTCTGATGGTATATCAGATTTTTTTCTATGTGGACATGACACATGACCTTAAATGGAGGAAGAGAATCCCTCCATTTGAATAAAATAAGCCTTCTGGCCAACAATATGCAAAAGAAGAAGACAACTTTATTATTCCCTCTCGGGGAAATGCTCTTTAAAATAAAAAGAAAGAAAGAAATTAGAAAGAAATTAATGGAGATGGGTCTACTGTTGCTCACATAGTCTAGAGAAGCTGTCAGAAACAGATTGCCACATGAAACCAGAACATACTGTATATGTGACATGAGCTTGTTTAGCTCTATCACATCATGTAGGGTCCAAGTCTGCCTTAATTTTAGATGATCTATCTTTGGACCAGTGAAGACGGTGAACAATTTTAAACTAAATTACAGCGTGTCAAAGGTATATTGAGGAAAATTAAATTCTCTGTATAATTTTGCCAGACTGCCAAATAAGTAATGTAGACATTCAGCTTTTAATTTGTTTTGTATCATCTTTACACATTAATAATATCTAACACAAAAAATATTTGAGTCAAAAACAAAATTTAGTTAGCAAAAATAAAATTATTCCTTGAGTGATAAGGATTTCTGTACAAAATGTAATCTCTGTGGTTGCAAAGACTCTTTTTCTGCCCTCAATGTCCCATTGCGCCATGAGAATTGAAACACAAATATAACTCAGTCACGGTCACTCTATCATAGTAGTATGACCTCTAAGGTGTCCTTCATGGGTGACACTGTTGAAATCAAGCGCTCCCTCAGTGCCTTTAAATATTAAATATTTAATGGATTTGATGACTGTGTGTTTGTGTTGATGACGTCAGTGCTCCAAACTCGACAAGCCAACCGTCCTCCATGTCCCGTGTGATCATCCAACACATGTCCAACTTCCTTTGCAAGCTGTCATAACACACACACGCACACACGCACACACATACACACAGCGCCCCTCCTCCGACCTCCCATGGTTTGAGCATCTGCTGCAGACAGAATGCTTCTTGATGTACACAGAAACACACACACAGTCTTTGCTCTTGGACGCTCATCACACTTTTGCACACAGAAATAATTCACAGAGCAGCAGTCATGGATGACCTCTACTAAAAACACATAAAGGACAAAATCTGCAGAAACGCCTTCAGTCTCATGGACTGCTTTGAAGCCTTTAAGTTCTACGCCCACTGAGAATTCTCTGCAGCTCTATCGAGCTCATTGAGCCTCCTTTAGCTTATAGTTTTGGTTTCACTGCACATTTACTGTATGGTTTAGTTTAAGCGCTCTCATCAGCCACGATACCACCAGCAGCAGGAAGCTGTTCTTGAATGAGTCTAATGGGATGATGATGCTTCTTTGTATCTGCTAGATTTAGAAGTAGGAAACTGTTTTCACTTTATGTGTCAGGATTCTGTATCTGTCAGCTTATGGTGGAATTGTTCTGCCCCCTAGTGGCCAAAAAAAATCAATTCATGCCCCTTCACGCACCACAATGTATGGATACTTTTCTGATAACTTCCAGTGCTTCTACTTTGCTGTTTTTTTTCTATCACTGTGAAGCTCAATCAATCAATGAGCGTAAACATGTCCTGAAGATGTTTCACTATAAAAGCCTACTAAGAAAAAGAGACTATTGGGGTTATTTTCACTGATGAGTAATCTGCCCATCACACTTCAAAAAGAACATTTGACATCTGAAATTTGATCAACCAACTATCTAAAACCCAGAGATGTTCTTTTTTCTTTATCACTTGAGACAAAATAATTTGCCAATCCTTACAAATTAGAAGCTGAAACTAATGTTTGGCATTTTTTCTTGAAAAATGACTCTTAACAATATATGATTCTTCAAAATAGTTGCCAAATAATTTTCTATAGATGGGCTTGTTGACTGATCTACTAATCGTTTAAGACCTCGGGGAAATTATGCCTTTTGAGCTGCTGAAAAGCTTTTAAAATGAAACATCTGTGCAGGAAGTTTAATTGACAGCTCAACAGTGTTAAAAAAAAATAGAAACAACACGGAAAACATTTGTGAATGAAAACCGTATTACTGTTAAAAAGAGAAAGTGAGAGCAACAGAGTCATGTAATTCACTGTTGTTGTGCTGGTGTCTCACGTCATACTCACCACTCTGCTGCTCTCAATATCTCTATTTTAACACCAGTACTGTTTTCATTCACTCAATCACCTCCACTTTGTTGTTCACTATGATTTTTTTTTTTAAATTAATGTTAAATGATCATCAATGAATCTCAACACTTTCTGCAGATGTTACAAATTAAAAGCCTACCAGGAATTTGGGGGTCTGCTGGAAGGCTTTTAATGTGAAACATTTGTGCAAGAATTTGTTGTCATTGTATTTGGGAATTTGTGGAGGATTTAAAATGCTACATGTTTAGTTTTTACCATCACACATTTCAACACATGTATTATATTCTGATGACTGTGACTTTCTGTTGATAAAAACCAACTGATTTAAACAGTGCCGTGATGTTTTTTGGCTGAAGCGAGGCTGTCAGTGTGTGTGGGAGTTGCACCCTTGCAGTATTAGTGGGCTGTGGGCTGTCGTCTGTTCTGTTTGTGTTTCTTTTCTTTTCGCCTTTGATTCCTCTCATTTCTCTCACTGTTGCCTCCTTGCAGGGTGTTGCTCAGGACTTCATGTTGTCTTGTAATCACTGTTTGACTCTCTCCCTCTGTTATTTTTATGTCTTGCTGAAGTCTCCTGCAGCCTCCACAGCTCTGCAGCCTCCTCTACCTCCTCCTGTCTTTCTCTGTCGTGGTTCTGCATCGCTGTCGTTTTTCGTTTTTTGGGGTGATCCTTTCAGTTCGTCTTCTGTTTGTTGACTTGCTTTCTTTTTGATTGTCAGACACCCCCTCCCCTCTGCCCGCCGTGCGCTCTCCCATGGTTCAGTGCTGCGCCTGTTTACAGTTCTGTGGTTGGTCAGTGGGTCTCAGTCCTGTTCATGTGAAGCTGTGTCAGTTAGTTCTATGTTGTGGCTTGTCTTCAGAGTGGACCATGTACATAAAGCTCCACGGCTTCCTGGTTTGACACTGACCCATCCCCACACTCAGAATGTCTAAATGTCATGTTGAGGTCATACTGTCATGAAATGACTTCCCTTTTAGCAAAATTCTGTGTGTGAACTTCTCATTATAAACCCGATTAAACTCAGAATGAGGCAGGGATGATGACAGTAAAGGAGTTTTAGGATTAAAGTGTCCAAAAAACCACATTACTACGTGCTGGTTTTGCCTCAAATCCCCAAGCTCACTGTGGATGTTTGAACAGTGAGGTGGGAGGAAATGTTGGTCATCTTATCTTTCTTTTTAGACATTGAGCCCCATGCAAGAACATTTTCATATTTCAACACATTCTCACTCCCAACTCATCACATATTGAAGCTTGGTCAAGGACCTTAGGCGTTGCATTTTGACGCCCTGGGTACCCCTTTTGCGTCATTTTTAGACGTTTAGGCAACATAACTACTTGGTTATGGTTAGGAAAAGATCAGGGTTTGGTTTATAATAACTACATACGTCAGTTAACACATCAGTTAACTGACGTAACTTGCAACTTAAACAGTTTATGTATCTTAACTTGAATATATTGTTGACTTTTTGTTTCACACAGGACATGAACACCGCTCTCCTGGTTCAATTCCGCGTTCTGGCCCTCTCCATCCACCCCAACCACCGCCTTACTCAAATGTTTTCTGTTAAATGTCATATACCTACCTTTACCGTTAAAACTGATGCTACAGGGCTTCCCCCCTCTGCGTTGAACTATGACGCTATAGGGATCCCCAGTTACAAACGCCGATGGAGTCTTGACAATGCCTCCATATGTGACGAGTCAAGGAGTGAGGACGGGTTGCGTATTCATATCCGAAATCTGTCTAATATTTTTCCATCAGGTTTATTTGTATGATAGATTGCTTGTTTTAACTTGATGGATAACCCCTGATCATGAGGAGGCGTACGTTTGAGAGATTTGATCATAAGCATAATTGGTGCAAATCACTGTATAAAGGTGACCTCTTATCTCCTGTTGCTGTCGGGAATCGGCAAACCCAGGCCAAACTACTTCACAACTTGTCATTGCAACGTAGCGAGAAAAAAAATCACTAGAATGATTTTCACACTACACAGATGGGAATTACGTCATAAATGTCAGTTTACAATGCATTAGCACCTCTACTATAGCTTTGTTTCTGTCAGAGAGGTGTTAATTAAATTATGTGCTTTAGCATCAAGGTCATAGTTAGTTGTGTTACTGTGTTGGACCACATTATATTGAGAGGTGTTTCTAATATTCTGCCCCTCTCATGAATATCATATTGATAAATAGGGAGAACACAAAATTAGAAACACAGCTGAATATAATGCTGTTAAGTACAACGTTACCTTTAACTATGACCTCAATACTGAATTAATTGAAATGAATTAATTGAATTGAATTAACACTTCTATGACAGAGTAAACAACCTGAACATTATATGCATCAAAAGTAGAGTTTATGGCAAAACAGTATTGTACAGGTAAGGCACAGCAAATCTATTCATATAGCACCTTTCAATAGCAAGGCAATTCAAAGTGCTTTACATAAGACATAAAGGCATTAAGACAAGATATAAAAAGGGAATATAATAAGACCAAATTAAAAGACACAAAATGGAATTAATCAAGTGGCCAGTGAATGTAGGTTTCCAAGTTTACATAAGTGCCTTGGCCACAACCCTTTAACACATTAATATACACTGAACAAAATTATAAACACTTTTGTTCCTGCCCTCATTCATCATGAGCTGAACTCAAAGATCTAAGACTTTCTCTATGTAAAAGGCCTATTTCTCTCAAATATTGTTACCAGATCTGTCAAAATCTGTGTTAGTGAGCAGTTAGTGAGCTGAGATAATCCATCCACCTCACAGGTGTGGCATATCAAGATGCTGATCAGACAGCATAGGTACTGTACAGGTGTGCCTTATGCTGGCCGCAATAAAATTTGCAATTCCATCACACAGCACAATGTCACAGATGTCGCAAGTTTTGACAGGCTAAATGCTTGAATACGACGTGTTCTAACATAAATCACCTCAGAACATTTTGCTTGTACTAGTTGTTCTTGCATGAGGTCCAATCAGTCAATATGGTTAAACACCATTTATTTTCAACTTACTGCTGAAAAACATACTGAAGAAACGGCACAAAAGAGGATTGTATGGTTTCCACTAACAAACACTACACATTCCAATCCTCATTATTATTATTATTATTATTATTATTATTACTGACTTTTTTGCTTTTGGATGCTTCCAAAAGGCTTTATTGCTTGACACCACAGTGGGTAATAAAAACAGGACAATAGAAACCGGTTCTTCAACAGACATTTGTACCTTCACTTTTGAATTGTGTTTGAACGTCATTAAAAATTCCATGATTAGATTTTAAATAACCTGGGCAGTGTTTTGCAGCGAACACCTGAAGTTTCTTTTGTTTTTTGGAAACTTCTTATTGGTCATCCAGGAATCTAAACCTGCTTTATGTCCATGATCTGTTGGTATTGTTGGTTCCAGAAGTGATGTTGACATTGTTACTAGCAGCGAGTACTTGTGTATTAATTTAATGACCCAATCACAACATTTCCAGTATTTAATGTTAATTACAACAAGGAATTGACTTTGAGATACAATCGTCCCGGTTTCAGTTAGCGTTGTCAGCTCAGTTGTTCATGAGAACGAACAGCACATCAAAACTGTCAGATTAGTGCAGATCTGTTGTTTTTCCATTCATCACCTGCTCACATTTCTTTGGTATATATGATAAACAAAAGTGGATGGAGAGAGCTCAGCTGAATTCAGTGTGAGCTCTTCAGCAGAGATCAAACAGATTAAAAAACTCATGTACAGTACTACAGTCCAAACAGGATCTGGGCTGATGAAGTGAAATGCAAATACACAGTTTGTTTATGCAAATGAGGAGCCGCCGAGCAGGACGTGAAACCAGACGCCATGTCAGACTTCAGAACTTGTTCCAAACTCTGAGCTCTGATGTGAAATAAACAGAGTGATGTGTGTTTGTATGTGTGTGTGTGTGTGTGTGTGTGATTGACAGCCCCCGGTTAAATCCTTTCTGTTGTATCTGCTGTTCTCTGTTCTGTCTGCTGCTCTTCATTATGAACTGCTGCTCCCAACTCGTCTGTGACACTCTGAAAGCTACCTGGGCCTTTCCATGAATGCTCTGTGATCATAAATTGATGAAATGCTACTTTCAGCCAAAGGGTTACCATGTTAATATTAAAGAGTCAGAGGTCTTTTCTGATCTCAGAGAAAACTCGTCCGGTCGTTTTCAGCTTTCCCTCTGACTGAAACTGTAACGTTTTCTCTGCTTCTCTACCCTTCATCCCCAAATCACTCCTGAACCCTCTCCTTCCTTCTTTTCGTTTTGTTTTGTAATTTATTATTTGTTGATTTAATTCATTCACCTTTTGTCAACCCGTCCTACCTTCCCTCATCCTCTGCTCCCGACCATGTGGTACTGTGTCCCCCTACCTGCCTCTCTTCCTCTTACATCTTCACCTCTTTATCACAAACCTTTTCCTGACCTCTCCTAATCCTCCTCACCCTCATCTCTCTTTACTCTCCACCCCGGTCCCACCTTCCCTCTCCTCACCCATTGGCCCCTTAAAACCTGCCTCCTCCTCCGTTTACCCCACAACCACCACTTTACCCCCCTCACCCTCACCCCCCCAGCCAAAACCCAGGACGGCATTGCCCTGGAGATACAGCCGCTGAAGAGCGATGAGGCTGCCGAGTCGGAGGAGAAAGAAGAGGTCAAACCAGTGAAGAAGGTCAACGTGACAAAGAAGGAGAAGTCTGTGCTGCAGGGCAAACTGACCAGACTGGCTGTACAGATTGGCAAGGCTGGTAAGGAGCACACACACACACCATATTAGTTTCATTGCAATTTGTCCAGTACATAAGTAGCTAGCTTAACACAAAGACTGGAAGCAGAGGGAAACTGCTAGCCTAGCTCCATCAAAAGTGAATAAGACCACCTTCCAACAACTCCAAGTCCCATTAGATCAATTTATTGATGGAGCACAATCAACATGTATTCACCAAAATGCTTTACAAAAATAAATGAGTAAACTAGTGGTATTTTAATAATTAACAGGACTCAATTAACACAATTATAAAAATATGGTTAAGTACCCCCTAAAATTCTGACAGGACCCTCCCCTCCAGCTTATCTAAGTAACTATACAGAGCTAGGAGCTCTGTTAGGCTCTGTACTTGGGCACTGCGGTTCTTTGAACTAAATGCTAACATCAGCATGCTAACATGCTGATGTTGATGACTTTTGCAAAGTCATTGGGACATGCCTTTATTAATCTGCTTTCATACTGAGGACCTGTTTATGCTTAAGGATTAATTGGTGGTAGCTCGTTAGCTAACAAGATGCAAGATGTACATCAAATTACTTTAGAGCTCTTGGAAGGTGGATTTTTTTTGGGGGGGGGGGGTTTCTAGAAATGTGGGACTTTTCCTTTTAATAGCACACAAAGTGATCAGACAGAGAAGGGACTGAGAGGCTGAAGGTCAGAATGCACTCAGTATTATTGGATAGATGTTTTATTATGGAACATCATTCATCCCAGAATTGAAGGTATTTTGTGTGTCATTTCAATTGACCTTAATACACTGAGGGGCTTTCAGGACAGAGTGGAGGGTGGGGCACCAGCAAGAGACCAGCTTCAGTAATAAACTGCCCCTCATTACTGGACAGAAATAGAATTTGGGACAAACCCCTTTTGACAGGAAGAGACTGACAGGAGAGGTGAGGCAGAAAAACATAAGTGGTGGATTTTTCTGTTTCACCTGTCCTCACCTGTTTTACATGGATGTTGTCTGATTTGGTGTTTTGTTAAGTGCAGAGGCTTCCAATGCTGTCTTGCCAATAGCAATAGGCCCCCATGGAGGAGTAGGAAAAACAGCACACCGCAAAGAGAGATCGATTGTCCCCTAGGAGTTGCATCTGAAAGCTCTTTCCTGTTAAGTAGGCCTTCATGCAGATCGGTGGAGATATAATAACCAATAATACGTTTTTGCTTTTATTTGATAACTGATTGAGACAGACAGAAAACAAGGGTCCCCGGTCCGAATCAAAACCTGGGACTTGTGATTATATAGTATGTGTGCTCACTCCATGAAACAACCAAAATCACATTAGTACTATCCTTACTTTTCTCTGAATTGCAAATTTTCAACAATACGTGTTGTCATTGCTTTGTAGCAAACTCATGAGTTATCGGGCATCAGATTGTCCCTGAACACACCACGATATGGTTTAAAAGCGCTATCATATCAAATAATGTGGGAAAAAACAAGCTAATAACTGTAGTGGCATGTAATTCATATCTCACACTGTAATAAAATATGTGGCGACCAGTGGCCTCTACAAATAGAACTGACTTGACATGAATAGGAAGTGTTGTGTTTAAACTCCGGCTCATTCTGCTCTCTCTAACCAGGTCTGATCATGTCGGCTGTGACCGTCATCATCCTCATCCTCTACTTCGTGATCGACAATTTTGCGGTCCAGGGTCGGTCCTGGCTGGCAGAGTGCACCCCCATCTACATTCAGTACTTTGTCAAGTTCTTCATCATCGGTGTGACAGTGCTGGTGGTGGCTGTTCCTGAGGGGCTGCCGCTTGCCGTCACCATCTCTCTGGCCTACTCTGTCAAGGTAAGCAGGATGGCGAAGCAAAGAGGATTGTAGGAGTTGTGAGATAAATGGATTTTTATTTTTATCTCCTCACAGAATCATCCTATGCTCACTATGTCTAAAACCTCAGCTTCTGATCGTGTCCTCCATATTTTAGAAAATGATGAAGGACAACAACCTTGTGCGTCACCTGGACGCCTGTGAGACCATGGGTAACGCCACAGCCATCTGTTCAGACAAGACTGGCACACTTACCATGAACCGCATGAAGGTGGTGCAGGCGTACATCGGTGACAATCACTACAAAACTCTCCCAGAACCTGACGCCATCAAACCAGAGACTCTGGAAATGATGGTCAACAGTATCTCCATCAACTCGGCATACACCACCAAGATCCTGGTGAGACTGGAAAAAATATTCCGTTTTTCCAAAAAAATGTTCACACTTTCTAGGTTGAAAGCCTAGATCCCCCTGAAGATACAAGTAGATGGAATAGACACACACTCTTGTTTTTGTCGCTTGTTAGGATATCAGTATTAGGTATCAGTTCTCTGAAGGCTTAACTCGACCTAACCGTAAGGCAGCCCGCAAGACAATTTCATAATGTTAAATTCGACTGTCAGATAATTATTTTGTGTGTGTGTGTGTGTGTATATATAAGAGAACCACTGTACAAGCAGCCTGGGTCCTCCTCATTGCCAGTGGTGACACAAAACTAATTTGAAACTCTAATATCACATCGAAACCTTTTGTCCCTTCCCAGCCACCGGAGAAAGAAGGTGGCCTACCCCGCCACGTGGGCAACAAGACTGAGTGTGCTCTGCTGGGCCTGGTGCTGGACATGAAGAGGGACTACCAGCCAATCAGAGAGGAGGTCCCCGAAGAGAAACTCTACAAGGTTTATACCTTTAACTCATCCCGCAAGTCTATGAGCACGGTGCTGAAGAACCCTGATGGAGGCTTCCGCATGTACAGCAAAGGAGCGTCAGAGATCGTCCTGAGGAAGTAAGAAATGTTCATCTGCCTGAGAGAAGAGGGGTGGATAAATGCATGGATAGATGGATGACATTTCTCACACCTAATGTTGCCCCTTCCCCTCCTTTGTCTCTTTCTGCTCTCCTCTCCCAGATGCTCTCGTATCTTGGACGCTCAGGGTCAGCCTCGGATCTTCAAGCCAAAAGACCGTGACGAAATGGTGCGCAAGGTGATTGAGCCAATGGCGTGTGACGGGCTGAGGACCATCTGCGTGGCTTACAGGGACTTTCCTGCTGAGGCCGGAGAGCCGGAATGGGACAATGAAAATGACATCCTGAACGAGCTCACCTGCATCGTTGTGGTCGGCATCGAGGACCCTGTCAGACCAGAGGTACACAGCACATTTAACCCTGCCCACACAGATATCCACCTAAAAACATTTCCTGTAATTAACACCCGATGCTGGGTTATGTTCATGGTTGGAAATTAGGGGTTTTAATGATCAATCATCAATCACCATTAAAAATGTGATCGCCAAACAGTGTTAAATGTCATCGGTTAAAGCGTGATGAAAAGCTGTCCGCTGCCTCTCAGATCTCTCTTTTCCTCTTTCTGTCTTTTTCATTTGTGTCTGGACACCATGAATCATACAAATGGAGATAATGGTGCACACTTTCAGTCTTTCCTCACATACATTTAATATTTAACAGAAGTAGTGTTTGTTACTTTGATGAACTGCTGTAAGAGGTCTGCAGCTTCTGTTACCTATAGTCATGTTTTCATGTTTTGAAATAAAAAACAGGCACACTGCAGATTTGATAGATAGATAGATAGATAGATAGATAGATAGATAGATAGATAGATAGATAGATAGATAGATAGATAGATAGATAGATAGATAGATAGATAGATAGATAGATAGATAGATTAATAAAACTTAGTTTGCCGTAATTTGAAAAGTCTTGCATTCATTGTACGCTGAGTTCAGTTTATTCCTAAACATAAGAGAACAGAGACAACATGGAGTGGAGAGTATAACTTTATTGATTTGGAAGGCTGCTAGTATAGTATTTGTTGTAATAAGGAGAAATGTTAGGGTAAAACATTCAATAGTCGGGATAAATGAATTTTTTTCCCCCCCTGTCATAAAGACTGAGGTGAGTCCTAGTCAGGTGTGCAGAGTCTGGATGTTCTGAAGGGTTAAATGAAGCCTGTAATGAAGCTCAGAAAGCATCAGTGCTGCCTGCTGCTTTAATGTCAGAGCACAAAGATCACAGCCAGGATGGAAATAACTAGAGAGCAGCAGGAGTCAGTCAGAAGCACAGCATTTATTTCTACACGACCTGTGATGTGATGGACACAAAACTCATGGAAACTTAATACTCAAAATTATTCTTAAACATGAAACACATGTATGCATAAAACTGTGACCGGATGGCGTGTAGTCTGCACTCATACTGTCACTGTGTAAGGGACTAATTCCACCATCAAAGAGCAGAACCCTTGTATAGACTCTTGTAATTAATGATATGGTCAGTTCCTTGACTTTAACTGCAAAACACACTGGCCCCATTTTGATGACACGAACCAGCCCTTGACTAGTTCTTCATTAAAGTGTCAAGCTAGCTAATTAACAACTCTGACGCCAACTTTTTTAAAACAAGAACTTGGTAAAAGGATCTTAAATATACACTTGATGGCTATAATTGCAATATTGTGCTACCAGACTAAAGCTACAGCCAAGAGGTTCTGGGTAAAAAGTTAGCCCTTCACCAGTTCACTAAATGGAAATAGCCATGGAAATAAAGGAACAGATTTGTTCTTGAACTGCAATGCAGAACTGGTCATTATTAGTATTTCAGTGTAGTGTTATTCATGCTAACGTAACCCAGTTTTAACTAATGTGCTTTACTTTTACAAGCGAAAGGGCGTTTAAAATGAGGACTGACTGATGTGTTCGATGACCGTAATGCTACTTTAGCTAATGTTAGCTGGAATCACTGGAGTTTCAAGTTCCCCAAATTTAATAAAGATGAGGACAGAGTCACTAACATTAGCCTAAACTCAGATGAAGGAGCATCCAGGACCGGCTCCCACACAGTGAAGGTTCCAGTCCTGAAAGGGGATTTTTTTTGACATAACCTGTAATCCCAAAAAATAATGTAGCTACCTAATGATATTAATACCTTTTCTCTGTGGCAGTAATGCTAGGTTCCTGCTGTAGGTTGTAAGCTAGTTAGCCAGACATGCTAACTTTAACATCTTATGTTCTTATCTTTTAAATTGACAATCATCATATGTGTAATTCAGGGCACTGTTCAAACAGGATCAAAAAATAGGTTGTCTCTCACCATTGACTACCATAGGTCCCTTTTTTTTCTCATCACAATGCAGAAATGGGCTTCCTTAGAAAATACACCACCCTCCATGTCTTTGTATACAGGGTATATAGGGTATATAAATCACTACAGCCCCATGAACAACATTGCAACATGTGGAGTCTTCTAAAGACTGACAATCCAACTCCTTCACTCTGGTCAAGGCTCCCCTCTGCATGAATCAACGATATGAGGCGTGCCTGTATTTGTAAGCAAAAATAGACCTCCTGTTGGTCTCTCTCAAATGCCAGTAGAGCCACCTGTCGAGCAGGGGAAGAACCCGTCAGCTGACCATTATGTCATCATGGACTCCTCACAGTGGTCCGTCTATATCTCTTTGCATTCACTCTGTTATCTGAGATGAATGAGGTCTCAGTCAGGATAAAGAACAGCAAGAGTGGAATTTCAGCTAGAACCTGCTGCTGCTGTTGCATGATCAGTTTAGTCTTGCATGTTGGCATCTGGAGATGTAATTCTGGGTTTGATTTATGACGCATCACTTCAGAAAAGAAAAAATTAACCCAACCAAGAAAATCCCCCTCAGACTGTTTCTCATTTGTTTTGAAAATGAATGAGATTCCTTTTGGTTCCAGTCATCGGCTTTTATCATCTTTAAACCGATGGTTAGATCAGGAAAAGAAGCTGGCGAGTTTCTCTGACCATCTGTGCTCATCTTTCAGGTTTAATGATGCTTCTGTTTCCACTCTTACAGGTACCTGAAGCTATTGCTAAGTGCCAGCGTGCAGGCATCACTGTACGTATGGTCACTGGAGACAACATCAACACCGCCCGCGCAATCGCAACCAAGTGTGGCATCCTTCTGCCTGGGGAGGACTTCCTGTGTTTGGAGGGCAAGGAGTTCAACCAGCAGATCAGAAATGACAACGGAGAGGTGAGATCGTTCCCCATAACGAGTGTAATTTGTTATCGTAAGTGTTATTAAAATAGTGTTTTTCCTTCAGTTGTCACAAAAGAATTTGATTATTCATGTCTTACATTTTCAGGTGGAACAAGAGCGTCTGGACAAAGTTTGGCCTAAACTGCGCGTTCTGGCTCGTTCCTCTCCGACAGACAAACACACTCTGGTCAAAGGTGGGTTCATTCCTACAGGGGTTCAGTATAATATGATGATGACTATGATATATATTGTATATTGTTCAGTACATTTTAGCGCTGCTTTCACATTTATTTGTCCTTGTGTACAAGGCGAGATAAGTGTGGTTTTAAGGCTACAGTAAATAGTTGTTACAGAAGAAGGGAATTCATTTGTCCTTCCTGTCTTTTCTGACATGTTCATACAATGAAATAAATGGTTCGAATTACAGGGCGGATTGCGGGGTTTGACCCCCCTAATTAAGGCTTAAACCTCCTCAGAAGAGGCAAAAACAACAGCTCAGTGGGGTCTTTGTTACCTGTAACTGTAAATATTAAAATATATTTCCCATACTCGTGCTTTATATTCAAGAATCTTGAAGTAGGATTGCTGACACCTCTACAATGGACCATACCATTTCCTAACCTTAACATTAAATGAAGGTATTGTCCAGCTGCATCACTCACAGCGTCAGCTGCTCCAGTCCACCACACGCTGGTGGAGACACTGCAAGTTAATGTCAGTAGTTAGCTGTCTAGCTTTTTTAATACACTTAACTTTTCTAGCTTCAGAGTTTCAAAATTAACATTTATTTACTTTAAATGAGCCATCTGATGTTAGCCAGCTGATATATATACATACAGATATACATGCCCCACCGCACCCTGTCATTTTATTAGCACTATATCATTTCATATTTTATCTAATTGTCAGTCAACACTGGTGCATTAGGCATAAGTAGTGATCTAGATGATTAGTTGTTGTAGATACGCATATTGACATCAATATAGAGTTAATTTTAAATATTCTGTGAGTCTTTCTACTATAAACATGATATTTGTCTTCACTCTGGAATTCATAACTTTTACCTGGCTATGTATTTAGTTTTATTTATATAGCGCCACTTCATAACAAAAGGCATCTCATTGCACTTTTTATATAGAGCAGGTCTAGACAGTACTGTTTAATATTATTTACAGAGACCCAAAAATTCCCAATTCCCCAACAGTGCATGACAACTGTTTTATTGAACACAGATTACATTTCATTCACAGTCAACATGAGTATGAAGAAAGAAGATATTTGCTAAAAAAAGTTGAAACTTGAAATGATAAGAATTAAGAATTAGAGATGACTGTATTTTACAATAGTGTCTTTGGTTCCGGTTCAACATTGTGTGAGTCTGTTTTGAACGGTCTGCTGTTGTGTGTCTGACTTCCAGTTTTGTTCTAGAATAGCGTACTTGGTGACCTCTCACTGTAAAAGTTGTCGTGTGGTATGTGGCACACATGAACTGGTGTTATGAATTTGATTTATTATCATCTACAGACTGCAAACATCAGTTAAATAAGCAAGGATATTGTAAGCATTGTAAGATTTTAGCTTACAGAAGCCTGCGCCTGTGCTGCACTGGGTTTTCTTTATGACCTGGGAAAAAAAGTTAACCCCCCCGGTTGTCACTGTGTAATTCGCACCCTGCTGAAATAGACTCTATTTATATAACAGAGAATTGTTTTTTGTGTTCCACTGTGTTGATCAGGCATCATTGACAGCACGGTGGGTGAAACTCGACAGGTGGTGGCAGTGACAGGAGATGGTACCAACGACGGCCCAGCCCTCAAGAAAGCTGATGTTGGCTTTGCCATGGTAACCATTTCTTCATTTTTCACCCTTTTTTCTGTCGTCTTTGCTGCACAGCTCTTCACTGCTTCACACGTGTGCTGCTGCAGTTTGCTCTGCATCATTACCAAAAGGAAAAAAAACAACAACTTTGAGTTAATTACATTTCTAATACAGCCATGAAATGGGCATTTTCTCTAAACATCATCCACAATGACTTTTGAGTTTAATGCCATGGATTCATTAAGATAACTGTGAAATGGAATAATAAATCAATAAATGTTGAGCTTGGATGCCTCAGTTCATCAGCACAGTGGGATTTCACCCTGCCGCCATGTTAGTGCGCCTTTTCTGTAAAGACCACCAACAGACAAAGAGAGACAACAGGGATACTAGTTCTGGTCTTACATCAGTCTTACATACTGGTCACAAATTATTAACCATTCATTTAGTTAGCAATATCCTGATCCCTGATCTCAGTCCTTTATACAACTACATCGATGAGTTTGCTAGTTTGATCCTATTAAGTCAAATACTTTTTACTTTACATCAATACTAACTACTGTGTAATCCATGACAGTGAACATCATGCATTCATTTACAGTAAACAGTTACATTAATATAGTTGCTAATGCTGTTTGATTATGATGCAGTAGACAACTCAAGCAAGAGTCTCAAGAGTCTGTGATTAGATTTTTTTTTATGCCATATAGAATTTAATATGGAACCAATGGCTGCCTGGAAGTTAAAGGAAAAGTACATCTAATCATCTAAAACTATATAGTATGCATTGGCAGGCATAAAATGTAAACATTGTTTTGTAGTTAAGGAAGTAAAACTTGCAAACACACTGGTTTTGGCCCGTTTATACCGATTATCTCATATTTATAATGTAATTAGCAATATATCTGAACACCAAGCTGACAGTGACATTTTTAAAAATCAGTGCAGTTTATATCTTTGGCAGCTGAAAAACGGAAAAGGAAATAGTGTCCTATAGTATCACTTCAGTCACATTTATATGTAAATGCAGAACAGTGTTGGCATTTAATGAATGACCTTGTCAGTTCCCACAAGGATAAACCAAGCAGAGATTTAGTGAGTGACGGTAATAACTTCAGTCCGCGGAACAGTGGACGATCTGCCCAGTCGTGTTTACATGCCTAATTATACCAGTGGTGAGAGCCCAACATAGTCTGAAAATAATAACACATGACATGCCAAGCTAAGACATGTAGTGACTGTGATTAAGCCTGTAAATTAGGGGTTAGTGGGTTCTGATGTGGGTTGTGTACCAACAGCAGCACTGAAAAATACTGCTGACATACAGACAATGAGTGATTGAAACCTGACAACTCTGCTCACTGTCAGTTTGTCACCAATGAATGTTTCAGCTGCTGCTGATTATTTGTTCATTAGATCAGAACAGATTCACAGTACGCCGTTTCTCCCATCATCAAAGAGTTACACTGAACATATATGTTTGTTATAGCCAACACTGACCCGTTAAAAACACAGTACAGGGCCTGTGGATGAGCTCAGTAACATCAGCTGCCTCCAGTGTGTGTTGCTGTGACCTTTATTTACTATGGAAAGTCATCTGAACACCAGTGTCCCCTGCAGGCTGCTGAGCAGCTGCTGTGCTGTCAAACAGCACTCTGTCAGTAGTTATTGTTCCTAAATGCATCAGAGGCAGTCTGGGGATTTCAACCAGTGACCTTCCAGTCCTTGTGTGTCCCATTTGGAAGATTTTCAGTTTGCACCCAAGTGTCCCTGTTCAATTATCACCCATTCAGCTGGAAAACAGGGAGCAATCCACCTCCGTCTGGCTGGGAGAGTCTGACTCTGCAGAGAGACACAGAAACTCACATAACAGCTTCTTTATGGTTACTGTTAAAACAAGACTCCTGTTTGATTTTTACTGCGTCAGTTGATTGGGTTAAAATATTCTCACTTAAGCTGCATTGTCCTTTATACCAGGGGTGTCAAAGTCAGATCACCAGGGGGTAAACATGAATTTTGTTAGTGGATCAATTCATTGTTGGTTTGGGTCTGCACTTGGGATTTACTGACTATAGCACAAATATAGCATCACTAGACTTGAATTTGAAAACCTTATTTTTCATCTGTCTTATTTTTTATTTATGAAAGAGCTTTAGTTCAGCATGGATTCTCTTTTTTTTTAATCATCATTGTCTCTTTCAGACAAACCAGGTCTCACATTCCCAATACGACCAGTTTGGGATTTAGCGCATTAGAGCACTTTGTTTGTTATTGTTCAGGGGAGTCAAACTCCCGAGCACATTGTCTTTTTTTAACCCTTTTAAAAGCTCGGCCTCAGCTGCCGGCTGGTTATTCTGAGTTTCCATCTAAAATCATAAACCTGATGGTCCCCCTCTGTTTCTCGTCAGGGAATCGCCGGCACAGACGTGGCAAAGGAGGCGTCTGACATCATCCTGACTGACGACAACTTCACAAGCATCGTCAAGGCCGTCATGTGGGGAAGGAACGTCTACGACAGCATCTCCAAGTTCCTGCAGTTCCAGCTGACCGTCAACGTGGTGGCCGTGATTGTGGCGTTCACCGGCGCCTGCATCACACAGGTAGGCTGAAGGCTACACACTGGGTCTGAAGTTAATGTGCGATGACTGCCCACGGTGGCGTCACAGCACTTCCATTTTGAATCTGACAGTAATGATGGGCAGGTCGGTGTTGAACACACATGAAGCTGCTGTTAAAGATGAAATTAACCAGCAGGTTAGAGGCGTTACACATTTAAACCAATCAGTCATTGTAACAGCTGGTGTCTTTGGTGTTTTCGCATTTGTGTGCACATAACGTACAAATTAAAATCCCATTTTTAATTTAGTGTTTGTGTAATTGTCCAAAAATCATCCACTAATGGACAGATATGACAACTTTGGCCAAAGGTTAGACTGTGACTGTGATGGTGTCCTCTGATTAGTGTGATCCAGCCATCGGATGTTACATCCTGCACGGTGGTTTTGACGGATCACTTTGACCATTTGCACAAAAGAGGCCTGCGAGAATCCTGCCATTATGAAAATGATCATTAAAAAGGACCTTTCCACTTAATTTGCATTATAAATGAACTCAAATAGGTACAGAATTCAAATAAAATACATAAAAATCCCAAGTCTGTTGCACTCAAATCCTGTTAAGAGTTTGCATATTGGAGTGGAATGGAGTTGGAGTGTTCATTTTATTTTTCATCTCGAACTTTATTAGTCATCTTGGCAATTAATCAATGATTATGAAATATTCCCTCCAGACACATAGAGACAGATAATACACTGCATTTTTTGAGAACAGGAAATATATTTGTCTATGTTATTTGATCCTCCTGTCTATTCAAGTTTTAAACTGAAGGCTGATTTGCATTTTACTACAATTACAGAACAAAAGTTTCCTCCACAGACTTTAAGCTTTAATGTGACCGAGTTTAAATGTTTCATGTCCCTGCCATCAGTCAGTTGATTCACCAGGATTCAGGATGCTCACGTTTGAATGAGAACTTGAAAAGATAACGTGAGAACAGATGATGAAGACTGACTTGTCTCATCCTGCTCAGTTGGTAGTAAATCTGCAATTCTTTTTGATCAAATCTCCACAGAAAAGAGGAAAAGTTGTTTTTTTTTTATTTTGATGTGACCGTCTGTGAGGAGGCAAGGCAGCCATGTCACATTTTCTTGTGTGTGTCTCTAATCAGAAAACTGAACTCCTGACGCAATAAAAAAGAAAAAGTAACTTGCGGTTGTGTATTAATTGAAAGGCTCACAGCTGGCAGGACAGATAACTAACTCGTCTACAGAGTAGAGAGCACAAAGTAGGCTAAGATACAGCCTGAAACCATGGCAACACGTCACCATCATAATCCTGAAATTTAACAGGGACTCAGCAGGTCTGTGGTCTCTGTGTTGTGTTAAGACTCACTGATCATCCAGCGCTTGGTTTCTGTTAGGCCACTGACATGTTGGCACAGATCATTAAAAGATGGTAAACTGATTCATGTCTTTATTGTACGTACAGAGGAATTTCGTAGGTTTGGTTTCAGAAGTGGAGGTTGTCCTTTGAAGTGTGTGTGTGTGCGCGCATTTATGTGCATAAGAATCAGTTTAGCAGATAACAGCTAGAGACAATTGTTAAGACCTGTGGAAAAATCATGTGGTTGCAGCAGATGGCTCCGTACCACCTGTACGGACTAGACCAGTTGTAGTAGAGTTTCAGCCACTACCTTTGGCCGCAGGTACAGATACCCCAAAGGACCAAGCGTGCAAAAAAACCCTCAATAGCCCATTTACATAAGATGTGGTAGCCTATGTATGTTGGAGGGAGGGGTATTTATTTATTCATGATTTGAACTGCTTTGACCAACGATCTCTGATCTCTCAGTGTGTTGTTGCTGTTGCTTACATTCATTCTCTTTAGGTTTTGCGACGTGTTCCTGCGTCCACGGTACCTGTATTTTTGTGTTATAATACAAATGGCCTCTTTGTAGACAGTAAGGTTTTCTAAACTTAAAACGAAACTAAAACATATAACGATATCATTGGTTATTGTGCTTAATAATCACAGCATAATAAACTGTTAAAACGCTAACATGTTATGGTGAACGCTGGGTTTACTCTTCTATAAAGTCTTTTTGTGGCTCCAGAGGGAGCTTTGTTAAAGCTGATAAATGGCATGTTGGGGCTGAAGTTTGGAGGTGTGGCGTTAGAAAGAAGTGAGCTTACCATTACCATCGGCCACTATTAGCATAACACACCAGAATCTCTGACCGAAGTGTTTGCCGTTGAGTTGCATTGTGGGTAATGCAGTTGCCACGTTTAGATAAAGAAGAATGTGTGGAATGAAGAAGTCAATATATCATGTCCTGAAAAGTGTCTGCAGGTCTTCTGGTCATTTTGCCCTCAACAACATTACGCCAATACATTCCCTTCCATGTGGAAATTATGCTCTTGGATCAACCACAATATGCAGTAGCATTGTGCTCCATGCACACACCCAGCTTGCATGTACAAACATGCCTTTGGATCTCTCTGTGTTAACGTGGTTGATGACCAAAGACACCACCAGTGGCCGCAGACATCACATCACAGTTACATGTAAAGACAATGCAAAGACTTGCACAAAGCAGCGTGAACTGCGGTGAAAAGGTGTTTGAGCAAGTTGAAAATTATTAAATTTGAGAAGGAAAAAAAAGCTCAAAACATGCAGAGAGCAATAAGAAAAGAGAGAGAAACTGGAGGGAAATAATCAAAAGAACAAGATGGAGATGTGTTACTGGTTGTTATGTTTTCCTATCATGTGTTTGTGCGCTCAGATTTCCATTCCTTTCTGTAAATTAAACTTCTGACATCTCCCATCCTGCAGGACTCTCCTCTGAAGGCTGTCCAGATGCTCTGGGTGAACCTCATCATGGACACTCTGGCGTCTCTCGCTCTGGCCACCGAGCCGCCCACCGAGTCTCTGCTGTTACGGAGACCGTACGGCCGCAACAAGCCCCTCATCTCCAGGACCATGATGAAGAACATCCTGGGACATGCCGTGTACCAGCTCGTCATCATCTTCACCCTGCTGTTCACTGGTGAGTTAAACAACTAACAACATTATTAGGAAAACTGTACAAAAACCAGACAAGCCATTCAAACCATTCAACCAGAATCTGCCTGCTCGGTCATCTCAGTGGAAAAATACTGTTCAGTTTTGAAAAATATCAGTATGTAAATCAATATCAGAGGACTTTCATATTAGGATATTTATTATTTGCTGATTTAGGATTTGTTTTGTCTTTCTTTTTCCTACATTGTTTCTCAGGTGAGACAATTTTCGACATTGACAGCGGCCGTAACGCTCCCCTGCACTCACCGCCGTCGGAGCACTACACCATCGTGTTCAACGTTTTCGTCATGATGCAGCTTTTCAACGAAATCAATGCCAGGAAGATTCACGGAGAGAGGAACGTGTTCGAGGGCATCTACCGAAACCCCATCTTCTGCAGCGTCGTACTGGGGACCTTCGCCCTGCAGGTAACTCCTTCATCATCGTCACATATGTCATCATCTAATGCAGTTATTGCAAGTGAGTTTTTCAATCAAACAGTTATTTTATAGACACATAAGCTAAAATTTAAATGTAAATATTATGAAACTAGGACATGAATATTAAAGGAGGGAGGAAAGGGGCACGTCAAAAAGGTTAAAGGCTGGACCACACAGGGCCGATGCAGGGGAACCGCCAATGGTGTGCCGTGAAGTCAAGGAAACCATGACTTTTTAAAAGCTAGAATTAAAAGATCATTCACATCCACAACTTTATAAGAAACTTTCAGGACTTCTTACAGCACATTATAGCTACATGATGCCTAGTGAAACCCCACTAACATCAGAGGCCATGTGTTTAATGAGATAATTGTTAAGGATGTAGTCTATTAACTAAATGGATCACGAAACGAAATGTGTCAGGATCTGTTTTTCAAGCTGTAAAAACTGAGTTAATTAAGTTGTTTCCTGTTTTACCAGGCTGGAATTATTTTAATAATCACAGCACTGAAGTTAGTTTGATAATCACTTTGTTAAAGCTAGGTTTACACAAAAAGGTCTGAAGTTAGTTTGAATGAGAATCATCTTTATTGCTCAGTAGGTTTACACATACAAAGGATTTGCTTTGGTATTTTGATGCATAATAATAAACATAATAAGTACAAAATATAAATTAAAATTCCACAATCATGACTATAAAGTTAACACTTGATTATTGACAGTTAGATAAAAGCTAGTCTGAAGTTAGCTTGATTATAAATAGGCTAAAGATAGTTTGTGTGTTGGATAGTTTGAGTGTGTGTGAATGATTAGTTAGGCACCTCGCATGCAGCCTCTGCCGTCAGTGTATGAATGTGTGTGAATTAATGATGGGTCTTACAGCTCTTTGCAGGGAGTCGGATGTTAAGGCTGTGTTCCTTTCCAAGAGCCGGTGTTTTCGGCTCCCAAACAGTTCTACATGTTGTACCACTTCTGCTGGCCACTGCCTAAGTTACATTGTTATTTGTTGCAATAAATAAATATGCAAACCAGAAATATTGGTGGTTAAAAATGTCAGGAACTATCCTGGTTGTGTAACAAAATTAATCCTACTAATGAAAATTTCATAGTACGTTAATAAATAATTCCTATACTCCATAGCCCACAGACACATGCTGTATATTTTTAATTAGTGTCAGTATATTTTTGTTCATTGTCACCTTTTTGTTTTCCATGGGGAGGTGCCGGGAGAGCGCGAGGGGGGGTTTGACTTGTTCGCAACTGACACATCACTAGTGTGAATGTACTCATGCAGTGTAAAGGGCTCTGAGTGGTCGGAGGAGTAGAAAGGCGCTGTAAAAGTATAGTCCAGCTAACATGTCTTGTATGTTTCTTTCCTCATCAGATCGTCATTGTTCAGTTCGGAGGGAAGCCGTTCTCCTGCACGGCTCTGACCATCGACCAGTGGCTGTGGTGTGTGTTCATCGGTGTGGGAGAGCTGCTGTGGGGACAGGTGAGGCCAGAAGCAGAACCACAGGTGTTCTGAACAAACAGCATCAGAGCCCGATGTGCACAAACAACATGTACTCAGGAGAAGATGAAGAGGTGGATACACAAGGTTTGTGGCTGCAAACTGTTGCCTGTCACGCTCGCGCTGCCGCAGCGTTGCCATCACGACTATCGCCATGGTAATAAGCTCAGCACATGAAAGCGACGCGAGTTGTGTTTATGAGCGCGGAGGGAAAACAAACCCAGGGTGTCAGTCCCTCTGTGGATACACACACAAACACACCATCACATGCATGATCCTGTTAACATGTACACACACACAGGCTTAGAGCGCCAACATTATATAGACAGAAAGTTCAGGCATAAGACGGCTGGTGGGTTCAGTTGGAGGTTAGAGAGACAGAGAGATGCTGACAGGAACAGACTGATCTGAGGTCTGTGATTTGCTTTAGAGGTTGTTTCTAACACAGAGACACAAGGTGACAGAAAAGAAGGAAAAGCTGATGTGCAGCTGCTGCAGGAGGCTTGGTGTGCCTCTCTCCTTTCTTTTTTTAACTGAACAAAGAACAATTTGCGGTGCTGTGTTACCTCTGCTGCCACCTTGACAAAGCGCTCCAGGATGCTTTGCTTCAAGTGTTCGTGCATAGCAGTTGTAATGCTGTGAATAAGCCCTTTTCAGCTTGCAGAGCTTACAGAGTACCACATTGTTTGGTATCTGTGGGAAATGCTCCCAAACTTTAAATGGTCATGGATGAGATTTTTTTAGTTTTAGCTGCAGCTTTTTCTCCGGAGGTTAATCCCTGCTAAGACCAGTCACAGCACTTCACTGAGAAGTGCCAACACACGTTATGCAAATCGACGTATTTCTGTAATCAATGACGTCGATTATAATTCAGCACACCATGACATCTGATGTCTATGTGATTAATATAAAGATAACATATGTAAGCATTATAATAGTAATAAAAAAATGAACACAACAAAATTCATTTTACAGGGTTTACATACAAAAATAATTTATATATGTTGTATGTTATGGAATGCCATTTAAATAAATATTTATTAATTCCCCATTTAAATCACAGAAAGTGGAGGCAGAGCAGGAAGCCAGGGGTGCTAGGAGCCAGACCTGACAAGAAAACCACCTCAGTACGGTTTTTCATGTCGTCAGAGAACCATGACCCATTAATTTCAATATAACAGATCAGGGAAATAGATGTGGCATTATGAAATAAAAATCCGCTGAAATAAATAAAGTAGTAGTCGTTTTGAAAAATGTTTTTATTTATTGAACTACTATATTGATTTATTTATATATTTATATTATTTATATGATTTATTTAGATATTTAATACCTAATTTATTTATTTATATTTGTTTGTTTAACTTAAATTCCATATTTTAGGTCTGCTAAAAATAAATTGAGCTTCAGGAGAGCTTAATGAATGAACGTTAATCAACGTTTGTTGACAGAAAATAGTGCAAGTAAAAAAACTGACTAACAAATTGGTCACCAGAAACACTGCATCCTACATTTCCCATAATGCAGCTCAATCACATCTTATACTTATACCTCTCTGTTGAACCCCTGCCTGGTAAACATGGTTATTGTCTCTCCCAGCCAAGAAGACATCGAACAGGTAGTTTCACAGACTGAGTAGGACTGACCATGACCAGTAAACTAAACGTTTTTGTAAAATCAGTAGAGGGATCCTTTAACAACACAGTATTATTATTTTTCTCAGCTGATCTCAGCCATCCCCACCCACCACCTGAAGTTCCTGAAGGAGGCAGGTCACGGCAGCACGAAGGAGGAGATCCACGAGGAGCAGATGACGGAGGGCGCTGACGAGATCGACCACGCTGAGATGGAGCTGAGGAGAGGCCAGATTCTCTGGTTCAGAGGTCTGAACCGCATCCAGACACAGGTACGACCACAATGCCTTAAAATGACACACAAGACTTACTTTATCACTAACATAACTTTTGCTTTTAAAGTATTTCAGATATCAAGTGTTTCTTGTTTATGAAGATAATAACATGGCTCAAATATCCGTTCTGTCATGAGAGCTGCAGAAACCATCATTTGCCATGGTGAAGCAGGAGTCTATGGAAGAAAAGAGATTACTGGTCAGTTGTCTCACTGGTGCATTGTTGTTTTAACCTTCGGAAGCTGTTCAGGTAAAAATCTGACCGCTTTCGTCCGCAAAAACATACTTACATAAATTTCAGCTGCATCCTCCACCTCACCGCCATTCTCGCAAAATCTAACAATCGTCTGCTGATTCAGAGTTAAAGAACTGAGAGTCATAATGTCCCAGCAGACACGCTGTGTTTCATCAAACTCATGAGGTCAAAGTGACACAGAAATATCCTGCCTGGATTGTAATCTTCACACTACATGATTACAGCCTGATAATAGTCCAATCCAACAGACGTGGAGTTCGACTGTCGCTCGTGTTGTCTTGTATCGTCTGTCATCGTGGACGACAACAGACGCAGCATCTAGGAGGCCTCACCATGATCTGATAAAAAGCCAAGCAGCCCAGAAGTCTTATGTCGTCTCTTGTAAGAATTTGACAACTTCCACCACGTGTTTGGTGATGTTGATCAAAAGGAGCCCAGAGCTCTCTTCAGCTGTAGGAATGATGCTGCTGTCAGGTGAGAGAGTCCTGACACCTTCCTGATCTTCTCTGTTCAAGCTGCGAAAGACTCCAAGCTCTGATTGGTCTGGTTCAACCGGTAGTTTGTTTTGCCTCCAGCGACACACCTGTTAATAAGATTGACTGACTGAAAATGATTGACTGACTGAAAATGGCAGACTGTTCCAAAATGTGTGGATGCACACCAAAGTCAAAGAAAGACCTGCAACATGCAATATTTGCGAGAAGTTACAGGTCTCTTTTACAAGAGAGACCTAGCCAAGGTAGCAGCCATACATGAACACAACAAATAGAGTTCCACGATTTAAGCCTACACCTATTGTGACCTGCAGCAGCGAAACAATAATTTCGCTTTCAGGTAACATAAAGTAAGAGAATCAGCAATTTATTTAGTTGATATTTGCTGAACCGTAAAGTTAAGTTAATATTATTTACAATGTGTTGTCTTTACTTAAGAATCTATGGCTTCTCCAGCTGTTGCACATCACCCCCCATCCCCCACCGTAAAAATGAGTCCAAACAGGGTTAATAAATTATCACATAGCAGTGACAAGTCAAGTAGAACTTTATTTGTCCCCAGAAGCGACTTGTTGTGCATTAGTAACAGTAAAAACACGCAATATCAAAGCACACATATGGCGTGCATAAAAACTACATAAATAATTTATTTATCCAGTGAGGTTGATGGTCACTCAGATATAACCTTTACTATTGGACTTTAGCTGTAAAATGGCTGAAGTAGTCTTCATACCCGAAGGAAACTTCAAAACTCTAGGTGCAGGAGGTGGGTGCCTTTAAACTCGCGCTGGTAGCAAACATGAGCCTGGACACAATTAAATTATTATTATTATCATTGTCATAATTATAAAATATGCAGTGAAAACACATCACTCTTTCATCACAGTAGAATATCTGTGGTTTAGCTATGATACTGAGTGAAGAAATATCTTTGTGCTCCACCAAACAAACTACCTAAAAATACTCATTAAGAGACTCAAAAGGCTTCAGATTTGATAAAATGTGATCAATCTAATTTTAAATAAGACACACAACAAAACAGTAGGATGAGACTTTCAGTTTTTTTTTAATTCTTTGCATTTATAAGTTGCAAGGTGCGAGAAGCACTGAGGCAGCTTTAGTTACTTTATTTTTAGTGCATAGTTCTCTTCTTCTAGCGAGTGAGGACCAGCCTCCTGTTTCATACATATGTATCACCTGTAATGAACCAGAGTGCACTATGGTAAACTGAATCATGTTGTTTTAAGGTGGAATGAGCAACATAAGAGTGCAAGATGTCTCCGTAGTCAAGCACAGACCTGACAGTCGATTGGTCGTTATGTTAAAAAGAAAAAAAGCACATGCCTAAATCTTTATACATAAACCACACAAAGCAGCGGGTAACATGTCTCCACATGAATGTGTTTATGAGACTTAAAAACCAGAAGCTGAGAGTGAATGAAACCTTGACACATCTTAAATGTAATTTGGATAAGGGTTTACAGCTTTAGTGGATAATTTTACTGAACTCTGCTAATTTTAACTCTTAATATTTCCAAAAGAAACTATTGACCTCTAAACTACTGACATACACGTTTCCTTCGGTTACTTTCACCTTTCTCATTCAACTGCTCACATCTGTGTCAGGTCAGACTCTGAATTGAGACGCTTAACTCAGTTCAGATGATGAGATCAGATTAGTGTAGCAGCATCAGACGACCTGAGTGGTTGTTTGAGTCTCTGACTGGAGCTTTACGTTGTCTCCTCTGTGACACAAACTTTCCTCCGCATTCAACATGTTCAGCCAAATGTTTGTGTTGGAAAACAGAGTGTGGGTTAAACTGGAGATATTTAACACACACACACACACACAATGTAATTTGCTGTCCAGTTAATTTCACACTCTGCTGCTGAGCTTCAGCACGGAACCACTTTATTAAAACACAGAAATTAAAGACAGCATCCAGTGTGGAACAGAAAGCTTACTGGATAATTTTATTCCTCAGTCAGTCAGTGTTGGAGGTAAACAGCTGCACCTTCAAATTGCCGTCTTCCCCTGTGACTCATCTCACAGTCTGGGACTTTGCATTGTGCGTGTGTGTGTGTGTGTGTGTGTGTGTGTGTGTGTGTGTGTGTTATCCTCCTACAGGATAGATCAAGACTCACTAAGAATTAGCATGTCCTCAGGCAGTCCCATTCTGTCCCTATGGGGTTCATTAGCCTCGATGCTAACACCCACCTACAGTAACAGCAGCTGACTCTCTGCTCCCACACACACTCAGTTGTTGAAAGAGGTCAGGTGTATTCCCCTCAGCAGTGGACTTATTTGTAGTTACTGTGGCCG
Source organism: Lepomis macrochirus (assembly GCA_024633595.2). Taxonomy (NCBI): domain Eukaryota; kingdom Metazoa; phylum Chordata; class Actinopteri; order Centrarchiformes; family Centrarchidae; genus Lepomis; species Lepomis macrochirus. The sequence goes on from JALXJV020000004.1 coordinate 12,878,923, forward strand.
GAGGGTAAACACATCTGAATTAATAATGACTAATATCTTCTTCTGCCTTGCCCTCTCGAGTTTTCCTGCTTGACCTTGCTAAAGCTCTCTGCCTTGTCTGAGAAGTCTGTCTGAGAAATCTCAAAAACTCAAGCTGACACAATATCAGACTTTACTGCCAGTCGTCCTTCCCAGGAACATCCAATAGTGTCTTATCTGAAACCTTAATCACTGTGTTTCTGCAACAGTCATACATACACACTCATTTTAAGTGGCTGTAATTGATATTTTTATGTCAACAGGGTAAAAATGACAATGTGAAAGGCGTCGCTCATATTGATGAATTCATAGAGAATCATCACATTGATCAGAAGCTCCTCTCGGTTAACGGGGCTTCATACTGAGTTTCAGCTCACTGTTTATCTGTCCTTTACTACAACTTTACTATCTTGATTCACTCTTGTTGCTCTCATAGTTGTGCTTTCAGCCACAGCAGGCAGCTGTTTTCAACCAAAATAACTAATAACCCACTGTACATGACCTGCTCAGCAACAAACAGCAGAGAGACACAGTTAGCAAATAGCTGGTGAACAAAGCGGAACATTTAGCAGCTAAAGAGCCATGTATTTGCCGCAGGAGTTGGTAGAGACCAAAAACCAAGCTAAAAGAGAGTGAGTATTGGACTTACAATCGCATGACTTCAAGTGATTGACAGTGTTGCTCGGTAACTGTTGGATGTGTAAACAAGCAACTGTTTGCTAAGTTCCTCATATCAGCTTAAAAAATGTTGGTCTGCAAATCTTGTGTACAAACTTGTTTCCGCTTCTCCTAAGTGGCAAAAGAAATCAGTTATTGCGGGTTTAAAAGCTGAGGTTTGAAGTTAATTCTCAACCTGGACACAATAGTTAAGAAAACAATCATTAGAAGCTGGATGAGAAGTCCTTAAAGTCCTGGATGGAAATCTAAACATCTACACTTTCATGACAACTCGGCAAGCTGCTGAGCGGACGCGCGGGTGCAGGCTTTATGTCAGTCGAGGTGGAAACCCTGATTCTGATGCGTAACCTTCATCTGCACTTTGTGAAGCTGCAGAGCATCAGGGAGGAAGGAAGTGATGCAAGGAGGATCAGAAAGAAAGCCCTTGCCCTCTTCTGTTTCTCCACCATCAGAAACAATGCAGAGAAAAGAGCTCTCTCCTTTCCCGTCATGTCTGTGTATCTGTAATATCAGTCTGTCATCCTCCTGGGATGGGAGGATGAGGGGATGGAGGGGGAGGCAACGAAAGGCTGCAAGCTAATTAGGTTCTTATCTCTCCACGCTCCTCTTCCTGTCCTCCTCCTCTCTAATCCTGGTGGGCAGCGTTGTGCCGCTCAACGCCTCAACAGTCAAACACAGTGGGGGAATAATTGGTACAAGCAGCACCTCGCTGACGAAACTTTATCAGTCATTCCAAGTGACACAGTTTCTCCTCTTTCTCCTGTCTCCACTTGTTCTTCTCTCAAAGTGCTTTCAGCCTGATTCAACAGCTCTTTATTCGTTGTCTCCTTCATCCCTTCATTCTTTCAGAGCTTCTGGATTTTTACATTTTCCTTTTCACTAACTGAATGACAGCTTTCTCTGTCTTTATGCTGTTTCTCTCAACTGTTTCTCCTCTTCTCCTCAAACCTGATGTCCCCCTAGTCCACTTCTTCTTGTCTTTGTTTTCGTCTCATGTTCTTCTTTGTCCCTGTACTCACTTTCTATCAACTTGATGATAATGTCTTTCAGAGCAGGTAAAAGGTTATACCATTGGCAGATGTGTTAGTAAGTTTTTAACATTAATCCTAGTTCAAAAAAAACAAAATCCAACTGTCTGTATACTCCAATGTCTTCTTTTCTTTTTGCCAAAAACAAAAGATCCTTGCCTGAAAAATGGTTTAAATCTGGAAAAAGAATATATATATATTAGTCTGATCTAGATGTATATTTCTTATCTAGATCAGGAGAAACTCATGGTAATGGAGGGGTAAATGAAGCAGAACACATAACATCTAGATTTCACCATCTGGATCTGGTCTGGTTCACTTTGTGATCAGATCTCAGGCAGGTGTGCATTGACATCTGTGCAGTTTTGAAACAATCCAGAATAAAATCCACCCATCCAGTTGTGATAGGCCTTTTCCTGCTATCTCAAGCTGCTCTTTAAAAAGATACAGACGAGCACTTTCGTCTGTTTATATTTCCTTTGCAAAGGAAATATAACCTCTAACCTCTCTGGAAGTCTTTCTTTTTCCTGTTTCCTCTGTCTCTGTCTCTCTCTGCCATCTAACGGTGTGTTGTGGGTGTCCTTCCTTCAGATGGATGTGGTCTATACCTTCCAGACGGGCCAGGCACCGGTGCCCGGTGCCCTGCGCCGCCAGCCGTCCGTCGTCAGCCAGCACAATGACGCCACTGCTGCCAAAACTCTCTCTAGCCCCACCCACCTAGGGCTTAGCTCCTCCTCCTCGCTCACCAACTCGGCCGGGGCTCCGCCCCCTGCTGCTACTGCTTCTTCCTCTACTGCAGGCAGTGAGTCTGTGACCAGAGGCCAGCTAACATCACCTTTCATCCAGCTGGACTTTTTTTCTGTTTCAACTGCATGAAACACTGAGCGCTGCATGACTCACTAAATCTATCACACTGTTTCTGTCAACAGCAGGTGTCTGAACATCTTGAACTAATCTGAAATATCAGTCTTAGTGTTATTATAACTATTGTTATTATTAACAACTGACTCATATAACATCATAGTAATTACACAATCCACACTTTGGAAAAAAACCTTTATTCTCTTTATTTCTGAGAGTAAGATGAGAAGATGGATATCAATCTCATGTCTTCTCTGTGTTAGGTACGGAGCTAGTTGCCATCTTAGCAAATAGACTAGAAGCAGGGGGAAGCAGCTAGCCTGGCTCTGTCCAAAGCTCCAAACTACACACGTATAAATATACACCCTTAAATCTCATAAAATGACACACTGTAAAACAAGAGAACAAGTGAAAATTTATTTTTTTATAAATTAAATTATATATATTATTGAGCCGTTTTTACAGTTTCACATCTTCAAAAGGAGCCAGTGGGCTTGAGGGTGACACAGAAGGAAGTCAGAAAATCCTGAGAGATTAACTAACACAGTGTTGCCTTTGGGCCTTTCATTAGAGGTGCTGACAATAAGAAAAAACATAGAATATGGTCAGCTTTATTCTAAAAAAAAAACATCTAAAAGCTCTAAAAATTTGCTCGCAGACAACTCCATGTGTTCCCATCTCTGAACTCCACACTGTTTCAATGTGCTTTCTACTTCACCTTCCTCTGCTGTAGCTTTTCCATCTCTGTCTTAATCTCGTTCTCCTCCTTTTTTAAATAACTTTCATCACCTCTCAGCCTGCTGCTTCTCCTCCTGCATGTCGTGGAGATTTAAACTCTTAACATGCATCTATTAACCCTGACATGACTTGCTGCCTGACGAGTTGATGACAGACACACGTGGCCAACAAGAAAAGAAAGAAGCTTTGAATCGCTCTGATTGGTGACAGAGATCCTTCTTATGCTTTCTTTGTTGCTTTTCTTCCTTTTTTATTTGAGGCGACAGCCTGGGCAGCGTGATAATTTAATGGGTTAATCCTGAGCAGGGTTAAATCTGTCAGGCTCAGCAAGTCTCTCATGGTTTAACAGCCAAGAGCTTTTTAACTTGAGAGCTGTGTTGTGTGTGGTGGTTGCATGTATGCTCTAAGCCTGCAGCTCTCATGTGGTTCAGTAATAGAGAGCTTTGAACTGCAGGGTTATTAATTATGATGAAGAGTGTCTGCTGGTGCGTATAAATCAGTGTGATCAGCTGCAGCCTCTGTGGATTCATGACAGAGGAAGCGGTTTAAGGCAGAGAGAAGAGAGCAGCTAGAGGACAAAATGATTCTGGCTCTGAATATGATTATAAATACTTAACAGTGTTCATGTGTTTGGTGTTTTTCCCAAGTGTGTGTGTTGTTTACTGGGGCCGGTATCGTTTGAAAATTTTCTATACTAGTGCTGACACCATCAAGGCTCAATTACCAGTTGGCAAAGCAGGCCTCAGACCCCCAAGGGCCCCCAAAGTCACAGTTTTCCTGCATGTCTGCTGGCTTTTGGTATTTATACATATTTATTTACACATCAAAATTTGTTTAATGCAGATTTGTTAGTGAATGTGCACATTGTGACGTATACTATCAACAAATTTGGGCCCTGTTTTATAAGATAACCTGTGCAGCTGTACAGTACCTTTGTCAGAGTAGGAAATCAGGGCCTAGATCTCAGTTATATATACTAGTTTGGGCCTACACCAAATGTGGGGGAACACAGACCTGACTGCAAAGACACACTATGAGGACTTGTGTTCCCTCTGATTAATCTGACCATGAACACTGAAACTATCCTATCCTGCTTGTTTTTTTTTACGAGAATGAATAAAATTTCAAATAAAATAATATAAGAAAAGAAAGTCAACAAGACTTTGAATATGACTTGTCGGTCTTTGGTGGTCTTGTAGTTTTTATTTTACTGTTACTGTCAACATGACAGTGCCCCCATGCACAGCCAAGTCCATATAGAAATGGTTTCCCCAGTTTAGTGTGTAACAACTTGACTGGTCTGCACAGAGCCCTGACCTCAACCCCATCCAACACCTTTAGGATGAACTGGAACGCCGACTGTGAGCCAGACCTCATCACCAACAGCATTGTTGGAGCTCACTGATGCTCTTATGTCTGAATGGGAGAAAATCTCTGAAGCCAGGTCTCAAAGTCTGAAACCAGAAGAGTGGAGGCTGTTTCAACAGCAGATTACTGCCTCTTGTTTTGGAATCACATATTCTACTATCTCATATGAAATTAATATTCAGATGTCCACTTACTTTTTGACATAGTTTATGGGTGTTGAATTAAAAAAAATGTGGGATAGAAAAGTCAGTTAGTTTATCTAACTCCTGCCAGAGATCAAAACTGTGGTTGAGAGGCATGTACTTCTTATGTTTATGGGTACATGAATCTGTTCCACGGTCACATTGTGAGGATTCGCCTTTCTTTTGGGTACAACAAGCCCCCATAATGCAAATCATCGTCATCAGGGTGTAGATTTGGTTTAAGGTTAGGTTAGAAGAGAAGGTAATTAATGCATGTCAATGTAATGTCATCTGATGTGATGGAAACATGACTGTGTGTGTGGGATCCCAAAAAAAAAAAAACGAGATTCCACTGTACTTGTGGGGTCCCGCAGCTTTGTGGGGACCACTATGCTGTGGTCACAAGTTTAAAGGGCTTTTATTGGTCAAGACTTGGTTTTAGGGTTCAGGGTAAAATGAGGTTAGAGGTAGGGGGTTAACCCTTAGGGTTAGGTTAGTAGTTATGATGGTTAAGGTTAGGGTAAGATGCTAGGGATTGCATTATGTCAATAACGGGTCATTGCGAAGACAGTTCCACAAAGCCGTGTGTGTGTGTTGTAGCCCTTGTGTTTTGATGCCTCTCCACCTGTTGGTAGTTTTTTTTCGTTACAGTTTGTCTTCCTGCACTCAGCTGCCTCCAACATCCTCATTGTATTTTCTTTTAACGTTTTGTGTTGATGGTTGTGGATATTATTTTGTGTTATCCCCCCATGTTCTCATCCAGCCGACCTTTGTTTGACTTGTTAACATTGTGTTTTGTGGTTTTGCACCTCCCCGCCCAGATTCAGATGCACGACCACCATGTGTACCATCAGCCCCTGCAGCCTGTTTGACATCACACTGTCATAAAAATGGAGTCTGTAGCTGCCCATCTGCTCGTCCTCTGACGTTTCTTTTTTTCTTTGTTTCAGATTAAGGTGGTGAACGCGTTCCGTAGCTCCCTGTACGCCGGGCTTGAGAGCCCAGAGTCCCGTAGCTCCATCCACAGCTTCATGGCCCATCCTGAGTTCGTCCCACTGTCCGAGGAGGAGGCTCGTATCCCCCCCATCAAGGAGACTGGAGACGAGATCGACCCCCTCCCCAGCGCCTCCTATAGGGCGGGGGGAGGAGGAGAGCCGCCCAGCACTTTCCCCCACAGCCGCGAGTCATCCATCTGAGCTCCTCCTTCTCCTCCATCCTCTCTATCAGCATCATCTGCCATTACACCAACTGAACTGTCGCACTGAGGAGGGAAGTCATCACCCTGCTCATCCCCTCATTCTGCACACACACACATGCTTCACACCGTCTTCACCCCCCTCAGTCATTCCTGCCACGCTGTGTTTTTCATACTGACTGTGGCATCGTCCTGCCTGTAAGTTTGTCCCTCCACCACCACAATCACACGCATGTATCAGCAGAGGGTGGAGTCCAGAGTCTCCACTGTGGAAGGCTTGTCCTTGTCCATTCATGTATATTTTTTACTTGATGATCCTTTTGAAAAGCTTTTAAACTTTGTTGGGTTCGATCTTTGCGGGACTCGCAGCAGCATGTCGTGTTCTGTACTCGCTTCATTCCTGCTTAACGCTCTCAAAAACGGCACCGAACTTTTCAAAAGAGTGCAGTGATTCTCATGTACATACGCTTTTCGGCTCCTCCACACAGCTAATAGCCGGGTTTGGTGATCGGAAGATTTTTAGGCAAAAATGTAATCTTTTTTTTTGTTTGTTTGTTTCTTTTTAAAACCTCTAACAATAGTTAAATCATGGTTGATTCAGACTCCTGAGAATGTCTTGTGAGTGTGACACTACAGTCTTCAAGGTTCAGTTGTTAAGAAATTGTTCTTCCCTTTATCGTTTTTGTATGTGATGTTTTTTTCTTTAGCTGCTGTGTTGCATGTGGAAGGACAGAATGTTTACTACCCAAAAATATCTAACATGGCGGTGCCCAGAGCAGAGCTGCTTAACGGGGGTCTGATCTCATCTCATCCAGTCAGGGTTCTGGTTCTCTCTGCCCCTTACCCAGTACATCCACATTGTTGATAGGAAATACGAGTGTAGTTCATGTTTGCCCATCTAGTACGATGCATGTTATGTTTCATTAGTGTTGAGTCGCATGATAACTTAGGAATGAATATTTGCGATTGTGTTTAGACATGTGTGTTAGTCTACAGCAGCGTCTGTTCAGAGCTCCACTAACTTCCTGTCTGTAGGACTGAACATCCTGTTAACACAACAAGACAAGAGCTGACTAATCATTGCTCAGCTCGTGTTGAGGAAACAGCAGCAGGGCAGCTAAAGCCCTGAAATACTCATTGCAGGGTTCGTACAAAGTATTTGAAAGTTGGATGAATGCTTAATTTTAACTTTCATGTTTTCAAGATTCGGAATGTGCTTGAATTTGAATGAACTCCTTGAAAAATGCTTGATTTTTAACATAATCTGGTGTTTCATCTACACACGCATTCATGTAAACCAAAAATCTTTTCATATCGTTGTTGTTTTTGTTGTCTCCTGGCATCTCACACCAGACGTGGAGTGGAGCTGCTTGGCTGGCACGGCCGCCAAAATGAAAAGGGGGCGTTTTTGCATTCCCCTCTACGTCCGGTATAAACCCGACATCATGAGGGTATTGAAGGTAGCTAACTAACTATTGTATCTGCTCATCAGTTACTAGAGCTACTGATTTTGTTATTGATTTAGCAACATGCCTGGCTGTGTTTTTATTGACAACTGGCTAGCTAACAAATAATAATAAAAATGACTCCTGAGAGGAGCCACATTGATTCATAGCTAGATAGATCTTCTGTTTATTCCTTATCTGGAAATTAGCAAGCATTAAAAATCATGTTCAAATCTAATATTATACAGCTAGTAAAATAAAAGTGACAATATATTGATTGCTGTTGGTATAAAGGAATTTTGTAAACTTTATTTTTGCAGTTGCATTTATAGTAACAATTTAAATGTGATGGTAAAGGCTAGGGGAGTCTGGACATTTTTGCTTTAGGTACCTTGAAAGTGCTTGAATTGTACTTTTGAAAATCTTTACGAACCCTACTGCAGTAGGTGTATCCATAGGTGGACCTGTAGGCGAGTAAACTCTGCCTACAGTACGTGTGGTCCTGAATTTTGTGGTTCCTCGTGAACGTGATTCATCCATTCATACCCATGCTGGGTTGCACTGATAAAATAAGGTCGACAAGAAAGGATGCAACATTCCCTGAAAATTATCTTTCCGCCCCAGTCGTCTATGTTTGTACCAGCAACTGTGCACAGAGCTTTGTGCTGGTTTCAGTTCAATTAGGTTAACAGACAGACACAGACAGAAATGAAAAAATTCTAGGGATGAACGCTATCACTAATTGTCCATCAAATGCCAGTCTTATCTCCTTCCTTCCTCCTTCCTCCTTCCTTCTCCTCTCTCTCTCTCTCTCTCTCTCTCTTTTTATCTACCGGCTTCTCCCTGTGCCTGACATGCACATATTAGGTAAGATCCACTCTCTTAATGTTTGGCAACCAATCAAAAATGACAGATGACAACATGTGACCGTGACACTGTGAAGCGGTGTCCCCCTTCCTGCTAACCACTGCCCCACTGTGCCGTCCTCACAGATGACAAAATGTCGACAGACATTTAAGTCACTTCTTTTAGGTTTGGACTATCCAAACTGAAAACTACTGCCACAGGATGAGGAAGTGCTCCCTTTGTATCCTAAAAATAAAAGTCCTTAAGTAGACCTGGTTTGCAGGGGCACCAGACAATACAAGGTAGCCCCAGTTTACCATCTCCCCAGACAGATCCTCAAGCTCTTCCTGGTGACTCATGATGATGATGATGTGACTCAGATTTAAAATAGAGCTACTGCATCTCTGTAATAGAAACACACAGAAAACTATTAACAATTTAACCATTTAGAGGCACTCGAGCCCACCAGTGTGCCCACATAGTCTTTACATTGGCTGTATGTGTAACGTCTGTGTCTGAAATTAGCTTTGTGTTAATTTTGAACACGTTAAAAGGGGAATGTACCCCCTATTGATGAGTCTGTTTTTGTGTCCGTTAAGTTCAACAGACAGGAAGTTAATAGATCTCTGAACAGGGTCTGGACCGTCTGCCTGTGTTCAGGACAAATCTTAGTACCAATTCTGATATTTTTGTTCCCCTTGTTTGTCAGATTTTCTGAACAGAAACTAAATCAGCTGTCAGTATTATCACACAGCGAGCAGCAGAGAAGGTGTTTGATCGTCATCCCTCTCCACTCTGCTGTGTTTGATTAACAGACATCAGTGTGGCGGCCACGCTGAGGTTTATGGGAGACTGACGATGTCACCAGTCAGCCTGTAGAGTTTAATCCACTGTGTGTCCCCGCTGCCGCTCAGTACGTTCTGCCTGCCATTGTCTGCAGATTACTGTCTTAAAAGAAGAAGAAATCATCTTCCAATCAGAAGCAGCGATGCATCTAATCCCCGCTTAGTCTGACTAGCAGCCATCAACCTATCGATGAACCAGGACACGTTATTGAAGTAATGTGCTACTACTGCCATATTTCCAGCTTTTTGTCATGACTAGGTTCTTCCTCTCCCCTCTGATGAGCTTTTTCTATGTAACTCAGAGCCATATTTTATAGGTTGTCTGTATTGTTTTTTATCTCATTATTATTGAGGTTTCCTTTGGACTTTCTCACCCCTGAACCCCCTCCCCTGGCCCTTTACTCCAAACACGACCAAAAAGCAAGGAGAAAATCTTCAGTTGTCACTGCCGAACCAAGTTTAAAGGACCTCTACAATGTTTACATGAAAAGCAAGTGGGTGGCAGTTCGCCTGCGCTTCTCTCATCCGACCACTTCCCTTTCATTCCCTTGCTTTCCTGAATCTTAGAGTTACTATTTAACTAAATGGGGAATCTTTCTTGCATGGTTTTCATATAAAATTCAATGTTTTGCTCATTTTTTACAATTCTTCTGTATTTTTATATTAAGTACTTTTTAATATTTTGGAGATATATGAATATATATGTATAGGCTGAAGAGTTTGGTGACAGTGCAGTACATGAATGAGATGAATCTATCGTGGACTCTGTCTTTTTACAGCTCTCTAAATATTTATGCCACGTGTGTCGTCTTGGTCACCTGATGTTAGGGCTCAGAAACCTGCAGTGACTTGTTTACTTCCTGTTGGCCGTTCAATTGGAATCTCAACAATCTAGTTTCATCAGCCCCCTTTTACATGAGCATATTCACGTTATGTTGTGATACACTACACGCTACGCCAGTTATCCAACTACATTAGAGTTCAGTAAATGCAACAAGAATACAGCTAACTGTATCTAACATTAAATGGGACTGTATAATTATTTATCCAAGCTGGGTTTCTTTGTTTCTGTGCTTTGAAGCTATGACTGATTTCTTTGAATGAGTGGATTGACTCTGTTTTTCAACTGGCTTGTGTTGGAGCTGACGACTTTAAAGAGGATCAAAGCTGTGTCCCGCTTCAGGCACCGCCTCCTTTGAAAAGGGCGTGGCCAATGAAGGCGTGTCTGACTCTTGTCTAAAAAATTAGCTCTGATCCCTTTTAGACAAACCAAAACTGAGAAAGTAACCTGAGGACCAAAGCATATGTGCACAAGTCTTTTTTTTTTTTATTAACAGGCCTTGACCCAGTTTCCCAAAAGCATCTTCAGGTTAAGATGATCCTAGTCCAACTGTAAGTCCATTGGCTGTGATCCAAATCGCACTTGAGGACAGTTAGACCAGGGCCAACACAACCTGATTAGACTGAATAAAATTTGAACTCAGCTCAACTTGGGTCTCGTGTCAGGTCTCTCTTACTAGAAACTACAAAGACCTCCACCAAAACAAAATATGAACTGTCTTTGAGTTCCTCTGTTAATTATTGGTCATAATTCCAGTATTACCGTGACCAGCAGCTGTAATAGCTTCAGTAAGTTTATTTTTGTTGAAAACTTTATTTTGGTATTTGAACGTCCTGCAGCGGCTCTGTACAGAACAGTTTTTGTTCATTTGAAGATGTTTCTTTCACTAATTTGAGTGTCATAAATTGTAGTTAACTGTTGCTGTACATGTTTGCAGACTGTGGGGTGAGGGGGCTGGGTGGGCTGTCTAATCATTACTAGGGCCCCAAAAAGACTCTGGCAGGCCCCGGACCACAGGTTGTGTCGTCAAAATCCAGTCCAAAGAAGGAAGGGACGCCACAGCTTCATTACTAATTTTATATTTGGTTGTGTATTTTGGACATTAAAGGAGGCGGAGCCTGGGACGGGACACGGCTGCAGCTGTAGATCATCACCATTTTATACAACTACTAACTTCAGAAACATTTTTCAGGAAGAGAGCAGGACTGTTAAAGCGCTCATGACGTCGCTCTCTTCCTGCCGTGTGTCTGTTGGTTATAAATGAGACACAGACGGCGTTTCCTCTTAGTTTTATTCAACTGCTGAATATGACCTTTGCTCCTACAGTCAGTGCAATGTAAATATTGTCATATAAGTGAATGAAGTGTACCTGCTGTCTGTGTCGGTGACAGGAAATGGGGAGAGGGGGCAATCAGCCAATCATCACCCAGCAAAGCTTTAAGAATGTTCTGCCAAAGTCGTTCTCCGTTTTCTTATTCACAAGTTTGTTTTAGTAAGTTTGACATGACCCCCCTTCCTCCCTCCCTCCCTCCCTCCGCCTGGATAAGAATGTCCCTCTGCTCTTGCCATGGCCTTGATGCGGCTGTGGTGGTCGTCTCTTGGACTGGTTGCCCTCATGTCTCTTGCCAGGTGCACAGTACAGCGCCGCCATCAGAGGCTTCAGACCTGTTTGTGCTTGTGGTTTCAACTGCGTCACAAATATAACAGTCCATGACGAGACTCGGCAGCGGACTGAAAATCTTCACCTGGTTTTAGTTTCATGAGCATTCTTTTTTTGGGGGGGTGGGGGTTTAGAAGATCTCAGTTTGTCTCAGTTTTCCAATCGGACTTCAGTATGGAAAAGGAACTCGCTTCTTATCCAGTTGGATTTTGACTGCGTTGCTTCCTCTTCAGAGCACTGCCTCTCTCAGAACAGCTTCCTGTCATCGGATATTAAAGAATTCTTTGGAGAACCTTCACATCCACTTCAGAATTCACTAATTAAAAAAATGTTTCAAATAAACTGGATTATCACAGTTGGAAAAGTCATAACCACTTAACATATATATCTATATATTTATATATTATATCTGCATATTTATATCTAGTATATATTTATGTGTGTATATATATATATATATATATATTAGATATAAGTATATAGATATATATATGGTTTCTCAGTTGAACTTCATTGCAAAAAAGACTGAAAAAGATTTGTTTTCTGTAATTACTATGATACACAGTAATAGGCGTTGGTGTTATTTTTGTATAAACATAATATCATCTATGTGGCATGCATGACATATATACAAACTTTGGTGGTTTAAAGCAATATGTCCAACCTGGTGCGATTGGTTCTGTCGTGTTCTGTGTAGCCTAAAGCCACTCTGTGTGAAAAGAGATTTAAAAAAAGGAAAAAAAAAAGACAAACTGCATTTGGATAAAACTAACCGTTCAGTATATGTGTTCAATGTTCTGTGTTCTGCATGTTTTAGTATGGAATGAAACATCCCAAATGTTTGACTTGTTTTTCAAATGAATCTCAAATACTCGCCCCAAACACAAGCAACATTACACACACACACAGACAGACACAGACAGACACATATTTGCACTGTGAGGTGAAACACACTGAGGAAATTAAATGTGTGACTTCTGATGGATGGATTGGTGAAAGATGATTTTTGTTTCCATCGTATCGTTTATCCAAAAACAAAATAAGTGATATGTCCACCTGTTTCATCCTCCTGTCCCACCACTCACACACACACAAACGCTCATATTTACAGATTCTCCTGAACTCATCACCCACTCATCTGTGCAGTGAGAGGAGGGGGGGAGACGATGACAGTTAACAGGCCTGAAACATTCAGCATGTGGTTCAGGTAGGCTTCGGCTCTGCAGGTGTCATCATCTCACCAATCACATCCATTGATCTATATGATCCATCGTCATCCTTCTTCTCTTTACTGGCCAGGTTGGGGGGAAAAATGAGGATAATGGAGTTTGTTGCTCTCTTGTAAAATGTCTGTGTTCATGTTGGACAGATAAATCAGTATCCACGTGTCTGTTAGCTGATAAGAAATGTCAGTACAGAAATGGTAATTAAGAGACGTATGTTCACTGCACATGTATGGCTGCAACTATTCAATATTAACAAGTCTGTCGATTATGATTTTTTTTCTATAAAAATTTTTGAAAACGTGTTATAATTTCCAATAGCAGCTGCAAATCCTCCATTCTGAGAAGCTGAAATACAAGAACGTTTGACATTAATTGATTTTCAGATTAATTGCCAATTAAAAGGCAAATGTTTTTACATTTGTTAAATTGTTTTAGCTCTAGGGAAATTTCCCATATGTTACATGTCTTCGCAATTCTTTAATAATAACCAAATTTAAGGGAAAATGTTTATTTATGTGTAAAGTTTTAAAATTGGTCCGATAAGAGATTTGCAATTTTAAGAAAAATGAATTCCGTGTTAAAACTGATAGTTGCTTAGATTTACATTTGAGTCTGACTTCACTGCCATTTAAAAAGAGTTCCTGCAGATTTTAATCTTGTCAGGGAATAAACGTCTAAAACAGCATGAGAACCAAACCAAAAACGTTCTGTTTCTAAATCGAAGAGCTTTGGAGTTTTTAGGAGAGAGATTTTATTTATTTTTTTGATGCAGGCAGGCTCGCTGTTTCTGCTTCCAGTCTTTGTGCTAATCTAGGCTAAATATGTCCTATCTGACAGACACATGATGAAACTGGAAGTCTGACCCTGAAAAAGAGAGAGAACAAGAGCATTTCATAAAATGTGACTTTAAGTCTGTATTAACACACGACAACATGATATAATAAAGTGAATGAGTAAATGTTTTGTACACCCGCTCAGGATGACTTCAGTTAGAGAAATCTGTGTAAAAATGTGTATTTAGTGACTTTTTGGTTTTCATCAGGCAGTAAAGGTGACCGTCACAGCGTTGACAGTCTTAATCTTTTGTTTTGATGTGGAAATGAACGTTGGACTTTGTGGTCACATTGAAGTGCGCCGAGCGATGTCGAGACGGTGGTTTGGCAAATCCGGTAGGAGGATTCAAGAAATACTGAGGAAATGAATCCAAAAAAAGTATCTTTCTTATTTGGATTACACTATTTCATTTACTCGGTTACTGTTTACATTTTATGTGCAGATATTCCCCAACATGGAGGTTTACATGCTGTTTCAAAGCCTTGCTCATACTGCCAGGAACACAGGAGGACATATTAAATCCTATGTTTATTATGTGCTGTGTCTCGAGATGATTACCAGCGTCCGACCTGTTAAAAACATTTATGTAAACATCCAGGTCTGAAAGTTCAGATATGTCCAGCGTGAAACTAAATAGTAGGTTTGTGGCAGAAAAGACAAACATTCATTGGATAGGATGTCAGACTGAAATATCTCAACAAATACTTGATGGATTGTCATGAAATTTTGTACAAACATTCATGATCTCCAGAGGATGAATCCTGCTGACTTTTAATTACCAAATAACCAAACTAATGACATTCCCATCAGCCTCAGCTCACTTTGTGTTTAGTGCTAATTAGTGAATGTTAACATGCACACAAGCTAGACTAAGATGGTGAACCTTAAACCTGCTAAACATCAGCATGTTAGCATTGTCATCATAATGCTAAAACACAGAGGACATGATCTCACTGTCCTGTCTGAGCCTCAGCAGTGATTTGTTTGTGAGCCAAAATAAAACTTGTGCTTCCCTGTGTGTGTGGGAGGTGTGTGTGGGTGCATGTCAGGTGGGCTGTTGGCTCGGTGAAGGTGTGTTTCCTCAGTGTGTGTGTCACCTTCTCCCTCGTTCACTCTCATCCTGTCTGTTTTCTATCAAACATCCTCCTCCTGTTTGCTTCAATCTATGCAACAGAATCCTCCAGTTCAACTCCAGTGGTTCATTTTGGTTTCTCACTTTCTCTGCCTCACACTCTCACTCTGTCTGCTCGTCTACGTCTTTATCGACTTTTTATTTTTCAGTTCTTTCTACAAACAGAACCACGATATCTGTACATTGATGTATGTATGTGTGTATGCGACAGGTGCACACACTCACGTTGTTTTCTTTACTCTTTTGTAAGATATGATCGTGTGGAATGCCTTAGTCTTAGTGTCATGTTGTTTGAACTTAAGCTGAACAAAAGATGATAATCAAGCAACTGAGTAAAAGTTGTTACATAAGTATATATATAATATATAAATATATATAAATATATAAAATCTATATACATAAAATAAAGCCATTGGAATTTGAAATAAATCTGTGTGTAATTGTGATTTATTTATTTAATTTTGAAGATTATTTTCATACAGATTTTTCTATTTATTTACTATTTTTAAATTGACTTGTTTTCCTTCCAAGTACTGACAAGTTGATAGGTATGAATGATTCCCTCTCCTGGGAGAGGTTTATTATTATCAGGCTTATTGTCTATAAAGAAAGCATCGTCAGTTCTGCAAGATTTGGATGAAGGATTGACGGAACTTGAGGTATGAATCTGATGATAATCTATATTTTTCTTTCTGTCAACAAATCCCATAAAAGATACAAACCAACAATGAATTGATCCACTAACAAGTGTGTATCCAAAGTTTGATGTATTGTTTTCTTCTGTGCCACAGAGCCCTATTTTTGTCCAGAAACTATTAAAAACACATCAGTGAGTCACACTGTTGCACTGGGTGACATAATCCTTCATTATCATGAACACAAACTGTAATTTGTTTTGACTCAATCGCGCACACACGATTCTGCTGCTGCTGGAAATACAGCATTAAACGTGGTTCAATCAGTGGTGGACAAAGCATTCAGATCTTTTACTTTTGTAAAAGTACTAATCACTAATCACACTATAAAATTCTCTGTTACAAATAAAAGTACTGCTTTGAAAAGTAAAAGTATGTCAGTGTAATCAGTAAAATGTACTTAAAGTATTAAAAGAAAAAATATTAATGCAGACGAATTTCCCCTTTGACTGTCATACTAGTATATATTCTCTATCCATCCATCTATCGTCAACCGCTTATCCTGTGTACAGGGTCGCGGGGTAGTATATATTATATCATTTGATTATTATTACTCATGCATTCATGTAAAAGCAGGATTTTACTGCTGCAGTTGTTGAGGTGGAGCTAATTTTGAACTATTTTGTATCAGACTGCAACTAATATTTTCTTCATTAATAGTCCAAAATTCAACATTACACAACATTCAGATTATTAAAATACTGATAAGAAAAGAAGCAAATCTTCACATTTGTGAAGCTGGAACCATGAGATGTTCTTACATGAAAAATTACTTTAATTAATTAATTTTCAGCTGTACTTGTGTAAAATGTTGTATAGTTTAATTTATAAGAAGACATATTTTAAAAACTCTTCGTATGTTTTGTGGATAAAAAAAGCTTAATGTGTAAACTAAAGCTGTTAAATGTAGTGAAGTAAAAAATACAATATTTCCCTTTGTGGTTTAGCAGTGGCACCACCAGGGGGGGGTCACAGCCACCCTAATGAAATTGGTGGCCACACTAGTGGCGGTCCCTGGCCAGGGGCCTATGCATAAAATGCTATATACTGTATATATTATGTAACTGCTGGGTTTAAGTTAAATGGTGCTTAGCAGCATAAGTGTTGTTATATTAGGCTCTGTCACTTTAAGAGGGTAACCTCTGACCCTGAGCTGTGACAGACTGTGCTATACAAGTCTGCAGATAGCAGATAGCAACAGGTTAGCACCATTGCTAACAGCAAGCTAACGTCAAACGGACACGGTCCCACTGACAGTGCTGTGCATGACCTGATAAGCACATTTGGCTTTGAGGGAGACCAGCCTGTGACTGTTTTCATCAACAGCGGATATCACCTGGACGAAGCTGTAAAACTGGGCTTAACGTTGCTTTAAAGGGTACACTTCACTGCCCAACACAGGCGATCCATTGAGCAGCATAACAAAAAGGTGGAGGAAAACAGCTACGAGCTCAATGACAGTCAGATCATGACGTTTATTAAACTGTGGAAAATGTTAAACAGCACTGCTGGGCTGCAACAAGTCGGCAGACTCTCTGAAAAACTTCAGTCATCCAGAAGTTTGCCCCAGAGGAAAAATCGCCTGTCACTTTTCTCCTCAAGTGAGCCCTCAGCTGTGGTGAGTGAAAGCATCTTTTATCATCCTGACTCTGTGCTGCTGCTCTGTGCATGGGCCAAATTGTTGTACTGGATTGATTGATACTAGGCTATGGATAGCAGCTGTTGTCATGATGTTGTTGTCTTATAGCCGCTTTCGTGCTGCTTTATTATCCGAGATCATTAGGCCAATTTATACTTTTCATGTGAAGTCACACTCCAAGGAAAACGCTGTGCTTGGAGGCCAAAAAGACGTTATTTTCCGCTGCCTGCTAACCATGAAGCATGTGATACACTGTTAGTTTGAGTTTGTGACTTTTGCATTGCCAAAATGCTGGATGGTTGTTGTGCTTTCGGGTTTACTAATCAAGGAGGAGACATGCTTGGGCTGTGTTAGAAGGATTCCTCAGAAAGTAAATGTAAACATTACCGCAGTCGAGTGGGCAGGGACCTGGCGGTTTTTAACAGCAGAAATGCGGCAGTGGATGCTGTAACGTTATATGGATCGGAAGTGGCCAACACTTGCAGTTTGTGTTCATATCTCTCTTTTTCTTAAGTTGAAAGTTGAAATAAAATTTGACTGCTTTTGCAGCGTCTCTATGGGGGAGTCGCGGTGTTGGTCTGTTGTTCTGCCCTCCAGGTCACCACGCATGTCACATGACTGAAAACTATGAATATGCCGGCTCGCTCCCTGTATGAAGGGGTACGGAGCCAGGAATGGGATATATATATTGGCGGACATTCTTTCTGTTTTGATTGCAGGATCTCTGTGGAAAGCAGCTATAGAAAGAGTCTGGATCCCTAAAACCTTATCTGTGCGTGACTTCATTGGTGTTGAGCTCACTGCTGTTTGCTTATGGCCCTGTAGGCTCATTTGTTCTTAGCTTGGTTGTGTCGGCTTAAATTTTGCATTCTAAATTTACTTTTGTGACAGTGGTACTGTAACTTGTGTAAATGAACTCCTCTCTCTCTCTCTCTCTCTCTCTCTCTCTCTCTCTCTCTCTCTCTGGTGGTGCCATGCTGTTTGTTGATGTGAAAAACACAGTAGTAAGAGAGCGTATTGTAGTTTTACTGGCATCTATGTTTTGAAACCATTATTATAAGATAAGTGTGGTTAATAAATAATTACACAATTCTGTATATTGTATATTTCAATTAAATTATAATATAGTCTAACATGAAAGAAATAGTTATGCTTTGTGATATCTGGAATCTTGAGTTGGCTTGTTCCATCTAAATGTTTTGTTCTTTGCAGTCAGTGCACTCCTACAAAAGCTGTAGTTGAAATTTTTAAGGAAAAGGTCAACTGGTGTATTTGAAGAACAATTGCCGAACACATACAGGTACATAACACATTAAAACAGGATTTTTATGGAACTCAAAATGTTAACTGAACTGATTTTAGTCAATTTGTAGAATAACTGTAAAATAAGAAACTAGAGTATATCAGACTGTGATTCCATCTAGTCTATATACTGCATACTAGAATTCCTGACATTCAGTAATGGCTTTTGGTTTTAGAATGCCACCCCAGGTTTTTCAGTGACCCCATCTGTGAAATTTTCTAGGGGCGCCACTGGTGCAGTGGAGTAGAAGTAGAAAGTGGCATGAAAAGAAAATACTCAAGTACAGGTAATTCAATTTTTTCTTGAGTACAGCACTTGAGTAAATGTACTTAGTTACTATCCACCACTGGGTTTAATGCGCCGCTGAAAATAGTCTCCAACAAATGCTTTGTTTCCTTTTTTTCTCATTCCCTTTCTCTTTCTTTTATTATAATTCAAACAATATATTTGTGAACTGTTTTTAAAGATTTATGTCTTCAGTAGGAACCAGTGGGGCTGAAAGACAGGAAGTCACAAAGTATGAAGAGACAAATTAACACATTTTGGTCTTTTTATGGGGTTTATTGACAGTAGAATAAAACCAGATTTATCCTTTTAATAAGAACATTATGTCTGATTTTACTTTCTTTGAACAAGTTTATTTTGTAAAATCCTAATTGTGTTACTGGGTTTATCAAAGTTAACTCGCTTAGCTGTACTTACATAATGAGACCCACTGTGTATGACTGCTGTGTGTGTAATAATGTCAAGAATTTATGATCAAAATGCTTTGTAGTTGGACAGCCAATGAAATAAGTTATTGTCATAATGATCACCCTTACTGCCTATTTTAAATGATCTTACTATTATAGTTTCTGTAAAGTATTTTGTTCTGAATAAAAAATAAAAAGATTATTTTCTCAGAGACGGAAATGAAGTCTGATGAGCAGCAGAGAGCTCCTGTGCATGATTCATACGCAGCAATCTTATTTATATGGTGGACATCTTGGATCACTACCCTACCATGGAAACCCAGCTGTGATCAACACCTGTTACAATGAGCAGGAATACTGAGAGAATATTCCTGTTCTGTTCCCACCGCTTAGATGATGATTGATCCAGCTTTTAGATTTAGAGACACAACAACTTCTGGCTAGAGGTTGATATTGTTACTAGCCATAGGTTGACTGCCCCCAACCTGGTAGTCAGGACCCCGCAAGATAAATCTGAGGGGTCATTAAGTGATGTACAGGAAAGGAAAAGCAGAAGAAAGATACTTCTACAGCACAAAATTGTGTTTATTTGATCTGACTGAAGCTTTTTTCTTAGGATTAGAAAGACTTGTGGAAAATCCTCTTGAACTCGAACTTTACATTTATTCATTTAGCTGATGCTTTTATCCTAAGTGACTTATAATTGCTATGTATGTCAGGGGTCGCATGCCTCTGGAGCAATTAGGGGTTAAGTGTCTTGCTCAGGGACAAGTTGGTGTCTCACGGTGGATTTGAACCTGGGTCTCTCACATCTAAGGCATGTGTCTTATCCATTGCGCCATCACCACCCCGACTTTATAGGTTAATTTAATAGAAAGTGAGCCAAGGAAGGTCAGATCGAGTCCGCATAGACTCAAGGATCAAAAGACCCGATACAAAATGGAGCGGATCTTAGAAAACTGAAATAGAGAGGGATCTCTGGTATCAAACATACTGACACACAGACCTAAGATCTGCAGCTATACAAAAGGACCGTATATCTCATTAGGACTTGGTTAAAGACTTCAATTTACATTTAAAAATACAATGTCAAAAAATCCTTACTGTATAATATTTTAATGACCCCATGACCTTTCCTTTAGAGCCATCATCATATCAGCTCATACAACTGTGGCTGTAATGAACACTGCCACCTCTAGGGGGCGCTAAGCAGTCCTAATGGATTGTATGTTACACATCAGACACATTTTGTGTTTTTAGTTTCCTTCTGAAGGTTCTGCTCCAGTTGTGGTGACAAGACTTCCTCTTTCTCAGCAGCATTCAGCTGCTCAGTGCAACACTGCCACCATGTGGATACTGGCTGCTTTACACCTGAGGGACCTCCTGCTACAGAAATGAACCAAACTGTATGCAAGCAAGTATGTCGAATTTGTACTTGAGTAAATGTACATAGTTACATTCCACCACACTTGATACTTGACTTCTCATCTGTTTCAAAACCCTAACAGTTCAGTGCAGAGCTGCAACAATGTGCCTATTTGTCTCCCGACAGGAGAACAAGCCACTGTTTGTCAGTACCAGTACTCCGTTCAGATAAACACCATGACACGGGTCAAACCAACAGGGTAAGTCTGTCTCCCTCATCGCTCCTCTCTTGCCACAGTTTGGACAGTGGGGGTGGAAGTATTCAGGACCTTTACTTAACTTACTTTTTACAACACTGTAAAAATACTCTTACAAAGAAAAGTCCTGCTTTGAAAATGTTACTTAAGTTAAATTATCCAAGTATAATCAGGAAAATGTACCTAAAGTATTCAATGGAGGAAAAATTCCCCTGTGACTGTTATTATGTATTATATGTGTTGATTATTTTTATTCACACATTAATGTAAAGGTAGGATTTTTACGCTGTAGTTGTTGAGGTGGAGCTCATTTTTGTTCCTATTTTGTGTTGGACTGCAACTGATGATTAGCCTATTTAATTAAGGATTAATCTGTTTGTCAGTTTCTCCAGTAATGGATTGACTTAGTATGCAAAAATGGTGAGAAATGCTGTCACACTTGCTGACACAGCCCAAAGTGAAATCTTCATAATGTTTTGTTTTGTCCAGCTAACAGTCCAAACCTAAAAAATTATTTAAAAATAAATTAATATTATTAATACAATTAAAAGGAAAAGCAGAAAATCCTCATATTTGAGACCCTAACTATCTTCTTCTTCTTGAAACACATCTTCAGATGCACCTGAACACATCATCAGTGATGTAACCTGGGGTCCTCGGGTGTTTCGGGTCTTTCAACATCAGACACCCTCGCCCAGGCGACCCAGCCACAGCTGATCAGACCGCGACTTGTGTTCAGGTAGCACTCGCTTGCCCCCATGGTGCTCCTCTACGAATCCAGAGCCATCTAGAGGCTTTCTCGGCTGCGTCGAGGATGTTCTTGATGGCCCTGCTCCTTGTTGTTCCTGCAATGCCCAGCGCAGTAAAGGCTTTGTAGAGGGAGCGCCCCACAAATCCTCTGCAGCCGACCTCGATAGGCATGCATCTTGCCTTCCAGCCCTGTGCTCGGCAGTCTGTGACCAGATGTTCATATTTGGTCATCTTTCTTTCGTGGGCTTCTCCCAAGCGGTCCTCCCATGGCACGGTCAGCTCCATGATGATTATATTCTTGGTGCTCTCTGAGACTAGAGTTATATCTGGCCTCATAGTTGTGCTGACGATGTGCTGGGGGAATTTGACACTTTTGTTTATTTGAGACCCTAACTATCAAATGTTTTTGCATCAGTGAAAATGACAATCAATTAATGGAGAGCAAAATATACTAGCCAACAGTAAAAGTACTCAAATTGCAGAAAGGCCCATTTCAGAATAATATCTTATAGGCTATTTCTGGATTATACTTAGTGATGCATTAAAGTGTACATCACTTTAATTTTGCAGCTGTTACGGCAGAGTTAATTTGAATTAATTTATACATTGCTGGGTACATTAACTTACAATATGTTGTATTAATAATTTAAATCTGCAAAGTAACTATCTAAAATTGGTTGAGTACAAAGTATATTTATTGACCTTAAAATGTTGTGGAGTAGAAATATAAAGTAGCATAAATTACAAGTATCACAAAATTGTACACATAGCACCTGAGTAAATGTACTTTCCACTACATCATCCGCAAAAGATAAAATCTGGAGGTCAGCAAACAGGAAATATTTGGATTTCTCTCTTTTCCATGTTAAAGTTTTTCCTTGTCTTAATTAAAGGTCTAAGAATAGAAGTTGTCTATTGAGTAGCAACTCTGATACGGCTGTAGGAGAGTGAGTAGTAAACACTCAGGCTGAGATAAAATTACACTAAATTACATCCTGCATCGTTTCCTGTAAATCCCTGGTGTACAAGAAGGTAATTTGAATCCAGTGTGGGAATGATAGACTCCACTTGTAGTAATGAAAACTATTATATAAAAAGGGTAATTACATTCACTGGCTGTTGTTGAAAAATGCAGACCACAAATATTTCATGAAGGCTACTCTGAGCAGCAATAGCCAACCAGACACAAGGATCACATCTGCTGAATTGTTCACATTTTAGTAAGTTATAGGTTATTAAAGATTAGTGTTTTATTTGTGTGAACTCCTTAAAAGGCCCTGCACACACATACATGTGTTTTACAATTACTGTGGCTGATTAGACATATGGTCGAACTGGCTGAAAAGAAAAGTTGACTGGAGCAGGAAAGAAATTCTGCTGCTGGTGGAAGAGTCACATCAGGAAAACCATATAATGGAGAGATGTTACAAATTCAGAAGTGACTGTAAACAAAATCAATGCAGCTTTATTTGTTGTTTGATTAAAAACAATTAAAGTGGTGTATAATCTTATCAAATGTTCAAATTAAATCAATATAGTATTGCTTCAGCTAACATATAATTCATCATATAATCACTTTAAAACAGGTTTGTGTTTATATGGCAAGCCAAAGTAGTCTAAAATGCCTGGTTGGACGTCTGATTGCACACTGAAGTCTAAAGTATGTAATTGGACAGCCATGCATGTTTTGAGTCAGACAAAACCCAGATAATGAACGTGTAAACAGGTTAACCAAACAGGCAGTGTGAAAATACCATGTAAGAAATGTTATTTACTTGTTCTTGAAGCTGTCACATAGGCAAATTAGATGTTTTAATTAGGGTTAGGGTTAGGTTAATCTATGATTTATAACATAGTTTCAGAGTTCACTTCACTTTCAATTCAATATAGAAATTAAAGGAAACAATTTCAGTTCAGTCCTCATTTAAGAGGGTATCACAGATATCCCAAGAGCTGCACTGTAAATATACTGGCTACACAAATGATGATAAATCTACACATTAGCATAGAAATTTAAATTTAGTATGTCTTTAGCATTCTTTGATCACATGAATAACAAAGCATTATACCAAAAGCAAAAAGGTGACTAAATCCCTAAAAAGTGAGAGCATGCCCAATTGACGTGAGACTTTGAGAACAGTAAAGGAAGAGCATGTACTTTGGACACTTCAAAGACGTGTTTGAACTGCCTTTTTGATTTACCTGTTTACACATTCAAATGCACATTTTTGACAAACATTTATGGCAAATCACACATCGATAACACAAATCATTTCATGACCACATCTAAAAAGGTGCGTTTCTGTTGCAAATCACATGTAGAATACGTGCATTTGGCTGTGAAATTACACTCTTTTGATGTGTCAGTGCAATCAGATGACCGACCAGCCAATTATGACCACTTTGGCTTGCCATAAATTCACCTCTGTTCCGCCATCTTGGAGTATTGGCAAGTAGTAAGAAATCTGATAAGCAGCTGTAATTCCTGCAAGTTTCATAAATACAGGGTCTGCTTTAATCTTTAAAACACAACTTGAAGGTTGTGTTTGAACTTTATCAAACACAATGAGCCAAAACACAATCTGATCAACCCCATGCTTCCTGCTTTGAAAAATGTTGACCTTCATCTGTTGATTTCTTCTCTTTTTCCTCTTCTTTTTCAGCTTCACCACTTCTCTCTTTCCCATCTGCCCACCTCCATATTTCTTTGAATTTCTTCACATCATGTGTCATTTACTCTCTAATAGACTAAATCACTTCTCCTCACCCCGTCTCTCCGCCCACGAGCCCCTAACGACAGCCTACATTTCTCACTTGGAGAAACTCGTCCTGGAAGGTGTTGTTAAGACGATGCTTCTAACGGGGACTGTGGTGACGCCGCGGCAACCAGAGACTCTAGTTTATTTGGATTCATTAGTGTGGTGATTTTAATGTCAAGGAGCTGGAGAAAAGCTCCAGGCGACAAGCATCTTAACTACAGAGAGAGTGTGTTTAGAAAAGTTTAAACCTGAACTGACAGTTTGCTGAGGTTCAATTCATCATCACTGACTCATTTCTGTTTGTCTCCAGCCTCAACATCAATAAACCATTCAGCCCTATTTTTCTAAATTCCTCTTTGTCAGACGCCTGAATCTCTCCCAGAGGAACGGGGTGGATTAGACGAGAAAAAAGAAAAATTATAATCCCTCAATTGAATTCCATCCTCCTTTTCAAAACACCTGATTATGTAAAGAGTATCAACGAGTGTGTAAACCTCCTCCACTGTCACCCCGAGGTGCAGGAGGCTGTTTGGGATTGTATTGATACAAATAACCCTGGAAAATGTTTGATATTTTCCCTCCAAAGACATAAAATCACATGTCAGAGAGATGACGATGCTGACGTTTGTTTCATTAGCAAATCAAACGCCCCACTTTGAATTTGTTGTGACTCTTAAGCCTGTGGGAGTTACGAATTGTGTGTGTGTGAGTGTGTGAATGTGTGTGTCAGGGGGCTTTATAAAAGGTCTGTAGGTCGAATCTGAAGTCAGTTTAGTGTCTGATCATAAGAGAAGCTGCTGTCACCAACACACAACACAATGTAAGTACCTTTAAATGACTTAGCAAAGCTTGAAGTTGTGATTTTTTTTTTCATTTTAATTGTCAGTTTTAATTTAAATTTAGTTTTTTTTAGTTAAGCTTCTGTAACCTTGATTTTAAGCTTCCTTGGATAACTATGACCTGGAAGAATGAGAACCTTCACAGACTGTAATCTGTGTTTTTATTCTATTCTGTCAAAATTTACATCTGTAAAGGCAGTGATTTATGTACGACAGGTCTGTCTCTGTGGAACAAGCAAACTCTTAAAGTTAAAAAGGTATGACTTTATGTATTTTCCATTTAAAAAGAGAACTTTAAAATTGAGTTTAACTTTATAAAATTGTATTTCTTGTTAGTCAGATTAACGTGGCATAAAAAAAAATCTCTAAAGTTTCTATTAGTGGATGGAAGAAGACAAACACACACAGAGTGTGTCATTCTGAGACGTTCACATGGCTGTTTTAATGTTTACATTTATTTCTTTTGTCCTGGTTTGCTGTTGAGATTTGGGAGGTGTGTTCATTGGTTTCTCTTTGCGTAGACCCATATACACGTTTACATTTCTCTTCGGAAAGCTGTTATTCTAGCCAGAGAGGGGAGGAACCTGAGTGGCTGGTGGGGACTCTTATCTTCACACCTGCTTTCGAGAACCGCGACCTTTAAAACATTTGCCATAAATTTTTTTAAAATTGTCCAATAGTTCAAAGATAAACAAGAACTTTTGACCCAGGTTTAAATCCAGGTACGGTGACTGCTCGCTCCCTTCGCTACATATGGTGTCAGGAGTTGGATGGATTGTGTACCCAGTATGAACTTTATGATTGGGGGATGTGTGAGAGATGCCTTTGTTGCGCATGGGTAGGCTTCCTGAAGGGGAGGGCAATGTGACGGAGAACTGTCACTACAGTTAAGTATGCGCTCTGACTGCCATACCAACGACTCTGGCCCTTTGGCGTTGTGGTCAAAGTTGCATGTTTGGCACCCTGTAGAATGTGTTCAGATCCGGGAGGGGTGACTGCTCTTTCCCTTTGCTACATCCACATGAACAGGTCAAATCTCCAGACTTTTAGCGATTTAGGAGGAGTTTACATTGTACAGTCAAAAATGTTTTAAAATGTTTTAGGCAGATTCCAGCATACATAGATTAAATCAGGGATATTTACTGTGGATTTGTGTGTTTTTACTAAACAGTCAAGCCTTTTATCATAATTTACTAAAAAAACAACACAGTTTTTTTTTGCTGTAGGCATATGTAACCAATGATGAGAGGATGCAAGTAGATACTTCTTCAGGGGTCATGAGCCAAAACCTACTAACTGACATGAATCCAGAAGCAAAATGTTTCTTGATGCTCCCTGTTCTTTTTTCTTTTATATGGACAGTTTTGATGTGATTGTTTCTTGCTGTTGTGTGACAGAAGATGCAGATGTCCCACAGGCCTGTGCAGTGGCTCGCTGTCGTGCTTCTTGTCATCTTTACAACCACCCAGTGTCAAGAGAACGAGAGGTGAGCTACCTAATTTTAACATTTCTTGTAAGCTGTGAAGGATTTTTAGCTTTGATACACAAAGTGAAGTAACTTAATAAATGTAGAAGTAGGAACATATTTGGTGTGCTTCAGCTGTAGCTTAAAGAAATACTCACTGGAAATTATGTTTTCAACTCAACAAAATGTCCACAAAACTATTATATCCCATTCCCATACTCATTTTGTGATGAAATGTGCTGCAAATGTACTAACACTAGTTGAATATATGCGTTACATTAAAGCTTCCAAATAAAATAAAATTATTGTGGCCAGCCTAAGGCACACCTGTGCAATACCCATGCTGTCTGATCAGCATCTTGATATGCCACACCTGGAGGTGGATGGATTAGTTTGGCAAAAGAGAGGTGCTCACTAACACAATAGGCCTTTTGTGTACATAGAGAAAGTCTTAGATCTTTGAGTTCAGCTCGTGATGAATAGGGTAAAAAATGAAAGTGTTCCATACATGTATTTTGTATCTAAATGTATTTGTATAAAACGTCTGATTTCTGAGTGTTAACTGAACTATACTCTGGGTGTACCAGTCCTGAATAACAGATCCTTTGCGCTCTTTCCGTGCAGTCGCAGAGCTGTGAGCGAACACCAGCTGATGCACGACCGCGGCCGAAGCATCCAGAGTCTCAAAAGGCTCATCTGGCTGTCCAGCGCCATCGAGGGTCTCCACACTGCCCAGACACGTTCTGCTGCTTTCAACCCCACAAAAGCCCTGGACCTGGCTCTAAGTCCGGCTCTGGTCCCTGCGGCTGGGAGCTCCCAGTCCACACGGGCACAGAGCCTCCTGAGAGACTTTTTTAATCCATATCTGACTCAACTGCCCGACAGAGAGCCCTAACATCACACTGATGCACAAATATGAAGCTACTGTACACATTCATGAAAAATAATTATTTCTGTCCATCGTTTTAACAATAAAACACCCAAAAGTACCACAACAAGAACATCTGTAGTGTCAAGACACCCATTCTGTCTCCACAGAGTTTAAAAGAAGACTTCTTTGAGTTTGAGCTGCCTGGAGGTAGTTTAGCAATGGGCTGAGCCACAGAAATACTTTTTGTCTTAATGTATAATTATATTACACATCAAGGACAAGTACAAGATGATTTACAGTTTTGACTTAAGCGCGACAGAAACATCATATTTCAAGGCCCACATGTGCGAAACAGAGCAAGAATAGTAAAAGACCTCCGTCACTCATCAGTACCAGATGTTGTAACTAAGTTTAGCACAAACATCTACTTTCATTATCAGTTTGAGCTCGGGCAGACCACTGCTGACCATCTGCTCTGTGTCTGCAGACAATTAGCTCGCTGGTGTTAGCTACCTGGCTAACAGGAGAGGGACAACGTAAATAAAGTATAATCTGCACACATGTTGTGACCAGACATGATGACTTGTTAACAAACACAAAACTCAGGACAGTGCGTAGAGTAGTTTTTGTCCCTCTCATAGATTGGATCATTACATTACATTAATTTCCATTTTATTACCAAGTCATACAACTATCATATTTACTTTTGCTCCTTTATAATCACACTTCTAGACTACAAACTTCAGCCTTTCATACACAGTTTACAGACTGTGGTCGCCCTGCTCAACATTTATTAATACCCATAACACACCTGTGACCTCAGTTTTGTTGGACAGAGGGCTAATGTGAACGTAATGTTAGTGACATTTGAGAAAGAGTAACGGCTCGTACAGAGACTGCAGCTCTTCATTTGAAACTGAATACTAAAAATTGGGTTCAAATACTTTGCACCATACACATACATCTGCAGAGAAAAGTAACGCCCCTGAATTAAATGTTTTATCAACATGGTGAGGAACACTTTTTAATGAATGAATTTACAAAATACCACATTTAATTTTTTTTAAATCCAAAAATCTTCAATAGTATAGCAATATTATATCCTCTAAAATATTATACTGTTTTTATGGTTATGTTGAGGCACTCACATCACTTGGTTATGGTTAAGGAAAGTTGTTAAATGTTGTTAAATATGGAAAGAGTCCACGGTGACTTAAAGCACGAGACAGGACACATTTACTTCAATTACATAAAACCAAAGCCACAGCGTTTCCCGTACACCAGTGCTTTTGTTGCCTAAAGCTAGAATTATGCTTCTCCTGGCTCCATGGAGGCGAACACGCACGTGGGTTGCTCGGATATTTCTTTCATACTTACATGTGGCACACTTACGTTTGTTCTCATTTCTATTTTGAACCAACTGCTCGACAGGAGTTGAGTCAACCGAGCTCCTCTGCGACCTACACCCATAACAACCTTCTTTGCGTAGGTTTGCAGAGATGTTTACAAGTCTAGTCAGAGAAGCATAATTCCAGCCTAAAAGTAACACACACTGGACTGGACGGTATTAGAGTACTGAAATCATCAACCTCAACTATGGCTATTTTGTGGTACAAGAAACTGAGGTATTTCATTCACTTGAAAAACTGTTGGCTCTGAATATGACTAAGGGAACAGTTACATTTTCTGAAAAACGTTTTTGGCAAACTACTATGTAAACGTAATTTCTACGACACAGTGTTGAATTGTTGTGTCACCTTGACACAACACGAACACAGATTTTGGCAAAATTAAGTAAAGTAGATGAATATAGGCACTTACATGCAAAAAAGAAGTGGTTACAGGTGTAAGACGTAAGCAACAACACATTAGACCTGATTTGAGAAAATAATGAATGAGGTGGAGATAAAGAACACAACAGCAACGTTAAGAAGTTCAACTCAGATTGCTAAAAGCATCACATTATCTTTAGCTGAAATTTACAGAATGAGGACTGTGCCCTCTGTTTTTTTCTTTTTCACAGTGTAGTTGTGTTACAACTAGTTCACTTGCAGTATGGACAGGAGGCAAAGCCTCCACACTGGTGCGGTGGAGAGAAGGGAACTGACACAGTATAATTCTTCAGATCTTATACTTGTTTGTGTATTAAATATCACCATTGGATTTTATGCAACGTGATGCAGCTATCAGCATGTCAGTGTGTGCATGTTGATCACTGGTCTTTTCTTGGCTGCCGTTATTGCTTAGCGTACTGATAATACTAATGTGTAGTAGAGTCCATTACAGCTGTTGTTTCTTCAGTACTTTGCTGACTACTTTTAATTAGTAGTGGAATCATGTTTACATCTCTTGTTCAGAGTCCAGATTTAAAATAAACTACAGTAGGCTACATAATGTGATCTGAAGTTAAAGACTAGATATCGATCAATCCATCTCAGTGTATGAAATGATATTTAAGAATACCAAGTGTCTGATTAATTATCTTTGTGCATGTATAAACATATATGTGGTACAACAATGATTTGAATGCCTGTGATTGTATTCTGTGAACATTTCTATTAAACTTTGTGGATGCATGATTGAGGTCTGTGTTTGTGCGTCAACTTTCTTGCTTAAAGGTGGGGTAAGCAAATTTAATCCAATACATGATCTTTTTGTCAAATTCAGTGAATATCTAATCCTGTGTGCACTGAAAAGAAAGCTGGTGTTTGTACACAGCCCTGGCTGTGTAAATGGGAAACAAACAAAGTAGTTTGCACCCCAGCCTTGGCACGACACTGTTAAGCCATTTCAGCCATGATACCCAAATAAATGAGTACTTTCAGTGCAAAAACCATCCTTCCACATTGCACCACAGAGCACCACAGGAATCATTCCTGCCTGTGGCCATCACACTCTTTAACTCCTCCATCAGAGTTAATCATTAACAGAACCTTCTTGTGCAATACTTGACATGATGTGCAATATTCTCTGTTTTATAATACAAGGTACAAGGTAAGTTATTAGTCATTATACAGCACAAGGCTGTATAACGAAACAAATTTTGTAGTTCCTTCATGCCACACACACAACACATTAAGTGTAGCCCTATATTTAAATATGGTGACATATAAAATAAAATAAAACAGTATACACAGTTATTTATATACATAAACTTGTACACCTCAAAGATTCCACAGTGCATTTTTTCAATTTGTCCGTCTTGACTGCGTTTGAGCACCAAGCATCATTGATTTAAAACACGGAGTCCACTTCCTCTCATCTTGCCGGATTCTTGTGCTCACAGCTCAGAACATGGACCGCCTGCCGAGTGCTTGATCCGGGATGTCGATAGGGCAGTTATCTGAAACAATGTGGGCACAACAATCTCTGAATTCCATTATCTGGTCAATATGAGTCCCATTTCATCCATTCCTTCTCTAGGAGCAGAATTAAGTCCAAGCTGGGCCAGCATGGCTGCTCTCCTGGCTCTCTTTCCTCTCCTCTGGCACCTGGTCCGGTTGTTTGGGCCAGGTGGATCGTGGTCTGCCGCTCTTTAATCCAAAAACCCCGTCTTCATCTTCCAATGACTGTATTTAAGTCAGAGGTAACACTTGTTTCAGCAAGAAAGACAGAAAAGACAGATACAAAACAAAAGTGTAACAAAGTTTGAAGGAGCTACAGGCTGCTGCTTCTACAAGCACTGCCGGTTGCCATAAATAATACTCAACTAATTTGCAATAGTGTTGTTTACTCTGTCCCAGAACAACAATTTTTAAGGATTTTTAACACTATCAGTACTCATAATCATTACTACTATTTATCTATTACACTTCTGTCATATACTGTAAAATACTGTACACACTCTATTATTATCTCTGGTACTTTAATGCCTTGATGTGCACAGTGTACAACTGTAACACTAGAATTTTCACTTGGTGATCATTAAAGTATTTCTATTGCTGATGTTGATTTATGTTGTGGTTTTAACTATAGCAACAGGAGAGTTATGAGTATGGCAATGTGGTGCTGGTGTGCTGGCTCTTATCCTCTCTGCATGTTAGCTTCATATCAGCAACAGTAGCAAAGTTTGCACACCCCAAAACCAAGCTAACGTTAGTACTACTATTATTTGCTCTAAATTATGGTAACTGTCAGGGTGTTGGATTTCTTCAAAGAAGCTTACTCCAACTTTAAAAGCGCAATATGTAGGCCTATGATTTAAGAGATTTAAGAGTTTAAAAATAGAAAGTGAGGAAGTAACAGTTCTGATGTCTGATATGACAGAAGTCTCGCTCAAGGACTATTCTAAATTTCATGAGAGGCGAGTTGTTGCATGAAGACGTCAGGAAGACATGAATCAGTGTTGGAGAGGAGAAATTGTTCTAAAGATGAGAAGTGCAAACTTGATGACAAAGAATGATAAATTATTGTGTCCAAAAATAGGAAATACGTAAGGGAAGCTAAAGGGAAATATATTCAATTCAATATATATATATTCAATATTCAAAGATATTAAATAGATACTATGGGACACCATAAATAGTAATCTGTGCTCTAAATGCCAAAAAGAGATTGGTACATTTCTACATTGCAGAATGGTCCAAATTGTCTGCAAGTCCTTCAATATTTGGTAAGAGTAGGGACAAATTTACCATTATGTCCACAGCAAAGTCTGTTAGGTGACAAAACCCAGTAACCCAGTAAGTCTGCCTCTAAACAGACACCTGTTTACTGGTTACCTCTTATTATTTATTCATCATTCTACCGTTATCTATTTCAGAGCTCTTCGTACTGTTCATATTGTCAAATTGTATATTGTATATACACTATATACCAAATGCACCTGCCTCAAGTAAATAAAACCTGCACGTAATACTTTTCTTTTTTATTCCAGCATCCTTTGCACTATGCTCCATCGCACTGTATACATGTGTACTTGTATGCATGTATGTGTATGTGCACCTGTATATCTCATCCACCTCCGACATGATACATGATAATAATAATAATCCATCCATCCATCGTCATCCGCTTCTGCGTACAGGGTCGCGGGGGGCTGGAGCCAAACCCAGCTGGCATTGGGCGAAAGGCTGGACAGGTCGCCAGTCCATCGCAGGGCCACACAACCACTCACCTAAATACAATTCAGAGACACCAATCAACCTAGCCTGTGTGTCTTTGGATGGTGGGAGGAAGCCGGAGCACCTAAAGAGGACCCACGCAGAACATGCAAACTCCACACAGAAAGGCCGGGGTAACCGGGGTTTGAACCCACGACCTTCTTGCTGTGAGGCGACAGTGCTAACCACTGCACCATGATAGTAATAATAATGGTAATAATATTTTACTCCTGCATCCTTTGCACTCTGCTTATTGCACTATTGTCTCAATCTGTCTATAGTGTTTTTGTAGTGTGTATATACTGTATGTGGTCTCTATACAGTAGCCTGTGTCTCATTTTATTATTTTATTATTGTATAGGTAAGCACATTGTGAGCATTATACAATCCAGAGTCAAATTCCTTGTATGTGTACACATACCTGGCAATAAAAGCTGATCATGATTCTGATTCTGAAAACACAAGTTACCCAAATTTCAACTGGTGAATTTTCAGTTGCCATGGTAGGCATCATAAAAGCTGCACAGACAATTCTTTTACATTGGAACGCCCCTAAGGCTCCTAGATTTAAAAGAATCGGCAAACCTAATGTCAAAAACAGTTTCATATGAATTTGCACAATAAGAGAGATGGTAGAAATAAAACTACAGTTCCTGCCTGGGACCATTTTGAATACATATCACATTTAATGACTGATCCTTCAGCTTCAGTCTTCCAGCCTTCTTTTTATGGAGCTCATTGGTTAAATACTCCACCTGTTTCCACAGACTCCCTTTCTTTTGTCTAGCCTGGTGGAGAGCTCATTAACCTTTCCTCCCAACAGGCAATGTGTTACTTTGGAGGTGAGCTTTCAGCACTTGGGTACATTGCCTCGTTTTCTATCTCACAGTCAGTCAGCTTCATGGCCCTCTTATCAGGGTTGATGGATTAATTCTCAAAGTCACATTCTTTGTCTCACTGTCTGTGGTGGACAGTTGTGGCTTTGTGTAACCGGTTTAAAGGTCTGAAATTAGTTGAGACTGCCTTGAACAGAGAAAGTATGTAAATAGGTGATAAACACAGAATGAACTGCGATTTCCTCGGTTCCTGTTGTTTATGCATGTTTACATTCAGCTCACATGGACCATCTCACAGGACCCTCAAGACTTGTTAAATACTCTGTAATCCAAATGTAAACACTATTCCTACAAAATATATGTCCATATCTGAGAGAATGAATTGTGATCAAAGCAATACAGTATTTGTCCTGGTATTTATGCACCTCAGTCCAAGCTGCCAAAGAGAAGAAGAAGGAGCAGTTTTACTGCCAGGGCTGCGGCCGAATAGTCCTTTTTGCTTAGGAAGGTTCCTATAGTGAAATGATTTGGAGGTATTGGCAGCCATGACCAGAGCTGGTCAAATTCTCTAAAAGCTAAGGAATGGTGCTTCAGTGCTTTTAAAAATTATATTTAACCAGGAAGTCCCTTGAGATTGAAATCTCTTTTCCAAAGGAGACCAGGCCAAGACAGCACACCAGTTAAAATATAAATTAATATATTAACAAATATAAACAAATCCTTTTGGACCATCCTTTAAGAAAGGAAAGGAGGTAATGCTCTCTTACAAATCCTTGTGGCAGCATTTATAGTGACTGTGATTGTAATCACATTGTGATTTCACGACAGCATACACACGTTGGCCTAAATGTAAAAAGAACAGAGCATGTATTTTATGTGACATGATCCAAAACGTATGGAAATCTTTGCTTGATTAGCTCTGAAATCATAAATAGAGATTTCTTCTCTGTCAAATCCATCAAGTTGGGGGATCTTGAAAAACAAGCATATTACATTTCTATTTAACAATATCATCATTACAAAATACTATAGACATAAATGTCGTGGAATGCACTTAAAAATGAATTTTCTCTAATTAACAAATGTATAAAATAAAGGCACTCTAGCCTGGTACCCAACAAACTGATCTGCAAGGCCAGTGACATTATGGGGGTGGAGCTAGACTCTGTTGGTAGTGTCAGGACGCTGTCCAAACTGCAGGTCATCTTGGACAATGTCTCTCACCCACTCGATAACGTGCTACTCTAATGAAAGTGCTACTTTCAGTGTAAAAACCATCCCTCCAAAATGCACCACAGAGCGCCACAGAAAGTCATTCCTGCCTGTGGCCATCAAACTATTTAACTCCTCCCTCAGAGGGTCAGACAGAGTGTCTATTAATCATTAACAAGACCTTGTAGTGCAATACTTGACATAATGTGGAATATTCTCTGTTTAATACTCGACTAATTTGCAATACATTTGTTTACTCTTTCTCGGTAGTTCCATTCCACCTCAACACTATCAGTACTCTTTATTATTACTATTTATCCATTACTGGAAACAACCCTGCTTGAATCGGTTTACTGTTGAACTGAAACACTACTGCACCTCAATAAAAAGCAAAAAAATCTCCAGTATTCTAGAAGATCTGAATTTAATTTGAGCTTCTGACAATGTAGGATGTATTTGATGAATTATAATCTTTGCATTTGTGTTGCCGTAATTAACTTTGCATCAATAAAGGAAGGGACGTTTAAAATTTTCGAACGCAGCCTTGTCTGCCTGCCTGGAAGATCACGCTCAGGGAACAAACACCTTAACCAAGACAGAACTGCGCGAGATTTCCGTGGTTGCTAACGTTAACTAGCTTCCTGTGACAACTACAGTGACACCGGTCGTGGTGATCCACCTACAGCTGCAAATATCCCTCCGGTACTCTCAGTCATAAAGACAAACTCTAAACTAACTGCCTACAGAGGATACCTGTCTGTCGGCTTGAAGCGTTCTCACAACTCTCGGACTGTCCACGGCTCTCGTCCTTTAATCGGCCAGGTCAGTCGGTGTTACATCCGTCAGTTCAGCAGCTCGCTAGCTGTCGTTGGGTTAGCTAGTGAAGCTAGCTGAACCTAGCCACAGTCTTCACTGGAGGTGTCAGAAGTAAAGTCCGATTTAATCAGTATCTGAAATGAGGCAGATATATTCCATCAGTGCAACTATGAAGTAATCAATATCAAGCCAACACCAAGCGAGTAAATTGAAATTAACCAACTGACACAAGACTTTGGTAGCTGACGTTACTTGCTGAGAGAGACGTTATAACCAGCCAAGCTAATGCTAATATTCAACATCAGCAATACTGACGTTAAGTTAGCAGCGAGGAAGCTAGTCAGCATTAGCAAACCGCTGAAGTGGGGTGTGTGTTTCCTGTGTTACTGACACCCACAAGAAATAGTTTAGTAACGTTTAAAAACATACGGATATTTCATATGTACAGCTGATTAAAATGCTGTTAAAGTCTTGTCTGCTGACATTTGAAGTTTCTGACCGGGTGTAATAACATCTCATCGATATCAGTACCTTGGTACACTCTTGATGTAATCAATAGTCCTGACAATAACATGTGACAGTTCAGGGCAGTTTCTCACCATTTTACTCCCCAGGTGCTGACGTCCACTGCTCTTTGATCATATTCCATTATCGATTTATCGCGTAAGTCATTTTTAAAGCCGGAACACCAGCCATTCTCGGGTTGCAGCTTCTGTGTGAGCATTTGTTGTTTGTTTTTTTTTTGTTATGTTCTTATTTGAAGCTGTATGCATATATTATGATGTTTTTGCAGGACGTTAGTGGGATATTGCTTTTTTCTATATTTTTTTAGGTACTGTCCAGCCTCACCCAGCCCCACTGTGGATCTTTAGCCTCTCCAGCAGGACAGTGGCAGAGGCAGAGCCAGAGCCATCGGGGACCAGACCAGCAGGCAGCAGGGCTCCATGAGCACGACGGGACAGCAGCATGCGGGGGGGCTGCGTTCTCGCCGAGGCCTTAGCCGGGACAAAGACCCTGGGCAGGGCATGGGCATGGAGGCGACCTGCTGGCTGGCCCCCGGAGTGCTGCGCAGGCTTATCGAGCTGCCCTCACCCCCCCTGTCTCGACACCAGCTTAAGAGACTGGAGGAGCACAGGTAACACTGATCCCTGCTCTACTGACTGAGACAAGCTGTAGTAAACCTTATTTGGGATTATTTAGTGTTATGGGATAAATATGAGCTGTACAGTATTGCCTAGAGGTCAAGCAGTCTAATATGGATGGGTTCAGTGTGCGTTAAGTAGATGAAGTCATATGTACGGCTGTGTGTGGGGTGCCCTGGTCTTCCCAGCAAAAATCACATCATCATTTTCATCATCAGTTTTTATATTTTTACAGTGGAATGAAATGCAACAATTACCCTTCCACTAAACTGAGATTCACATGGCAGTATCTGTCAAAAAAAATCACAATGTGTTTTTTGTTTTTTGTCAGGTTTAGACACCTAAAATATCAAACAAGGAAGAAAGACAAGAGAGTTAATAGCTTTTTACTCGCGAGGAGAACGGACAGAGATGTACTCAGTTACATGCTCCAACCGCTCTGAGGCATCTCCACCGTTTCCTCTCTTTTTATTATGTTCAGGGACTTCCCTAGTTACATGCACATTGCTGCTATATGGGGGAAAGGGGGTACAGCAGCAATAATTAACATATGTTACTATACAGAATGTTCCAGGAACTATGTATGTTAATTACAGCCGCACATCAGTGGCTGTTTTTGGTTACTGCTTCTTCGGATGTCTGCTCTGTGACTTCTGTCTGACACCCATACGCTGCAGGCTTCCTGTGAACACTTCTCTGAAACAAACTCAAAGACTCAACTAACTTTAACAAAATGCTTTATACTTCCATATATGTTTTTCCAGTGAATGAGCAAATATGAGATAACTTATATACATGAAGATTCCAACATTTTTGCAAATCGTTAAGCCGTACTCTGTAGCTGCTTGAGCTAACGTTAGTTTCACAGTTCTGAATCCTGTCAGAGCTTTAAGGTGATCAGTTTAAAATGATGATATGATGTTAATCCTGACATTGGCGTATGTTACTGTGACTGTCATTTATACTCCGCAACTGCACAGCTACATGCTACCTGTCTGAAATTGATGAGGTGATCACCTAGAGTATTAATTTAGAAAATGATCTGTCTCTCTGTTGGGCTCCTTATTTATTCAACCATTAAAATCATACAAACTACAAAACATTCAGGCTTTACTTTTTGCTCTTAGGCAAATAAACAGAAAGTCAACAACTGTCATAATATTATCATCCAGCCCTAGTCATTCACACATAATGTCATCATTATTTCTGGTTCTTGCTGGCGGGCAGGTAAATCTCTGGGATAAAGTCCTCACCTGTGGTCTGTCCCTGCAGGTACAGCAGTGCAGGACGCTCCCTGCTGGAGCCTCTGATGCAGCGTTACTGGGAATGGTTGGTGGGACGAGTCCCTTCTTGGATTGCACCCAACCTCATCACCATCATCGGCCTGGCCACCAACGTCTTCACCACCCTCGTGCTCATCTACTACTGCCCAACGGCCACTGAACAGGTTAGTCTTCATTCTCAAGAGAAGAGATTAGAATTAGTCCATGCAGCACTTTTGTTAAAAAGAGACAGTGGCAGCAGCAGAGTAGTCCGTAATATAAAGGAAGTGATGAATTAGCATTTACAGCAAATTAAAAGGGAGGCTTCTTATTAAAATATGATCAAATATTGGGAAATAACGGCCTGGTTAAAATTTATACAAACACATGGCGGGTGGAGATGTGTTTTAAAGTAAGAAGATGGTAAGTAAAAAGTTGGCTCCTTCACTCCAGATCTTTTGGAACAGTTCACCTCTCGTGTAATGCAAGGTCAGTGAGTGAACGTTTCCAGCTGTACTTAAATGCACAGGATTTTGGAGAGGTCTGTGTGATCCTCTGTTATCAAGATCATCAGAGCAGGCGGAGATGCAAGTGAAGCCTTCACAGTCTGCATGTATTACAGTGTTGTTGTTTAGGGACAGTATTTGTCCATAGCTATTTCATCCAGCTGCTGTGGGTCCTGAGCTTTTGGCTATTCTGCCCAGCAGCCAGCTCTGGTTCATATTTGATTACAGGGACGGTCACAGGTCTTACATTAAGGAGGCAGTTCTGGGAAATAGACCTCCAAAACAACAATGACAAGGGACATCTGATTTGTCATAGGGTGGAAAATAACTGAAATGTAAATATGTAAAATGCAGAATCACTGTTAAATCTTCTGTTCAATAACTCTATACTGAACTACAGGATAGTGATGGGGCGGGGGGGTTATCAAGCAGCCCCTGTGTGGACTGTGAAGTGTTTCCAGGTGTCAGTATCACACACTGTATATGGATTAGATGTATTGATTTCACCTGATGTGAAGCTGCCCGCTCTGAATCTGGAGCTTTGTGGTGGAGTGACCCCTGCTCTATGTGAATGTGTGTTGTTTCAGGCTCCTCTCTGGGCATACCTGCTTTGCGCTGTGGGTCTGTTTATCTACCAGTCATTGGATGCCATTGACGGGAAGCAGGCCAGACGCACCAACAGCAGCTCTCCGCTGGGCGAGCTGTTTGACCATGGCTGTGACTCCCTCTCCACCGGTCAGTGTTGTCCTCTTTGACTTTGTTCCACTGGGTCTCTGTGAATCTGAATCCCTTTTTAACACTGCCTGCGTTTGTCTCGGCAGTGTTTGTGGTGTTGGGAACCAGTATAGCAGTGCAAATGGGTACCAACCCGGACTGGATGTTCTTCTGCTGCTTCGCTGGGATGTTTATGTTCTACTGCGCCCACTGGCAAACATACGTGTCGGGAACGCTGCGCTTCGGCATGTGAGTTAACAAAATCTGCATGCCTTTGTTTTCTTGTGTGTATGATTGATGCTTTGTGTTTTTGTTTTGTTTTTTAAAGCAAGACAAATAATTTCCAGCCATTTGGCTAATACATGCGCTCCTCTCTGTAGGCCTGAGTGTTATATTTCAATACTGCCACCAATACGATACCTGAGTTTTCAGTAATGATTGCAAAATATATTTGTTTTGATTGTGTTAAATCATCCAAATACATATAAATGCATCAGTATATTAATACAATACTAATACAAAAACCTGTAGATCAAACCGTAGTCTTAATTCATTTACTTCCGACTTCCACAGTGGATTCATGTGTTCTTACATTCAGCACAGTCACGCAGTTCAACGGAATCGCAGCTGCCAAGCTTTTACAGCTTGGTGCTGCTCAGCATTTTTGTTGTGGTGTTTTTATTTTTTGTTGCTGTAGTTGATATTAAGATGAAGACTTTAATCCCCCGTAATTTTGATCTTGTTAAACCAAAACAGTTAATCCTTTTATTTAAAGCAGTAATATTATATGCACTAATTCGTTCACTCGTTCAACATTCAGAAAGTCAGTCGGTAAATTGCCAAAGTCAGGGACACCTCTAAGTTTGGCAAAACAGACTAGAAGCATGAAGAAGAGGAGTGCTGAAAAAAGGACATTGAGTTAAGTGAGTTAAGTTTATCCAAGCTGAAGACATATTTTGTTCACTTTATTTATTAAAAACTAGATCAACTAGTTATACTTTAGTGTTAGTGGATTCATGAGATGAAAGTGGTTACATGTGCAAGTGAGCTGAAGTAAACGTGGATGTATTCTGTGTGTAGATTTGACATAACAGAGTTGCAGCTCTGTCTAGCAGGATTACAGATGCTCACAGCCACTGTGGGTCCCTGCCTGTGGAACATGATGGTAAACCTCCTGGCTGTTGCTGCATGGCTCACTGCTGCCTCCTTCCACAATGACAGCTGACCTCCAGGGAGTCACAGGGAGAATTTAAATTCACAGTTTGTTCTGCTTAAAGGTGCAGTCAGTAAAATACAACTCTTCGGGAGCATCAGCTGAAGGAAACTGCATAATCTCTGCCAAAACTCCCAATTTGTAAATTCTAAATTGTGATTTGACTTTCCCTGGCTTCATTGAATGGGGCTCTGAGACTGACACGTATCTGTACCTGGCAGTTCAAACGTTCATCCTTGCTTTTAACTTTTCAGCCCAACAAGACAACAATTGGATACCTCCTGAATGTTAGCGAATTGCAAACTATGTTACATCTCCTAGCTACGTAGGTCGCCAACCAATTAATACGATTTGCTGCTTTTCCCTGCTTTTCCCTTTAAATAATTGTATTTGGGTTTTTAAGTGTTGATCAGATAAATCTCTAGAAAACTTAGAACTGGCATTGTTTACTACTTGTCTATGTGTTCAGTACCAATTTGGAGGCAGGCTGTAGTTAGACTAGCTTAGCATAAAGACTGGAAGCAGGGGGAAGCAGCTAGCTTGGTTCAAAATGACACTTACCAACACCTCTAAAGTTTGCTAATTAGCACATATCTAATTTTTTAAAATCTGCAAACAAACAAATGTAAAAATGTCTCTAGTTGCTGGTTAGTAATGGTGATAAGAAATAAATCAGCTGTCCAGTCACAGAGGGCACAGAGGACTACTGATTACTGATTGCATCTTTAATGCAGCTTCTTTCCAGTTGAATCGTTTCAACCACCTAATTTAACTTGTGTGGTGCAGATTAACAACAGCGTCCCATCAGCTCCATGTCCAGCAGTATGTTGTGGAGGAAGGCTGTAGGAAGATTGTGTGCTGGCAGATGTCACTAATCCTCACTGTAAACTCTCTGCTTTCTCCTCCCGCTCAGCATTGATGTGACTGAGGTGCAAATCTTCATAATAATCATGTATTTGCTGGCCGCCGTGGGAGGATCTGCTTTTTGGCAGTCACTGGTAATTGTGATCGGTTCTAATTCCTACAGATTGAGATTAATGAGACTGATGATAATTCAATGATGTTTATGTAGTACGTGTTGGTTGTAATGTCTGTTGCATTTGGACTTATGTTAAAATGCTGCTCTAACATTTTTGTCTTGACTGTTTTACTATAATTATTATCAGAAATGCAAAGAATGTCACTCTGAACGCGTTTATCATTCTCTAACATTACTCATGATGCTTTCATTATGGATGTAAAGGTGAATTTACTCACAAAATACATTAATAGCTGGACAATTACATTATGATCAACACACCTTTTCATGTAAATGTCTGTGTTGTATTATCATTCCTTAATTTGAGTGTTTTTTTAATGTCTTTGTTTCTAGATTCCGATCCTAAATATCCAGATGAAAATGGTTCCTGCCATATGCACATTTTTAGGAGCCATCTTTTCCTGCACCAATTACTTCAGAGTTATTTTTACAGGAGGTGTGGGCAAAAACGGATCCACAATAGCCGTAAGTCTGGAAACTTCAGCACTTCCCCTGATAAGTTAGCGATCAAATAACAGATTGCTATCCTGTCTCCCTGGAT
Organism: Lepomis macrochirus; assembly: GCA_024633595.2. Classification (NCBI taxonomy): domain Eukaryota; kingdom Metazoa; phylum Chordata; class Actinopteri; order Centrarchiformes; family Centrarchidae; genus Lepomis; species Lepomis macrochirus. Next base: position 12,920,838 of record JALXJV020000004.1, read on the forward strand.
ATTGATAAATCAGTGCAGAAATGTCTGCCAAGCATTGTTGGTGTGTGCACATGCAGGGGGTAGAAAACAAGATCTTATGATGAGAAAGAGTTGGTTTTGTCTCAGAACCTGATTTAATATATGTATATGCTTTTAGTGCTTGTTGATGGTATGGTTCACTATTTGTAGAGCTAAGTTCATGTAGTCTCTGTAGCATTATCACTGCTACCACCCATTGTGCTATTAGCTCGCCTGAACCAACAGAACTTTTTTTTTCAAATACTGAAAATGCCATATTTTCATATATATACTATATGTGACATTGTCAGTTTTATTTATTTAGCCCAAAATCACAAATTTGCCTCAGAGCGTTCAAAGGCAGCTCTTTACCCCCCGCTACATGGGTCTTTGATCTTTTGTAAATGAGAAATATCCAGTAAATTAGCTGATATAAATCATTTGTAGAATTTTGATCCAGAGCGACCCATTGCAACCCCAATTACTGTACCGTCACTGATGCCTTCCTGCACCCACACGACCTTAATCTCAGAGCTGATAGCAGGCTTCTCATTTTTAGATTTTATTAGCTGTAGTTAATAACAGTAATTTGGATAACTTAAACGTTAAACTTCATTGCAAGTTGGTGTGTGTATTTAATACTAGTTTTGTTTTGATATTTACAGTGAGAGTTATATAGCAGCCATTGCTAAATATGATGAAATATTATGGTACTTAACATTTGACTGTATAAACACAATGTCCCAATACCAGCTCTGACAGTAACCATCTGTGTCTGTGTTGTGTTTTTGTGTCTCTGTCCTCAGGGAACCAGTGTCCTCTCTCCGGTCTTGCATATTGGTTCGGTTATAATTTTGGCGATGATGATTTACAAGAAGTCCGCTGTCCAGCTCTTCGAGAAACATCCGTGTCTTTACATCCTGGCATTTGGCTTTGTCTCGGCCAAAATTACCAATAAATTAGTAGTAAGTCAAACCTACTTTTATAAGAAAGAGGTCAAACATAATGCTGTGGTCCCAGAGGAATTATCAAAAAATGGAAACCCTTGCTGTTTTATCCTCTATCCATATTGTCTAAATTAAGATGGTAATTAATTTTGGACTTTTTTTCAAAATTCACAACTAGCTTGTGAAGAAAGTGGAACATTTGGCTAAAAACAATAATGAGACTTTTAGTTTGGATAACTGTAAGTACCTTTTGGTGAAGCTGAAGTTAAACAAGTAGGCTATTTACACCTGGCATTAAAATGCATATAATCGGATATGATTTTAACGTTAATACATTTTAAACTGTTATTAATATGGCGTCTCCAGTGTTCAAATGGAAATCCGGTTGCTCTGTCCAGCTTAAACAACCGAAAGTCACATCCTCCTCTCATTTGCATGGGTCCAAAAGGCTGTGTAACTATATGACTACTATATGACTGTATAATACCTTTCCACCGTGACTTGTTTTCCTCCATGGATTTCCTCTCTTCAGTAGTGTGCCGTAATAGCTAGGCCGAAAAGTGAAAGTGAAACTCAAATTCCTCCTGGCATCGTTTTCTTGCACGTGTTCTCCTTTCTCTTGTTTTAAGTCGTTTTATATAACAGTGTGTGAGTTCACGTTAACAAACATACGTTTAGTTCACCAAAAGCATGAGCGTGTTCAACGAACGGCACTCTCAAACACGTTTATGCACAACACTGTGTGGACATGAGATGGGAGGAAGTGGTCAGTAATTTAAGATGCAGTGTGAACTGTTTTCTCTAATGCATCTGTTTCAGCAGTGATCAGGCTACCAAACCAAACTGTGACCTAGAAAGTTTACACAAATTATGTGTAACTGAAACTTGAATTCTTTTCACACTGCTTTAATGTTTTGTAATTTCCACAAATTTTAGTGTGAATAAATTTTGTGTTTAGTATACATTATTGTTATTTGTGCTTATGTTAAAAAATGTTTTTTAACAAGATGCTTTGGTTTTGTGAAATGAAGAGAAAATTTAAAAGTTAAAGTGATATTGCTTTTTCACTTTTTTTTGACAAATGTTATTGTAAGCCATCTAAATATTGTAGATATGTCATGCTGACCGTGTGTGTCTGTCCGCAGGTAGCACATATGACAAAAAGTGAGATGCATCTCCACGATTTAGCCTTCCTGGGACCAGGACTACTGTTCCTGGATCAGTATTTCAATAGTTTTATTGATGAGTACCTGGTGCTGTGGATTGCACTGGTAAGTACCCACATGATGCTTTGAATAAATGTACATACTTAATGTAAATATGTAGTCAGTTAAAGGAGAACTCCGGGCAATTTTTAAGTTAATCTTGATTGTTATACCTTTTGTGAGTTGAACGAGCTGGATTGGTGCTTGCAACACGGAGCTGCTACAGCTAATGCCCAGAGCTCCTACATAGCTAAAACGGCAGTTATGGGGGCATTTACATAAAGAGTGTCTTTGTGCCTCTTAACAGACACAAAATGCAATTAAAATGTCTGTCCAACATGAACAGGGCTCTTACATGACAGCAAGATGCGTTTAGCAACTTAGCCATTATTTAAATTCACCTAAATAGTGTTTTAGACAGCTAGCTGTAGTCTCGCGCTGAAGTCCCGTGGGAACTCCGTTCGTTGTTGCCGGAAAAAGGTAAATAGCATCGGAGTGTATTTTGTTGCCACAATTCAGAACGGCACAAACGCGAACCATTTCTTCTTTACCTGTGAGCTCCGATCATCACTCTAAACACTAAAAATTGCCCGGAGTTCTCCTTTAAGGTCATGTTGAATCAGTGATGCTGGAATTGACTCACTTATTGTCACATTTTCTCAGTGACAGTTCTGTGTGATGCTAATGCCCATAACTACTATGAAAAGAGAATAATAGTCAAAAGTTAAAATTATGAGATAGTAAGTAAAAATTATTCAATTACAAGATGTTTAGTCACAGTTATGAGAAAGAGAGTTAAAGTTTTTTAGGTTATGACTATTTTAAATGTATGACAACCTAAATTAAAATGATGAGATAGTTGAAACTGTTACACTACAAGATTTAAAGTCACAGTTATGAGTCCTAAATCAAAAGCATGAGGTACTAAAACAAACTATGACAAAATAAGATTACAAGATACTAGGTAGGAAGATAAGAGGTAGTCAGAAACAGTATTATAGATGAAATAGTACTGAAATGCAAGTATGAGACTATGACATATTAAGTAAAAGGTAAATAATGTGGCTGAGATTCAAATCAAGTCAAATGAATGAGACTTGGAGATACTGAGTATCTAAACCAAATTATTTTGACTTTGTTTTGTTAAACATTTTACTTAATATCTCAGTTTCAATTCTGAGTAAATAAGAAGTCAAATCTGTTACACATAAAGTCCATTTTATCAGACAAATAGGTAGGAAGTCATAATAGTGAGGCTGAAATACTATATCAACAAAGATAAAATTATGACATGATAAAATTATAATTAAGTGGTAATTGTGACATCAGGTATGATTTTAAATTTACACTCTGATAGTAAGTCAAAATTATTAGATAAGTAAAACTTTTTACCACGCCATTTTTTCCCCTTTCCTGTCAGTAATGTGTTTTTCACTGTGTGCAGAGCTCCTGTTCTTGACGGTGTTTCTTTCTCTCTTGCAGATCATTTCCTTTTTTGACTTGGTGCGTTACTGTGTCAGTGTTTGCAACCAGATTGCCTGCCATCTTCACATTTTTGTTTTTAAAATCAAGCCTTGTTCAGTGCTCAGTTCATCTCCTCACTGAGGACACGCCGGCCATTACTGACTCTGTCCCTTCCTGTTAGTCACACTCATCTTTTTCTTCCCTCTGTTTTCCACGTAGCGATGCAGGGGATGACGTGGTGTAAAGTATGTGCTTCAGCCAACTGAATGTGAGGACAAATAATATATATATTAAGATACTGGAGTATTACTGTCATTGTTTCTTTTTCACCAGTGCAGAATTAAATTTGTACCAGTTTCATCCTCTGCCCCCCAATAATAAGAAATCTCCTTCAGACAAACTCATGGTTACACAGAGCAAATATTTCAGGAGAGTACAGGTGCTACTCGGTATGTTCAAGGAGAGAAACTTAAACTTAAGTGTGTTTTAACGTTTCATGTGCAAAGAAAATGTATAGGAAATGAATCAAACTCCTTGCTTTTCATGATTATAATTTTTGTAATATTTGCATAACGTTACCTTTTGCTATTGTATATATCAAACTGTTATGCTGTCTGTGCTTCTCTTTCAAGTTTAAAAAAATTTCCTTTCCTTCATGTATATGATTTTGAACTTCATCTCCTGCACATTACATGAAACTGTGCAAGTGTTTCACATCAGCAAAATGCGCTTTTTGGAGGAAACGTAATGTTGACTTTACCTTTTTCGTTTACATATCACAACGTTCTTCTGCAAAGGTTTTCGTTTAGTTTGTCAACTGAATGCACTTTGTTAAAGTACACATGGGATTTTTGGGACAGTATTCAAGTTTGGGTAGGACATTTGTGTGTATTTATTATCATATGTAATGTTTTCGGCTAATATTCTCACTCTGAAACTGATTTGTTAATGCTTCATAGAGTTCCTCCACTTGATGCTTTTACTTGTAAAAAGATAAGGATTTGCACTAGAGGGAAAGACAACAGGCACAGTCAGTTTTTTTATTTTATTCATATAACAAATGTATTTAAAGTCAAAGGTCCACTTAATAACATTCAAAGCTATGCAGGTACGCATGAAAAGTCCAGAAGCTTGTAAGTAGTCCTTTTGGGTGGTGAATGGACTTTGATGCTCAGATTTTCCCTAATTTTGCTGCTGTTAGAAACAAAGGTCAAGATGTTTTTAAGTGAAGCCGCCTGATGTGAACACGTCTGTCCTCTTTCCTTCTGACTGCTTTGAATTACTGTACTCAGACCAGATCAGAGTCAAAGATCACTCCGTTACTTTTTGTCCCTCATCTCCACCTAGTATTAGCGTTCTATACTTTTGTTAATGTCAACATATCTCATGAAAAGACCAAAATCTTTGTTAGTTAGTATCTCAAAATTTTCTGACTATCCGGCTCTGCCTGTTGCATCTCAGCCTCAAACTCAGTGGTTCCTACAAAAGATGTAAAAACACCTCACAGAAATGTATCTTTAATGTTTGATGCTCTAGTACGTACTGGTATTCAGTCAACATAAACTACTGTGTATGTGTGTTCATGATAATGAAGCAACATGTCACTCAGTGCAACAGTGCGGCTCATTGGTGTTTTTTGTATAGTTTTTGACAACAATGAAGCTCTATGGCACAGAGGAAGAACAGATATCAGGCTGTAGATTCACAGACAATACCTTATTCATGATTGGTTTTGGTCTTTTTTGCAGGATTTGTTGAAAATAAGAAAAATATAGAGTATTACCAGTCTTATTCTTTAAAATGAACAAATACCTGTGTGCCGCCATGACGGTTATTTATGTGAATGTCACACTCCTTCCTGTGCTGCTACTTAACTGAATCACTGTTTTAAAAAAATGTGTTCATTAATGAATTATCTGGTTGACATTGCGTTTCCCCCAAAACAAACCTGCTGAAGCATAAGCAGGTGCACGTGGACTGAATGTGTAAGAGATTGAGAGTTCACACGATGACGTCACAGTTTTTAAGGTGGTGGCTGATGAGAATCAGATCTAACGTTTGTCCCTGACAGTTAATAAAAACCTTTTTATTTGAAGTGGCTGCTGCTCACTACCTACATCGTCTGATACAGTTATAGCACCTCATACTGAGTGGGTGTTTCATGTTGCTGCTTCTAAAGATGAGAACCTGTGGCGATGGCCTGTATTAGTGGTATAGGTCACGCTTTAACAACAGAATTATTAATTATTATCCTTTTGCATATTGTGCCTGTTTTATTTATATTTGGTGAAACTGTTCCATCTGCAGATACTGTTCTAAGCCACTATAGTTTGTTTAAAGGGTTAAAAAAGATCTACAATTCCAAGTGGTGACTGTAGTAAGTGTAATTTATGTTACTGTTACAGCTTCAGAACAGTGTCATTGTCTTAACTGGATTTCAGGTTCAGTCTAATTTGGTTGGACCACAGTTACCGGAACGCTGACTGTTGGTTTTATTAACAGAAAAACACACACCAGTGTTACAGGTCACTTCACCCAAATCACTTACTCATTTGTCCTTGAATGCCTTGTGGTATCTTAAGATGGAATATTAGAGAACTATATGTTATGAGATTCATAGAATAAAGTAAATAATCTGAAAAAAAAAGTTGTTTTAAGTAAGGTCATGATGCATCTAAAGCTGGTATATATATATATATATATATATATATATATATATATATGAATATATATGAAGAAAAAAAGATGAGAATGACTATGAAGTAGTTACATGAAGAAGGTGTCAATAATTTGGGAAAAATGTCAGATATTCATTCATGTTGTCATGTTATCAATATTCATGTTGAAATACTTGAAGAAAAGAGCCTGTCGTTATAATTTTGAGAAAATAGTAAAAATATTACTAAAGTAAAATTGTGAAAAAAATATGACAAAGTGGTAATTGTACAAGAACAAGTCTATTTGCATAACAAAGTCACAGTATATTGAGGATAAAGTTCTAACTTCAAAAAAACTTGATAAAATGAGAATAATAAATAATTCTTAACTACTTACGCTTACTTAAATACTTACCTGCAATACTTAAAACTTGTAATTGTATGAGAGATTGTTTCTGAAAAGACTGAGTTTTTTAAAATGTAATTTTCCAGTACTTTAAGCACCACAAACTAAATTCCATTCACATATATTTTATTTGCCTTAAAGGCAGAAATCTTAATATCTCGACATATAAAATGAAAACCATCTGTGTGGTTGGATTCTGGGCTTTAGTGATTTTTTTTTTGTGATTTGCGTGAACTGACTCTTTAAGACTCAACATTGACATCACCAAAGGTCCATTTCTCTTGAGTGTTTTAGTTTGACAGCTCTCATGGGTGTAAATGGCACATGATACATTGAAGAACAGTCTTGACTACAAGCAGTCAGAATGTCACATTTAGATTTAGATCCTTTACTTTCTACGGTGGATGTCTCTGTACAGTTATGTGCATGTTTTAGGAGAAAATTGGAAATGATCTGATAATCTGCATATGTACGAAACTGCTGTACAGTTTGTACTATAGCTGGAAATTCTTTGTATAACCCAACACTAGAAACCCACAATTGAACAACTTTTCATAACATAAGAGACAGTGTCAGCAGCCACAGCTCATGTGCACATATCGTAAAACTTTAATCAATAGCCCGGGCTTTTATTTGCTTAAATCACTGAACTCACTCGGCCAAAATTTGGGACAGGCCTTTAATTTCTTTCACACAAAACTCTTGCACAGCAAATAGGCATCTATGAAATTGTTTATTTACACCAGTAAGAATGTTACTTGTATAAAAATGAGGCTATCATCATCACCAATCATTATACATTCATTTGATCTAGCTGTAAGAGACAGCGCATGTAGGCCAACCTCATGCAGAGAGAGAGAGAGAGACTACCGTTGAAAGCCAAAGGTTACCGTAGTTATTTCAACTTGGATTCACTTTTATGAAAAACCTTTTTCATTTGATCGATAGTGTGTCCCACTTTTTTTGTCTCTCATTTACCGTGTAGGTAAATCTAAATAAATTTTCTGCTTTTATAAAATGAACTGAACGATTGAATTGTGAAAAATTTAACCGATGTGTAGCATGTCCATATAATCAGAAGTTTAAACATTTATATTTGTGTGCTCAATCTAAGCAGTTTAACTCAAGGAGGTTACCCGCTGGGCTTTAAGAAACTTTATACAACCAAAACATTTCTATAAAAATCAGACCAGGCTTCCAATTGAGACCTGTGTTTATTTGTCAAAATGTTAAGCAACACTAGACTAGTAAATGGGACAGGCTTCTAATTGGGACAAGGCTTTTAATCAAAGTTTCAAAGTAGTTACTGATGTCAGGTCAACTCTCTCATTGTTACTTGTTAAAGTTTGCCTTAAACAAGTTTGTTTTCTCGATGAGCATGTTGTCACTGTGTGTGTGTCTCTACTCTTGAAAGCTTGTGTAAAAGTTAGTCTTCTGTTGGCCAGACTGCCAAGCTCAGGGATATCACCAGTGTGTAGAACAATAGACAAGATCGCCTGACAATCTTTCCTTCACCTACCAATGCAAATAAATTTCATATTCCTACCTGGAACCAGGTTTCTGCTTGTGTTTTACTTAAAACGGTCAAATTGATTGATTCACCTTCTCGTTCCTGCGCTTTTGTGTCGTCTGTGGAAAACCACTAATGATGGCACTGAAAACAACATTGAGTACGGAAGTCCTCAAGTTCCAAAGGATGGTACGTTTTTATCTTGAGTCAACAACATGAGACTTAAAAGAATTTACTCATTTTATCCAAAGCGACTTAAAGTTGAGGAACAACATACAACAACATACATCAGTATAGATAGATACAATACAATAGATACAAGTGACAATAGATACTAGTAAAATCAGCAATAAACACTAGTAAGAGCTATTAGTGCATACTGCATCAATGGGGTAACTAGGGAAGAATGAATAATTAATTATTAGTGTAATCAATACATGAGAATTGTTAGGAGATAGAAGAAGAAGTGCACAGGAAGTGGATTTTAGAAGTTAGGGATTAGAGGTGTTAAAGAGGAAGTGTTCTTGGAAGAGAGATGTTTTCAAGAACTTCTTAAAGTTAGAGAGGGACGCCCCTGCTCTGATGGCCAGTGGCAGCTCGTTCCACCGTAGTGGTGTCACAGATGAGAAAAGCCGGGACCAAGATTTCTTTGTGTGAAGGGATGGCAGAGCCAGGCAGCGTTCATTGGAAGAGCGCAGTGGATGAATACAATTCAACAGTTTTAGAAATACATTTATTCTCTTTGCCGGGGAGCGTTAGATCAGAAGACTGACATGTTTGTTAAATATAAGCTTACCGAAAGCAGCTGATTAGCTTAGCTTACCACACAGACTGGAAAAGGAGGGAAACAGCTAGCCTCGCTATGTCAAATGGTAACAAAATCCACCTACCAGCACCACTAATCAATACATTAAATCTTGTGTGTTTATTTCAAAAAAGTAAAAATGTTAATTTGCTGTTTCACAGGCACTTTGGTACCATACTATTTCTCACTTGTGACCTTTAACCTCCCGGAGTCTTTGCTGGTTGTCTGGCAACTGCTTATAGCCAAGATATTGTTTTACTCTGTATCAGGCTAATTGTCCTTTTTACTCTTTTGTTTTTGTACAGATTTATCAAATGAGATCTAATGTGTTTAGTGAGTTTAAGAGGTGCTGGTATGCAGATTTTTTTTTTTTACCTTAGGACAGAGCAAGGCTAGTTGTTTCCCTCCGTTTCAAGTCTTTGTGCTAAACTAAGCTAACAGGCCGCAGACACTCTGCCAGTAAGTGGATAAGTGAATTGCACAAATTGTATAGCTTTTCAGAATCAGTTTTATTTGGTATGTATACATATTATGTAGGTATGTGTACACATACAAGGAATTTGGCTCAGGTTGTCCCTCACAATGTGCTTGCTTATACAATAATAAAATCAGAAACAGGCTACACATATAAACACATAACACAAAAACAATATAGACAGATTGACAAATGTCAAGTGCAATGAGCAGAGTGCAAAGGATGCAGGAGTAAATTATTATCATTATTATTAGTAGTAGTATAATGTACATGTCGTATAGATGAGATATACAGGTACACATACACATACATGGATGCATACAAGTACACAGTGCGATGGAGCATAGTACAAAGGATGCTGGAATAAATAAGTATTATGTGCAGGTGTTATGTACTTGAGGTGGGTGGATTTGGAATACAGTATATAAAATATGAAATATGGATAAGTGGTGGCTGGTTAGAGACAGAGTCACTGGATTATTGCACAGGGATTGTTCCTGACACTGTGAGTCAGAAGTCAGCTGTTCATCAGAGTGATAGCTTGTGGGAAGAAACTGTTCCTGAGTCTGTTGGTTTTGGCGTACAGTGCTCTGTAACGCCTACCAGAGGGGAGAAGCTGGAACAGGTTGTGTCCGGGGTGAGATGGATCTGCGGTGATGTTTCCTGTCCGTTTTCTGACTCTGGACATGTATAAGTCCTGAATGGAGGGCAGGTAGACACCAATGATCTTCTCATTGGTCACAGTCCTGACTGTCCGTTGTAGTCTCCACCTGTCCTTCTTGGTCTCACATCCAAACCAGACAGTGATGGACGTGCAGAGGACAGACTGAATGATGGTTGTGTAGAAGTAAATCAGCAGCTCCTTGGGCAGTTTAAGCTTCCTGAGCTGGTGCAGGAAGTACATCCTCTGCTGGGCCTTCTTCATGATGGTGTCAGTATTGGGCTCCCACTTCAGGTCCTGGGATATAGTGGAACCCAGAAACCTGAAGGATTCGTTGGTTTAGAGGGAGACAGACCGTTCTCATCTCAGGGCGTCCAATACCAATGCTTTCAGAAAAAGTGACAAAGCGTAGTTATTTAATGCTAAAGATATCCTTCAGCTTCATAGTGAGATGCACGATGCGTCTGTATGAGACATACTGGGACGTCTCATACAGACGCCTCATGTCTGTTTGAAGTTGGAGTTGGAGCGGGGAGAGGTGTGACTGTGTGTTTCACAAACCTACAGTAGAAACCATTCAACTCGTTAGCCAGTCGTTGAGTACCAGCAGTGATGGGGGATGGTCTCCTGTAGTTAGTGAGTGCAATAACAGTCGATATTGATGATTATCACGATAAATGTCAAATCATTTTTTCTTTTTATTTAAGTTTAAGGCTGATCAACAAATAGGCAATGCATGAGTAATCTTTATTCAGTCCGTTTTCCTGAACAAATGAAATTAATTAATTAGGGTACATGGTAGGTTTATTATCACATAACAGGTTGTAAAGTGAAATTTAAGTTTGTATCTCCTTCTGCTACGTAGCAGACAATATACAGTAATTTAAAAGCAATCATAAAAATGGAATAAACAGAAATAAACAGAACAGAAATAAACCATATTCAGTGTAGAGGTGCTGAGGATAAATTAGAGTTTAAAAGGCAGATAGCTTGGGAGGGAAAGCTGCTCTGTAGTCTGTAGTGGTGCAGCAGCAGAACTTCTATATCTCTTCCCAGAAGGCAGCAGGGTGAACAGGCTGTGGCTGGGTGGGAACTGTCCTTTCGTATCCTCACCTTACCGATATCACTGATGCTCGGGAGATGGAAAAATTAAGTGATGATTTATTTGTGATTTAAATGAATTAAATCAAACATTTATTGGACATATGTTATTGTTACTGAAAACATTATTATTTTATTGCCCAGACCTATTTATGTCTTTAGTTGCTGCTAAAATATATACATGCAGTCATAAATATTAAAAATTACAATGACGTTTTTTTAATTTATGCAAAGCATTTATAATAATAAATAATATTTGGGGATGTGTATTTAACCATGTTTTGAGAAATGGCATCTAATCTATACCCCCTGCTTATTACCCTGAAATGATCATTAGCTCTTCCTGTTGTCGCCTGCGAGGCAGAATTCAGGTGAGAAGGACCCACGTCTTGTTTTGTCGTCGACACTTGCGCATGCGTGTTTCACCCTCGACTGAACGGCTAAACCGCTGTGACTTTTAAACTTGATTTTTCAGATGGAAGTGAGTTACACACGAGCCCTGCACCGAGGATAAGTGACATTTGACGGAGGTCTGAGCACCATAGGCAGGTTTGGAAATATGTGATGAAGGCACTTAAATTGGGAGATTATAGTCGCTCGAGGACTCGAATAGCGCAAGTGTCATTGAGTTTAGTTCAAAACTGACTTTCTGTTTGTGTGGCTGATTCACGTGACGCTGTTTCCTCAGTCTACCAGCTGTGTAGTACAAACAGGTAAAACTGTAAAACGTTGAAATATAACGTAAACGTTGGTCGGTAAAGGCTAACTTATCTGGCGTAGCTAACGTTAGCTAGCTAGCTAACCGCACCGTTAAAAGTGATTTGATCATTTTTATAACTTAAACCGAATTCGTATTCGTTAAGGAATTAACTTAGCCTAACGTCACTGTATATTTAATGTATGAGTGTACAGTGTGGGCCGTATCGTTTGGTTCTGATATTTTCTTGTTAATGGAATTTTGAGGTGCTTAAAAAGCTTAAAGTTTAAGATTTTGTGATGGGGTTTGGTGTGTCGGGAACCTGGTCCCCTATCGATGAGAAAACAGCGAACACCCAAGTTAATTATACACGTTTTAGTCTGACTCTCTGTTTCACTTCCTCAGTCAGTAAGGGGACTTCACTAAACGGCTCTTTAGATTGTACCATATTTTTTTCATTACCTTAGATTAATATTACAACTTCCAAGTGAAGTTGTAGATGGAGGAGCGTCTTAATAGGCTTATTTGGAATTAACTTTGCTTCTCATGAAGTCACACAAACAGATCCAGAATGATCTTTTTTTTGTTAAAATTTGAAGTTATCTAATTGATCAAGATACTAAAATGTAAGTTACCATTGTGACAGCCATGACAGCGTTTATTCTGTAACTGTCACTTTTATTACATAATAGGCTGTTAATCGAAAAATCTGCTGATTATTTCCTCAATTAATCAGCTAACATTAATTTTTTTGTCTGCTTAATGTCAGAAAATAGTAAAAACACGTCATCATCACTGTTTCCCATAGTCCAAGGCGACTATCTTTATTCACTCTACAATTAAACAGAAAACGATAAATCCTCACATTTAAGAAGAGCATTAAAAAGTGAGTGCATCAATTATTTGATGATCAGAATTGTTGCAAGTTACAGTTAGACCCACTTCAAAGTCACACCCTGCATTAAATAAATATTAATAATAGTCTGAAACTCACTCACATATATACACATGTGGAGAGGAAAATTCAGTCATTATTAGACAGGGCTGAACATCAGTCTATCACAATAATTAAATACAGTAAAGTTCTGTTATTTTGGACAGATTTTTTTCAGGCTCATAAAAGCTAACCTTTATCCTGTTAACAATATGAACTTTTCTTAGAGAACAATCTTGTGCAGTTGGTAGATATCAGCAGTTTCATCTGGTCCTGAAAACGGCAGCCCTTGATCTTGTGTTGGGATCAAGTCACACTGAAATCTAACCAGCATGCATCGTGCTTTGGTTGCCGTGTGATTGCTTGCAGCGTGATCACAGTGTAATTGCCTGCAGTGTGATTGCCGTGTGATTGCATGTGCTGTGATCAGTTCTGCAAAAGCCTGGCTCATCTCAAACCAGCCTATTATAAAACTAATAGTTCAGAGTTGCAGATCTTTGTAAGGACCAAGGTTACACATCATTATGTGACTTGTCTGATTCTGTGAGCCCACAAGGAAGAATTGTGCTGTGCTGCCACTACAGATGCTTTTATTGTATTTTGATGGCTGTTACCAAAATTGATGCCTCCTTAGCATTACAGTTTTTTTTCAATTGCTAACATGCATTGGGAAAAGTCTATTGTCAAAACTCTTCACAAAGTCAGCAAACAGAAGTTTTTTCAGTTTTCATTAATTTCACACAAAATGCATTCAATGACCACTTTCTCCAAAATCTTTTGTCATTACTACTCCACCACCTGCAAATCACTAAACATTTGCGGCACATTTTCCAAATGCAAACAGACTGTGTCCAAAAGTGTTAAAGCACATCCAGGACAGAATGATTGAAAATGTCCTGCATTTTGCTGTTACCAGACTGAGATATATAGAAAATCTTAGATGAAGATTAATATTTATATTATGTTTGCGCCTATGTGCATAGTGGTGTATAATGGTTTGAAAAAAGTGTGGTTTAGAACTGTAATCTGAGTTCGAAGCAGGAATGTACTTGCATTTTAACAGAACTGGTTCAGGCGGTTGGTACGTGAATTACAGGTTGGGGTCATTATGTCTCATAACCAGTGTCACTGTGTAAGCAACTGAGGAAAAATTGTATTGCAGCACTGAAATTTTCAGTTTCAACTTTTTATTTTTCACAAAAATAAAAAATTGCTATAGTCATATAGAAAAAATTATATTGAAGTGCATTTCTGATTAATTCTTGTTACATATATTTTAGTACAGTCGAAGTGAATACAGTATATGTTATTCTCATTCTATAACAAAATACTAATACATGTGAAAAATCGTTCAAACTTCATAGATAAGTTAATCATTTATGTCGTTGTTAGTTTTTAGGTCCGTGTGTTATGAGTGACCTTCTGAGTGTGAATTGTTGAACAAGTTTATTTTGAGACATGTAGGAAGTGTTTTGATTGTTTTAAATAAAGAAAGGGCGACGTCACGTCTTTTTTTGAATGGGTAGATGTTTTTATTGATAAGTGAGTTAAACAAGAAATTTATTACATTTAATCAAAAATGTTGATTTACTAGTGTTGCAGCACTACACTGTTGTTGTTTTGCAGAATTCGTCTATGACTTTAATTTACAAATTTAATAATTTTGTTATTTATTTATTGTATTTATGGCAGGTCTCAAATGGACAATGAGACAGAACTATATACCAGTGTGTGTAACAGTGTTGTTATTTTGTTGTGTACAGGACAGAGTGAACCAGCAGCATATACACAGGCACGCACAGTAAGCAGGCCATGTGGTGGTTCCAGCAGGGTCTGTGCTTCCTGCCTGCACTGCTGGTCATCTGGACGGTGGCGTCCTTCATCTTTGCTTATATCACAGCGGTTGTGCTCAGACATGTGGATCCTCTGGTACCTTACATTAGGTCTGAGTCTGGAGACACACACACACACACACACCTCTGAAGTCTCATTATAGCTGTGATGTACTTTTATAATGAAATTTGTATTTATGCATGAAAACTTAATGGTTGTGTTCTTCATCAGTAGTTTATAAATGTTGATGTCTTGATCACAACTTTTCTTTTAATGAACTTTGTTGTGTGTTGCAGTGACACAGGAACGATGGCACCCGAGAGGTGTGTTTTTGGCATCATGCTGGATGTATCAGCCTTTTTAGGTAACACACACACTTAATGTGTAAATATATTGTGTACATCAGTCTCATTCAGTGATTAAAGCTGTATCACCCCATCCCTTCAAGTTTCTAAATTGTCCAATTACATTTACAAATGTGGAATTAATTGCAGTCAGTGAAATGCTTTGGCTTCAAGCTGTCCTGTAAAATCCTGTAAAATCTAAGGATGTAGTTATAAAATAATTGTATGTAGAGAAATATAGACTGTAAAATATACCCAGTGTAATATTCATTCATTATAGCTGGAGTAGGAAATTTATTTCTAATTACTAATTAATACACTAATTACTTCTATGTTTTGGTGACAAAACAAGACGTTTGAAAATGTCATCTTGGGGCTTGGATAATTTTTTCCCATTTTATAGACTATAGAACAATGAATTGAAACTATAATCAGCAGATTAAATGATAAGGACAATTATTAAAAAGACAATAATGAATAAACATTTTTTTTTATAATTTACAATAGTTATCAGCTAATATCTTTGATATCTTTCATGATTTGATTTATTGTACAGCTGTTAAATCTTCTGTATTAAACGTGAATTTAAGGGATTTTTGCCAAAAAGGTTGTGTCTATGTAAAAAAGTAACATCAGCTGATATGTGGTTATTGGACTTTGATTGATGGCTATGCATGTATGTGTGTGTGTTTGTAGGGATGGCGACAGTGTACGTGCGTTACAAACAGGTGGAGGCCTTGATAGGTGAGGAGGAGGCCAGACTCAAGAAACTGAACTGCGCCGGGCTTGTGCTCGGCTTCATCAGCTCCTTCGGGATGTGCGTGGTTGCCAACTTCCAGGTGAGTGCTGGTGGTCCTGGATCAGTTCACCCGTGTACAGTGTGTGAAGTGTTGAACGTGTCGCAGTAAATCTGTGTGTGTTTGTGTGTGTGTGAGAGCAGAAGACCACGATTTTCTCCATGCACCTGGTGGGGGCGGTGCTGACCTTCGGGGTTGGAGCTCTCTACATCATTGTTCAGACGGTGCTCTCACTCTACATGCAGCCTCATGTCCACAGCAAGACCACCTACCTGGTCCGCCTCTGCATCGGAATCTGGACCCTGAGTAGCATCATCAGCAGTATCCTTTAACATGGTGACAGTGGGAGACACAAAACTCCAGCAGGCCTGTAGTGAGAGAAGAACTGAAATTATAGGTGTGAAACCTCCCCCATACCTTGTTCCGGACCAAACGGTTGAAATTCGGTGCGATGAAAGAGGTAGTCTCTGTACACATTTTCGAGTGGCCTTTTATGGTATTTTGCCTGTGACAGTTCATCTTTTTAAAAAGACAGCCACTATGAAAGCAAATTGTCAGTCACTTTTGATCTCTCAGACGGAGGTGCAGAAGGTGTGCTTGCGGCCATATCCTATGTTCGCACAACGACGACATTAATTTGGCAAATGTGAAGTTATGTTGGTGCTGTCGGTAGTAATGCTGCATCCATTTATTCATTCTTGTCAAGGCCAAAGATTATTATCAACGCTACCAGCATGCTGAGGTCGGACATAAGTGTATTTGTGCATTTCAATTTGAAACTAGTTTGTAGCATTTGGTGGCTTTGCACCTCTTTGGTAAATAGCTCCTTCTGAAAATATTGAGTGATTTTGAAAATGCTGGGGAAATGTAGTTAAATTTGTAGTGTACTCCCTGGCACTGTGCACACAATTTAAATGGACAAATAAATAACAAGGCAGCAAAACAGGCAAGTGGGTTGCGCTGCAACTTTGATTACCTATTGATTAATCTGTTGATCATTTTCTCAAAACTTCCGACTCTCCTTTAAGTGCTTAGTTAAACACACATCCTGTTGAATTAAAGCCGAGCAGAAATCTGTGAAACCTTAACGATGTCTTCTCCTGTCAGTGTTCGTATCATCAGTCATCATGTACAGCAGTCTGCCGGGAGTGGATGTAGCTCACAAACTGCATTGGACTCCTGGAGAGACGGTCAGTAGTCCGATATAAGTTTCAGTCCTGATAATAAAATACCTTATTTTGAGAAATATCATACGTTAAATGTTGTCTAAACACAAGCAGCTATACGAGAACTTTGTCTAAATAAAATAACTACATAGTTTGACTGGTAATAAAAAGCAACGTTCTGATTCACCTTTTTCAGGGCTACACGGCTCACATTATCAGCACTATATCTGAATGGTCTCTGGCCTTCTCCTTCATCAGCTTCTTCCTCACGTACATCAGAGATTTCCAGGTACTTTGTCTCAGCTGCTGTTGAAGGCATAGTCCATTTTGTTTTGTCATATTTACTGTAAACAACCAGACAGATGGTCTGGCCCGCAAGCATCAACAGTGCAGAGAGAATGTTCTGACTTCAGTAATACAAAGAAAATTTAATTTAAAGGACATTCTCATGTTCTCCATCAGGGTCTATTAATGTTTTATCTCAGTTTGTCCTTTACAGAGATATTGTATATGCATAAAGAAACAGATTCAGATTTTTGGAAAATAGTTTGTTTGGTTTCGTGGAGAGAATTAGATAAGAAAATTAACTTCACTTATACTTCTGGGCTACAAGTTTGTGCAGTATCCACAGTTTTTATGCTTGCAAGCCTCTTAACAATCATCCAAGAACAGTTCTCTGTTAGGTTATTGTGGTGTAGTGGCCACACTCTGTATTTCAGGATCACTGGCCCAAAAAACATTTATCACAAATATCCCGAAATCACTCGGGATAGAATTTGAAAATCTAAAAAAACAGTGTGGTTAATAAATTATTTTATCATTTGTGTGTCAGTATGCATTTTTCTTAATGCATCCATACTTAATGGTTTATAAGGGCCTCAAAAAATGAATTACACATTGGGGTTATGGGGATTGTTTCCTCCTTCACATTCTTGATAATGATGGAGATTTTTGAAAATGAACAACTCTCTTTTCAGTAACTCAAATTATACAAAACCATCTCCACTGTAAACCCTCCGCTCACTATGGTCACCCCTCAGTATTTCAGTGAATGAAAGACGTCAACGAGTGAAATGCGACGCTGGACTTGGTTGCAGTTTTACGTGTCCGATGATATCTGATGGACATCGTGACATTAAAACTCCATTAAGACACTGCGCCCAGCTGTTGTTCACATAACTGCTTTAAAGAACATAAGTTGTCATTTGTACATTACAGGTTGTGTACAGATTGAACAAACAAGATACGACTATTGAGCTGTAGAGAGGTCGACAGGTGTGGTTTTTGGATAGCTCCTTGGTAGCCGTTTCGCCGGCATCCAGTGTTTATGCTAAGCTAAGCTAACCACGTCCATATTTAACACAGAGACACAAGATTGATGTCTATCTGAACATCTCATCTGAAACAAGGAGAACAAGTATATTTGACATGTTGAACTGTTCTTTTACTGTGTAAAGATCTGGGTGGAAAAAATGTATTATTATACTAACTTTTTATGTTTGTTGTTTTTTGTTTTTTAAAGAAAATCAGTTTGCGAGCAGAAGCAGATTTGCAGGGGAGCCACCTGTACGACTGGCCACATGGTGGCATCGCAGCATCACGTCACCACAAACTTCAACCCTCTGAATCATCTCCGCTGCTGGCAGGCGGAACGTGACCAGCAGCAGAGCAACTGCTTCTACACACATTTTCACTTTTTATAATGTTTAAGGGCTTTTTATATGGACTTACTTAAAGCTGGTGTGGTAGCTTGTAAACATATTCTCTCCTCCCTCTAGACCAGTGGTTCTCAAACTGTCGGAAGTACAGCCACATCAGGGGCGTTGTGGATGTTGTGCAGACCTAAAGTTACTTGAATGTGATTCATGTGGTGACATAAACAAGTGTGCTTTGGTGCTAACAAGGCTATTTAACTGACCTGAATCTTGTTTATATCAGTCGCCTGTATTGTACAATGATGGACCAAAATGAAATCCTTTCTGCTGGGGTTGGGGGGGGGGGTGAACGTTGTTTGGCTTCTGAAGGGGATCGTGACAGAAAAAATTTGAGAACCACTGCTCTAGACGTAACTCTCGAGCCAGATATTTTGGGATTTTCTTGAGATTTCTGCCTTCAACTCAATACAATAGAGGAGAATAGAATCTAGTTCAGCATTTCTTTTTTCTTTTCTTAGAAACAGGATCCCTGTTATTTTGGATAAACCACAGAACACACTAAAGACCATTTTCATAGTTAAAGTCCAGTCACCTCTATTGTATTAGGATGTACACAAATCTCAAAACCTGGACAAATGAAACAAAAACTATTTGACTGGAGACATAAAACAATGAAGAAGAAATGACCCTTAAAAACCTAATGTGATGCTTTGCACTTTTCTGGGGGTCATGTGTAATAAAATGTTTTTTTTTTTAAAGATGTTGAAATCAACATGCTGATTTTTAAACTGTGAGGGGAAAGAATATTTGTTGGGTTTCCATTCTATAGAGTGGTTAAATATTTTTCTGACACCAATTATCAGTCTGCTTTCAATTAGCTACATTATATTAAGGTTGCTTTCCATAAATACTACTGTATATTAAAATATAATTCCTGTTTTTACTGTGAATGCTAGGTGCATAATTCAGATGCCTTCACATCTGCCTTCACAAAATCAAAAAACTATGTGCACAGTTTACTTGTGAACTGAACTGCTGCAGTAGTGTGCCACTGGAATAGTTGACAAAAAGTAAATGTATTCAGTTTTTATTTAAATGTGCATAAATAAACTCAAAAGTAAAAATAAAATTACAATACCACCATTAAATTTACCTAAATGAATAATTGTGTTTCTTTATTCTGTCCTTAAACAGTTAATAACCAATTCTAATAACTGAAAGGCTTTGTACTAGGCTTTAAATTATTCCTTATTTCTTACTAATGCTTTTGGCTATTCCACCTCACTTCATTTGTGTGTTGCTTTAACTTCTTACCAAAACACATTGTTAGACCTCAGTGATACACAGTTTCCCTCAAAATATTAAATATTTTAAATCGTATGTTATATCCATGTTAACGAGCAAGCAGTCTCTTTCTTTTCTTCCACAAAGTGTAGGTTAGTGGAATAGCATGAAACCACTGGCAGGAATTTGTATCACCAGCATATCCAGTCATAAAAACATTGCTACAAACTCCACAGAGTACCTTTCAATTAAAGACAACTGTGTGAACATCCAAGAGTCCAAACCCACTCTAACTGCTCAGACTCCTGTATGCACATATCAGCTGGCCAATCAGAACTGCAGCTGTTTGAATTGAACTATATTAAATTTTAGGTGGCACACTGCTGACAAAAATAAAGGGAACTGTCAATTAATCAATGTATTGCTTTTTATTAAAGTATAATTATTCTGATGGCACAAGACTCCTACTATCTATAAACATATCTACAAATAAACATTAATATTTATCGGATACAAACTTGCTTGTAACCCTGAGTGCTGTACATTGTTGATGTTAAGACAAATATTTACTTCCTGTTTGTATTCACTAAGGTCATACTCTATCTTTTGATTTAAAGATCAATGTACTGTAATGGTAATGCACAGATAATTGTCTTCAGGCAACAAAGCTATTTAGCCTTTTTTATGTCCTAGTTTTGGTTTGTTAGAGACTTGCTAGTAAATAAATCTAGAGTTCAAGATATATTTTATGAGGAGTTGTTGGAGATCAAAATGATCACTGAACTCATCAGGTGGACACAGTGGGACGATAATGTTGCTCTGTGTCTGCTGGATGAACAACTTTAAATTAAATTTAAATTTTGGACGTTGTGTTTTCAGCTTGTTCTCTGATTATAAAACTATTAACATAATGTATGTCATATTTAATGTAATTCAATGAAAGTTGATCAGAGGCTGTTCAGCCAAAGTCCAGATTTACTCACAACTCCCAGCAGGTCGAGGTTCTTCAGGTTCATCATCAGCTGCGATGAACCTCCTGCGGACGATTTTGACCTGAAAACAACTTAACATTTTTACACATATTCTGATCTGTATGTAAACGGAGCATGGCCACTTACCAAAGCATTCAGACTGATTCCACCTGTTTTTCTCAAACTGGATAAATGATCACCCAGTTTATAATTTCTGCAGAACAATAATCAAATTCAGAATAAAGAGCCTGGCAGGTGTAATAGGAGGAAAAATTTGCTAACTTATGAACTGGTGTTGGCACAAACAAGTTTGGACAAAATAGAATTCGACAACAGCTCAAACTGCAGCCTCAGAAATGAATCAACACCTCTATAAAACTGTTTAGACAAGTACTAAATTATAAACTTCATGATGGGAGGATTTATTTCAAGACTGCTGTATCAGACTGCATTTGTTTTAGTCAGGTGTACCTAATAAACTGGTCACTGCGTTTCAGTTACTATCACAGACAGCAACCTGTTGCTTCAGATTCTTCCTGTTAAACAACATTGTGACATCTTTGACATCTCACACAATAACATTTAACATTATGTCCCGATTATCTGTGCAACCAGAGAAAAGACAAACTGTCCACCAGTTGTTAAACTGTAACCTGACACCTGCGGTGCTCTGTACACTCAATCCATCCATCAAGTCCTTATTCCCTGTACAGGGGGGGGCTGGAGCCAATCCCAGCTGACAGTGGGTGAAAGGCGGGGTACACCCCGGACAGGTCGCCAGTCCATCGCAGGGCCACAAATAGACAACCACTCACACTCACATTCACACCTAGGGGACAATTTAGAGACACCAATTGACCTAGTCTGCTTGGCTTTGAATGGTGGGAGGAAGCCGGAGCACCTGGAGAACCCACAAGGAGAACAATCAAACTCCACACAGAAAGGTCGGGGCAACCAGGGTTTGAACCCACAACCTTCTTGCTGTGAGGCGACAGTGCCAACCACTGCCAACATTAAAACAAAGCAAACTCGCATCATTTACAACCACTCTATTTCATAACTCTTATGTTTTAATTTTCTCATGAAACTATGAAATTTCTATGCAAAATAAGAAGTTTCACTCTGTAATTTTGTTCAAACACCCTCCAACTGGCGATGTTTGGGGAGTTTTGGGATGCTAAAGCAAAAAGAGAGAGATCGTCTTTTAATCACAGGAACTCAAAACATTTAACAGGCATCAACTTTGGCAAACTCATTTAATATTACTTTTTAACGACCCATGGAAACCCTGATTATGCACAAAATATATCCTCTGTTGCTTCTTTGTGACGTTAACTTCTGTCTGCACTCTGTACGGATAACCACAAGTAATTAAAAGTGTAATATCACATTATATTAACATAGTATAATTGAAATGAATGGCTTGAACATATATACATACAATTATAACAATAAATAACAACACCGAAATTAGTGAAGCAGCTTTGTTTGTAAATCAGTAAAATCTAAATTTAAAAAGAAGTAGAGTCTGATAAACATCGAAAATAAACTTTAGAGTAAATGTTAGAGTAATAAATGGCTGTTAAAGGATCAGTTCACCCAAATTACAAAATATATTTTAAAAGATTTTTTTTTATATTATCTCTCCACCCAGATACTTCTGGTTTTATTTGTCCAGATTTTAAAATATCTCTGAGATTTCTTCCTCTACATTAATGCAATGTTTACAACAAAATTTAAATGTAAAAAAATCAACAGGAACATTTAATTTAGAAACAGTGTCCCAGTTACTCTAAATAACCCACAAGCTGCTGAGTTCACTCGAGGTTCAGTCTTCGATGCTGGCTGGTAGTCGGTTCTGTTAATGCAGAAATTCAAGTCTCATCTCAAGACAATGAGAAAAGCACAACACTGCTTTTGAGTGTCCAATTATTTTTTGGAAATTATTGTGTATCAACAAGTTAAGTACAGGAACTACTACTAACGTGAGCTATATTATTGATTTATTTTTGTCATCAAGCAGGATATAATTTGTTTTTTTCATGAAGGAATAAGGTGGATTGTTTTTGGTAATACCTTGTCTTGTTAAATAATATGTAGAAAACCAAACAGGCCTAGAGATTAATTTACAGAAAATAATCAAAATCTATAAAAAGGTCAGAAAAATGTGTCTAGTTTTTCTAGATACCAGAGGTAAGTAAGAAAATGGTGGTTATTGTAACTTGGGTGAAGTGGCTTCCTTTAACATCGAGGAAAGAACCAGATGAAGAGCAGAAGCGTCTCACAGCTTCAGGAGGTAGTGAACATCCAGCAAGTCCAGACACCAACAACGTTCAATTCCTAGAAAGTTCCCAGGATGCACTGCAAAAAGAGTGATTGCTCGATGACTGGATGGAAATATCAGCCAGGGCCTGATTAATGAGGAGTCGGGAGCTAAAATATACAAGATCTTTACTGAGCTCCCCGTCTTCCTAAACTTTGTTTGGTTATAAGTTGATTAAATGCAAGAAGAATATGTACCATTTAACAGCTGCAGGTGCCTGATAATCAGACTGAATGTCTGTTGTGTTTTTTCCTCATTCTTGTGTCTCACGTGTTCCTGTCAGCTAAGGGATGATTATTTTTAGCTCTAACCAATCAGCAGTGACTGATATATCCGTCCAGTCATGATCATTTTCAGCTAACATGGCCGAAAAGTTCGATGTGTTGATTGAAGAAATGTTGTGTGCTAATTCTTAATTCCACCTACAAAGCTCAGATTGACCAATCACCAAAAAGCCTTAGAACAAGAGCACAACATCAGACCTATCCTTGAACAAATGTGTTCAGAGGTCTGGATCCAGATCAACAGTGTTTCCACTACCTTCTGAGAGAGAGGCTCACCCAAAGATTTTTGTAATAATTGCTAGAGCTTGAAGCTATGGCACGAGCACAGCACATCAAGAACATCTGAGAGTTGCAGCGAGTTGATGCTCTGCTGTTTTATACAAGGACAAAAATCAAAAAGTAAATTCTTCAGTCCTCTGACCTCGACCCTTGAAACCTGCAGGAGGTCCCTTAGTCCAGACTGAAGTCATGTGTGCAGTGGTTTCCAGTTCTCCAAGAACACTGGGAGAATGGTCAGACGAGCGGTGAAACAGAAATAAAGATCGGAGGGTAATAAGGCATCAGTGGGCGGGGCCACAGAAAGGCAGACAAGCTCCGAAAACAGCTCAGCAGGAAGTCACCCCAGTCCTGAACTCTGTCCTCCTCCACTTTGTGCACCTGAAGGTTAAAAGGCTGAACCGTCACAGATGATGGTCTGGCCTTGGCCGGGGAACAGCTCCATCTGCCAGTACCGAGGGTCGGCGTACACTGGTCAAAGGTGAGAGAGAACAACCATCAAGTGTGTGTTCAGACCGAGCAGCTTCAGCAGCCACGTGTGACAGATTTCACACGTGTCAGATCAGGAGAAGAGATGTAGCATGCAAACGCCTGACAAAGACTTTGAGGTACCATTTAAGCAGTGGCTATATTCATTTATCTCCTGTTAATCAAACTGTAGACATTTTAACACTGTTTGCTTTGTTAGAAGCCCGAGAGGAAACAGTTGTAACTGAGTAGAAAATATTCTGTTTGCCGTGTTACTGTTGATAAAGTTTGTGGTTTCAGATGACAGTAAAAGTCAAATGACTTCATCAATTGAGTAGTCATCTGGATTATGGAGACAGGACAGCGAAAACAGAGTTTGGGAGGGAGTGTGCGTGTGTGTTCTTTTCATTATACAACCTTGTGTTGTATAATTACAAATAAACAACCTCCTACCTTGTAATATCCCAAATAATAATTTCTGCGTATGAGACAAAAATAATCTCCATATAAAACACAAAGTGCAAAAAAGATAATAACGTGTGCGCAAACTAATTTTTAATATTTTCATATCTTGTGCACACAAAGACTTTTTGTGTGCATAAGATTATATAGTGTGTGCACACATTATCTTTTATGTCCATATCATAATTTATATGCATTAATGATTTATTTTGTTGGGCTGTGCAGCAAATTTCTGTGTTTTTTAATGGAGCCCCCAGGATATATCTTTTTTATCCTGTGGGCAGAAGACAAACAGCTTATTTGTCACGTTAAAACAGGTGCGGCATGTGTTACCCATGTCTCCAGGTGTCAACCAAAGGTTGAAGGAGCTGCAGTGTTTCTGACAGCGTTGAACAGGGAGAACTCGAACTGTTGGTAGCCCCTCACCCACCACCAGCCAGCCAAAGACCCCGACGCCCTGAAACACACACAACTCAAGTTAGAACAGAAGCTGAGCTTTGCAAATTACACTGACTAACAAAACGCAGATGACTAAAATCGACTAAAATCAATATGACTTTTGTGGCATATTGCATTTACACAAAGACTTAGTGTTACTTAGATTTGGTTGGTAAAGCTTTGAGTGTGTCTTGTTGTACAGACAGAACTGGACTGAACAAAACTGAGTGTAAGAAAAACAGAGGGCACTGGCATAATTCTGACATTCAGGAGTATAGAGACAATCCCCACAAGCCAAGGCAGTTTTTTTCTGCATGTCTACAATATCACACAACACCTGCCATTTATTCTTAAAGAATATTTCTAGTTTTCTTGTAGTTTAGTCCATCACTTTTGTAACAATAACACTCTATTCCTGCTTAGTCCTCCAGTCTGTCAGTGTGGGGATGTCTGGACATGTGGACTCACCTTGCTCTGAGAGTTTGTGCTGTGGGTGACCAGGCAGCGCTGCACGATGGTCCCAGCACTGTCCAGCAGGGGGCAGAGCTCAGCCTTCGGGAAAAGCCACCTCAACACCTTCTCCCTGGTCCCTGAGCTGAACCTCCTACATGGAAAACACAACACTCAGCATACCGCCAGTAAAAATCATTATGCAAGCGCCGATCTGATCCGTACCGGCTCAGATATTAGGCTAAATGTCACAGATCCACATTACATGCAGTCTTCTGCTTTGCTTTGTTCATTTACAGTGGTGAGGATCCTCTCATTCTGCCTGCCTGTTTTTTTTGCAGGGAGCTGGGAGGGTCGCTTGCTCATACCTGCCCATCTCTGTTGGGCTTCCTCGAAGGCTTAAAAGGACTGCCCTTCTGGGAGTCGGAGTCTCTTTCTGCAGGCCTGCTGCATCAACCTCAGCCTTTTTCCTTTGCTTAATTTGCCGCATCAGCCAACATGCATTACACTTAATTTTCACTCATCCACTGATCCATCTGACAGTCATGTCAGTCCAACTTTTGACATGACTGATGTTTCTCCTACCTACAAAACCCGCCAGTTAGTTCATTTTGTTAGTTTGAGTAAACAAACTATTTTTACTGATATTATCTGTGTGAGGCCTCCTTTTTGTTGTTTAAACAATATTGACAGGGACAGATTACTTTTTCACAGGTCCAAAATGTTCAGCTCAGTTTTCACATCCTGCACCAACAATAAAATGTTCTGCAACCACCTGGACTATAGACAGACAGAAGATAATCATTTTCTAACAAATGTAATATCTAGAGGTGGTCTGATCAGGATTTTTTGGGCCGATCACAGACTGCTGAAAGCAGTATTGGCCGATATGGATCACCGATCACTGGGTCTATTTTAACCCTTATTTATCATGTAGCATTTATTTATATAGTATGTAATAAGTATTAAAATCAACAGATGATAAAGTATCATGAAATGACAATTGTTTATTTTATTGTCAGAAAACATGGGCAACAAATTCCACTCCCTCGGTCTTAGAGACTTAAACCATTGCAGCCTTTGCCTGGTTACTGCGAATATTATGTTCGGCGCCTGATCGATCAAGGCACCCTGAATAATATCGGTGTCAAATGTCATTTAAAAGCATACATATTGTGTATAGAATTTCCTAAAATATTTTCTGTCAAGGTGATTCTGAGGCACCATGAGATCAGAACTGATCACGTTGAGCAATTTGAAGACCTATATTTTAAACACAAATGTGTACCAGAGCAGAGTGAAGTTGGCGGGTCCTTCGGGGAGGCCGAGGTTGTGGTTCTGCAGGCCGTCGTCCTCCTCCAGCAGAATGGACATGGAGCCTGAATGGGCCAAGTAGAGCTCCTCAAGCTGTTGCCGCTGGACACTGAGGGACTCCCCACCCTGCAGAGACCAGTATGAACAAACAGAAACCAGTAAGAACAAATTTTTCACACATTAGTCACATAACAGTTTAAATCAGGCTGGAGATGAATTCAGTAACCGTGGTGAGTTTGCTACAGCTCTGAGTCACTCCTCCCACTGTCTTCTTCTCCATAGCAACAGCTGCTGAGACTCTTGGGTACTGTAATAGAGCCATCCACCAAACTGACGGAAACAACCTGATTTGTCAGAAACAACGCTGAAATTATTCAAACTGATGGCACATGGCACAGCTGAATCCTGTGTTTCTATGCAGAAGAACAGTGAGGTGAAGCAGCAACTCCTCACACTTCACAACTTTATTATATAGAAAATAAATTCAAAACTAGGGTTGATTAAAAAGCTCTTTTTTTAAAGCTGTCATTTACAAAGTTTGCCAAAACCCTGGCTGTGTTGACCTCTGACCTTCAGCAGGACGAGCTGTGGCCCCCGTCGGAGAGTCACGGTCCCTCTGAGGCTCTCTGGGACTTCTAGCACCGATGAGATTGCTGCACAGCCCGAACAGTTGACCAGACTCTGCCTGAGAGAGCCAACACTCCACCATTCATGGAAACCTGCAACACACACACATCAAATAATTTTTTTTTCCAAAAAAACAGATGCTGGACAACAACAGTGGGTTGTCTTGTATTGAGGGAAAATGCTCTAAAGGGAGACACACTAGCTGCGTATGACACTTGTGAAAACAAAATTGTAAGCCCGCAAACCGGTGGTGTCCTGATGATGAAAAGTGTCAAAGAACCAGGATACACCAATGTCCTATTTCGCAGGGTTGACAGGTTTTTGCAGACAACAAGCAAATCAAACACATTCACTTGCCAGATCGGCACATGCCAGCTACTGTAGGAGGGCAGATAATACTGCACCCCCTAAGGCAGCTTGATATTTTCTGATCCCTTTTCTGATCGATAACTCAAAGAAGACCAATTTAAAATCACATAAGACAAAGAAAAACAGCAAATCCTCATATGTGAAAAGGTGACCTAGGGAATGTTTAGCATTTTCGATGATGGTTTGTCTGATACAGCAGCATTATAGTTTACTACAGCATTTATGTAGCGAGAGAGAGAGAGAGAGAGAGAGAGAGAGAGAGAGAGAGAGAGAGAGAGAGAGAGAGAGAGAGAGAGAGAGAGAGAGAGAGAGAGAGAGAGAGAGAGAGAGAGAGAGAGAGAGAGAGAGAGAGAGAGAGAGAGAGAGAGAGAGAGAGAGAGAGAGAGAGAGAGAGAGAGAGAGAGAGAGAGAGAGAGAGAGAGAGAGACCAAATGACTCAACGTTGCAGCAAAAGTTCTGCCAGGTTAAACTCTGGGTTGGCTCCTCTGTGTCGCAAGAATGATGCACTTTTTTCCCGGCAGGACTAAAGTGAGTCTGAACGTCGCCTTACTATTAATTACTTGGGCGAGTACCGACTCACTCCATGCATGTTAGTAATAGACCATTAAATATTTTCATCGTTTAGATACCCAGTACTTCCTCATTAGTGAAAAACAGTGTAAGTGTATGCATGTGTGTGAGTGTGGGAGCAATTAGAAACAAAACCAGAGAGTGAATGTTTCAGACCTTGCAGGTTATACTTCTTGGCGATGGGCAGGGACAACAGGCGGACGTGGCTGAGGGGGGAAGACCAGTTGTAACAGCCCAGGCTGACCAGACCCAGCTGGGGGGCACTTTGGGGGTAGGTGAAGGCCAGCACCACCACCAGCAGGAAGCACATTGCCACTACAATCTGCAGAGACAACAGGGAAATTAACAACAAATCTAATTAACAACAGTAACTGATAAAATCCACCAAATCCTCATATTTAAGGCCGTTAGTGAGTTATCAAGTAAACCTTCTGTCGACTTGTTTTATCAGTGTAATTATGCTTTGGCAGGCCTGACCTTTATGGTGGCTCTCAGGATGGGGAACTGGGGAGGCTCTCTCCTGGGCTCGTTGGTCTCCAGGACCTGCTTGATGAACCTCTCAATCTCCCTCTCTGACATGCCATAGCGGTAGCCCGACTGCCGGAGGATGTCAATGCTTTCGGACAGTTTGTCGTAGATACACGGCTCACTAGTCGTTGTTCCCATGACGGCAGCAGTGACAGCGGCCTCTAGGTCAAATGTGTCGATCTCCAGCTGCTGCAGGCTCCAGGAGCATGGTGTCACCTGTGAAGTCGTCCGAAATGTTAACTGCCACCTCAAAACCAGCTAGCAATCATAACTTTGTGTTGATCTCATGTAAATTATTATATCCAATCTAAACATGGTTGTATGTTGGATGGATGAATTCTGTATGTTGGATGGATGAATTCTGTATGTTGGATGGATGAATTCTTCAAGTGTTATAAGAATTATTAAACTGACTTTGTGGCATTCACAAATGGTCCAACCCTGTTGTATAAGGCATGAACAAGAAAACTGTCTCTGCAGTTTAACTTAAGATTTTTTTATGCCTTTATATGAATGAATTTGCAGATTAAAAACAAACTGAGCGGATAACAAATGTATTTGGCAAATTAGGGCTCGGATTATGCTAATAATTACATTTCACAAATGTGCAATTGCTAACGCAAAGATTACATGGTGATTGGATGTTTGTGCAGTTAAGAGTATTTAATAAATACGTCTTCAAGCACTTGTACTAGTAAACCCAAAGAACATGAAAAATGCAAGAGGGATTTAGGATAAGCAGATGAAAATATTCTGGCATGAGCACAAGTTTCATGTAATCAGGAAGTTTGCTTGCTTGTGACGGTAAAATATTATGTGAAATATTCTGGCTGAAATTTAATCTACCAGGCAAATACTGCCTACAGAAAAGAGACTGGATCTCTTACATTCCTTGTTAGTAACTGTTTATTTTACAACACGAACAAGGTGTTTGTTTTTTAAAGAGAGAAGATCAGTTTTACTCAGATTCGTATTAACTTAAATGTCCAATAGCTGTTGTGTTTTCTCATGCAAGAAAACATTGCTTACCATAGTCTACAATCTTCTCGTGTGATAAGCACAGCTGAGAAATGTCACAGTGGACCACTGCTCACTAATGACCACAAGTGATTCCTGTGCTGAATATGTGTTTAGTAATGGCCAGTCAATGAGCAGTTATATGTGGCACAGTGGAATATGTTAATAAATACAGTATAATATAATAGACTGAAATAGAAGACATCAGAAAATGTTGGAAATATGTATTTTTTTAAAATTTGTGGTGGTGAGGTGTAATTGTTAATACTACAGTATGTTCTGCAAAGTTGACAAGTTGTTGTTAACGGTCAAATTTTGTTCATGTCAGTGGACAGCAGAGGAAATAGTATACGGGGGACAATAACAAACCTCCAGGTGTCCATATAAATAAATTAAAAGACTCTCAGATGCCCATTACAGAAAATGACAAACCTTCAGATGTCCATTACAGAAAATAACAAACCTTCAGGTGTCTAATACAGTAACAGAGGATAACAAATTTTCAGGTTTTCACATAAAAACAGTAACACACTCCAATGTGTCTACATATTAAGCAATTAACGGACTCTGCAAAGGGAACTAGTTTTGTAAGTACAAAACATTAAATGCCATTAGGCCACCTGCTGCAGACAGGAGCAGAGTTTAAAACCGTCACACATATAACGTTATGTCACTACAATCTCAGCGCCATAACAGGGAGGTGGCAGGATTTAACTTCCATATTAGCTCATTAACGCTTAACGGTAAGATATTTGATTTAACGTTAGCGAAGATAAAAACTTACCAACTTACCACCGCGGAGCTGATCAACTGACAGCAGGGACGTTACACTGACATGTTAGCTCGTACTTGCTAGCCTTGGTTAACATTTTGTTTATGTCGCTTAAAGAAAACCACAAAAACAGCATTAACTTACCTTAAAGTGAGATCCACCGCCGTAATGGGGGTCTGTTCTTTCTCACTTTAAGATCTAAAATAAATCTATTTTTCTTTTCTTTTTTTACACAACTTGCTAGCTACTGAGCATGGCTGCCACAGTCCGGATACATTCTTCATCTGACAGTTTACAAGCTGGTGCGTTACCGCCACCAGCTGGTGTGGCGTGTATATAACATGTCGCTCAGGAAATTATTAAAGAGAAAATTGAATGGGAAAATTAGCGGTTATGGAATATTGACTATAAACAATGGAGGTAACTATCTGTAAGCAATATAAACTGTGAGGAGTTTATAGATGTGGACAGTGTTTAAAATGAAGAGTAGTGAACGTAAAATATTGACTTCCGTTGTAACCAATCAGAGGTCAGAGAAATGCCTTGGTTCCGCCTCTAACAATACCAAAACAACGCACATTAACCAGTGAGAGTGCAGCCTACCCAGGATTAAGTCCCGCCCCCCGTTTCCGCTTCTTGTGCAACTCTGGGGCGAGTTCAATCTCAAAACGTTTTGCACCGGTTTGCAACGTTTTGAACGACATGTTTCCTTGCAACGTTGCGCAACGTTCTGGGGCTTCGAGGTATGTTTTCTCCCGTTTGCTGGGCGTGTCTCAGGTGTTACCCAATCAGCTGCCACAAGTTTGTAAACACAACGGCGTTAAAAATGTGGGAAAATTCAGTGCGCTTGCGTACACAACAGGATGTTCAGGGGTCCACCGTTTCCGTTGAAAAAAACGTTTTGCTACGTTTTGTCGGCGCTGAACTCGCCCCTGGTGCAACCGTGAAAAGAAAAGCACCTGCGTCAAGCTGCAGAAAGTCACAGGATCAAGCTTTAGAGAGGACGGAGCTGCTTATTAAAGTTAGACGTTGTAAACATGTAATGTTTTTTAAAGTAATAGCGGATATTCATTGTGTTTACCTATTTTTGTTTTATGTTTACACATTTTTATTGTTTATTTATAGTGGAAAAAAACCCTCAAATTCATCATTTAAAAAAAAAGAATTATTTTGAAAGTCATCAACGGAAGTGCTTGTTGTTGACACTGGTCGATTCTTTTGTAAGTGACAGGCGGCAACGTTGCATAAACCAAACTTCGATCACATTTACAATTTATTCTTAAATCGTGAATTATCTTCTTACTTTTCCTCCACAGAAACCAGGTGGAACTGCTTCGACCCGGTTTACACCGGTGTTTTGGTTATCGGTCCGCGTGTTATTATTGGAGGTCAGTGGATCCAGGTGAAACCAGCACACCGTCCAGATGCTTTCCCCAGGCAGGACCGTCTCCTCCCGGCTGTTCAGGCCGGTCTCGTGGATCCCACTCCGGCTAGCCTGTGACAAGAGAGCCGTCAGCACTCTGCAGAAAGGTAACAGCAGTCCGGAACGAACCCGGTTCTTTAGCCCGTGGAAGCTAACACTAAGCTAGCTAATCCCAAAGTGACGCAGTTTAGTGTGGAGACGGGACACTTCACAACACCTATAAACTGAGTTATGAAACGTTAAATAATGACCTGTGTGATCCGTCTGTAAGATTAGAAGAATACATTACTACTGTAAAATCATTAATAAACAGTAAGTCTTCTGGAACTTTACTTGATTGAAATTGAATTGTCAATTTTGATAACTTAACTGAAAAATGAAAGTAATTTATCAGGCAGAGAGTTTCTAACATCATCAGACAAAACAAGACATTTGAACAGTATACTAAAGAAACATAATAGGTATGTTTGAGATCATATAGAAACTCCGTCATACATAGTTGAAGAGCACTGGCACGTTTATTTTTATAAAGTAAAATGTTATTTTTTGTTAAAATGTTTGTTATTGGTGCCATTAAATATGATGGAAGCAGATAATGTTTAAAGTTTTTACTGCATCAGAGATATCAAGGTCATGGTGAAATGTATTGTCATTCTCTCCATAAAATAAAATTGAATATATTAAAAAAGATAATATTGCACATGTATACTTGGCTCCACAGGCATGGTCTATGAATGACTCAGCAAGTAGTAGTAGTAGTAGAGCCTGTATTTAGTCCAGCATCATACAGATCTGCTTAAACTCTGAGTAAAACCAGTCTGTTGTTTTGTGCTGCAGAGTTGATAAAGAAACAAGAACTGGACAAAGATGAGCCCGGCCCCCTCTACATGGACTTCCAGGCCACCACGCCCATGGTAACCAGTCTTAACCATTGCTAAAATTTACTTATAGTTACTTGCACTTACAGTTTAACATGTGTATGTGTGTGTAGGACCCCAGGGTGTTGGATGCCATGTTGCCCTACCAGGTGAATTACTATGGTAACCCTCACTCCAGAACACACGCCTACGGCTGGGAGAGCGAGAGCGCCATGGAGAAGGCCAGGAAGGTAGAAAGACACTCCTGTGCAGAGAGAGAGAACAAGTTATCTCAGCTTTAATATATGTTTTAGCATATATTTGCTAAATGTGCTGTGTTTTTAGTTGTCATCATTTCATTAAATCTGAATTTGAGAGACACTGACTGTGTGTTTTTATCTCTGAGTAGCAGGTGGCTGATCTGATTGGAGCAGATCCCAGAGAGATCATCTTCACCAGCGGAGCCACCGAGTCCAACAACATGGCCATCAAGGTAACGCTCTGCTCCTCCTCCTCTTTGAAACCTGCTCTTCATCACACATTCTCTCCCTTCTCCCAGCTCTCACCACTACCTTGTTTTGGTTCACAGTGAGAACAGATCAAGATCATAGGGAACATAGTGATCGTCTGGTCACAACCAGAAATAAATCTGCGCTGCTCGTGAAATATGTGGTTCTTGAATTTTGGTGACGTAGTGGCTAATAGCTGAGCTAACCGTTAACATACTAGCTCTCCGAACCTACCTCTTGTTTTCTCTGTATTTTGCTGTTCACTCCCCCTGGCAGTGTCTTTACTATTGTAAACCATTTAGTTCAATATGCAGTTATTGAAGAGGGAAAATAAGGGCTTGCTGCTTTAGTCCATTTTGTGATGTCAGTGGTGACCCTGCCTCTTCCTCTCCTTCAGGGCGTGGCCAGGTTCTACAAGTCCAAGAAGCGTCATGTGATCACCACGCAGACAGAACATAAATGTGTTCTGGACTCGTGTCGAGTGCTGGAGTCAGAAGGATTCAACATCACCTACCTGCCAGTCCAGTCGAACGGGCTGGTGGACCTGGAGGTATGCGGGCAGATTACAGAGAGAGATCACACAAGAGAACGTACACGTACAGGCAACAAACAGAAGTCATTGTATATATTAAAAACTGTGTGTGTTTGCACTTGTGTTTTCAGCTGTTGGAGGCATCCATCCGTCCTGACACCTCTCTGTTGTCCGTGATGACCATCAACAACGAGATTGGAGTCAAGCAGCCCATTAATGAGATTGGTAACCATGGCAGCATTAACATGTTTTTTACTCCCGGCGTTGGTCAGAATTCAGATTTCTGAAACATTCACATACACAGTGTTTCATCCATGTTACAGTGATTCAGAATAAAGCTGATCCCCATGTTGACCACGTAGCGCATACCTGATCTTCACCTTTTCACTGGGAGTCTCTGATTTAATTCTGTGTTCTAATCGAAGGGATTGATTAATTGACCTTTAAGCTTCCTGTCTACAGGTCAGATTTGTCGTTCTAAAGGAGTCTTCTTCCACACCGACGCCGCTCAGGCTGTCGGAAAGATTCCCATCAACGTCACGGACTGGAAGGTTGATCTGATGTCCGTTAGCGGCCACAAGATCTACGGACCCAAAGGTTAGCCAAAGCATTACTGTAGATATACCCTTATTTGTAAGCCCATTAAGCAATGCAAATACAAATACACAGAAAACTGGAAAGGGCTAGCTGAAGAAAATGTACACCTGCTTGCTGCAAACATTTTGTTTTTGAAATATATGAAATAGCTGAAATACTGAAACAATTAACGTTGCAGTTGAAATACAAATACTGAAAGAAGCAGAAATGGTGGTTAAAGTGGAAATGATGACAAAAGTTGCCCTTGTACAAAGTTTAAGTGCAAGTCGTGAAAACTTTGAAATATCATTTGAAGAGTAAAGCCTCTAATATACTCTGGAGCAGCTGCGGACCCAGCAGACGTGGACTATTTCTGTTTATACTACTTTCTGGAGTCAGCTTGGCAGACATGTTCCACACATGCACAGTAGATCGGCTGGTACCCTGGTGGCTCTAGTTGCTGTCACAAAAAACGGGAGGCATGCCAGATGCATAAAGTATAATCCTTGCCTAAGATGTCAGAGCATGTGATGATGTGTAATCACTGAAAGCAGTTTAATGTCAGTGGAAGAGTTAAAAATGAAAGCGTTTCACTTTAACAAAAATCAGTGCCAGTTGGCACGTACCAGGTGAAAGCAGCTGAAGTGTCAGTGAAAGTGTAAGTTAATGACACCGTTGAATCTCCTGTGAAGCTCAGGAGCTGAAACCTACTGTGATGCCGTCACCCACCATATGTTTGAACACAGTAATGTTTGGTCTGCTCAAGATGAGGTCACAGATCAACTTTTTGATGTTGATGAACCTGTTGGCACCTTCACTAGATGATACAAGGCTGAAGATGTACTATCACTGCTGCCATTTCTGAGAGAACACCTAGAATTCTTACCTGACACAGATAAACAGACGTAAAGTTAAGGTGTGGCACATCTGGTCATTGCTTTATTAAGACAGAGTGAGTCAATAAGACACATGGTGAAAGAAGAATGTAGATTTGAGTATCTTCAAAATAAATCTTGTAAGTTATGTTATTTTAAACAATCTGGCTTGTGTTTGTGTACAGGTGTTGGTGCTTTGTATGTGCGCCGCCGACCCCGGGTGCGAATGGAGCCACTGCAGAGTGGG
The DNA here is from genome assembly GCA_024633595.2 of Lepomis macrochirus. NCBI lineage: Eukaryota > Metazoa > Chordata > Actinopteri > Centrarchiformes > Centrarchidae > Lepomis > Lepomis macrochirus. The sequence continues at coordinate 12,956,664 of JALXJV020000004.1, forward strand.
GGCGGGCAGGAAAGGGGCCTGCGTTCCGGCACCGTCCCCACCCCGCTGGCTGTTGGGTTGGGAGCTGCCTGCAACATCGCCCAGCAAGAGATGGAGGTAAAACAAATGCACCCAAACAATCCTGGGATTCAATAAACACAACCCAACATCCTGAGACTTAATGTTTGTTTGTGTGTGTGCGCAGTATGATCATCAGAGAGTGTCCATGCTGGCTAATCGTCTGGTCCAGAAAATCATGGCTGGGATTCCTGACGTCGTCATGAACGGAGATCCACAACAACGCTACCCTGGTACACACACACACAGACGTGAAACTTTCCATACACACCACTGTCACATGCTTGAATTTCCTCCAACATGAACTTGAAAGCCAGTAAAAGTTAGAGGTTTTTGTTGAATGTGTTCTGTGTTGTTTTGACAACAAATTCTTACTAGAGCAGATGAGGTGGATGGACTTATCTGACTGTGTGTGCTTTTTTTTAGGCTGTATCAACCTGTCCTTTGCGTATGTGGAGGGAGAGAGTCTGTTGATGGCGCTGAAGGATGTTGCGCTGTCATCTGGAAGGTCAGGCACAAACTCGTGTTAAAACATTTAAAAACAGGCCTAAACCTTTGCTAGGAGGAAGCTCCTGATGAGTCAAGCTGTTCTATATATACATTTAAAGCTACCCCGTGGAGGTTTTTGACCATTAGAATCACTACGGAGCAATGTTTTTGCATCCTCGTTGTGCTTCCTGTTACTCCACTGGTTGACAGTTGGCGGCAGCAACACACACACACACACACAAGTGTAGCAATGAATGAAAGTGAAAGAACTCAACCTCTAATGAAAACTAACAAAAAGCAACGTAAAATCGCATGCTTGCTTAGCAGCTCGTCCGCTTGGTAGCATTAGCCTGTTTTCAGGCATTTCAACAACCACGTGGCTGCATGTGAGAACTGTTATCTGTCTTACTCACGACTGGAGGGGAACATCCACTGGACAAAAAAGTTGATAAATAGCTTTCAATCGGTTGCAGAGAAAATGTTTTATAGAATGTAAAAAAGATTTTCTTACTTATGTACATGATGATGACGACAAATGAATATTTGTGTTTGTGCACTCAGCGCATGCACATCAGCGTCTCTGGAGCCATCATACGTCCTCCGAGCGATCGGAGCAGATGAAGACTTGGCTCACTCTTCCATCAGGTACAAACACTTCCATCCTCACTGTAGTCCAGATAATAATTAAATTGTTTATTATAATCAACTTCAACTTTGTCATTTCAATTAAATAACATTTCTCCAGGAGTATATTATGATTCTAATCCATTCTTTTAGCTGGTTGAGTGCGTACACTGCTGCATGCAGGATGATTAACTCAAAGTGTTTTAACACAAAACTGAATTTTATGACATTTATGTGTCTCACAGTGACACACACAGGAAGACGTTTTTATTTTAAACCCAGCAGACTGAAACATCTGTTAAACATCAGCAGCTGGAGATAATTCTCTGCAGCTTCTCTGGTTTGACTTGAAATGTAGTTGAATCAAATGTAAGCTAACATAAACCTGTTGTGTATTAGGTTTGGTGTTGGCAGGTTCACCACAGTAGAAGAGGTGGACTACACCGCAGAGAAATGTATCCAGCAGGTCTCCAGACTCAGAGAGATGAGGTGAGTTCAGCTGGAATGATAATTCACGTTTGACCTACTGTACGTACTGTGGTAGTGAGTTTTTTTGTGCAATGAGGGATTTTTACTGGCATTTCAGGAACACTCACTTTCAATTTGACCTTTAAATAAAGTGGTTTAGATAATCTGATGTCTGTTTAGAGATGTTCCCAGACCTCAGATATGAACCTGGTAGATAAAATGTCATAACTGAAAATGAAAATAAAACCTAATTTTTAATGAACTGGGATTATACTCACTTAACTAATCCATACATAGATTTCTCCCTCCCTGCCTTCTCTGTCTGTCAAGTTTATTTCTTTGTATTAATGGGTGATGTGAGTATTATCTGTAATGTGTACTAAATGGTAATAGTACCTATAAGCAACATCAAATAACCTCTCTTTCTCTCTCTCTCTCTGTCTGTCTTTCAGTCCTCTGTGGGAGATGGTTCAGGAAGGCATCGATCTAAAGAGCATCAAGTGGTCGCAGCACTAGACTCCTCCCACTTACTGTTTTGTTTCCTAGCTGACGATGATGATGGTGTTGATTCCCAAGGAGTTCTGGGAATAGACCAGCTTTTCCTTCTTGTACACAAACACGCACAAACTTCCTGTCTGACTTGAAGTCTGTTTGTATCTGTAGCTCTGTGTCTCTGTAGATGCTCCTCTCATTGCTCAGTCAGGAGATGTTTCTCAGAGAGTTGACCAACAACACGCGGCAACCTCGACTGAAAAGTTTTTTGAGACTGTCACCTGAGTCCTGTATCACATTGTAGTCAGTTTGTCTTTGTGTGTCTCTCTTTGGGCTACAGGGCTTCACTGAGTCTAACATCAGTGATCCTGATGATGGTATCATGGAGGTGGTTAGCAAGTGCATTTGACTCTGTGTTCACTAATTCAGCTCTGAGCATGTTCACACGAAAGAGAACTTCTTAATTAAAGGAATTTATAGTCACAGGAACGATGAGTCGATGTTTCCATAGAATTTATGGGTCATTACTGGACAGTTGACAGGTCTGATGTGATTTTCTGAAGTGAAGCTCCTCTGGAGCAGGTTAGCCCAGCAGCATAGGTTACTAGGGAGTTGAACACAAAGATAGCTGACTATACTATACTAATTTTGTTTTGTGATACAGGCTCCTGTCAGTATGTGAAGCATCTAAGACAGGCACGACCCCAGTGACAAGAAATAAAATAGTAACAATGGGCAGTGTTGGCTTCAGGGAGGCTAGAAATTCACTAATCTCTCTCTGAGTCAATACATTTCACTTGATGATTCACATATTGTCTCCTGCTCTGTTCACAGGTGATACACTGTCATCTTTGTTTCAAAACTCAGTCTTGCAGTTTTTCCTTTTTTAATTCCAGCATCAGTGTTAGCAGCAGTTCTCAGAGAACATCCAGTCAAACACAGTGTAAGCAGCCAAAGTTTGATTATTTTGTTAAAGTCTGGAATGCTCTACAAGACTGTAGCCTCGATTTGACCACAATGGCAAGATGGAGAGTAAAAACGTCTCAGGTCCAGTCTCTCACATGACCGAGACTCACAGTGTCACTTTTCAACCACATACATGCATCTGAAGGTGTTGCTGAAAGTCTGAACACAAAAATCTGAAAAATTCGGTTGATAAATGTGGTTCTCTGTCCTCACAGGCTAAGAGGACTTTTAATGTCTTGTATTGTGTTCCTGGATGTTGTCAGCTGAGCCATATTTATTAGACTTCAGCATCTACTGTCTTCTACTGTTTTCTACCGTTACTCTCCTCATATACAATATTATCCAATAAAGTGCTGCTTCATGGTTATGCAATGAACATTTGTTTTGTTTGTTTTTATTGGGATAATATTTCATGGACAAATGCTGTACACTGCAGTATTAACAGCCTGAGGTAGTTTGCAATGCCTGTTCATAATCGGCCTGTAGGCGAATGCACACAACTCACCAAACAACAATACAAAACACAGAGAGTCATGACACTAAGAACATAAAATAAATCAGTATTAAAATAAATCGGTATCAGTAAAAACTATATGTATTATTATGAATACATAAATTACTGAATAACTTTATTACTACTGTCCACTAAACATTTTTTTTACCCAATTACCTCCCCAGTTTTTTTCAGATAAACTATTTTTTCTTGCATTCTATATAAAACACAAGTATTTAACTAATATTAGTGTAGTAAGTATTTACAGTTTCAGTTTATTTTCAGGCCTCTTGGAAACAGTAAGCTACAGTAAGCTATATTTTATGTAGATTACTGTGTTACTACATGGTTGAATTATTTAGAGTATAGTAATTTAATTTTGCAGTAATTTGAAAAGTGTTTGAAACAGCTTTACTGTATTTAACTGTCAATTCAGTAAATAGTGATGCTTATTGTTTAATTGTCAGATGTGAATTAGAAGGTAATCTGCATGAGAAATAAAATCTATTATTATAAACATGCATTTATAGAGATCAATTTCACTGATCGGACTTCAGTATAAGTGGTTTCCACTACATATTATACTGTAATACTAATGTTTTAGTACCCATCATTGCTATTATTATTTTTACCCTTGTTTAAGTACTTTATAAGCTCATAAAGGACATGCCTGGATTAACGTGAGGGCACCAAGTCAAAAATTAGGCGTGGGCCACTTTTTTATAATCCCCTCGCGTGTAAGTATCAAATGTGCCATTAACCATAACAAGACAAACAAAACATAGTAAACATGGGGCTTTTAAGGTCCCTGAGGGTCTAGGCCAACAGGGGAGTTGCCCACTGTGCCCTGTTGGTAAACTAGAATTGATCATGTTATGTTTTGATAAAACCTTGATCTGTAACATAATTACATCTGTCATACACTACATAGTCAAAACCATGTGGGCATCTAAACATTGCAGCCATGGGCATTTATCTGGTGTTATAACTGCCTGTGAGGAGACTTTGCACAAGATGTTGGAGTCTGGCTGCAAAGAGTTGCTGCCATTCAGCCACAAGAGCTAGTGAGGTCCAACACCAATGTTGGAAGAAAAGGTCTGGCTCAAAGTTTCTGTTCATCTAAAAGATGCTGGATGGGATGGGGTTGAGGTCAGGGCTCCGTGTGCATAGTATCCACACATAGACATACATAGCAAAATTGCATTTAGTCTAAATGTTGTGAAGGGAAATTCACTCTCTCAAGTTTTTTTAATTAAAATAATACTTTATTTAATAATCAAAATCAGGCCATTATAACTTCAAGTTGGCAACAGATAAACCAGACTAAGCATAAAAAACAACAAAAAACATAAAATTACACAAGCAAACATAAAAAACTAGAGGTTCAGAGGTCTAATCCGAGATCAATAAAAGTATGATTTTGAACACATCCAAAGTTTTAGTTTTTATACATTTCATCCGGTTTTATTACAGCCCTGTTCAGCTGGTAGAGGGCGCTATCGCTCTGACGTCAGGGAAACGCTGGTCGCAGTCTCGCGTCATCACGCATGGTATCGCGGTGTTTCCGCCGACATTTCGCGCACAGTTGCAACCCGCAGCGAGAAGAGGAGAGTCGTGAAGAGCTTCGTTCATGAGTTAAACCTCAGTGTGTTTGTTGACAAATTTCTCGGTAAGAATCCAACAGCGGCAGCTCGCTCAGTGGCACACTCACACTGGGAGCCGAGCACGAGAGGAGCCGCTAAAAGTGCGCATCCTGCTCGCTGTTCCGCTCCAACACACACACAAAGCAAGGTTCACAACCAGCTAACTTAAGCTAGATGGCTAATGGAGCGTTAGCCTTCTCATGTAGATATGCTAAACTAACAACGTTCAGGGTTCCTGCTCGAAGTTAACATAGCTAGTAAGTTACGTTATGGCTGTTAGGACCTCGCTTTAGAGGCTGCATGCAGTTATTTGTTCATTACAATGACTGCTTGTGTTAAACGTTCAGGCAGGTTTGTTTAAAATGGTGTCTTGTACGTAGCTGCTAGCTACCATTAGCTAGCTAGCAGACACATTTAAATGTTATCGTGTGTTTTTCGTTACGGGTCAGCTCATGTTGTAGTTTATTCACTGTGTGAACGGATGAGATGAGAGGTGGATGTGTGTGACTTTGAGCTATGAACTGTTTTGGCCTAATAGAGCCTTTGCCTCAGTTTCTGCCGATGGCACTGCGGTTGATGCTCACTGAAGACTAAAACCACGCCGTGACGTCACACATCCGCCGCTAAATATTGATGTTGATACGAGCAGGTATAAAGTTGGTGAGTCTATGGTTTCTGAGAATCAACAGATTCACTGACTTGAGCCCTTTTCAGACATGAAATCTGCAAAAGTAATGGCTGTTTGTCTTTCAAACATATGTAAGATTTCTATTCAGTGAGCCATTACAGATAAGATTCTCTTGAGAGGGATCGGTTGGAACATAATCAAACAAAGGGATGAATTTTAAAACATAAAATTCATTGCAGTTGAATGCATGTTTATTTGCCTTGTTATGACCATTAGAGCCTGACTGATAAATTGGCATGGCTGATCTATCTCCACTAATGAGTTCCTGAGCATGCAACCTCTGACATATATAGAAATTGTAACTCACTTTAGATAAAGTTAAATGCCAGTTAAATGAGAAAATGTATATGTATTAGCTCATTGCAGATATGTCAGTATTGTTAGTCGTCAGCCGATAAATTGACGTACAGAAATGTCAAAGAAATGTTTTGAAACTGTCACCATTCTACAGTTTTTCCACCAGAATGGTAACTGGTTTATTCTTCAACTGAAAAAATGTGCCCAGAACATTTCTTGGTTGCAGTTGTAAAACAGTAACTAAGGCAACCATATCAACACATTTTTTTATGGAATGTGTACGGACAATTAATATTGGGTGGAATTTAATTATTAGAATTTTCTGTTTAGTCCTCAGAAATCCTGTTTGGTAAATTGTAACGTGATTTTCAAAACTGTATTAGAATGTGAAATTCTGCATCTTTTTATAACTGACTGCTAAAAATGACAAGATGATAGGTTTCTCATTTAATGTCTATTTGCCCATATCCTGTATGTTAAGGGTTTTGCTGGATATTCAGACTATAAGCAGTCTACATGAATCTGAATAGAGACGGTGGTTTGATGGTTGGTCTTGGTCGTCCCATGATCAGAAAAAAAAAAAAATTCAGATTGAGCAGACATGAATCTCCGATAAAAACTTAAAATTGGCTCATCTTTTTTTCGTTTTTATCAATTGATTTGTTGTTAGAGAAATTCCACAGGTCCAACCTCCACAGATTGCCGGTGTGACTTTTACATAAAAGTAAAAATTTTATTCAAACAGGACTGACATAATATTGCCTCAATGTTTTTAAACAAGATGCATATCTGAAAGGGGCTATAGTAAGTCAGTATGGCAGTTGTTTCTGCTTTTTGTCTTGTGCTGGTCATTGAAATTGTGTACGATCATTCACTCCTGAAATAGATGAAGGGATAAGGTCTGGAAGACACTGCTATATTTAAAGGTTTATAAGGTGCAGCAAAAGGCTGTGTGCTTCAGGCCTCACTGTCCTGTCTGCTGAGACTTGAGCTCCAAGTTGGCTGATGTGTGGCAATTCCCTCATACTTGTTCAAAATATACTCTGTGTTTGAGTTGTTTAGTCCGTGGATGGCGTTCCACTCTTCTCGTTCGGTTTCTCCTTTTTTTTTGCTGTGTTTTGAGGTTGATGACACATGTGGACAGTTATGTCTCTGAGAAATCCTGGCAGTGTTTTGCTCTTTCATCCAAAATTTGCTGTATTGAAAATGTCTTTTGGGTTTTCTGTCTCTTTTCAGCTCCATTTGGTTAATATGACTGCAAAGTGCAGCTTCAGTTGAACCTTCTCACTTCACTCTGGATAATCTGGTTATCTCTGACATTGTTAGCTGTTGACGTGTCCTCTCCTGCTGTGTTTTATCTTCTTGCTGCTGTTGATATTTTACAGATTGATAGCTGGTTGACACCCAGAAGTTACAAAAAGAGTGGATGTCCAGGTTGAAAATCCTCTTGAAGAAGCATTAGGTGAACGTAATTTGTCAATATTGGTGTGTTCTGTTGGTGCTTTGGTTCACACTGAAATAACTGATGATAATGTTGATGATGTCTGACATCAGGATAATGGCTGAGGGCCTCACACCCAAGATTTTAGTAAGTTTTATATTTTCAAAATGTCCGAACTAGCAAATTTTATGAGCTGCAGAGTGATTGAAATCTCAAAGTTCAGTGGGACGTCCATACCATAATGTATAGTCTGACAGTTCTTTGTCAAAGTTAGAGCGCAGAAACCTGAAGATGTGTCTGCGGATTCGGAGACATTTGTGAAGTAAAGGGTTGTGGAAGCAGCAAGTGTTGCTCTACCTGCTCTAAAAGTTGATATGTTTTATCAGTGTTAGCAAACATGTTGCTTTGCATCTTCCTTCTGTTTGCTTTCTTGTCTGATCAGCTGCTGTCTTTGGTGCTGTGCTGGCAATCAGTTGCTGATGTTGCTGTGGTTGACATGATGCTAATGTTGCTTTGGTTGACATGCTGCTAATGTTGCTCTGGTATCTGACATTGCTTTTGTTAAAATGTTGATGACGTTGCTCTTATTGCTCTGGTTGATAAAGTACAGCTGTTCCTCCTGTTAACGTGATGCTAATGTTTTGTTGACAATGTTTTGACGTTTTGCTGGTTGACATGTTGCTCATGTGGTCGTGTTTTACAAACAGCTGATGAACTGGTCCCTGGTTTGGTGCTGCTTGAGGATTTAGGAAGCAGCAGTGTTGTTGCTGGCGGCTGGATGTGTCCTGGATTGTTGCTTGGTGTTTGCAGGGTATCGCTGGCTACTTGTAGCTCATCGTGTCCTATCTTCAGTTATCTTGTTTACGCATTGTGAGGGAAGTTTGAGTCTACTTTAATCTAGTGTAACACTGCCAGCTTAATCATGATGACTTTGGTTTTGGACAGGTTTGTGTCTCTGCTGTCAGGTAGGAAATCTGCAGCAGTCTGGTTTTGAGATTTTTTCCCCCCTGCTGCTAGTTTAAAAGTCTCTTGTGGCTGTTGAGATTCTTGAGTTTCTGTGTTGAGGTTAAATGCATCCTTTTAATAGTAAGGCTGAAGTCATACATCACACAATGCTTTAATATTCAACACTTTAAAGTCTGAATGAGAGACAGTAACTGACACTGATTAAGCACAAGCTGGCAACTGCTGAAAACACATACATACATTGGTCACTGGAAGCTAAATTAAATGTAGTGTCCGTCTGTTCTTTGAAATGCTGAATTTCATCAAGATGTTTGAACAGGAAAGTTTATTTTTCTGTCATTTTCTACAGCTTTCAATGTCCTGCAGAAATCTTCTCTGTTAAACAGTGAAAATAATACATGCAGATTAGTTGCATTAGAATGAAGGTTTGCTGTGGCACAAATATTTAGACTCAGCTGAAACTATAACTAATATCTATGTGCTCGGTGTTTGAAATTAACTTTTTGACTCACCTGCCAAGGTTGATGAAAAAATCCAGTGGCAAAGCATATTGTTTTAACCAGCCAAAATAATAAATTGCCTTTTGTGTCACATATAACAATCATTTCAGCACATAATATATTTTACTTACTTTGCTTTTATTTTATATCAAAACGTAGGCAGGTGCGGTCAAAGGCCAGTGTCAGCTTGACGCTCTGGTTGTGACACATTTTCTCGCCAAACAGAAAATCTATTCCCATTTGGTGCTTGCCAGGTGTTAATTTCACAGAAACTTATTTAAGATTTAAAGGGTAATTTTGGTATTTTTAAACCTGGGCCTTATTTTGACATATTTTGTCTAGCTAAAGGGCAATTCTCAGTCTAATATCTTGCGAGAGGTGCTTTGTTGCAAGAAGACGCTGGAAGGGTAAGAGTCGGAGAGAGGAGTTTGTTGTGTTGGACTAATGTTAGGAAATAGTCTTGCCAGCAGTTCCTCTATCTACAAAACAAAGTCTTCTGACTCCACTGGGGTCTTCCTGCAACAACTCTGCTCTTAAGAGATTTCACAGCGAGAATTGTCCTTGAGCGAGACTTATATTTCTGGCTAAAAAACAAAGGGTGTCCCCACTTGTAGGGACCCTTTTCATGATGTTATCCGACACTTGCTATAACAGACGGAACCTGTTGGTGGCAAAATTAAGCAATTTTTGTGGACATAATTTCGACTAGTGCATTTGCCCTAAAAGAATACATTGTAGCCACTGCAGACGGTTCGCGGCTGCAAGCTGAAGCCATCTACTGTCCGCTTTTCAAAACTTTAGTACCTACTAGTTCCACCCCAAAATATGTGAAAATAATGCCCAGATTTACTTAAAAACACTTGTTAGATGAAATAGAAAATGTCTGAGATGTCAATCAGACTTCACTGTGAATAGTGTTGTGAACTGGCTCTTGTACATGCTTGCTTCAGAAAATGAATATTGGTATAGTTAAATAGCTTGCAAAAATCTTGCACAGACATATCAATTAAGGATATCACAGATAGCAAGTGTTTCAAGCTGCACAAATACATGCTGCCCTGTTTAAATTTCTGAATTTTCAATACTTAACATCAGAGACTGTTGAGGAGAGACTGTAACTTGTATCAGTGCAGCATTAACTTGTTAGTCTGGTGAGCATTTTGTTCCTCTGGGACCTTTCTTATCTTTAAGTTCTAAATTTCTTTTTCCTTTCCTCGTTGAGATTTGAGCTAACTTTGTGTGTATAATGTCTATAGACATCATTGCCATTCCTTTATTCCCTGCCATATATTTCTTTACACTTGAAAAATTATGCTTTGAGCTATAGTAATGCTTAACATTGCTACAGTTTTGGGTCTAACAAACTGACGTGCAGCATGATCTCATTATTTTCTAAGATCTGAAACAAGTCTATCAAACTTGAACGCTGCAGATAGCTGGAGACAGTTTTAGATGAGTTTCTTTGCCAGTTTCCTGCTAACTTTGCAAATTGTTCACCCTCATCCCCAAACCCCTTCCAATCACCACTGGTTTCCAAATGTCAGGGCCCAAAAATGGGTGCACAAAGTTTACAAAATGGTCCCTGAGTTGTTTTGAAGAACCTGAAATGTAAGCAGCGTTGGCTAACCCTTTATTGGCCTGTGAAGTCAGAGCTGAGTTTTCTGAGGAAACATCTGGAAACCACTGGTCACCCTCTTTCTGGTCTTCATCTGACGGTAGTGTTGCTTTCTCCCCAGGTTGTAGGGCTGTTGTTTAGCAGTCAGTATGGCGGTAGTCATCAGGCTGCAGGGCCTGCCCATAGTGGCCGGCACCATGGACATCAGACACTTCTTCTCTGGCCTCACCATCCCTGACGGGGGAGTACACATCGTAGGGGGTGAGCATGGCGAGGCCTTCATCGTCTTTGCCACTGATGAGGATGCTCGGCTGGGGATGATGCGTACAGGTGGGTCCATTAAGGGCTCCAAAGTGTCACTGTTGCTTAGCAGCAAGACCGAAATGCAGAACATGATTGAACTCAGTCGTCGCAGGTTTGAGGCTGGGGCGGGTGCTGTGGAAACGGCTGCACCTTCAGCTGGAAATGCCAACCGACAAGCAGGCACTGCCACAGTGCAACCAGGGGCAGGGGGGAGAAGTGGTAGCCATGGAAACCAGGGTTTCAGTAACACGTCAGCCTCAGTGACTGCAGCAAGTTCATCTCAGGCACCACCGAGCAACAAGGCAGTGGCCAGCGTGGTGCCCAGCTTCCCCAACAGCTACAGCTCCACCCCTACAATCACCACAGCACTGGCATCGCTCAATGCAGGCCCGCCACCCATCCCTCCACTTCCCAGCATGCCCTCCATGCCCCCCATGCCCAATCTGCCCACCATTCCAGTTCCTCCTCCAGTGTCCTCCCTTCCCCCTGTCCCTACTGTTTCCCCCCTGTCCCAAGGACCTCCAGTGCCTCCTATGTCCCACCTCCCCCACATGTCTTCCATGCCTCCGTTCAACCCCTCCCTACCTCCCCCAGGGGGACTAGGCTCTGGTCTCCCTCTTGGAACTCACAACCCCATGCTGTTTAACCCTCTCTCTCCCCTGGCCTCTCTTGGCCTCCAGGCCCATATGAAGGCTGCTGCTGCTGCAGCCGCTGGAGCGGGAGTGACCAGTCCTGATGAGTTATTTGTCGTCCTGCAGAACCTCCCATTCTCCTGTTCAGAGATGGAGGTCAGGGGTTTTTTCCGGGGTCTGGGGGTGGATGGGGTTCACCTGCTGAGAGACAGTCAGGGTCGCCCCACTGGCAGGGCTATGGTCAAGTTCTTCTCGCCCCAGGACAGCTTTGAAGCTGTGAAGCGAGGAGGTGGCATGATGGGCCAAAGGTTTATCGAAATTACCCCGGGCTCTGAGCGGCAATGGGCAAGCCTCAATGACAGTGCAACAGGCCATGCTCCTCACAATAGCAGCAAAGTAAATAACAGCAACGAGTCACAGGACCAGCAGCACCGCCGTGGTAATCCTGGATCAGTGCCTGGAGGCAGGGATCAGCGAGGAAGGTCAAGATCTCCCCACCGGCAGGAATTCTGTGTCTACCTGAAGGGCCTTCCCTACGAAGCTGACAAGAAACAGATAAAGGACTTCTTTAACAATTTGTCCATTATGGAGGAAAGCATCTACATCGCCTACGGGCCCAACGGACGAGCCACAGGAGAGGGCTTCCTAGAGTTCAAAACAGAACAGGATTACAAAACTGCTCTGAGTGCTCACATGCAGTACATGGGCACCCGCTTCATCCAGGTCCACCCAATCAGCCGGAAGGGAATGCTAGAGAAGATTGACAGCATCCGCAAACGTGAAGCAGCACAGGGTGATGGCAAGAACCAGGATGGCTTGAAAACTCCCAGGAACTGTGCCCACATCACCAACATCCCATACAATGTCTCCAAGAAGGATGTTCGCGCCTTCCTGGAAGGTGTCGGGCTTTACGAGGACACTCTGAAGGTTCTGACAGATAGCCATGGCAATGGTTTAGGGCAAGCTATCTTCCAGCTACGGACTGAAGAAGATGCCCGCAAAGCTGAAAGACTGCACCGCCAAAAACTCAATGGCCGCGATGCCTTTGTCCATCTGGTGACCTTTGACCAGATGAAGGAAATTGAGAGGAATCCTCCTCCCCAGAACAAGAGGGGGCAACGAAACCAAACCCAGCTGAACCAAAATCAGAATCAACATCAGCAAGCCCAGCCCAGTCCACAACAACCCCAGATCAACCCATTTGCTGGGATGAGTGGGGAGGAGTTTAACTTTCTCAGAAACACCATGGGGAACCTCAACAGTGCCCCCTTTGTGACTCCATTCTCAGCCCCAGGGAATGGGCTGGCAGGCCCTCCTCCCCTCCCTCCTCTGGCAGCTGGGCTGGGGGATGTCAATCTGGGCATGGCTCCTCCACTTGTTGCCGGTCTTCCTGGTCCTCCAATACTGGAGCCACCAGGCTTTCGATCTGGAGCTGCAGGAGGAGCTCCATTCAACCAGGATGGGCTGAGAGGGTTGGTGCCCTTCGACAATGGTAACAGAAAAGGTGGTGGAGGAGGACAGAACCGAGGGGGAGGGGCTAACAACAACCAAGGACGTCCAGGGGGCGGGGCTACTGGTGGACAGCAGGTGTTCACTCCAGGAGCAGATGGTCTACGTAACCAGCCAGCCCCTGGAGGATCTAACAATCCCAATAATCAACGCGGTGCTGCTGGCCCAACAATTGTAAAGCTTCAGAATATGCCATTCACTGTAACCGTGGACGAGATCATGGACTTCTTTTATGGCTACCAGGTGCTGCAAGGCTCAGTCTGCCTGCAGTTCAGTGAGAAAGGCCTGCCAACTGGCGAGGCCATGGTGGCCTTCCAGAACCACGAGGAGGCAACTGCCGCCGTCATGGACCTTAATGACCGACCTATTGGAGCTCGCAAGGTCAAGATAAGCCTGGGTTAGAATCCTGCCCCAAACACACTGACTGTAGATAAAGGATGTTAAACCTACCTGGATTGAACATCCAGGTGAAACAAAGCCAACATAAACCATACCTAGTCCTGGACTCAAACCGTTAGCATCTCAGTTTAGACCTTGCTCTGATTGCTGACTGTCAGTCAATTACTGAAGCCACTCCCCCCGTGTCTATATATATATATATATATATATATATATATATATATATATATATATATATATATATATAAAATATGTCTGTCCAGTAGGACTTTGATCCAGACTTTGCTCTTTTCTGCAGCTCCTCCACTGACTCTGATAGCACAGTGATGATGACTATGATGATATTATTGATATTCGCAGGATTTTGGATTTACTCTGTTTCCAATGCAGCTTTTTGTCAAGTCATGTCCAGAGTTGACACACTGAACATACTTACCTGTTTTGTTGCGATGGTAACATGATGATTATGATGAGGCTGACAAACATTGCTGCTGTATGCGCTTACATGTGTTGTGCTGCTGTGGTTTAAAATGTACATGCTCTGCGATAATATCTTAACATGCTCTGTTTATATGGTAAAACATGCTGTAGATGAAAAGCTTTTCTACCACAGTGAAATTTATGATAAAAAGCTATGTTGCCATGATCAAATGTGTATGCTTTGTTGCTATGGTGAAATTTTGAAATGCTCTGTTGCTATGTAGATGATGTGGGGTGGACAGATTGCTGATTCTTGTTTTATTTTGTAAATAATGTCTTTTGGCCGGTGAATCCTGTTCCTCTGTCACATTTTTCTGATGTTGCTGTGTTTGAACAATGCCACCCCCAACCTCTCCCTTTCTGCAGCATATGCTCCTTTGGTATTTGGACTGTAGAGTCTGAGATGAAGTCAAGCGTAATTTAGTTTGGTAGTTTTTTGTGTATGTTTGATAATGTTTTGGATGTTTTCACCTTAAAGGTCATTTTTCTTTCTATTGTCCATGTGAAAAAACGTGCATGATCGTATAACCATACATGATGTGGACTCTCCTTTGCTTTGGCTAATAAAAGGACATCCGTAATGCTCACCTGCGATCAGCTCTCTCTTAATGTCTGCTCTTCACTGTCGAATGATGGAAACTTATCTGATTAATGGGTTAATTTGAGTTACCAAGTCACATGTTTCTTTATTTTATACAACTTGAATGGAAGACTGGATTGGTTTTGTGTGGAATACAGTTGACGGTTATGTCAATATCTTCAATGCAAAATAAGGTCCTTAAAATTCAGTGTTGAACCGGTAAATGGCTCCAGGTAGGGCCTCAAGTAATCACTGCTTTTATATTTGTGCTACACATGATCAAAATTAAATCAAGATGAAACTACCACCTCTGCTAGCAGTTGGGCTGAACATTAGGCCAAACTATTTTGTTATTTTTGACTGAACATTGGTTGATATCTGTGCTGTAGAATCACAAGTCTGGATCAAGGCTTTTTTTTTGCATTTCCGTGATGACTTTAAACCAAACTATTAGATTTCTCTTGTGTTTAGTCTGTGAATCCTAGCGTACTATACAATACTGTCTCAGGATTAAACACCTAAATACTGATGCTAACCGCTAGGCTAGTGCACAGGCTAATAGCTAAGCTAGTTAATGAAGTTTATGGCTGACATGGAGTCAAGCTAGCACATTTTCACTGGATTCATTTGGCATGGTTCACTGTTTTGTGTCAAACAGAAGAAGCTGCAAGTGCTGGAGCCCATCAATCAGCAGGCTCCAGGTTGTTTATGCTACAGTTGAGAGCTGCTGAGGTTGTTAATAGTTTTTTTGCATTAATAGTAGTAATTTGTGACTACTTTTGCATTCTCTGCTATGTTATAAAATGTGGATCAGAGAGAATATGGCAAAAAAGTTGTTCACTGGGAACCATAGGAGGCTCAGTAGTGACTGAATTGATCATCTAATTTTCACATGAAGTGCCCACATCGATAAATAAGGCTCGTATTAAGGTTTGTAATTAATCAAAGGATTTAGTGATCAGGTTTATGTAAACATAGTTTAATAGTCATGATTTATCCTATTTAAGTTATAAACTATCCATAACAGACTTGAAAATAACTCACAAAAAGTATCATACAGAACTATTAAGTTTTGATGTCAACATAAATGGCCTAAATCACCACTCTCAGCTTCTGTGATGGCCATCATGCTGCAGAAAATAAAGCCCCTCAGTTGTGTCTGTTCAGTCCACACACATGCAGCCTCTTCTATGAATGTTGAATGTTCTATGAATGAAGTTGGCCTACTGAACCTAATTAAAGACAGCATGGGTGGAATTGGTTTTGTCTGAAGAGGAATATTCTGCTTTCAGGAAATGGTTGACCTTCAAACAGGAACATTAATAATGTTCACCTGGTTGTGCATGCAGTTTTGACGTATGCGTGAAAGAAATTGATAAACAGGCCTTAAATAAAGTGGAGTGAAACACTGTCTAGACAAATGGTTGTTGTTAAAGATGATTTTGTTTGTGTTGTGGACCTGGTGTGTGGAGAAAAGGAAAATGCCCTGGAATAAAAGAACAATTCTGGAGAGACTTGACTTCTGCAAAGGATGAGAGTCTGAACAGTGTATCTGTGTGTGGGCCTGAGGTAAATTTATCTGACTGACACTGAGCTGTCAATCCATTCACCTGCTGAGATTTCCCCCTCCGACTGATCGATAGAGAGAAGGCAGGATTTTCAGGTGAGTCACAGATACAAAGATGCTTCATTCAAAACAGTAGAAATGACAAGATAGTGTATCAACAGTGGCCTGTAAACATTCAGTTGTAACCTTTAGACTGATCAGCAATCTAAAGAGTCATCTTGAATGTTCATAGAGGATTAATCTTGCTTACAATCTTATGTTAAAAAAGGGGAAGATAGCCTGTAAATGGAAATTGGTGCATGATAAACGGTAGGTACAAGGTAGTCAGTAGATAGAGTATAGTAGTGGGCTATTGATGGAGCATTTACAATATAGGTGGGGCTCTGTTGTGGACTTCAGATGGTAGCATTTAGATGGTAGCCAGTGGCCTACAGAGGGTGGTGTTAAAATAATAGATAGTAGATGATGGCCTGTAGAGGGTCGTGTTTGGATAAAAGGTGGTGGCCTATACATAGCAGTGTTTACTTAGTAGGTGGTTGACTGTAGACAGTAGCCTATACCTGACGGCATTAGATGGCAGGTGGTGGCCTTTAGATGGTAGCCAGTGGTAGACTGTAGGTTGTGGTCAGTAGATGGTTGCCTATATGTGACAGTGGTAGACTGTAGGTTGTGGTCAGTAGATGGTAGCATATACATGACAGTGGTAGACTGTAGGTTGTGGTCAGTAGATGGTTGCCTATATATGACAGTGGTAGACTGTAGGTTGTGGTCAGTAGAGGGTTGCCTATACATGACAGTGGTAGACTGTAGGCTGTGGTCAGTAGATGGTAGCCTATACATGACAGTGGTAGACTGTAGGCTGTGGTCAGTAGATGGTAGCCTATACATGACAGTGGTAGACTGTAGGTTGTGGTCAGTAGATGGTAGCATATACATGACAGTGATAGATTGTAGGTTGTGGTCAGTAGATGGTTGCCTATACATGACAGTGGTAGACTGTAGGTTGTGGCCTGTAGATGGTAGCCCATACATGACAGTGATAGAGTGTAGGTTGTGGTCAGTAGATGGTTGCCTATACATGACAGTGGTAGATTGTAGGTTGTGGTCAGTAGATGGTTGCCCATACATGACAGTGGTAGACTGTAGGTTGTGGCCTGTAGATGGTTGCCTATACATGACAGTGGTAGGTGGTGGCCTGTAGATGGTTGCCAATACATGACAGTGGCAGACTATAGGCTGTGGTCAGTAGATGGTAGCCTATACATGACAGTGGTAGATTGTAGGTTGTGGTCAGTAGATGGTTGCCTATACATGACAGTGTTAGGTTGTACTTGATAAGTTGTGGCCTGCACATGGTAGCCTATACATGAAGTGTTGGATGCATGTAGATGGTAGCCTATACATGACAGTAGTAGAGGGTAGTATATAAACAAGTGTATTAGGTTGTAGATGGTGGCCTGTAGATGGTAGCCTATACACGACAGTGTTAGATGCAGGATCATGGTAGCCTGTACATGACAGTGTTAGAGGACGGTGACCTGTACATGGTAATGTTTAGATACACACTATTATAGAGAATGGTGTAGAACTGCTCCATATGAAAAGTGCCTTGAGATAACCTCTGGCACTAAATCACATTTGAATAATAGATGGTGCTTATACACGGCAGGGTTTAGAAAGTAGGAAGTGGCCTGAAGATGGTAGCGTTTAGATACATAATATTATAAAGAGTATAGAAAAGCTCCACATGAAAAGTGCCTTGAGATAACCTCTGGCACTAAATCACATTTGAATAATAGATGATAATGGTGCCTATACACTGCAGTGTTTAGATAGTAGGTAGTGGTCTGTAGATGTGGTTGAATTGTTTGTATATGTTTTCACTATTTATTTCCAAGCAAATTTTAAAAAGTAACAGATTTATGAAACTGTTTTTAAGCTTTTTTAAATTATTCTCATCATAACTTTAGTGCAGGTCCTGGAATTCACAGTAGCTCAGTCCAGACCAGTAGTTTGGAGAATAAACCCAGTGTCATATTGCTGTGCCTACTTTTCAACTACACGGTGACCTTCAGGATCACTGCTAGAATTTAAAAGTTTTGTGTATGAGAATGAGTTGGTAAAATGGATAAAGTGAAGGGTTGAGCAGAATTTAACAGTTGTTAAAGGATGTGAGCTGTTTTTCCAGGGAGGTGGATCATCAGAGGATGCGGATGATATGTCACCTGAGGCAGCAGCTCTGTGTGTGTGAGAGAGAGATTTTTAGGGTTTAAGAGAACATTATGGTTCTGTGCATTACATACTTTCTTTCCTTCTCAGGACTGTATTTTTCTGTGTATTGGTCTTTCCTTTTCTGTTTCTCATTTGTGACGCTCTGCTGCTTTTTCTGACTCCACTGTGGTTCTACTGCAAACAATGAATAAAAATGAGAATCTATTGATCTTACTGAGGTTGGCTCATGCTGTGTTCAGTTTTTCTCTGCCCTCCTCTGCACTTCTGTTTTCAATTAATTCTGATCTCAGTACAGCTCATCATCACGCTCAGTGCTTTTTCCTTTAGCAACAGTACTTCCGGCGGGAGTGTCTGCCCTTCAACATAAAGGCACAGAAATTTAGTAGTTTGACAAAAAACAGTTTTAACTAAAGGCCACTTATTAGCATTTTAACAAGGTTTTAACCATGTGTCACAATCTTATCTAGTCAAAATAATTAACATGATTTTTTTTTAAATGTAAAGGCTTCACTTAATAACAGTCATCCTGCCAGAGCAGTTTCTAAATTAAACATTGTGCTATAAATCTTGATATGTTAATGTACTAATCAAATACAAATGCTGCTGCTGGTCTCTACTTTATAATTAAACTACCTTTTTATCTGCTTTCATTTGATTGCTGTATGAGTCATGTCAGAATACTACTAGTGTGTGTTTGGCCAAGAGATTGAAAATATGTAATTTTGGATTGTAGTTGGTATTATTGCACTCATGTTTTATCTGTTAAAGACATTATTTTATTGCAATGAAGATCACAGGAACCTGCATGCTTTACCCTAGAGTGATGGCTTAAGGACTATTTAAAGCGATATCAATGATGGACTGGAAGGACCATGGATTTTGATTTTTTTTAAAAATCCGCCTGCCTAATCATACTTACTTTGGACCCTTTCTTTTATTGTTTTCTGCTACCCTGGTTTTATGCAAGCAAAGTAAGAATTTCTGGCACACCACGACATACTTCCATGGTGCATGGAGAAAGGAACAACAAAGTTGTTTGTTATACTGCAAGTGGGATAGGAGTTTTGACCTCCTCTTTTTGGCTTTATGGCCCAGGTAACTTGCAATTCAAATTGTAGCCATACTGATAATGTTCTGGAGAGATAATGACATAATGTTGGCAGACTGAGTTTCTTTAAATTGTCACTTTTTTGACACTTTGTGTATGAAGAATCCAAAGTATGAAAGCACTTCCAACAAGATGATTAAATACAAGTAATCCTGCTCTGTAAGGGACGGATTTGAAAGGGTTTGTTACCATGCTGCTTTTTATTCTGAAGGAGTCGCGTCGGAAGTCGTACCTTGGTTGCTGAGAGAGCATCTTTAGCATTACACAATCTGGAAACGTCACACAATCACCATGAACTAAAAGGGCGGGACTGACACAAGTCTTGTCCAATCAGAGCGCGGTTGTGTAGCTGCTTGTCCATCCTGTCTGTCTGCCGCTCCCTGTTAGCTGAACGGAGACGAAGGGCAGTTTTATTTCTCAGTAACAGTTAAAATATAAACTCCAAACGTGGTTAATCTTAGTAAAAAGTCCTAACACATTGGCCAGGTAACGGTTAGTGCTCGCAGGTGTGTTTACTGGGACTGAAAAGGTATTCCGGACTGTGAGTAACGTTATTTCCCTTCCTCTTTGGTGTTTGTTCCTGTGGTCGGAAGAAGATTAAAAAGAACTGCTCTGATAAGGTGATTTACAAAGTCTGTATTGACAAAGTGCTGTGTGTGTGTGTGAAACAAAGATGCGTGTGTGTGTTTTTTAAATGTTTTTACTATGCCTGCAACTAACTATGTTCATGATCACGATTGTGTCAAAAACTGTTAAAAATGCTCCTCACAATGTCACAGAGCCCAAAGTGACTATTCAAATTGCTAATTTGGTCCAACCAACAGTCTCAAGACCAAAGACTCTTCATTTACTATCATTTATTAAAGCAGGAAACCCTGACATTTAAGAAGGTGGAACCAGCAAATGTTTTAAATTTTGGCTTG
Organism: Lepomis macrochirus; assembly: GCA_024633595.2. Lineage (NCBI taxonomy): Eukaryota > Metazoa > Chordata > Actinopteri > Centrarchiformes > Centrarchidae > Lepomis > Lepomis macrochirus. The sequence goes on from JALXJV020000004.1 coordinate 12,977,136, forward strand.
AAAAAGATCATAAATAATGATTAAAAAAAACATAATTTGTGTTTTGTCAATCATTCCTTCCAAATTACTTTGGTGGAATTATTGTAATAATTATTTCCTATTTTTATACTTGCTACAAATGCCGGTTGACTAATAGGTTGCCAAACCACAGCAGTGTGTGACCAAACTGATGCGGAGGTGCCAGGCTGTTGCCATTGACGCTCCTGTTTGTTAAATTGTTAATTAAATTGTTAAATTGCTAATACGTCTTGTTTCTTCAGACTTCAAGAGTCAACGGTAAAGAAAGCTGTTTGGCATTGTCAGAGAAGATTTGGCAAATATGTGCGGCGTTTCTTTCACTCGATTAATCAATTATTTGTTGCAGCTCTAATATGTATATATATTTTTTAATATATTTCACACTTGCTTTGGCAATGTAAAGATCTGTTTCCCATGCCAATAAAGCCCCACTGAATTGAATTGAGTTGAGAATGGGTGTGTGTTTTACTGTGCTGGTTAAACAGGTTTTGCAGCCTCAGTTGAAGGTGGCCTATGTGATTCTGGAGGAACCGTTTTGATATATGAAGTCAACAGCCAAATAAGAGTGGATAAGATGGTTTCTTAGTGCCGGCACACCAGCTCCAGACAGGAATACTCACATCTGTCCTTCAGACAAAACAATACTGACTGACTGGTTCTCTCACACATAGCAACACTATGTTACCCATAAGCGGTCGACCTGTGGGTCAGAAAAGCAAAGCCAATATGGAAGTGCCTTAAACCTGCATTCTTTCTAACAGCCAGCATGGCGTGACCTCACTGGTTGCAAAAAGAAGTCAGGTTGAATTGAAGTATATGAGAAAATGACCCTTCTTTAAACTTGATTTATTAACTCAGTTAACACTTTTCTAATGTGTTTATGGTCTCAATTGCTAGTTTAAAGTCTTCTTCAATACAGAGGAGAATAGATGAAGTAGAGTATACTTTAGGGCGTGGCTACCTTGTGATTGACAGCTACCAAGGTGAGCTGTCAGGCATAGCAATGGGTATCCCTCTCCAGCTACACCCTCTTGTACAAATATTTCACTTCTGGCTCCAACACACCAAGATGGGCAGCTGTTACTGATTGGCTGAAAAAGTGTTGTTTGGCTGATTCTGGGCTGTGTACAAACACTACATTTTTTAGCACATACAGAACAGGCAACTAGCTTACCATGAGGAGATATTCGTAGAATCTGACAAAGTTTATTGGATCAGTTTTTTTTTCCAGAATCTCATACTGCCCCACCTTTAATCTCCTTTCTGTCTCGTGCTGGTGTTTCCTACAGGTGCTGCTTGCTTAGTTCATTAACTTAAGAATATAGTCACATGTACATCAGTGGCGCCCACTCAGCAACTCTTCACCATTTAATTTAGCCAGTAAACAGTCTGGTGTACTTGCAGGATCCCAGCAAAGTTTTGAGAAAAGGAGGAAGTTTGGATTACAGAGTGTCTTTGAAACTGTTTGCGTACAGGTACCTTTATGGTTGTATACATTGATGGCTGTGTTTAAGTCAGAGATGGTTACGGTTACACTACACAACTTTGTCAGATAATTTTTATTTTAAGTGACATAAAGAACATTTTCAATTAAATACTTGTTAAAGTCATTTATCTATCAGAATTTCAGTCGTTCTCTTGTTGCAGCTTCTTCAGTGTGAGGATTTGCTGCTTTACTCGGTTTTATGGTGTTGTAAAATCATTTTTTGGGGATTTTGGACTGTTGATTAGACAAGACATTTTTAAGACATCACTTTTAGGTTAGCACAATTAGTAAAATTTTATTTTCTATTACAATTTTGGCTTCCCACAATTAAGAAAACAAGATAATTGAGATAAGACAATTATTTTTGCCGCATTCTGTTTCGTAATGATGGCCTAGTTTTGTCTCCTTTGTTTTTTGTGAACAATTTTTTATTTGGTTTCATATTAGCAAACATATACATATTCACCACCAACATACACATATACAAAAATACGATGTACACACCCTCATTCCTTCGCTCACATGGCCTAGTTTTGTTTTGTGTTATATATAAAGCGCACCTCTTTCCTTTACAGCAGTGGTTCCCCTTCATCCAGGCTGTAGCATGTTCAGTTCACCTCTAACCAAAATGACCTGGGGTCTATAACTGTAAAATCTGTTAGTCAACATTTTTAACTCAAGCCTGTGGTATTTTACACTGCATAAATTAGCCTAGCTGCCTTTTCCTGTACTCATTGTTTAACAAATTACGTATTGTTTTTTGCCTATTTATACTGTTCTTACTCACTGTTGGTTTAAGGCACTGCAAGTTCTCATCAGCACAGTAGTTCACCTATCACCTGCTTTGCTATGTGGAAGGAACCTGTTAGCAAGACTGATACAATCATATGTTCTCCTTCACTACAGACTATTCATGTCTTTGTTTCTGTGGTACAGCATTGAAGTAACTGTAACATTTGACTTTTTTTTTAGTGCAGACTGAAGAAATCCTAAAGAAACTCTGTTTGGATTCAGTGTTAAAGTCTGTTGCTGTCGCTTCCTGGTTAATATATGTTTGTATTGGCATTGAGATGGGCTGCAACTACTTATTTTCATTCATCATTCCTCTGTTGTTTGGTCTAATCAACGTTCATCATTATTCCCTAAAACCCAGTGTGGCTTCTTCCCATCACTTGTTTTGAACAGTCCGAACCCCAAAGATGACTCAGTTACCAAAATAGTTGCTGATTCATTTTCAGTGGATCGATTAATGGACTTATTGTTTCAGCTCTGATCATCTGGTCCATCTGTTTGTCTGTAATTCCTCCTGATGTCCCAGAGCACTGGTGTGTTATGGATGTGGTAGTAAATGGTGGTTTGTGTTGGTTGTTGTTCTTGTTGTGATTTGATGACAACTCTTTCTTTTCTAGCTGTTGAAAGTACCTGGATTTAGTTTTACCTCAGCTGAGCTGCAAGCTGTCTCTGTACTGTAGTGTGTTCTGTCAACTGAAACTGTCAAATGGTTTATAACAGACTATAATATAGTTGTTAGCAGATTTTATTGCTATATTTATCAACCATTAACTCTGTGTTCACTCACTTGTGGATGCTGGTATATAAACAGACAATGGATGACAGTATAGTGAATAACAGTTGTAATTATGTAAAAATCTGACTTAATTTATATAAATATAAACATTTAAAAACACAACTAAATGTTTTTTATAAACTATTTGAAAGTATTTCTAAATGATAAATGCTTAATTTTCTGTTAGTACAAAATGGAAAATTAAATTTCTTGTATTCCAAATGCAAAAGCCATATGCTGTAACATATTATTACAGCTTCTCAAAGGAGACAAAAGAGAAGCATTGACAGGTACTGCATTTTGTGTTTTTGTTCCTGTGGTAAAAGACCCATTTTTTAGATCAGCTGTTGAATTAAAGCTCTACTTAACACAGAAATTATATTCAGTTTATTGCAGACTCCTGCTTTCTGAACAGTTTTCTAACAAAATAACACATTTGTTTACAATCTGTCCTTGATACTTCAGCTGTTCTGTATCAACATATATTATGAACTGAATCCTGATCTGAAAGTCTCTCTCTGTACCCCTCCCTTCCCCCTCCCAGATGGTGGACTGCGTCACCAAAGTGGAGCTGAGTGTCTCCTGTTCTGACCTGTTGAATAAAGATGTCGGATCAAAGTCTGATCCTCTGTGCGTGCTGCTGCAGAGCTCAGGAGGAGACACCTGGACTGAGGTAACATAGCGGAAACACTTCAGGATACACAAGTCTTTGTTTTATTTGATGTAAGATGAATGAAACATAAAAAACCATCCCCTCTCTCTGTGTCAGCTGGGTCGTACTGAGCGTGTAAAGAACTCCTGCAATCCGAGCTTCAGTCAGCGACTGAAAGTGGATTATAACTTTGAGACGGTTCAGAATCTGAAGCTGGGTATCTATGATATCGACAACACTAGCGCTGACCTCGGCGATGATGACTACCTGGGAGGGGTGGAGCTAACACTGGGACAGGTACACACCAGAACAACTCATACAAGACTCTTTAGAAAGTGTTTGGGAAACAGATGGGTAAACTCCTCCCTGCTCTTCAGGCTGTACTGATGCATTTTTTTGTTGTTGTTAAACTTTAATGATATGTTGCTGTTGTGCTCATTTGGAGATGGCGTGTCAGTCGATCGGTCCAGCACTTTGGTCAAGGCTGAAATATCATCTCAGCTGTTGTTCAATGCTGTTTTACTTCAAACATCCACCTAAACTTTAAATCATGTTCCATTATTAGTTTTCCCAAAATAAGGATGTCAATTTGTTGACACAAGACAATATTGGGCTGGCTATTGAAAACTTGACTAAATAATTACTCAAACAAGCTTATTTGTTTTGTTAACAAGTGAAACATTCACAAGCCGTAGGTCAAGTAGTTAATTTGTTTTATTAAAAGGTTTTAGGACCCATTAACAGATTGGATCATTATATTCTGGTTTCACCCAACGATTCATTTCATTATCGATTAATCTGCTGATTGTTTTCTCAAAGAATTGATCAATCTTTGTTTTATGTGAGCATCAGTCCAAAACCCAAAAAAATCATACCACACCGCCCTCTGCTGGACAAAAAGTGTAGTCACTGTTTCTGAATTATATGAACTGCGTTTATACAATCTGTTTATCCATAGGGATTTACAGAATCAGTAGTCTCTACAGTAATAATGATTTAATAATCCAGTCTAATGGTGGTTACAAATTTGGCAAAGTTGTTGCACTTTGTGGGAAAGATTTTTTGTAAATGTTCTTGGTTGCTGTGGCGGCTCTACAGCGTCTTTCCGAGGGCACTTTCAGGAATTATTCTAAAAGGGGATGAACATCCTTTACTGATACACAATGACAGTCTGTCGCCATGGATTCAGCTGAAGACTAATCTCCTGTGTGTGTATTTCAGATAGTTTCCAGTAAAACTATCTCCAGACCTCTGCAGCTGAAGAAAGGCAAACCTGCAGGGAAAGGAACCATCACTGTATGTACTCTCTCTGTGTGTCTGTGTGTGTGCGTGCTTGCAAAGATCCTCAATGCACATTAATAATTAATAATAACTTTAAAATATTTTTTATTAATATATCACTGGATTATCATTGTGAGAATCCTGTTCTGTGATGATCAGTATTCACATTATTGTGACTCTGGAGGAATGATGTCTGTGTTTATGTGTGTGTGAAGATCACAGCAGAAGAGATAAAGGACAACAGAGCCATTGTGTTGGAGTTTGAGGCTAGAAACCTTGATAAGAAGGTAACTCTTCTCCTTCCTTCCTTCCTTCCTTCCTACTTTACTTAATTGTATTTTATTTTTATTTTGCATGTCATCATCTTCTTTCTTATCTTCCTCTTCACCACCGCCAGTTCTTCAGGACTGTGGTGCACCAGCTGTTCATTAATCCATCACTAAGTTTGTGTGTGAAGACCTTCCTTGATTCTCAATAATTTACTAAATTAGGTTGTACCATTAAAACCGTTATAGCTAGTAAAAACTTAGTTATGTGTAAATCGGTTCCCTATAATCAAAAGCAGTCAACTTCTGCAGGAAGTCACTGCATCATCAGCTGTGCCATTACTTCCAGTTAAGAGGGAAAATACTTTATTAAACCTACCACACAATCATTTGTAAACGGAGTCTGACTTGGTTCTAATTATCTCTGCATGCATGTATTTCACCTGCAGTTACTGAGTGTAGATATTTAGTATCATGAACAATTAGGAAATCTGCTCTTAAACACTTTTGTTATAACAAGGCCAAGTTTAAACATATGAACAGCTGGTATGACTGCCTCCTTGCCTCCTCTTCCTCCTCCTCTATGTGCATAAAAAATCAGTTTGTTTGTATGAACTTTGGGAACCAGGTTACTTACAGAACATGTTATACTTACAAATATTTGCACCATCTGTCATTTACTGTTATTTAAGCGAGAATGGCGAACAAATTCAAGCACGCTTTTCCAGAATCCCCAGCCAGCTCTGGCAGACTGGTAGTTCAGAGTTCACGCGCTGTGTTTGGAAATGTAGAAATCATTATTCTAGCGTGTTCCATTAGTACATCATTATACTACCAAACAATTAAATGTAATGTTATTCTCACAGACTCTCTACTGTTTGTGATCAATATTTAATTATTACCCATGCCATAATCATCCACCCCTTTTCTGTAGTGAGTTTGTTTGAATGGAAGCCTGATGTGACCGTACCTTTAGGTTCCCTGTCTGAAGTCTTTGTCATGCAGTCATGCATATAAATGGCCAACAAAAACAGCGCTCTTCTGGTGAAATCAAGATTCTCTAATCCGGGTCCCACTCATGATGCATGGGAAATACTGGAGAAACAAGATTAAAACTGGTTACTTTACCACATGTAAACACACTGAATGGGAAGCCTGTTGTGTTTTCTTTATTCAGGACACGTTTGGAAAATCTGATCCGTTCCTGGAGTTTTTCAAACAGGGCAGACGATGGGAAGTGGCAGCTGGTTCACAGAACAGAGGTAAACACACACACAAGCACACACACACACACACACACACACACACACATACACACACACACACACTTGTACTTCTCTACCCGTGAGAACCACTTTCTACACTTAATTTTAACCTAATTCTAATTTTAAGGCCCTGAAAACATTTCCTTAATCATTTCCTTACTCTGAGCGATGAGTTCTGACTTGAATATAAAATGTTCTGATTTGTGATTTCTGTATTTGTTTTTCTCTGTGCTCATGTTTGAAGTGGGTTGATCTAATTGACACACACACACACACACACACAGGATGATGTAATTGTGATGAAGATGATGGTGAATGTGATAATGATTTAGGTTTTTCTGTTTAGGTGGTGAAGAACAATCTGAACCCCTCCTGGAAGATGTTTACTGTTCCTCTACAGACTTTCTGCAGCAGCGACCTCGAAAAACCACTGAAGGTACCACCAATCAGAATCCACATACATTAACCAATAAGAACCCACTTTCAGTCGTAACAGCCAATCCAGTCTTCTACAGTTACATTAAATATCCTCCTCCTCCTCCTCCTTCTGCAGGTGGATTGCTCTGATCATGACAGTGATGGATCTCATGATCTGATTGGTTCTTTCACCACTAAAGTCTCTGAGCTGCAGAAAACTGCACCAGGTTCACGGGTGAGCTCACTGATAATATGTATATTTGACGTCTTTATATTGGCTGGTCATGACATCATTAAACACTGATGTGTGGCCTTCCAGGTGGAGTATGACTGCATCCACCCCGAGAAACAGAAGAAAAAGAAGAGCTACAAGAACTCTGGAGTTGTCTCTGTGAAGAGCTGTAAGGTAGAGATCACATTATCCAGGGTTCCCTGCTGGGAAGCGCTGCTTTGCAAACCACAAAGCAGTCAAGTAGGACTTGTTGTCACCCTGAGAAAGAGATGCCTCATTTGATCAGTTGTAATAATCTGTAACCTACATCGAGCCATCTGATTGGTGGAGCCTGCTCATAGGAAGCTTTGCTACTTGCACACCCTGCTCAGGGAGTTGTTGAATGAGGTGGAGTCACAAGATAGACACCAGAATTAAATGTATATGGTCCCTGAGGCAGTGAAGTACAGTGGTGTTAATATAATAATATGTTTGAGATGTCATAGTTTTTAGATTGAAGTCTGGGTATCTACACCAGACGTGAGATGTTAGTGCAGTGAAAACACTACTGAAGCGTCCATCCTTTCAGTCCATGTTGACTGCGCCCTCTCTTAAAGTAGCACTGTCTTCACCAGGCTGAAGGAACACCAGACGTTTTGTGGCAAAAATAGTTTTACAGTGGGCTCTATGGGGAGTACACAGGGGAAAAACTTGATTTTTCTGCTACCCTATTCACTGCATTATTTACGCCCACAGTGAAACAAAAGCTCAAACTGGTGGCCTTGATCTTTTCTTACAGATGTTAATATCTTCACAACATATAGATAGCGGGAGAGGTGTGCGATTTTTAAACCTAAAAATTAAAAATCTAAAAAAAATTAAAAACCTAAAATGGAGTTGAAACTGTTCTGAGAGACACACAGGGATGGATGTCAGACTCTTCAACAAAAACAATAAAAGCTGCCTGTGTTTCCTTATTTTAAACCACTTATGTGTCTTGAAGCAGGTCAGGTGGCTGTCTGATATATTAAAAATATGTAAATACAACACAGAAGCATCAGAGACTTGAAATTTGATGGAGACACATTTTATCCTGTTGTTCTGTGGAAGTGAACACTGTACACTTACTGAACATCTTTCAGTGACCATCTCACTTGCATCATGAATAACAAGTCAGACATAACTGCGTGTAACTGCAACCTGAAGTTTATTTTTTTAACTTCAAGTGATTTTTTTCTGATATGTTTGTGTATTTTATTGAATGTGTTTTATTTTATAATGTACACATAGATGCATGATTCTTTCTCTTACCCTGTGTTTCTGTGTGTTTGCAGCTGGTGGCTCAGTACACCTTCCTGGACTACATCATGGTCGGCTGCCAGATTAACTTCACTGTATGTAAACATTAAAAAACACATACACATTTTAAATGCTTTATTTGAATCCACCAATCACATGGAAGTTTACATGATGAACATCAAAGATTGTTCTTGAGATAATGAGACCTTTCCGTGTGTAATCATAACCTCATAACTGATCTGTTAAACACAATTTATAAACTGGTTGATGAAATTAACATGTAAACAATGTATCTGAATAATGAATGAATGAATGTTTGTAGGTGGGGGTTCATGAATGATGAATGAATGAATGTTGTATGAACACTGTAGGTGGGAATCGACTTCACTGGCTCTAATGGGGATCCTCGCTCACCCAACTCTCTCCACTACATGAGTCCTGACGGGTTGAACCAGTACCTGTCCGCTCTGTGGTCTGTGGGTGAGGTGGTCCGGGATTATGACACGTTAGTATACTCGTACACCTTAAAGTACACCACCAAAAATACACACCACACCTGAACCATGCAGACACAGTCCCTACACCCCTAACCCTAAACCCCACAGACTAAACCTTACACCCTACACTCTGAACTCTGTAACCTAATCCCTAGTTCCTACACCCCTAAAATCCTAATTCCTACACTATACTTTACACCCTATAATCTAAACCCTATACCCTAAACTTTATATCCTTCATCTACCCTCTGAACCCTATAATCTAAACCCTATACCCTAAACTTTATATCCTTCATCTACCCTCTGAACCCTATAATCTAAACCCTAATACCTGCACCCTAAATCCTACAGTCTTCACCCAAAACCCTAGATCATATACACTTAATTAACCCTACACCCAAGACCCCACACTCCTACACTGTACGGTGCTCTAGTTCCTACACCTCAGATCACACACCCTGAATCCTTCACTCTGTAGCGTAAACTTTATGTCCTACACCACCAACACCCTAATCCCTAAAATTTCCCTACAGCCTTAAAATTTTATTTAAATTCTAAATCCTTGCAGAAAGTATAAAAAGTGCTTTTACTTACGTGACTGTAACAGTGGTTATTCTGTGTTTCCTATTTCAGTGATAAACTCTTCCCAGCCTTCGGTTTTGGAGCCAAACTGCCTCCAGACTACCAGGTCAGTGTCTCTAACCAACCAGGCTCCACTGATCTTTCAAGTGTGACATTTTAGGTTTATTGAACTGTGAACTGTGTTGTGGATCTTGCAGGCTGCACACCATGAGTTCGCCCTCAACTTCAACCCCACTAACCCCTACTGTCAAGGTATACACACACACACACACACACACACACACACACACACACACACACACACACACACACACACACACACACACACACACACACACACACTCTCTCTCTTACATTATCTTACATTACAAAAGTATGATGCATTATTTCAAGTCTTTTCACTTCACTTCGCCCGGAAATACCGGGAATTCAATTGAATCAATTCAACCCTAATTTGAATTCTTTGTTTCCATATATGCCTGGTTGTTTCAGGTGTTCAGTATATAAAAAAACATGACCATGAATGTAAAACTGCTTCCCCTCTGTCAGGTATTGAGGGGATCGTTACAGCCTACAGGATGGTTTTGCCTCAGCTCAGACTCTCCGGACCCACAAACTTTTCTCCCATCATCAATCATGTTGCTTCCATTGCGGCCGCTGCTGCGCAGGACAACAAAGCCTCGGTGAGGACACACAAACTCACACAAACTCTCAAAAAAACATTAACCAAAACTCACATTTTGACTTACATCTGTGTCTCTCTGCAGCAATATTACGTCCTTCTCATCCTCACTGACGGTGAGATCACTGACTTTGACCAGACCAAGGACGCCATCGTTCGGGCATCACGTCTGCCGCTGTCAATCATCATTATAGGTGTGGGGCCTGCCGATTTTAAGGCCATGGAGCTTCTGGATGGAGACGACGGTGTGCTGAAGTCGACGACTGGGGAGGCCGTCGCCAGAGATATTGTCCAGTTCGTCCCATACAGACAGTTCAAAGATGTAAGTGTGTGTGTTTGTTCATAGATGACAGTTGTGCAAGTCTATTTTTACATATCAGATTCTTGTTATGTGTATTTTTCAAAGTTACACTCTCCTTCAAAAATTCCCTCCATTCGTTAACATTCTTAATAATTGATTTGACTAACTCAGACTGCTGAAACCTCATACAAGCTTCAGATAAACTTTGGGAAACGTTTATGCACAAAACAAGGCCTTTGCATTTTGGCCCAATCATTCAAATTGGAAGCACATTAGAAAGGGATCTTTTCATAGCCAGTATGAACAGAAAAAAAAATGACAAGCAAAATGTGTTTCAATGTTCATTTGGGCACCTGAGTGTTGTTTTTATGTCAGACTTGAAATATTGCTAAAGTATCCTTTAAGGACACCAGACAGGCACTTACATCTACCTCTCTCTCTCTCCAGGCTCCCAAGCAGGCTCTGGCTCAGTCTGTTCTCGCTGAGGTTCCCAACCAGCTGGTCTCTTATTTCAAAATGAGAGGTCTTGATCCACCTAGAGCTGCCCCCAAAGTCTAAACTTGGTCCTCGGCAAAGCCTAAACCCCCACCTGTGCACCCCGCAATCCCACGCATGATGCTGAACGTCCACCCTCATATCATTCCAGGAATAGTCACAAAGTCGACCACCCTTTAGGGGCCAACCTCATGTGTTACATGGAATCCCAGCCAGTCACAATGCAGCATTGAGCTGTCAGCCAATCAGGATGCCATGGGCAACCATCCCCCAAAAATCAGTTTTAATTTGTGTTCTGATTTTTTATTTTATTCAGTTAGTAGAATGATAATAATGTAGTATAGATGATTATTGATTCCCTCTGCTGCTTCTACACTAACTATGCAAATAACATGTTACAAACGTGTTTAACAATCACAGAGCCAGACACACACAAAAAGATGATGTCTTCATTATCTTTGCCATGGTAACAGAAGGTCATTGATCCCCTGAGAGCTGAACTTGTGTAAAAACTGTACTGACTTTGACTAACTGACTTTGTTTTGTGGAGAGATTTTTTTACCATTCAGTTCTGCTCACTTAGTCAGTTTTATCACAGCAGCATCTAGTGGGCATTAAAAGAACTGCAGCCTTCGTTGGTGACCATGAGGTTTATGCGCGTGTGTGTATGGCTCTGATAAGCTTTATTGATCAGGAATAGATACTTTGCACTTTGCTTTAGCTCTTGCTCTAAATGCTGGAAAATGGAATCATGAAACATATTATATATTTTTTTAGCATAGCTTTACTACTATAGCCTTAATGTAAACTTTACTATAGCCTTACTGTAGGTCTGTAGCCTGTCTGACCTCAGCACGCTGCTTCAGCCTGAATCTTTCCAGATTGCTCTCACTTGACTCAACTTGAAGTTCAACCTGTGTTTCCTAAAATGGGGCTGACCCCTGTTTGGCCCTTAAAACACCAAAACTCATCACCTGCAACATTCCATACACGTCAGTATTATACACAGTTTAGAAAGTCTGTCGCTGGCTTCAGACAGTAGAAGCACCAATTGATTTAATCTTAAAAACTAAACATCTTCATCTCAACAGCATAAAACACACAACTGAAAGAACGGTATGAATATGGAGTGGAGTAAAGTCTACGGAGAACGAGGTCTCAGAAAGTGCCTTTTTGAGTAAACTCTTAACAGAAAGACAGAAAAGCCAACATGGCCACCTCAGTCATGGTGTAAGCGTTCAGGCTGTGTTTAAACTGTCAGCCTCCAAGTGAGCCTTTTTTAAGGTTGTAGTTTAATAATACGTTAATATCTGAAAAGCAACAAACACGGCGCCCTCAAGTCGATTATTCAACAAAATTCTCATTTAATGCTGATTTCATCACATTTTCCTCACACATGACCTCTGGCTGTCATGCAGCAGGTTACTGATCATTAAGGTGTTTTCAGACTGAACATGAAGTACAATTTCGATTTCACATTTAAAGCAAAAAGTCTAATAACATACATACACACACTGTGTCAAAACTTATGTTTACAGCAGCAAAGCCACAGATATGTTGTTAACATACAATACTGGTTAAAGAGTTATTGCCAAAGCTTCATCTGCAACCACTTTAAATCACTTTGAATTCATTTTTAATCACCCTTTTAACCACTTAAAATCTCCACTTCTGTGGTGAATGTTGACAGAAAGGACAAAATGCATTTGCAATTGTTTGAGACATTTTTAGGGTTCACTTTATTAAACTGAAATATTTGTATGTACTTTTTTTTTTTACTTTGTAAAATTAGTTAATTCTTCATGTTTGGGAACAGTCTGTAACAAAATAATCTCTTACTAGTTTTTGCAGCTTACAACTGCAAATGTAAAGCACTTTAAATGAAAAAAGTGCCCAGTGAATGCAGAGAACATCTTTGAGCAGAGGCGGGTTATGATTTCCACTCAGACATCCACCACAAGTTCCATGTTTAGTCACGACGCCTGAGCAAACTCCCTTTGCTGAAAGACTATGAGATGTGGTTGAAAGCACTCGCAAAAACTATTAAGTTAAAGCTATGTTTTTTTGTGATGTTTCGTTTTCTGTTACTTGAAGGAGAGTTTGATATTGCTTTGCCTGCCTCTTCTGTGCCAACAGTGTCTGCTTCAGACTTTCTTTCCAAAAACAACAGAAAACTATCCTGAGTTTACAGATAAGTTTAGAATTTTCTGGTTAGATTTGATATATTTAAAGAGGATGAAAGTGTTGATTTCTAAAGATGAGCCCGGATTCTTCCAAAGGAGAGGAACATCTGACCTCCTAAACAGAGGCATGGATACATATGAACAGTTCATTCTTTGGTTAAACTGTTCAAACATCAGCATCTGCTCTACAGTTCAGTTCAACAGTTCAGCCAAAGAATGAAGGTTTACTTTGTTTTATTTGAACACATTTTAAAGGCATTGGGAGATGAATGATCCAGTTATCCACAAGAAAAAGCATTTTGAATAAAACAAAACAACCTACAAACTGCTTTCTGAAGTTTCTAGGTTGACATTCATTTTAACTGAAATTGTTTGACAAAAGCGTGAGATGCTCTAAATAAAGTGGACCATGAGTTCAGATTTGTTGTTTAATTGTCTTGTTTTGATGCCAAACTGCAGCAGATCCTGTATATTGAAGTGGGTGCCTGTCAGGCTGCCATTATGTCCTCCTTGTTTATTTTCCTCTCCATTGCCAAATACTTTATTTCTTTGTTGCAGTTGAAGGGAAATGTTGTTTTCAATACATTTAAAATGTTAAAGGAAGAATCAACTGGGAGAAGTTTCAGCTGAAAGTCTGCATTTTACATTTTAACCAGCTGTTAAGTGAATATATGAAAACCTAAATCATTATTGAAATCTGATCTTTCAGCCGAACACGCTGTATTGTCACTGTAACCCAGGCTGCCTAGTCACATGGTGCTGTGATGTCATCAAGTTTTGGCCAAATTTGTAAAAGCTCAAACCATCACAGGGATGAAAATCAGCGGCTGGAAAAAGGGACAAAGAAAAAGAAAGTGCTGCCAGTTTTATCTTAAAAAACTACACCACCCAAAATGCTTTGCTCCACTGTCCTCTTAGTTGAACTGGTTGAAATCCACAGCATCCTGTGACCACCAGCTCCACTGCTGTTCAGCTTACTATTATTAACTCGCCTGTATAACCAGTAGTTAATGTTGTCTGAAATACATTAATAAAAGATCTCTGGGAAGTTTTGTTTCTGTTTTTAAGCTGCTGCTGTTTAAAGGATGATTCTGCTTTTTTCTGACTTTTATTTTATAATCATAGTTTTTTATTTTGTAGTAATCATTTTTGTTGTATCATTGTCTGACTGCTGGTGTTTCTTGGCCTTTCAGACTTCTTTTTATTGACATGTTCTCAGAGCTCAGCTATTAATAAGGACAATGTTGTTGCTAATTGAAATGACAAACTGAATTCGGGGGAATTTACCTGAAATGTGTTCTCACTGCTTGTTTGCCCTTTTTCTCATGTAAAAAAGAAATAGTGTTTAAATATACAAACATTGAAGACTAAATTTAATTTAAAGAAACTGACCAGTGTTACGTTAGATAGAAGTAACATTTTCTATTATATTACTACAATACCAGGACTAACTGATTTGTGTGTGTTGCCATCAAATGCATTCAAGAAACACAGGAGGGATTTAGAAAACGCCTTATGGCCCTAAAAAAAATTAGTATGTTAACAGTTTGTTGTTTTCTGCTGTGGTGGAAAGTAACTGAGTACATTTACTCCAGTACTGTACTTAAGAACACTTTTGAGGTACGCATATTGGAGTATTTCCATTTTCAACTGCTCTTTAATTTTACTCCCCTTCATTAATTTGAAGTTACATGTTATTTAGATATTTCGGAATCATTATCAAAGGTTTAGATAAAATCTTTATTGATTCCACAGGAGAAATTCACAAGCTACCCAGCAGTATAGTCAAAATCAGCTCCACTGTTACCAGCTGTAACATTATAAGTGATGTACACATTAATACATCACTAATTAAAATCCAAGAATATAATATACTTCTGAAATGGGCGATTAGTTAGTGTTTTACTATTCTTAGTGTAAAACTATTCTTACACTGTGGTATGCTTCTTTTACTACAGTAAAACATTTGCCAATTCATCCACCACTGTTATTCTGTTTCATGTTTTTATAACTTATTTGCTTCTTACTCTAAAAGAGAAAAGAAACAGACGTCAATGAACACAGACACTAGACCACATGAGCCGTTTTTAGTCAGTGCTTTGATTTGACCACATTTGGTTTTTAATGCAGAGCTTTTACTTCTAAATAAGTATTTGTACATTGTTTTTACTGAAGTAATTGAACTCAGTGCTAAGTTTTCACCGCTGTGTGTTAGTGTGTTTCTTCTAAGGAGGAAACTAGTTGAGCAACTCTATTTGCTTTCTCAAACATTAAAGAGGACCTGCCCTAACAGACACACACTGGTACCTCCCATCACCCTGTTGGACAGAAAATATACCTAGCAGTTATAGTTAACATTTGTAGTTGCTGAAGACAGAAGACAGCAGATGAGACGACTTCAGAGAGACACAATGTAACAGGAGAACAGGTGTGTCCGTTATCAGGATCATCATGTCCATCACTGTGAATCTGAGGAGGATCTCCAACCTGCCGGGACGATATGACAGAAAGGTCGAACTCTCCTTCAGAGGTCAGTAACACAAACTAACCTGCACTACATGGATATCTTATATTAACTGGAACCAACACTCAGCCAAAGTATGTGGACTACTCTGTCTTTCCCCTTTGGTCTCGGTCTGTTTTCCTGCTTTGTTCTGGGCCCCTAAATGTAACAAAACATACAATGATATTTTAGACAATAATGAGCTTCCAACTTTGTGACAGTTTAGCAGCGATAAAATAAGTACTCAGGTCCTTTAAAAGTAGAAATACCACACTGTAAATGTGCTCCATTGCAAATTAAAGTTGCTGTTCTTAAGTTACAATAGTATAAGCAGAAAAGTGTAAAAAGAAAATGATTATTTTATTATATTCAGTAGTCGAAACATTAATAACTAAGTGACATTTAAATGTTGTAGCTGGTCTTATTTGAACTGCTTGATATCCAATTAGGAAGTTTAATCTGTAAGTGATGAATCATATTCTCTCAGCCTTTCACATGTTCTGTTTTATCTAAAAAGTGACCACTAACACGAGCTGTAGTCACTGTTGTGACTCTGTTTCAATTAATTAAATTAATTAAAAGGAGACACGTATTAATTTTAATTCACTGCAGTTCAGCAAGGAAATACTGTTCAAAGAAAAACACAGAGGGAATATTAGACTTAAAACAAAGTTACCTTCAGATAAACTTGATTTGTCTAATTCACGTGTCTAAAGCCTCATAATAACGTCAGATAAACTAGAATATATTTTCCCACAGAACAAGGACTCTAGATTTGTTGTCAGAGCTCACTGGTTAAAGTGGACAGCCCATTGCTCACACAAGCACAAGGACATGGCTCTATAGAGCTCAAGGAAAGCTCTATAGTGAACAAACAAACAGGATCATCAACATACATTATAATAGCTACATTCAGATGATGATTCAGAGTAATACTGTTAGTAAAACAATAAACTTAAGTTGTTTAGAAGCATGCAATTGTACTTAAAAGAGATATAATTATTTTATTTTTCTGCCTGATAAACCTTTAAAGGAAGGAGAATATAATATTAAAGTGATGTACACATTAATGCATCAATAATCATTAAAACATTTTATGTAATGTACATTATTCTGAAATGGGCCATTCAGCAAAATGAGTACTTTGACTTTTGGTACTTAAAGTATATTTTGAAGGTTAAGTTTTAAATGTATGACTTTTATTTAACTGAATATTTCTGCACTGTGGTGTTACCACTACCATCACGTAAGTAAAATATCCGAGTACTTGTTCCACCGTTGTGTGTGTCGGATATGAGTTGGCCTTTTAATGACATGGGACACACTTTAGTGCTCAGAGCTCTGTGGGTATTGGGCAGACCCTCAAACGGAGCTTGGTCTCCTGGGAAAATTCCTGTGCTGGAAACTCCCTGTAAGAGTACATCTCTCTCTCTTTCTCTCTTTCTTTCTGTGATTACAGTGTGAATGAATGCTGACAAATTTAAACAAATGTATTTGCGTTTTGCCTGGGAGTCTGTCATCAAATGCGGTCTATCTTGAAATCCTTCTACATGTTTTAAATTGTGTTTGTAGTCGGTTTAACTCATGGCCAGGTTAGTTTTACCTGCCAGTTAACTACTAACAAAGCCTGACTGTCTATCTCTCCTCCAGGTTTCACCCACAAAACCAAAGTCCTGCAGTGTGAGAACTTGGCTATCTTCAACGAGGTCAGTAACCTGTCCACTGTGGACTCATCCAGACCACTCAGAACCCACAACAGGGTGATGATGTCATCATTTTAGGATGTCAGTTACTCTAATGTCCATTTGACGCTGCTGTCATAAGTCTGTGTTGAAGAGACTGGGAGAAACCCCCAACTTCTGTCCATGAATACAAAGTAAATACAGTTTTTACACAACAAATTCAGCTCTGAGGAGATCAGTGACCTGGGTCAGTTCAGTTCAGGTAGAAGAAGCTGTGAGGACGATGAGCTGCTGAGATTTAAAATCACACAACCTTCATCTGACTTATCCTGCATGTATGTGTGTCTTGCATTTGGTAGCTGAAGTTGTTTGTCCGATCCAGATTGAAACTATTTTGCTGGAGCTGATAAGGAACAGTACCACTCCTACAGAACACACACACGCAGCCTCTCCTTCAACACACACACACCTTCAGTTGACTTGATTCTGTTTTGTTCTACTGCACTCTCCTCTTCCTGGTGGAGCTCCTTGGGGAAACACGCACACACACAAAACAATTCATCCTCTGCAATAAAATGTTTTTATGCCAGAATTACCACACTACGGGCGTCTCAACAACTATTAGATGGATTACTATTAAATTTCGTACAGACATTTATGATCCGCGGAGGATGGACTTTGATGATCTCCATGAAGTCAAAATTCCAATTTATCCAATACTTTAGTTTCTGAGTAAATACATGCACAACTAAAGGCCTCATCAGCCTCAGCCTCAGGATACTTTATGTGAAGTGCTAATTAGCAAATATTAGCATGCTAACATTGTAAACTAACATGGTGAACATTGTAAACATCATACCTGCTAAACACCAGCGTGTTAGCATTGTCATTGTGAACATGTTAGCATGCCTACACAAGCATTTAGCTGAAACAATGCTGTGCCACAGTACTGCCTCACCGAAACATGGCAGTAGTAAAAGCAGCCCATTAGCAGAGCAGCAGCAGTTTCTGTCCTCTTTCTGTGTTTACACACATTCACTGAAGCTATGTATGTAGAAATGCAAGAAAATAGACTCGAGACGTAAAAACACAGCTGTTGTCGATTGATTAAAATAGATGATGTATCCAGACCAGTCAGGCACATGTCTGAGGCACTTGTAGGCTTATTCCTCACTCAGAATAGGCTACTCAGTAAATATAGTGCACTATAGTTTATAGGGATTGTTAAACAAGACTACAGTGGATAAAAAGTGGAGGTGTCACCAAAGTCATTACAAATCATCCAGAAGGGGGACATTAATGTTCACAAGACAAAGAGTGGGACAAATTTCACAAGAATCCATCCCATGAATTTTAATATATATTTTGCAAGACAAGTGAAACTGCTGCCTGGTGGTGGTGCTGAAGTCACCAGAGTCATTAGGATTCGTGAGTGTCTGAACCAAAGTTCATGGAAATCGTCCAACAGTTGTAAAGATATTTCAGTCTGGATCATAATGGTGGACTGACATTGCCACAGATAGATCCACACCATTTCTATGAATGCACCATCCCCATGTAGACATGTGAACCACACAACAGACAAACTACAGTTTGGTTCAATGCTCAGGTTTCAGGTTCTCTTTGTCATGTGATTTTACAAAAGGGTTAACATTTATTGGACCGCAGCCACCAACTGCCTCACTACATCACCACCTGTTTGTTGACATAAACACTGTGGACACGTCAGATAATGTAATTACCGTAACCTCTGTGTGACGTGAACACTGTACTGAGTATCCAAGTTATATTTCTCAGTGCAGCTACTGAGTCAGGCTGGTGTTTGTTCTTCAGGTGTGACCCGGTGTGTGCGTGTGTGTGCATAAACCTCGCACATGGTGATTAATGGTTGTGATGGAAATTGTCCAGCTTCAAGGCTCTTCCTTCCTGTAGTTTGAGTTTTTCTGTGTTGTAAACAGAAGTTAGCAGTTTACCTGACCATGTCTGAACAGATACCATCTCCCCTCATGTATGTTATCATGTTGTGACTGATGTTCTGTACCAAAGCAATGTAATGACCCTTTGCTGAAGAAGGCTGTGAGATATGGATGATAGCTCAGAAAGACTGAGAAAGAAAGATTGTTCTGTGAAATGTATAAGTGTCCCAAAGGTTAAGAATAACTTTCACGATCTAAACTTCTTTTCTGTTGTTTCAGTTTTTACTTGTTTTTCTTTCTTAGGTCATTTTAGAGCATGAAGTAAATAAAGTAATGTGTGTGTGTGCAGCATTTCCAGTGGCCTCACTATGGTAAAGTGATCAGCGATGAAGTTTTGTCCATCAGTGTTTACAACTGCAGTAAGGTTTTCTCCAACAGGTAAAACACACACGCATAGAGAGACACACACACACGTTTTTTTATTGCCTATACTAAATGTGTGCCAATGTTTGTTTGTTTGTTTGTTTGTTTGTGTGTGTGTGTGTGTGTGTGTAGACTGCTCGGTAAGCTGGTTGTCAGTCTCCAGCATGTTGTTACCACGGGGAGGCTGTTACTACGGGAACCACTAATAGATGCGAACTACAGCCTGACGGATGTGAGGGCACACACACACACACACACAGACATGGAATTATTTAGCTACTAACATAAGCATTATACCATGTTACAGTAAGAAAAAAACCTACAGGGACCATTTTTCTGCAAAATGAGCTCATTTACTTTTCGTACTTTAAGTACAAATTGCTGATAATACTTTTTTATTTTACCTATGTAAGGGTTTGAATGCAGTTGAGCACAGTGTAATTTTATTACTTTGACTTAAGCAAAGGATTTTAATACTTCTTCCACCTCCGTTGTATAAGAGATTACTGACTTTGTGCTCCTCTCTCTCTCTACAGATCTATATAGAGTTGGATATTCGGTATCATCCCGTCGAGGGAACAGCAGGAAGCTGGCAGGGACACGACTTCCTGAAAGACGAAGACAGCGATGAGTAAGATCATGTCCACACTGAACCGGAAACATCTTTTCCATTAACCTGTAAAAACATCAGCCTGCCAGTGGCACGTTAAATAAGCACTCTCAGCCTTTATTTAAATGTTCTAGTTTCCTGTTTTTTCCAGAGTAATCTGAGAAGATCTTTGTGTCCAGTACAGAGATGCAGCCGCCAGCTAGTGTTAGGCCAATCCTAATGTTGCTCTTAAATTGGTCTAATGCAAGATAGACAGTTTCACAAAAATAAGCACTGACCTATTTTAAAATTTAAAACATTTTAAAAAGTCAGCCAGCCTACCACTCATGAAACACAAATTGCAGCAATCTGGCGGTTTTAAAGTACCTTAAGTGCCTCAGCAGTATCTGCCTCACGTGACGTCTTACCCTTATCTCATAATTTGTGATTTACTTAACAATGTTATGGAGAGAGCAAAAAGAAAGAAAAGGGATTTTAGAAACCACAGTAACCCCTCGGAAATATACAGCAGTGAGGACATCGTTTGTCATTTTTGTTGACCATTGACGAGTTACCGTTGTAGAAGTTCCTCTGAGCTCTGCTACAGATTTGCACTGCAATGAGATTTTAATTAACTTGAGGTTTTTGTATTGCTACTCTTTGTTGAATTTTACAGTTAAATGTGGGAAAGTAAAGAGAGCTGAGCGGTTTGATGCGGTTGCTTTGTCAGCCATATTTTTAAATTTGAATTAAGTTGTAATTTACTCCAAATTTATGACTAATATTAATATAAAGATGAGGGTTTCAGCATTTAGTGAGTTAGACCTCCAGCTCCAATGATTCATTCATTTAATTTTGTTTCTTTTCCTTCATTCATTCTCAGATCAGCTCTGGTCATCAGGAATGAAGCATTTGATGACCCTGAAAGGTGAGAATTTACACATATTAATTCTCTCCAGAGGGAGCACTCAAAGTATTTGGGGTTACTATTCATTACTCTCTCTCTCACTCTCTCTCTTTCTGTCTCTCCCCTGTCAGTCAGCAGACTGTGGTTCGCCCAGGTCAGCTGGACAGAGAGGCTCGGCGTTTGGGGCGGAGCCTGGTCCAGACCGGGGATGAAGACGACGACGATGATGATGATTATGATGATGACTTAATGGACATGGACGCTTCCAACATCATCTTCACTCCTCTGCTGAGGTTTGGTTACCTTACTGTCTGTCTGTTTGTTTACCTGGATTATGTCAAGTCATCTACAACGGAGCAGCTGTCAACAATGTGTGTGCGTGTGTTTGTGTGTGTAGTCGTTGCAGGCCACTGACCAAAAGTGTTGCTGCGGGAACCCCCAGAGTACAGAGCTTCCAGGTGAGTCCATTCATTCATCCATTTTTGCCGCTCCTCCGGGTTCATGTTTCAGTGTCCAGACATCCTTTTCTCCAGCAGCTCCCGTCAACTTTATGAAACAAACAAAACTCACAAGTTAGAGACTAAGTGATGATTGTAGTGAAGCATTTGGGAGTCTCATTTCCAGCAGCCGGACCAATAATTGGAGCACAACAACTTTTCTGATGATCCTCAAGGGGAGTTGAAGGCAGACCTGCAAGTCATTCAGAAGAAAACATGAAGGAGTTTTACATCACTGAGGTGTGTGTGTGTGTGTGTTCGTTCAGGTGAATGTGAACATCCTGGAGGCTCAGAAGCTGGTTGGCGTGAACATCAACCCTGCAGTTTTCATCAGAATGGGAAATCAGAAAAAGCACACAGTGACGCAGAAATCAACCAACTGTCCCTTCTACAACGAGGTATAGCAGTGATAATACAGAACAATACAGTAGAATAATTCAGAACACAGCACAGTACTACATTAGAATACAGCGCAGTATGGTACAGTACAGTAGAATACAGTACAGTACAGCATAATACATTAGAATACAATGATTTGGTACTGTAAAGTCCAAAACATTGGAATGTGGTACAGTAGAATAAAGTATAGTGGACTACACTAGAATACAGTGCAGTACATTAAAGTAAAGTAGAATACAATACAGTACAGTTGACAACAATACAATATCGAAGAATCATTTGCAATATAGTACTGTACAGTAGACTACATTAGACACAGTACAGTATAATACAGTACAGTATAGTACATTGCATTACAGTAGGTTATAGTACACCAGAATATAGTACTATACAGTGGACTACATTAGAATACAGTACAGTATGGTAGAATACATTACAGTATACTACAGTACAGTATAACACAGCTGTTTACGTCCTTTCCTCTTTCAGAACTTCCAGTTTGAGTTTGAGGAGGCCCCACAAATCCTCTTTGATAAAGTCATCGAGATAAAGGTCAGTTTCACTAGTTAGTTGTTTTTCTTCACATCTATTTCTACTTCCGTTACCAAAGTGGCCAAAGTGATCACCTGTAATGTCACCTCCTCTCAGGTGTTCCACAGGCGAACCCTGGCCTTCCTAATGACCCACATTGGAAGCTTTAAGATTGACATTGCCACCGTGTACAACCAGCCAGGTACCAGTACTGCTCACACTACAGCTCTCTGATATACATACTGCAGTACTCACTAACCTCTCTGCACCTTTAGACCACCGCTTCTACCAGAAGTGGGCTCCTCTCACCGACCCGGCAGACACTAGGTCAGGGATCAAGGGTTATGTCAAGGCCAGCCTCAGTGTGCTGGTGAAGGGAGAGGCTCTGAGCATGCTCAGTCTGCCACCATCCTCCTCGTCCGGAGCCAGTGAGGACATAGAAAAGTCAGTAACAACACATTGTAATGCATCGTCATATGAATCATCATCATTACTATGATCATATACAAGAACCAGGTTCGGACGCTGTGTTTTTCTTGCAGGAACCTGCTTCTTCCTCGTGGTATGGCTTCTGAGCGTCCGTGGGCTCGTTTTCGTGTCCAGATCTACAAGGCAGAAGGTCTGCCCACCATGGAGGCGGGGCTAATGGCCAAGATGTCAAAGGTTACTGACCGGACGGTCTTCATTGATCCCTACGTAAAGGTTACCTTCGCTGGACAACAGGTACTCAGATATGTGTACATACAAGTTTTGTAACATATATTCTCCTCCAGCAGCCCACATCAAGAACCGTTTGAGGAACTCAGGAACTTTCAACAGCTGGAACCAGGGACTAAATTTAAATCCTGTATGATAGGTGCAAAGCCATTTCAGACTGTCTGGTTGTTTAGGAACTTTTCAGGTGGAGCTTTAAGGTCTGGATGTTGCTGATTGGTCAAAATACAGACTGAGCGGGTGCTTTAGCTTGTGCAGAAGTACTGGGTGACTCTAATATAAATATAAAGATGAGGGGTGAACTATTTCTGGAGGTTTATTAACATTAAAGACAAAGTAAAGCTTTGCTGCTTGTGTGTTTTTTGAGACACACTGTCAGGAGAGATAGAGAGTGAATGACAGTGAAGACAGACAGGAAGCAAACAAATCGCACGTCACCTCTCTCACTTCAGGCTCAATGCTGCAGGCGTGTCAATGCTGGAAAGCCAGTTTATTAGCAAACATCAAATAAATAAATATTGAACAATTTATGTGGCTTTGTGCCAAAAGTATTTTGTTTGTATCTTTAATCTTGGAGGCAAAGAGACAAAGAGGGTCCTAGAAACTATAATAACAATAACCTTCTGCACAGCTGGTAAAAACTAAACTTTCTGACCCACCACTGCTTCACTTCCTTGTTGTCAGGATTCTGGTAAATGACCGTTTTTGACCGGAAAGTTTGCCTCATCTGCATAAACAAACAACATATCAACTTGTGACCCTTCCTTTTTTTCTCTTGTTCAGTTCTGCGTTGCGAAGTCCCATAGAAAATAAATAGCAGAGATTGAAGAAGAACTCAGACCTTTTACTTAAAAGTAAAAGAGTAGAAATACACTGTTACAAGTAAAAAAACATGCATTCCAAATATTACTTAAGTACAAAAGTATTATCATCAAAATATACATGAAGTAGCATAAGTAAAAGTACTCATGCCCATTTCAGAATCATCTACATTTTATTATTGGATTCTAATAATTATGTGTTATAACTTTAATGTTGCAGTTGGTAAAGGTACAGCTATGTTCAAGTACTATAAAGTACTTGAACATAGCTGTACCTTTACCAGCAGTAGGTCTATATAAATACTGCTGGGTCGCTTGGGACGTTTTAACATATTCTGTAATATTGCATTATTTATTTGTGAAACATATTTGGTAATATTAATCTAAATCTGCAAGGTAAAGTTGTCATATAAATGTAGAAGTCTAAAGTAGCAAGCACCCCAAAATATTTGAGTTAATGCACTTGATGTATGGGAGCAAACTACAAACTATGTGTTTATGGTGAGAAAGCAACTAGTGAGTGAATAAAAGTGAGTTAGAGTTGAAGTGATAAAGAGAAAAAGAACTTTATTTGCTGTTTTGAATTTGTCTAATCTTCATTCTTCAGATGAGGTGGATACACAAACAAGAACACGCAAACGGGACTTTTTATTACTAGTTTGGTTTCATAGTTCTTGGAACTTTCTGGTAAAAAAAATGGTTATTGTCTTTTGATACTGTTACTATCTGAAATATTCGTATCATACTGTGGTAAAACATGTAGGGAAACAGCTTAAAGAACTCCCCATCATAAAATGTAGTTAAAGTTTAGCTCAGGTTTGGGGAAATATAGTACCACATTAACTATCTGTCCGCTGACATCATTTTAAAGTAAACATAACACATTAGGAAGCTGCTTCTCTTGGTAGCTTTAAGAGGGGATTAACTTGAACTCAGGTAGCAAGGTGTAAAATAAATAACAGCTATGTGAAGTGACTAAAAAAAGTTACAGGATGTGTGTGCATATGTAGGGGGAGACGTCGGTCGCCAGCGCCACCAGCTGTCCAGTTTGGAACGAGGAGATCTCCTTCATTGAGCAGTTTCCTCCTCTGGCTCAGCGAATCAGAGTCCAGATCCTTGATGATGCCAAGATGGGAGACATTGCCCTGGCAACGCACTTCCTGGACCTGCAGCAGATTTCTGACCCCACCAGGAACGGTACAACCCTGCTTACATGCTCAATGATGCTATTCACAGTAGTTTTTTTTTTTTTAAACTTTAATGGTACTTAACTGAACATCACCTGCAGAGAAAGGTCTTCATTGGACACAGGCCTTTATTTATATATTTAATTTATCATATAAATAAATATTTATAGTATAAAAAAATACTGCAGACATACTCCCTTTCCTCATAGGCTTTTAATGTGTTAGAGTTTAATTGACAGTAGCTTAACAGTGACCAAAAGTGGTGGAATCAGTGAGTTAATATTCAAAATAGAAAATGTTTTTTGTGGAGTTGAATGACATGACTGTTGTACTGATGAAGTTGGTGCTGTTAAAGGGATGTGTGTACATTGTTATGCTGAATTTAGTTTTTGAGCCTTTAATAGAGACCAGCTTTTACTATTTGTGTCAGACATTATTTGAATACCAACTATTTGAGAATTTACAGTAACAGGGAAATATTTGTCTGTCTGCCTGCAGGATTTAACCCCACCTTTGGTCCATGTTGGGTTAACCTGTATGGTTCTCCTCAGAACTCCACCCTTGGTGACGTCCACCAGGTAAACCAAACCAAACCTTAAAGCAATAAATTGAAATCTGAGAAATACACTACTCTGCTTTCTTTCTGAGAGTTATCACTTTTATGTCTGTATGGTAGCTTAGCTAGACATAAAGACTGGAAACTGCCTACCAGCACTTCTAAAGCTCACTAATTTAAGTCTTGAGATTACAGTTGTCAGGCAACTGTAAAGAAATAGTCCAGCACAACCCCCCCTTAAAATCACAACTTAACACTTTTTTGTATGTATAAAACAAACATATAATGGGTTAATAAATTAGCTTTTGAGGTGCTAATAGGCATGGTTTTTACCTTTTAAACAGAGCCAGGCTAGCTGTTAATCTTTATGCTAAGCTAAGCTAACTATATATATTTCCCCTACAAAGTGACAATGTTCTCATTTAACCCTAGTAATGGGCTGGGTTACATGTCAAATCATGTCAAGCTTTGGCAGGCTCCACCTCCTATGTTAAAAATGAATTAGCACAAACCCACCAAAACTGATCCAGACTGTGCTAACCCTCTTCTCCTCTCCAGGCTTTGAACCAGGGTCTGGGTGAAGGAATCTTCTACCGCGGTCGCGTCCTCCTTGCTCTCTGCGTGGAGGTTTACTCCTCTCCCTCTGCCGTCATCACGGATACAGGCACTGCCGCCATGGGAAAGGTATCTTCTACTTCTTGTTTTTCATACAAGTTGAGCACCATGAATAATCAAAACATCACAGTGTGTATTACAACAGTGTTTCAGCCAGGACAACACATCAGTTTATCAGTAGCTCTTTCCTGTTGCATGTTTCATCAGATCAACCATAATTTCTAATAAAATCTTATGTGACCGTAATGATACTGATCTCAGCAATTCTCACATCACCTCGTCAAATCTCGTATGACCTCAATGACTCCTATGTGACTCCTTCTTGTGTGTCCTTGTAGGTGAAAGGAGCACTGGGGAAGCTGAAACTGGGGAAGAAAAGGAGCAGCAAGAAGGAGAAGAAGGAAGGTCAGTCTACCGATGAGAAGAAAGAGGAGAAATGAGAAACTACACTTTCAAGCAGAGGGTGGAGTTTCATATCTGCATTTAAGACTTTAGCTGAAACAACAAAGAGAACCAGTTTAATTTTTAACTTCAAAAAAATCTGAGGACACAAATTCTCCCAAACATGAGACAAACAGACAGCACACTCCAACAAATAGTGAATCTTCTCTTGAGTCAGATGAAAACATGGATATCAGTTTCATCTGGACAGAGAAAGGTCCAGGACTTGTTTAGCCTAGCTTAGCACACAGAAAGGATGTAGGGGGAAACTGGAAACTCTGTCAAAAGAGAGAAAAAAATCCACCTTCAAACAACTTTAAAGTTGTCTGATTTACTATCCCATTTATTAACTCAGGAGAAGATAAGAAAAAAAATCTGATTTCTCAGTGTTTGAGTTTTACGCCACCTGTCTGAAGAGGTTTTATAGTTGCTTTTAAAATTATTTATCTTGCAGCTAAGCTTTAGATATTGAAATTATGAAATGATTTCAGGCCCTTTTTGGGACTTCCTTGTTGAACTCCGTGCAAATTTATAGTCTATACATAAGTTTGTTTACCTGTTGTTTCTTTTAGCGTCTATGGCTGCCAGCGGATTGGTCGACGAGTCAGGAGAGGCGGGAGTTGAGGTACCAGAAGTTGTAACCGTGGAGGTTGAGGAGACCCACCCACTCCCTGAGGTCATTATCATCATTATTACTCAGCCATTTTAAAACAACAGAAAAACTGTGTCATGGTTGTGTCTGTGATCTAATATTTCAGAATAAAAGACATTTCACTTTTAGATTATTTATTCACTTTACATATTTTTCTCATTGTCTTCCTCTCTTCTCTTTTGTCTTTCTCAAGAATTGATAAATTTAATTGAAGTCAAAGGCTCAATTATTATACTTTCAGATCCTGAATCACTTCAACAGTATAGAGTAGAAGAAATGTATGTTTTTAATGCAGGTTCTTCACAGACAGAGTGATTGTTAAGAATCATGAGACATTATAATTTGCTCTGGTTGGGAACAAAGAAGAACTTCTGTTTTATCAGCATTAATTTTTTGGAAATTATCTGCCATCCGTTTTTATTGAGTTTAGGCAGTTAAATAAAATAGACATCATTTTGAGGCTTAAACAAAACACATAATTGAATATTATCTACAAAGAAGTGTAAAGAAATACCTTTTAAAATACTTATTATCTGGCCAAGTGGAAATATATAAAATGCAACAGTTGCAGATAAGGAGGCTTTCAAGGTAGAAAACAGAGAGAGTGACATCCTGCAGCTCTCCAATTTTTCATCTTGTTGTTTTGTCCACAGGGTTTCCTGGGAGAAAGGGAGGATTTTCTCCTGTTCGCGTCTCTGTTTGAAGTCACTATGATGGACCCATCTGTAGGAACCAGACCGCTGTCCTTTGAACTCTCCATAGGTAAGCAGTGCATTTTACATGCTGGATGTGACAGTTGTTGGGTTACAGACACGTCTGTACTAGGGTTGCAACTACTCCTTTCTCATTTAATCAAGTCAGAAAATAATGATCCATCACAGCTTCCCAGAGCCAAAAGTTATCTTATAATGACCGACCAAAAGAACAAAATCCAAAGATATTCAATTCACTATTGCATTAGACAAAGGAAAGCAGAAAACCCTCACAAGCTGAATCTGAAGAATGGGTGACAATTTGTCTGGCACTGGAGAACCAAATAGGAGCTGGCTGTGGTCCAAATATAGCTGCCAGGGTGGACAGAGATTTAGGGATGTGGCCTAGAGCTAATTTTGATTAAAAAGTGGACCAGCTATGGGTTAGCACTTGATGAAGGATTTTAAGCCACTGTTGTTACCTGGTGTTTTGATGTGGAAATTTACTTCCACCATCAAACTACTGAGCAACATCAGAACACGTGGACAAAGCCACCTTGTAGATTTGAATAGAGAGCAGTGAAGCCAGTTTTGGAACAATAAAATACTACTACAGGGCTACTTCCTGTTGGCACCAGCGTCTACTGAGCATGACTGCGCAGTATAAGCTTGGTTAAATGATGTAGAGAAACTCTGTAATTCTGGTAACTGCATAGCTGCACTATGCTGCACCAACAAAAAGGTGTCATTTATATTTGCACAGTAAGAAAACTTGTAATGCAATTTAAATATAGAAGAAACAAATGTGCATTGTCCAAAAATGTAGCTAGCTAAAATAAACAAGCTGCTGATTATTGCATTATATTCTGTTATATTTTTATATTTATGAATTGTCACCTCCAAGATGAATTGTTTTCCTTTACATAAATATGGGCATTTCCACCATAAATTGAAGAAGAAAATGTGTCAAGAATGCAGGAAATTAAGTGTTTAATGCTCCAATTCGTTGTTGTGCATTGTCATGTCTCGTGATCCAAATGTATAATCACGCCCCTACTCTGACTCTTATGTCCCCACCACTTTTTAACACAAAGTGACGCAGATTCACAGAGAGTTTATAATCTAAGCAATATGGTTACATCTCTCATGTGCGACGGGATGTAATTTTTGGGCCTACATGTAACCCTCCATGCAAGCTTTTGTCGGCTTCACTGTTCGATCTTTGGCTTACCCCCTTTGTTCTGTCTCTGGCAGGGAATTATGGGAAGGCAGTGGAAATTGGGAAATCCAAGAAGAGCCAGAGCAGAGAGGAGCTGAGAAGGAGTAGGGAGGAGTTGAGGAGGAGCAGGGAGGATCTAAATGAGGAGGTGCAGAGTCTGCTGGAGTCAGAGGAGGAGTTGGACAGAGGGGTGCTGCTGAGTCCTGAATCTGAGAACAGATCTGTGTCTGCTGCCATGACACCCCAGCCCACTGAGTATGACAGGTAAATAATTTCAGCACTTATACAAAGAACTACCAACACAATCCATCCACCTATTTCCCCCCACTTTCTCTGGCTGCGAGTCGTGGTGGGAGATGGCCAAATAGCTAGACATCTTTTCCTCAGCCCCATTATCCAGCTACCTCTGTGGGATCCCAAAACTTTGGTCAAGGTCAAGGTCAGATGGGATAGATCATTTCTCCGGTGAGTTCCTGGACTGCCCGGGACATCTTGCCGCTGTCAGACTTCCTCAAAGTCTTACAACAACTAGAAGACTGCCAGTAAAGTTTAGGAGTGTTCCTTCCTCTGCCCGACAATATCCCCAGTCAAGGTCAGCAGTCCTCCCCCTAAGTGTATGCCCTGCATGCCCTTACTAAATTGTTGAACAGTTTTGCCTTCTCCATGGCATCCGTTCTGTTCTCCTGATACCTGCTGTTTTGAACCCCTTCTGAACCCCAGTTGCGATAGTTAGACCAGTGCCTTGCATTGTAACTCACTGCCATCAGTGTGAGTGTCTGTAAGAAGAAAAATTATAAAGCACATTGAATAAAAGCACTATCTAAATGCAGCCCATTTACTATGATATGGTAGAAATTCTTCTACTAGTTTCTGTAGGTACTACTGTACCTACAGAAACTACTGCCCACTGTGTCTCTCTGTCTGTCTTTCTCTCAGGTCTTTCCAGTGTCTTCCTCTCCAACCTCCCTATGTGAGACAGAAGCCTTGTCTGTTTGTGTGGAGTCAGTTTGAAGATCACAGCTTTCGTCTTAATCAGGCTAACTGGCTCAGCAAGATGGCCGACAGGCTGGTGAGCGTCAAGTGATCTTTACTTTCTGTTCATTAACACATAGAGGAGAATGATAAGATGTTTATCACACAATGCCTACAAACTGTGGTTGCATTTTGTCCTCTCCTCTGCTACCCACTCCTGTTTTAGGAGATTGGACTTGACGAGGTGGAACGTCTCTTGAGGAGGCCGAGGAGTAACGCAAAGGAGCGTCTTGTGGAGGTGCTGCTGGAGCTTGTGGCCGGTTGCAAGTCAGTCTCCTCCTTCTGAAAATTTGATTAGAAGAGATTTAGTTTGATTCAGTTTGATGTGATTTGTCCCCATGCCTGTCTGTCCTCCTGTCTGTTTCTTTTTCTGGTTTCCTGGCTATCTCTCTGACTATATTCCTTTGTGGCCTTCTGTCTGTCCTCCTCTCTGTTAACAGAGAGTTTAGTGTTTTCTCAGGTAGGAGGTCTCAGTCTCGTCCCAACAACCTGGACAGATGCAGGAAGGAGTTTATCAAGAAGAATTTGGTGAGCTTGTTCTTACTTGTCCGCTTGTCTGCCTGTCACCATCTACCTGTCTATTTAATACCTGCCTCTATGTCTGACTGTCTTCCTGCCTGTCTGTCTGACTTAATGTCTGACTGTCTCCAGGTCTTGTTGGCAAGACAGGCATTGAGGGCCAGGCGGAGGATCACCAGGCGGACAACCAAACAGCGTTTGATGGCTGGCAGGAAAATCTTGAAGAAACTCCGTCTCCTGGCTAAAGAGGTCAGAGGTCATAGGGCGGTCACCATAGGTTACCACAAAAACGTAAAAGGTTGCACTATGTTTAGTATGACTGAGGCCTAACAACCCCTTCCCCCTCCATCATCCTCGCTCCAGCCCCAGACTACCATACCGGATGCGTTTCTATGGTTACTGAGTGGAAGCAAGCGATTAGCTTACGTCAGGATCCCCGCCTATTCTATCCTCTTCTCATTGGTAGAGGAGCAGAAGGGGCGGGACTGTGGCAGAGTCACCACTCTCTACATGAAGGTAACTGTTCTAACACTGATGGCAGTCTCTAAAATCACTGATGACACTCACCGTTACTGCTTTAAAATCATTGGTGACTTTTGCTGAATGCTGTTCTGTCTTTAAAATCATAGATGACACTCACTGTTTAACCTCTTAAATTATTGATGACGCTTCCTGCTCCGTCCTATCTGTCTTTCTTGCTGTCTGACTCACTGTCTGTCCTTCCAGTCTCCAGGAGGTTCAGCAAGTGAGATCTTTGCGAAACTGGAGGTCTACCTGTGGCTCGGTCTGGCCAAGTACAGTAAAGAGGCTACAACCTCCTTACCGGAGGACTTTCTACCAGTGTTTGAAGAGGAGCAGGAGGAGCAGAGGAGGCTGGTGACTGTGGGGAGGATGACGCTTCCTGTCAGTCTGTCCTGCCAGGGTAAGTCAGCTGACCTTGTCCAGCAGGGGGTGTGGTATCTGTCTGCACAGGAGAACTGTTTGGTGCTTCTTGTCTGCTGTTAGAATGAATGGGAAAACTTTGTCTTTGTTTTGGCAACCATGAAGCCTTACCTGAAATCATAATCTCTCTCTTTTTGCAGACAGCAGGTACTTTCAGCTACGATGTCACCTGTACCAGGGGCGTGGCCTGAGGGCTGCTGACGATAACGGCCTATCAGATCCTTTTGCAAAGGTCCTATTCTCTACGCAGTGCCAGGTCACCAAGGTAGGCACAACTGTCCCACTGGTTGAATGGTTCATGTGCATCAATCTGCACTCAAGAAATCACTCTTTCAAAATAATACAACTGTAACAGCTGACAGTCTGAAGTCTTCTGTGTTCAGTATCATTTCACAACATTCCTATTTAAATGGGATAGCAGCATCTTTCTTTAGACCCTTCCTGCCTGGTAAATACCCATGTCTTTCAAATTCCACACGTCTAGTTTGAATGCAGGCTTTCTGATTTCTAGTATCCAAGCCCACCTGAGATATTATACAACTGTTTTCAAATGAAGAGTAGTACAAACCATGACCAGTGAGCTGTACTTTATGTATAAAATTGCCAGAGTTGCCCTAACACACACATTTTTCTAAGTATTCTGTGTGTATGTGTATGTATGTGTGTTCAGGTGATGTCTGAGACGCTCTCTCCAGCCTGGTGTGAGTGTTTGTTGTTTGACAGAGTTCTGCTGGAGGGAACAAGGGAGCAGCTCCAACAAGATCCACCCCTCATCATCATCAACATCTACGACTACAATACCATGGTAATGCTGATGTTCTTCTTCTTATTCTCTATATTCTGCTGCTGTCTCTTCACTTTCAAGAAGTTATATCATAACATCCTGGTTTTGTGTTTGTGTGTGTGTGTTTGTGCAGGGAAGTCCAAAGGCTCTGGGTCGGGTGTATGCCGAGCCAGAGTTTAAACCTGTGGAGCAGTTCTATCAGAAGCCCTGCCTCCGTTTCTATGACATCATCATGGGAAAGGCCTCCGCTGGTGAGCTGTTGGCTGCCTTCGAGCTCATCGAGCTGGACTACTCTGGGTTTGGAGAGGTGACAAATGTCAATCATTCAATGTCTCTGGATACCACTGTTTCTCTCTGTTTGTAGCATTTTATTGGAAAGACTATAAATAAGTTCAGAACTAAATTAAGTCTGATTTATTACAACTTGTGCATTATTTTAATAGTTTTGTCTGTAATTTATGTCAGTAATAATAAAATTGTTTGTAGCTGAGTTCTGCGATCACTAAGGCTTGAGCCTGGTACAAGTTCAGTCTTGGGCCCCCTCCTCTTCTCCCTTCTACACAGGGATTCTTGGTGCAGCCATAAACTCACATGGTTTCTCCTACTCTATGCTGATGACATACAGTTATTCAAATACAGAGCAGGCCATTAGAAAACAACTGGAGAGGTTGATAATGTGATAATGATAAAGAGATCAACAAAATTATCATCCAACGAAGGTTAAGACAAGGGCAACTGGACTTGGATGAAGATACTGGACGACATTTTGTCCCTCATCCAAGGGACTTCTTCAGTTCTGACTGACTGAAACGGAAACTCAGCTATTTAACCTCAGTGGGGTAGTTTGCCAGGATCGTCGATACAGCTGGTTCGTTAGTGTTTGTGGTTGTCAACCAACCAAACAGATGCAACAAAAAACATGTGTGCATGAATAAATTCTAGATAGTTAACTAGAAAACCATTTCACCCCTGGCAGCCCTGTCTCCCCAGCAGTGTGGACCCTCAAGAGCTGGCCTATGAGGAAGAACAGAGATGTTACATCATCCCAGAAGGGGTTCGACCTGTTCTGAAGACCTTCAGGATAGAGGTTTTACACACACACATACACACACACACACATACACACACAGACACACACACTCACACACAGACACACAGACACACACTGTCTGTTGACATTTTTCAGATGTGTTTTGGGAATATCAAGGTTGTTAGATCGGTGATGTAACTAGTCCTATCTGTGCACATTTGTGTCTGTGTGTTCAGGTGCTTTTCTGGGGTCTGCGAGAACTGAAGCGGGTGGAGCTGTTTGAGGTGACGCGCCCCCTCGTGAGGATGGAGTGTGCAGGGCGACAATTGGAGTCTGAAGAGATTGAGAGCTACAAAACTCACCCCAACTTCAAAGAGCTGGTCCGCTGTATTGACGTGGTCAGTTTCTGTAATTACTTCTGGTGATAGGTCCACATATCTGGTTTAAAGAAATGTAACTGTACTGAAGTTGAAGGAAACACCTTGTGTATCCATTGCATGCCTATGGAGTAGAGACACGGCTAACTATTACTGTGTTTGGTCCAATCAGGAGCTGCCAGAGCAGGCCTACTTCCACCCTCCTCTAATGTTGTTTGTGGTGGAGCATCGGGCATTCGGCCGGCTCGCTCTGGTTGGAACCCATGTGGTTCAGAGCCTCATGCATTATGCCCCACGTGAGGTCGGGGGGGAGCCAGAGGAGGAGGAAGAACCACCACCCAAACCAAAGGGTAAGAGCTATCAAAGAAGTAGTGGAAGTAGTATTCACAGTAGTAATGTAGATAGATAGTTTACAGTGAGCAGACGTCCTGGTCTAGATTTTCCCAGTTCCCACTACCCAATTGTCCTGGTTTCCCCACATTTAGAATATTTTAACTTGTTTTCTTCCCACTCATTATTCCCTAACCCAATATAAAAACATAAACTCCGCTCTATGAACCTGCTCTTTTAGGTGGACAATCAGACGCGGCTCCCATCGGTGCCCCTCCTGCCTACCTGTGTGTACTCTGCCCAGGCGTTCATTGCATATGTGTTTGTGTTTTGGGGAATACTTTTTTGGATACTTTAAATCTAGCTGTCTCTTGCTCGACTTTACTAGTCCTGGTTTAAGGTTTGAAAATATAGTCACCTTAAGGTATTTGGAACTATTTGTTCTGAAATATACTTTCAGATACATATTACATTCAGACATATACTATAGATATGTTTCCAGAACATTTGATTCCGTTGTGATTTAGTTTAGCTAGTTAGCCCTAATATTTTAGTATATATTCTTAAATGTTTATAGTTTCAAATATTATGTTTTACAAGTCTTTGAGGATGAGGACTAAGTTTGTTCAGTTGGCCAATGAACTGCATATAGGCTAAACATCCTCAAATCCTGGCAGGACAAAGCTGCTAAAGTTAGCCAAACTGATAGATATCTCAGGACCGGATGTCACTGCTGTAACTGAGCTTGTGTGCTAGTTAGCTATTCATGCTAGCATTAGCGACTTGTGTTGGTGCAGACAAACACACTGTTCAACATGAAAAAATCCTAAGTTAGACAGACCTGCTGTGCTTATTTGTGTTTCTCTTTATATCCCTCCAGTGAAGCAGAATATGATGCCTGTCAACCCTCTGACGTCAGTGAAAAATATTGGACTCAGCAACTTGCCAATTAAGCTTTCAAAGATTCCAATCAACCCCATAAAGCTAGTTAATGTACGTATATTAATCTCTTGCTCTTTTTCCTCTCTATGTTAAAAACCGAAAACCAAAAAACTGTTCTTGAGTTGATGTTTACACTTTTCTATTTCCCGCCCCTTCAGGCTCCTATGAAGAAGCTCATGAGGAGGGGTGAGGATCTAGAGGAGGAGATGCCTGAACAGGAGGAGATGGATTGGTGGTCCAAATACTACACTTCACTGAAGGAGTTGGAGAATAAGGTGAGATGTGGAACCTCAGGGTCTGAAAAGTGAAGCCACTGTGGAAGTGCCTTAAACCTGCATTCTTTCTAATGACCAGCAGGGGGCGACTCACAAATAAATCAGATTAGAAAAGGACCCTACTTCTAACTTGATATA
This sequence comes from Lepomis macrochirus, assembly GCA_024633595.2. Lineage (NCBI taxonomy): Eukaryota > Metazoa > Chordata > Actinopteri > Centrarchiformes > Centrarchidae > Lepomis > Lepomis macrochirus. The sequence continues at coordinate 13,013,051 of JALXJV020000004.1, forward strand.
TTACCTATACAAATACTTTCATAATGATTTTATGGTCTAAAATGCTAATTTCAAATCTTCCTCAGTGCAGCATGATCTTCATTTAGTACATTATGGTCCAAATAATATACCATAAAGCAGAGTAGGCTTTAGGACCTGGGTGACTTGTGACTAACAAGTCACTACACAGCTAAATGTGAACATCTAACTAGCCATGAACTTGTTTTTGGATGCTGTCTGTGTTTTCATCTAAGAACTTTGACCCACTTGGACATGAGAGTTAGTTGTAAAATTTTGGTTGCCTTAAAAATTGCTAAGCGTCCGGTTGTACTAAAAGACAATTTTTTCCCAGTAAGTAAATTTTGTTTTAAGCCTTTTTAGCCAAAATTAGCATCCCAATTAATAGCACAGTTAATGTGAATTATGGATGCACTATACTAACAAGCTGGTTAGCTCCACCCTCTTGTCTAGTTCCTAAATAACAAGATGGCAATGGCCAAAATGCCAAACTCAAGGATTCAAAATAAAAATATATAACTACAGTAATTAATACATCACTTCTTTACTCACCATGTGTTGACTGTCTGCAGAATGCTGAGGAGGAGGAGATGGAGGAACAAGCAGAGACAGGTAGAGTTTGGAATCCTACTTCATACTGTTATGCCATGTTTGTCTGTTTAATACAAAAAATATAATATAATATTTTTTTGAGTTATAAGTTACAACATACAGGGCAATATTTCCATTCTGAGGCCTAGTGTATTCAGCTGCAGTTCCTTTAATGTCCACATGTCCACATGCATTCTCATTTCAGTGTGTCATAACCTTACGTGACAAAGCGTAAGGATTTTACGCTAAAGATAACCTTCAGTGTCTGTATGAAACGCCCCTGTTTACATTTTGTCACTTTTTCTGAAAGCGTTGGTATTGGCTGCCCTGAGATGAGAATGGTCTGATAAACTATACTGAAGTGAACAACACCCCAACTTCTCTCTACAAATAACAAGATCATTTACTTTTTTCTCATCTCAGTTTGATGGCAGATTTTCAAAATCAGAATCCCAATAAATATGTACACTACATGAAAATGTAGTCTGTCCAATTATGTGTGCAGTCAGTAGCTGAACATGTCAAAACCAAAATCAACAAGACTTTCTAATGGATTTTGGAATATGGCTACAGGGATTTGCTGATGGCACTGATGTTAGTGATGAGATCTGGCTCACTGTTGGCATTCTAGTTGATCCCAACTAGACTTGGATTGGGTTGAGGTCTGGGTACTGTGCAGGCCTTTCTTTATGGACCTGGCTTTGTGCACAGGGTGTTGAAACAGGTCATGGTAAATACTAGATATATGAAGCGCAGCATGATGTGATGTGTGTGAACCAACAGCAATAAAAAAGAGAGAAACAAAGAATTAAAAATATGAACCATAAAACATCATAAAACGAAATATCATCAAAAAACATGAATAAAAACATGAACAGTGTTAACAGATTTGATTAGTTTGTGTTAATGTGAATTTCTTTTTTGTTCAGATGCAGGAAATCTGACCATGGCCAACATCGAAGAGGAGGAGGACGAGGAGGTTGTGATGGTGGAGATTGAGCCTCCCAGGCGCAAGACGATTGCCACATTAAAGGTGTGAGGTCATTGTGATTGATGGTTTACAGTCCAGTCTGTCAGTCCAGATGTGTAATGTGCATGGCATATGTCTCTGGCAGTTGTGAACAAAGAGAATGATCACTTTATTATTATTTACAGCAGCACCTATTCTCTGCGAACAAGTTCTGATGAACCCACTGTACAATGCCTGCCCACATGGTTTTTTTCAGTAGTTGGTAGAGACCAAGCAAAAGCTAAAAGAAGAGCAAATATCTGACTTACATTCACTAGGTTGTCACCAACATGTATCCACTGCTAACTGTCAGTTTCTGTGTCTCTATCAGCTTGTTTTGGAGTTCTTCCAGCTAACTGTAATCTGATTAGATGTGTTGAAAGATCAGAGGGAAACAAGCTTATAATTCAAATAATCCTGATCAGCACAACAGTGAGGTGTAAAATCCAGGGAGGATCTAAGGTTGCCACAATATGAAAAATTCTGCTGGAGATTACACTGCCTCTTTCAAAATGAGCCAAATGTAGAGAGTAAGCCTCCAGTTTGTCACACTGTACTTGACTGAGACTGAACAACATTAAAGTTATAGTTTCCTACTTCAAGAAGCTGCCAGAACAGAAAGGTTAGCTGTAGTGGTCATCATGCATCCAAACTTTTGGGAACTGATTGCAACGGTACTAGCCAAATCCATCCATCGTCTTCTGCTGCGAATCCAGGCCTGGGTTCCGAAGGCAGCTGGCTAAGTAAGGCAGCCCAGGTGCCCCTGTCCCCAGCCTCATCCTCCATCCCTTCCTGGAGGATCCCGAGGCATTCCCAGGCCCGATTGGAGAATTGCATCTCATCCCATTTGGTTTTGGATGTCTGAGCTCCTCACATTGTGCCTAAACTGAGTCTAGAACTCCTGCAAAGGAAACTGCTTTTATTCTTTCAGTCACTTCCCAGAGCTCAGGACCGTGTGGGAGGGTCAAATCAAGGCATTCACTTTCAGGCTCAGTTCCTTCTTCATCACGTCAAACTGGTATAATGTTACATTACATTACATTTATTAATTTAGCTGATGCTTTTGTACAAAGAGACTTGCAACTGCTATACATGTCAGAGGTTGCACACCTCTGGAGCAAAGAGGGGTTAAGTGTCTTGCTCAGGGACACAATGGTGCATGTGTCACAGTGGGGGATTGAATCCGGGTCTCTCACACCAAAGGCAGGCATCTTATCCATTTGCACCATCACCACCGTAATGTGTGCATTACTGCTACCACCACACCAATCCGTCTGATTGATCTCCTGGTACCCTCTCTCATGAATAAACCGTGAAAACAGTCAGACCCATTCTGAAAAGACCCAGACGTAATTAGGCCTGATCCAAAAAGTAGTGAACAGACACTCTCAACTCGGATCCGACTTGGGACTTGACACACATATCTGTGACCGGCATCTGTAGACTGAAAATAATTTGGACCCAGCCTGTTCATGGTATTGGATGAGGTCTCAGTTATGATGAACCTTTTTAAGACAGAACATCATTTTCCAGAGAGTCCATATCATGAAGTTGACAGACAAGTGAAGGCAGAACAGAGAGGGAGTAACAGGATCTTTTTTAAGTTTCTTCCTCTGTTTGTGTTTGTATGTGTTCAGCTGTACAGAGGTGATCTGGAGTCAGAGTTCAGTCAGTTTCAGGATTGGCTGAAGATCTTCCCGCTTTATAAAGGCAAAGCGAATGGTGAGGATGAGGAGGAGGATGAAGAAGAAAGGCTAATGGGAAAATACAAGGTACTGTAGATGGAGAGATGTTGTTCTGTCTGTCTGTTACTCTGAAGAGAACTGTTCATTGCTCTATATTGTCCATCCCCAGGGCTCCTTCCTGGTTTATCCGATTGAGTCAGAAGATGAAGAAGACACCAACCGTCAGATCACCAATGGAATCCCCCAAAACACACCAATTAAAGTCTTGGTCCGCATTTACATCCTGAAGGTACCTGTCTTACTCACTTGAACGTCCCAAGATTTTATTAAATCTCTTTTATCTCAGACATCTGAGATATAACAGGTGGCTGCTAAACAGCCTTTTTAATGCAAGAAAGAACAAAATTCACATTCTGCCACTCACATTGTCCCTGCCTGCAGCTAAATTATGGGTTAATGCTAGGTTAAGCAAATTTGGTTTATACAACTGGGTTTTTAACAAATTTAAACTTAGTTAGGTACATTGTTTGTATTCATTGTCTGTGTGTTTTACTATCTTTATCTTGCAGGCCACCACTCTGGCTCCCACAGACCCGAATGGTAAAGCCGACCCATATCTGGTGGTCCGAGTTGGACAACAGCGTCAGGACACCAAGGATCGATACATCCCAGCACAGCTCAACCCCACGTTCGGAGAGTCAGTACCTGTCAGTCTACCTGTATCCGTCCATCACTCTCTGTTACTGTCAGACTAATATGTTTGTCACTGTCTTTCAGGGTGTTTGAATTCACAACGTCCTTCCCGCTGGAAACAGAGCTGGTTATCACAGTGATGGACCACGATTTTGTGGGGGCTGATGATGTCATCGGCGAGACACGGGTTGACCTGGAGAACCGGTTCTACAGCCACCACAGAGCTTCCTGCGGTCTGGCTCTTTACTATGACACGTTAGTACCACAACTTCATCAGTGTAGTTTCAGAACTAAAACATGTTAGAACCAGTACTATGACACATTATTACCAAAACTATGACACATCAGTACTATAACTACAAATCATTAGAACCAGAACTACAACATGTTAGAACGAGAACAATGACATGTTTGTACCATAAAACAATGTGACATGTTGGAACTAGTTAGACAACATAGTACCAGTAGTAGGACATACTAGTAACAAAACTGACAACACTATAGTAGAGCTGTCCCCGACTAAGTATTTACACAGTCAAATCAGAATCGTCAAGTTCTGCCTATAGTCCTTTTTGGCACAACTGCATGTACGTCGCGGTTCCTTGCGGATCTATTTCAAGTGGCCAGCTGCTTAAAAACAATATGATATTCTTTGTGTGGTTCATCAATGGTGATAAATTATCTGAAAGTCCCGTGAGGTGAGGACTACTTGGCACAATGCCGGTGAAGATGGGGCTCCGTCTCTTTAGCAAGTGTTCCTCCACTGACACTACACACTGACACGCTACACTTACACATGCACACTGACGCCGCGTGGTTAGACTTACAATTTTGGATTTATTCATGCACTTTATAAACATTTATTGAAAGTTTTTTTCCTTTTTACACGTTTATTTACAGCATTAAACATTGAAATGTATATTGTAATAGGCTGTATATTAACTCAAAACTGGTAGCTCTATGTAAAATCAAAGGTTGAGCACCCCCATATTGCTGTCAAGCTTTGACTGTGAGATTGACAGTCGAATCTGGCTCTGCCCATCGAAGCATCAAATCTTCGACTATTAGGGGTCAGCACTACAATATAACATCAAAACTACAATATGTTCATTTGAAAACTGTGGCTCAGCTACCAGTAGAACTAAAAGATGTAACAACCAGAACTTGGACAAGTTAGACAAATTGTGTCAAATGTGACATTTCAGTACCAAAATTAAGAATTAAGAAAATCTACCTCACAATAGTATCAAAACTAGAATATGTGGCACATTAGTAGTAAAATGTGAGAACAGTACCAAGACATGAACCAGTATTATGACAATTTAGTGCCAAAACTAAGACACATTATATACTATGACACATCAATAGTAGAATTATGAAATATTAGTACATGACGAACTCTATCTCTTCTCTGCTTCTCTTCTCTACTTGACTCTCCCTCTCTAGTGACGGTTACAATAAGTGGCGTGATGGGAAGAAACCGTCTGCCATCTTGGCTGAGCTCTGCAGGAAGAACGGCATCCAGTCTCCAGAGTACAGAACATCTGAGGTCAAAGTCCTCAACAGACTCTTCAAGATCCCACCTGATGCAGTACCTGAAGGTAGAGGAGATTATATATTCTATATACAGACAGATATATGATGAAAATAATGTACAAAGTAGCAGAGAGTAATTCATAATTATCCATACAATATCATGTACCTTGTGTTGCTACCAGTACATGTCATACATATCAGCAGTAACAGTATTGTTTTATACAGCAGTGTTGTTGTTTTTGTCAGGTTTGCTGAAGAAGAACCAGCGCTCCCCAGAGGAGGAGGAAGAGATGGAGGAGCATGCAGCGCTGAGTGTGCTGCACCGCTGGGGGGAGATGAACGAGTTCCTTCCTGGAGCCGTTCCTCTGGTCCCAGAGCACGTGGAGATCCGGTCCCTGCTGAACCAGGACAAACCTGGACTGCCACAGGTAACCACAACATAAACAATAACAACAGCACAAACAGTCACAACAACAGCAGCTACTGGTATTACTACATGTCTTCAGCAGTGTGCGTGTGTGCATTCCAGGGTTACCTTCATATGTGGGTGGACATGTTTCCTACTGATATCCCGGCTCCGCCCCCTGTTGACATCAAGCCCCGCCTACCTGAACAGTAGGTCAACACACTATTAAGTAGAGAAAAATAGAATAGAGGAGGTACAATATGCAACCTTTGTTTTTGACAACAGGTACGAGCTGCGTGTGATCATCTGGAACACTGATGACGTGTTTCTGGACGACGTCAACATATTCACCGGTGAACCGTCCTCGGACATCTATGTTAAAGGGTTAGATTCACAAACACACAAACACACACACACACACATACAATATTTACATGCTTCTTTGTAATTAGTAGGAAAGAGTGCAAATATAAAATATAAGTAAAAGTGCAATATAAACATATCAATAAACAGATATCCACCAATATGAACAATGCCAAAAATATAAGCAAGGTTAATGGTAAGCATCATGAGTTAAAATCTGAAATTGTTTCTTGGTGAGTTGTATATAGATATATTTGAGAAGGGGCATATAGCTTTATACATGTACAATACCAAATCTTACAATATTAAATAATTTCTTCCAAATTGGTGAATTGTACACTGGCATATTAGAGCCATTGCAGATTTATTTTTTAATTATCGAACCGGGGGAGGGAGGTAATAAATAGAGAAAAAACTCATAAAAAATGGTTTTCTGAGTTTTCCTATTTCAGTCATTAATAATACAAGAGTCAGTAACATAAGAGAAGGTTTAACACAGTTAGGCAGATATGAGGGACTGCAATAAAGCCAACTGAAAGCATGGGTCACATCGCCACGTTATAAATCATTTTATGCTTTTGAACAAAATGAAAAATCTCATAATACTGGTTAGTGAAAGTAGCTAAGATGTGATGCTTGTTGTTTTTAACATGTTCATACCCTGCTTTTAAGAGAGTACATAGTCTGCTTATACAAAAGAAAAATAAGACTTTTGACTGTGCAAAATTATTCTCTAGTGTTGCTTACAATCTGTTGTGATAACCTGGTGATACTTGAAAGGCCAGACAGTGTTTCATACATTAGTATTTTGTGAGGTTACGCATTATGTTAGAAAAAGATCTGTTCATGACTACTGTGTAGTTTTTCCCTCCTGCTTTGGAGCCTGTCCTGGTTCTCTTCCAAACTTCTCCCATCTACCTATTAACACCATTGTTTTCTTATCCAGCCTTCTCTACAAACATTGGCTCTACTGAAAAACAATGTTGTCTTTTCATGACATCAGTCAGGAGAGATGTTACGTGGTTGTTAGTGTCCTGAGATCTTAAAAAAGCATATGGTCATCTTGACCCATGTGCACCAGAGTGTAAGCACAAGTGGGAGTGCCATTGTTCGGTGGGGCCAGAGAGCTTATCTACACAATGCCTGCCCCCCTTGCAGGAATGTATGAGTAATACAGGCAGGCAGGTGCATGCACCTTTAGCAGTACAACATATATTCAATGGCTACACTTAATTCTCTATATTATATTACTGATGATGATGAACAGGAAAATACTTCCTAATGTTGACCAAGGAAGAAATTTTCACTACTGTAACTCCAGCCAACGAGATAGTGTTAGCGTTCATCAAACATATCAGTTTTTCCTCATCCTAAAAGTCCTTTCACTTGTATTATTAAATATGAAAACCGTTATGTACTAAACATACGAAGTACAGTATGTAAGCTGATCTTAATTTGTTTTTATAATTGAGGACTAATTACCTATACACAATACAAGAACAAAATTGCTATTTCTTCTACAAGTATCATCAATTGCTGAGGGAGCAGACTTTTTACCCAGGACCCTTTCACAGAGTTCTTGTTTCAAAATAAGTTAGCTGGTATTAAAGTCAGCTTTGAGCAACACATACTACGACTGACAGTCGTCAGTTCAACAAAATCACATCTTTTTTGATTTTTTTTAAATAAATGACCCATTGTTTGGAAGATAACTATGATTTTTGAAGGTAAATCTTCTCTTATCAGTGTAAACTAAATGTGTGCTCTTGTGAGAATAGAAACCTTGTGAGGTGAAGCAACAGTAACAATGGAGTGAAGGCTCTTTTTAACTCAGTTCTGTTTTCTGTGCAGCTGGATAAAAGGACTGGAAGGAGAAAAACAGGAGACTGACGTCCACTTCAACTCTCTTACTGGGGAAGGAAACTTCAACTGGAGATTTGTGTTCCGCTTCGACTACCTCCCTACTGAGGTACAAAAACACATACATACACATACCTGAACCTGCTGATGGTCATCACCGCTGATATCTAGATGAATCCAGATGATTATAGTGATTTCCTGACCAGTTCTCTAGTGCCTCTAGGGCTACAAGTGATTATGTTCCTTCTCTTTTATTAACCTGTCTATTCTTGTTGTGATTAAGGACTCAATTTTAGTCTATGAGATGTCCAGAAATAGTGAAAAATATCCATTGCAATTCCCAGAATTCAAGGGGACATATTTATATGTCTTGTTTTGTTTGACAAACAGTCCAAAACATATTTAGTTTACAATAAGAAATAGCCAATCTCATATCAGAGAAGTTGACACACAAAGACTGGTTTGAGTTTTTATTTATTTATGAATAATTGATCAGTTAACAAGATGTCAAAGACTTTATCAATGAATATTCTGTCATTCACCTAACCAATTAATCAGTCATTTTTTTCAACACTCTGTGTCACCATCAAGATCATGTTTCCATTGTACACAAGAAATATCAATATTTAATCAAAGATTCCTCAGTGGATGCTTCATTAACACCCTGAACAAGAAGATACTGATTGGTAAACTTCACAGACAAATATCTTTTTAGCTACTGGACAGATAATCATGCAATTTCTCAATCACTTTCCTGTTCTCCAGAGGATGAACCTTTAAGATTTACAACTTTAGAGTAACTAAATCATCAGAGTGGTGTTTGTTCACATTGTGGCTGTAATGACCACTGTAGCCTGGTTTTTAGTGAAAATAAATCTCCTGTTGTCCTGTAGAAAGAGGTGGTGTATAAGAAGAAGGAGTCCATTTTCTCTCTGAATGAGTCAGAGTTTCGACAGCCGGCTGTTCTGTCGCTGCAGGTCTGGGATTACGACCGCATCGGTGCCAACGACTTCCTGGGTGAGACACACAGACAGGACCATAAATTCTCAAATCTATACAATACCTTGACTGAAGCAGGCTTATATATATATTAGGCCATATTTTAGTAAAAAAAACTTTCCCATTTTTCTCTGTTGCTGTTTTAAATTCAGTACATTGTTCATTGTTATGTCACTAATTTTGTTGCAATTTTGTTTGCTGTAATAATTATTTACAATCATTTCTATTTTTGTTTTTTTTCAAACACTTATTTATTACAGTAAAAGTAGCTCAAAGAGTATAATCACTTTTATTTGAGAAATTACTTCATGATTCACAAACCTCACTGTCAAAAATGTTAATTTAACTACTTAAACACTTGAAACAGTGAATGTTTCAAATTTTCCCGACACTTTGAGCAGCACAAAAAAAACCTCAATTCAATCCAGAGATCTACAAACATCGACAAAGAAAGTCAAAATATATTTTTTTGTAATTTGGATTACAAGTTTTAACATTTGGGCGAGTGGGCTTAACATGGATCTTTTTTCATGCAGCTTATTCATTCAAGCTTCAGGGTGCATCATATAGCAGCTTCACTAAAACAGTATATCCTCAGTACATTACACAGCAAAAAGCCTACTTATGATACTAGCATTCCTTCTCATCATCCTTCTTTTGATCTTGCTCCTTCAGGCTCCATAGAGTTACGTCTCAGCGACATGGTGCGAGCGGCAAAGTCATCCGGTAAGTGTACGATTGATATGGCGAAGGAAAGGGCCAGCCCTCGATTCTCCATCTTTCGCGCCAAGAAGATGAAGGGCTGGTGGCCACTGACCCGCATGAAGACAGCCAAGGACTTCGAGAGGGAGGAGAAGGAGAAGGAGGCGGCCAAGAAGAAGGGAAGCAAGAAGAAGAAGAAGCAGAAAGACAGGAGGAGCCAGATGCGACCGGAGGACCTTGAGTACACCGACAGCAGCGGCAACACTTTCTTGCTAATGGTACAAAATATATAGGCTACAAATGATGCCCGACAAAGGCAAGGCACAGTAAACACATATAAGCAGCGAAGAGCTGACTTTTTGACACCATACAAAGATTATTATTCCATAGGAATGTAGAATTTTAGTACAAAAAGGAGCCAAAAACTAAACCAGTAGAGCCGTTAGAGACATTGTGAGTGTAATGTACTGAATTTACCATGTGATAATTATTGTACAAGTAATCCCACTCTCCTTTATGAGACTGGCCTTTATTTGAATAACAGTTTCTACTGGAGAATTTAAATGTTAATGTAAATACTAATTCTTATTGAAAGTACAGTTTGAATATCTGCAGTGACACTGAAACTAACACTGAGACTGTGTTTCTGTGTGTGAAGGGGAAGGTGGAGGCGGAGCTTCAGCTGGTGACGTTAGAGCAGGCAGAGGCCAACCCTGTGGGCCGGGCCCGCAAGGAGCCGGAGCCTCTGGACAAACCAAAGTACGACACACACACACACACACACACACACACACACACACACACACACACACACACACACACACACACACACACACACACTGTTGAAAGACACAACACAACAGATTCACAATTTTTCAAAACAATAGTCAGGTGTCCACATGAACACTGAACACCTATGTCTGCCAAACATAGGGTTGGGTTCTCTCTCTTCTCCCTAACCTGATCTACTGTCCACATTCATACCGAACTTTTATGTCCGTAGTCTGTGATCTGTCACTGTCAACCTTATTATGTCCAAACTGAAGTACAAGGGCGAGTTTATTAATGTTGGCTTTACCAAAGCCACTCGTAATGGAGAGGAGATGCCTCCGTTTGTCTTATGTGGGGAAGTGCTCAGTATTGAGAGACTGAAAATGAATAAAATCGACAGGCATCTCCAAACAATATATTTGCAGTATCTGGGAGAGTATAAAGATTTTTTTTTCCTTTGCAAAGAAGAATCCTTCAAGATGTGTTGATTCAATTTGGCTCCACATTCTGGTGTGAATCTGAAAAATAAATACAGAAACAGACTAAATGCCTAGCTGGAACTCAGAATGGCACTTTCAAAAACTGAGCCCATAGTATAGATCAGCTGTTTGAAAACTTTAACAAGCCACATACAGCTCAACAAATTCAGGTCAGCGTCAAATTCATACAGACAAAGGGTACGACACAGAAAGGAGAATAGACCATTGTTGTTTTTGTTTACTTACTTACGATAGTTGTTCTGTGCAAAGATATACTCAAAAGTGTATCTAAAGTTCATATGAGGCACCAGCAGTCTGGGTTAGTCAAATCAAGATAATATATTTTAAAGTTATGGTCTTTAGGCTATTGTAGACTCCAGGTGTTAACAGTCGTAAACTATCTCCTGTCTTCTCTCTAGTCGTCCCACCACAAGCTTCACTTGGTTCGTCAACCCAATGAAAACCTTCATCTTTATCATCTGGAAGAAGTTCAAGAAGTATATCATCGCTCTGGTCATCCTCGCCATCCTCACACTCTTCCTCTGCCTCATTATCTACACTCTGCCACAGCAAATCTCTGCCGTCATTATCAAAGGATGAAGAAACCTGCAGGGGGAGTCTTCGTTGCCTCCTCCTGGGTGTCACAGACTGTCTCAGGTTTCTGATCCAGTTTTAAAGGGACTGAAGTCATATTATCCTGATTTCGATGGAACCAATCAGTAAAACTCATGATTTAATGTGTTTACACTGACTTCACTACATTACCCAGCATACCTGTTTATATAAACACAGCCTGGGTCATTGGAGCTATAATCTGGGATCTGTTTTACTGTGGGATTCATCCGTCATCAGAGGAAATTACTGGACACCCATTACTGCAGATTTGCGTCACTTATTATGTTGTGTAAATTAAAGATTGTTTTGTCTCTGAAACTTGCGGTACAGGTCAGACGTGTTCTGGACATATAGCACAAATCTGACTGGATAAATCAGCAACTTTCCTAAATGTAAACATAATTCTATTGTGTACATGTAATATTGTTGATTAAATATAACTATAGTCACACATTTTTATTAGTAAATAAATAACACTAAAAAGTAAATAAGAAAATAAAATAGATAAGTACAGTTTTGACTCATAACTGCAGTTGTTTTTCTCATTTAAACTCATTTGTTTAATCCTTTTTTAACTGAATGACGAATCTTAATTTTAGCTGTTTTGTGTAAATCAATTAAATAAATGACTTAATATTAATATCAGTCAGAAACAGTGATTCTTATAGGTATGTCTACAGGAAATGAACTGTAAAACAATACATTCAATTAGGCCTTCTTTAAATTACTATTTGAAAAAACTTATTTTGGCAAATTAAGATGCATCATTGCCCATTGACCACTATATATATACATATATACTGTATATATAGCATTAACCTCAAATTGTCTCAGTACTCCTTTGTCTCAGTGTGGTACTACAGAACATACTGTATTGGAATCCTGAAAAGAATGACAAGGAAAAGGATAATCAGGGAATCTTATCTCGCAGGACATAATCCCCATCCTCACTGTTGCAGAGCGGAGCGGCTTGCGCTGTACTGTGGTTTATTCAAAGTTTATTTATTCTGAACGTGTTGCCTGTCCAAATTGCACCACATGTGACACTGCACTCCCTTGGGTCCGCGACAACACACCCGCCACGTGTGAGTTCATTTGGATAAGGGGTTCTTGACATAATTGAAATACAAACACACACATATTCCTGCCTTTATTAGAGAGATTTTAATTTGGGATGAAATTAACTTTTCTAAATAGATTTGATGCCTTAATGCCAAAATGCATTTTAATGACTTGAATGGATTGGCTGGAGCAGCATAATCAAAATTGGTGCTGCAGAACCAGAGATACTGTTTTTTTATTCCATGCATTCTTCTTTCTTGTCAAAACCTGGTGCCTATTTTACCCACAATGCAACTCTGCTATCTGAGATTTTGGTGTGCTAAGGTGCAAGAGGGTTATGTAGCGTCAAACTGCTAACCAGCTACTAAATAATAATAGTAAAAACTACAAACCAGCTGTAGATTAAAAAACATTTATGCACGAGGTTGTGTTGCAGAGATGCTCACAAGTCTTTGAGCTAGAGTCCAAGTCAAGTCTCAGGTCACTGAGCTAGAGTCCAAGTCAAGTCTCAGGTCACTGAGCTAGAGTCCAAGGCAAGTCTCAAGTCACTGAGCAAGAGTCCACGTCAAGTCTCAAGTCTCTGAGCTAGAGTCCAAGTCAAGTCTCAAGTCACTCGTGCTTATAATGAATGTTGTATTACCTTCTGCGTTCAAACCAGGCTGCTTATAAAACTGCACAGCCATAAGGGATTCTGTAACTGTAACCTGTTTTTCATTTACAGAGCACAACCATGTAGCCTAATGCGCCTACAGCTAATCACAGTTTATAAACTACTGTAAGTCAACACATCCCTCAGACTCTCAAACCAGTGTAACATTATAACTAAATAAAACTGTAACGTTAGATGATCAACAATAAACTGTAACCTGTTTTTCAGAGCACAACCATGTAATGTGCAATGCAATTAATGACAGCTTAAACTCCTCTAAGTCAGCACATTCTCCAGACTCTCAAACCAGTGTAACGTTAGCTGAATAAAACTGTAATGTCACATGATCAACAATAAACCTGTAACCTGTTTGCAGCCGATATTAATAATTAACGTGATTGCAGACAGCGGGACATAAATGATTATGTTAATCAACAGCCAGAAGTTTGACAAAGTAATCAAACACTCATTCATCTTTTCATAACGAACGACAGTTGACCTAACCTCCGGTAGGTCATGCTAAAGCAAGAGGCAAGCTAACGTTAGACGGCCAATGTTGAGATAAACATGTTTACTAACCTCACCCCCTGTGATGGTTAGGGTAAGGGGCTTTGGGGAGCTCTCAACACATTTTATAATAATAAAGTTAGCTGCTAGTGCTTCTGGACAGGGCGTCTCATACTGACGCTGAAGGGTACCTTTTCCATCAAATAACGCTATGTCTGCCTTTCTGAAAGCGTCAGTATTTGATGCTCTGAGATGAGAGCAGACAACAACACACTGGAGTAATTGAATGAACAGGCACATATGTGGTATCATCTTTGACTGACAGGACCACTTTTGCGCGTGTGCAGATAGAGATCCGGCAGGCAGCACGGATTTGGTATTTACAGTCCTCTCTCACGTGTGGCCACGTGCAGCTGATACTATGTGGCTCGTAGGCAGGTTGTAGGTAACGGAGAGAGGGGAATAACAGCAAGCTCATCAGATGTTTCCTAAAAATAAACGTTATTCACGAGTCCCGCACCTCGAGGACGAGACAAATCTGAAGTCTTTTGAAGACGAGTCTTAAGTCAAGTCTGATGTCACAGTCTGCGCGAAATAAGTTGGACTCTAGTCCGAGTCTCTAACTAGAGTCCCCATCTCTGTCGTGTTGATGCTCTAATAACACGTAGAGCAAAAGATCAATAAATATTACTTACATGACTAAACAGTTAGAGGAAGTTTCATACCACACACACGTTATGTGCACCTGAAACATGATAAATCAAACTGTAACTCTAAAAAAGTTCTTGATTTGAAAAGAAAACTCAAAAGATTTCCTAGAGATGTAATACTTTGTTTTTCAAGATTCTTCTGGGTTACAGTTGTGATATAGTTTGAACTTAATCTAAAGTCTTGCTAGTATCACCTTGAGGCTGCAGTGTTGACAAAATGAACAACATCCTGATGATTTAGCTGTTGGTGCTATGTCATTGGGTCATTAAAATCTAAAAGGTTCATCCTCTGGAGAAAAGGAAAATTATATGTCTGTCTTACCAATCAGCATCATGAGGCAGAAAATATAAACCACAAGAAGCAGACTTTGTGACTCTGTTCTCATCTTCAGAAAACTATCTTTGTTTTCTCATAATGAGATAATTTATGATAAAACACATTCTGACTTATGAAGGTGAGGGGACTAAACTAAAATTCAGGACATCAGACTTCGGTCAGACGTCATCCTTGTCTTCAGGCTGATTAACAGGAAGTTAGAAATTGTTTGTTTATAGACCCTTGCTTGATTGTTTCCTTTGAGACTCTGATGATGTTGGATCAAATGTTGGTTCATAGCCTCTGAGACTAGACAGGAAATTATGTCAGAAGGCCAGTATGAGGTCCTGCTTGTCAATTGCGGTCAGAAAACAATGTTGGTTATTTGACACCAGCTAGTGGAAATGCTCTGGGGATTGCAACTTCAGTCTGTCAGTCAACTGGTCCAGACTGAAAGATCTCACCAACTATTTGATTGATTGGAGTGAAATTTTGCGCAGATGTTAACTATCCCCATTGGATGACCCTTACTGACTTTGGTGATCTCCAAACATTCATGTCCCCCTCAGGATGAACTCTGGATTTAAAACCTCAACTTTTCATCCAGTACAGGCATTAGGTTACTTTGACTTACAGTCGCAGGAAAAAGTATGTGAATCCTTTGGAATCACTTAAACTAGTACCACGCAAACAATTATATGTTTTTATTACATTCACAGTGCAGAGCAAAATAAGTAGGGGAACCCTTAGGCTAATCAGGAGCCAGCCAAACTGGAGTCCAATCAATGAGTCGAGATTGGAGGTGTTGATTAGAGCTGCCCTATAAAAAACACACACACACCGATTTTAATTGTACTATTTTCATGAAGCATTGCTTGATGTGAACCATGCCTTGAACGGAAGAGCTCTCACAAGACCTAAGAGAATTGTTGACTTACATGACGCTGGAAAGTGTTACAAAAGTATATCTTAAGCCTTAATGTTCATCAGTCCACGGTAAGACAAACTGTCTATAAATGGAGAAAGTTCAGCACTGTTGCTATCATTGACGGAAAAATTACATCCAAAGTTTATCAAGAAATTTTGCAGGAGAATGTAAGGCCGTCTGTCCGCCAATTGAAGTGCAACAGAAGATGGGTGATGCAACACGGGACAATGACCCAAAGCACAGAACTAATTTGACAACAGAATGACTTAAGCAGAAGAAAATACATCTTCTGGAGTGACCCAGTCAGTCCTGACTTCAAGCCAAATGAGATGCAGTTGCATGACCTCAAGAGAGTGATTCACACCAGATGTCCCAAGAAAATTGCTGAACTGAAACAGTTCTATGAAGAGGAATAATCCAAAATTCCTCCTGACCGTTGTTCAGGTCTGAACTACAGGAAACGTTTGGTTGAGGTTATAGCTTCCAAAGGAGGGTCAACCAGTTATAAAATTCAAGGGTTCACATACTTTTTCCGCCCTGCACTGTCAATGTTTACATAGTGTGTTCAATGAAAACATGAAAACATGCAATTGTTTGTGTGGGATTAGTTTAAGCAGATTTAGGCTACATGAAGATCAGATCACATTTTTTGATTCCTAGGTTCATATACGTTTTCCTGCGACTGTCCAAAACCTGCAAAACTATAATGGCTTTCCCATCATCCTAAACTGTACTTTTTGTTGCTAATTTAAAGGCATAGGAAAAAGGGCAAGCAGATTATAACCGCTAAATCAGCAATTTAGTAGGATATTGTGAGCATATTTGGATTGGCATTTAGCTTGAAACACTAGGCTACTGTGCCTTTAGTCTCACAAGGCAGTCTACTCTCTAATCCCAAAATTATTAAAATTAGAATTATTATTAATTATTATTAAAAACAGTCTGAAAGTGAAATGAAACAAATTTAAAAAACAAGGTGGTATGGAAAAAATCTCATTGCAGCTGAAACCTCTTTAAATTCACTTCAGTGGATTTAACATGAATTAAAAACGCCAGCGTAACGGGGTTTACAGTGTAGTCCACCTCTGTGCTCTGTCAGCAGTGCGCGCTGCCGCGGCACAGAGCCCCGCCGCCGTGCACCGTGAACGCGCCTCTCCATGCGGTTTGGTTAAAGAAGGAAAAGCAGAAAGAAATCAGCTGATGATGAAAAGGACATGAACCCGTTCCTGGAGAGGAGGGGAGTGTAGAGGGCGGTTTGAATCTCTCATCTGAACCCCGTTCCGGTGTTCTGGGGGTCCCGTTCTTGGCTCAGCTGCTTTGCTCTTTGTCAGCCGGTTCACACACACAGACCCGGGCGGGTTTGTGTCTCTGAAAGAAGCCACTCTACCGGAGAGAGGCTCGTTGGTTTTAACAAAATAATGAGCCGGCACTGTGTTATTCTCTCGGGTTTTCTGTGGAATATGTTCTGTTAGAATTTATTTCCTCCTGGATTTTTATCACCTTTTGTTTGGAGGAAGAAGCGGTTGATGCTGCAGTTCATAGTGAAGTCACACTGACGGAGGAATCACCGGATCAGATCTTTAATCGTTTTTATTAGCCTGTTAACGCTGAATCTTCTTTACAGGACAGTGGGAATGTGGAAACATCGCTGATGGGATTATTTCACCTTCGCCTGGTGGACCTTTAAATTATTCGGAATATAATCTTATTAGGCTATTTATCATAGTTGGCTCTGGGGAACGGCTTTGGGTTTCCTCAGTCTTTTGTGTGCAGTTGATCTGTCAGTCCCGGATTCTGTTAGACTGCTCCAGTCCCGTCCCGCTGTGTCCCGGGCTGAGCAGCACCATGCCGGAGTGCGTCTCGGTGCCCGAGTTCTTGCAGGAGGTTCTGGATGACTGGAGCTCCCCCACCACCTCCTCCTTCACCTCCAAGATGATCAGCTGCAGGAACACCGTTTACCTGCTGGAGGAGGTCAGTACTAACAGAGGAGGTCATAGTGGACAGTACTAGTGTCGGTAGCAGTACCAGTAGCCTATTTGTAGGCTAATGGTGACCTGGAAATGTACTATAGGAGGTTTCACCAGCCTGATGAATGAGATGAACCATTCTTTGTTTCTTCTTCTCCCCAGCCAGGGCCGGACTGAACTACTTGGGGGCCCAGGGGCAAAAATGCTGGACCCCCTCTGTATTGTTTCTCTGGATTAAAATTAGCACAGTTGCCAGTATTTTCTACCCAGTCTTCTATAAATTACATCTATATTCTTTTCATAATTTACAACATCACCGAGATGCGCGCGCATCTATGGGGCAGAAAGCAGCACACTGTCTTTGTGGCACATCAGTTCAAACGGCATATCTAGCTGCAGTGTTGGGCAAATTAGTCAGAGATTGTAATGACTTACTTTTTACTTATACTCATTTAAAAGTAATATTACTTTACTTATTACTGGGTATTTAAAGTAAATAGTTCAGTTACTCGTTCCGTTACAGTTACTTTCAACCACTGCACCCTATCCAAGTGGTGGGAAACCTGTTCAGGAGCACATTTAAGAAATTAATCCACTTTACCGGAACAATAATTAAGCTGAGGAGTCAACAACTGAACTGAAAACACCTCAGCCTCTCAGACCAAATGATGCTGTATCATATAGGCTGTGGATGCTTCCCTGGCAGTAACGTTAGCAGCCGGAGTTTCTTTTACAGGCTAAGTTTCAAGTTTTTTAGCAGATGCTTCAATACAAAATTGTTTGTGGTTGAAAGCTTTTTGCTGGTCTCACAACGTTTACGGAAGTGAAGTGTGACACAGCTATGTTAGGACTAATGGCAGTACTTGGACAGCTGTGGAAAGAACGCCTCTCTCCCTCGTTCTTCTTTTAGCCTTTTGGCTAGCAGCTTCCTTGAACAATATTACGTCCGGTTTCGCTGACCTGCAGCATGGTTGTGTTATATTAATATGTGAAATGAAACACAAACAAACAGATCTTACTCTGAAATGGCAGTTTATTATTAAGTCAACAAGACTTCACAAACAATGCATAATCTACAGTGATTACAGCGGCTGGGTACAGTCTTCTGACTGGCCACCTAAGCACTTGTGTCACATGGCTGCACGTGCATCCAGTAGTGTTCATACACAAGAAATCTGTCAATAGACTCTAGAGATCCGGTCTCTGTCAATTTAACTTTGTAAGCCCAACTGTCGACACCCTGTCCTCGGATCGAAGCACTGTGTGAGCTGAAAGAAACACTGCCAGTGAACATGATTAAAAAATATTTTTTGAGATACAAGGTAGGCTAAGGTATCTCTATAACCCCAACACCCAATTTTTGTCACCCATTCTTAGTAAATATACAGTAACAATATGAACATATTTCTTAAATACTACTATAAGCCACACCATCTGCAATTTAAAATGAATAAACAACCCACCATCTTAATAATGCACCTTGTGAAAATAAATTAATCTGCACATTATCTGAGGAGCTGTACGAGTGATCAAACTTTGATTTATTACTGCTGTGATTCTTGTTTGTGACAATCACCATTGATTACCTAGCTACTTTTTAGATTCTTCATGGCTAATTTTAACCTTGGGGATGGGGCTCCTCTGGGGTTAATCCGGCCTTGCCAGAGCCAATGTTGACTTCAGTTGTCTTATTTTGTCCAACCAGAAGTCCAACATGAGTCTATTATTAAAATATTTGTCAAATATTTTCTGTCCATCTACAAATCAAACCCTTAGTGTAGCTGTGAATTTGCTCTGCTGCTGTATGATGTCTGTTTGTGTGTGTTTGTGTGTGTGTGTGTGTGTGTGTGTTTGGATAGGGGGGCCCTTCAAACCCCCCAACTGCACACACATTGTTTGTTGGTCAGCGGAGTCGTTGACCCGGAGACTTCAGATGCTTGACTGACCTGAAAAACAGAGACTCAAACTGCCCCCGCCCCCCTTTTTACCCCCAATGGAGTTGGCATATGTAACCACGGCAACAGATTAACCCGCATTAGTATTCATTGATTTTTTTAATGGTAATGAGGAGGAGCCACAGAGCTGATTATTATTAAGGATATGAGTTAATCTGCAACCTGATGCTGCATTCATTAAAAAAAGATTTCATTTTACCTAATGCTCAAATAAACAGTTGCAGCACACAAAGTAGACACTGGGTACAGTATTAGTTCAAGTTAATTCATAGCGATACACAAACCCCAACCCTTGTGCTTTTCATACTATGCAAAGTCTAAATTGCAGCTGTGAAAAAGGTCTGATACACCCATTAACAATAACAAAAGAGATCTGATTATAAACTGTGCTGCAAAATCTCAGAGAATAGCCAAATCTTCTCCTCTGATTATCGGACTGAGATTCAATGTTAAACAGCAACATCAGACTTCAGCTGCTTCATGTGGAGATTTAGGTGATGAGACTCACACAGGAATGTAGCTGTCTGTTGTCAGAGAACAAAGCTTGTCCTCTGTGTGTGTGTGTTGAGTCAGCAGGTGAATTAGTGCCACACACACACACACACACACACACACACACATTCAGCATATTCACATACTGGTAATTCATTTAACAGAATGTTCTGTTAAATGTGTGTGTTCAGGTTCTGGACAGTGACCGGTTGGTGTTGCAGAAGATGAAGAAAGCAGCTAAAGCCAAATACACATCAGGACAAGGTACAATCACACTCACACTCACAAGCACGCATGCATGCACGCTCACACACGCACGTAAACACACATTACATAACGTACCACTAATCATTAATTCCTTCCTCACTTTCAGATTAGTCCCTACATCACTCAAACTTACAGCTCTCACCCCCATCCTCAAGAAACCTGGTCTAAACCCCCGACATCATGTCCACCTTCAGACCTATCTCCTATCTTCCCATCCTATCAGAAATTCTGTGACCTGTTGTCACTGCTCAAATCAAAACCCACCTCACCTTTAACAACCAGTGTGAACCATTTCAATCTGGATTCCCACAGATTCCCACAACCCACAACCCACTACTTGAACAGCCCTCCTAAAGTCACCAATGACCTCCTCCTCTCTTATCACGCTGGCCCCCTCAACATCCTCATCATGCTTGACACATTCAGATCACTCATCAAAACCTTCCTCTTTAGATTAGCCTTCACCTTCGAATAATATTACAAATCACCTGTTGTTGTTTGCTAGTTTTATTGTTTCCCTTGCATTTTATGTATTTATTTTATTGCTTCACCTATTTTTAAAATGCTTAATGTACTGGTTTTGTAGTTATTATTACTACTTCTTTCCGTCAGACCACGTGTCTCACCTGGAGCAGTACATTCATTCGATGGAGAGGCTGTCTGTCAACTGTCACTCAAATGGAGAGACGGAGGTTGGCTCTGCCTTCTGCCGACTGGCGGACTTTTCTAAAGAGCTCCTCTCTCCCATGAAGAACCTGGTAAGACATCAGTGATAGCAGTATGACATCACAGGATCAGAGGTCACAACACCTACACCTGATAAGCTTTAGAGCATCTCATTTAAACCCAATGATTAGTGCTGAGCTGGTCTTACCAAACTTCCATTAACAAAACATCAATTTATTAACTAGATTAACTAGTCTATTAACTAGTCTAGTCTCAGTTCTGGTTAACTGTTCCATTCCATACTGTACTGGAAAAACCTGATTATAATTTGAACTAAATCTTGACCAGCAGACTGTACCTTACACCCCCCCCCCCCCCCCCCCCCCCGGTTTTCCCCCAGGTTCAAAAACATATTATATTACTTAACTAGTCCATTCTAAACTCCACAGAAAAATCCCAGACCTTCTTAAAAACCAGTTGAACTGAACAAACAACATGCTGTGTGTTGCCTCTTACTATAGGCCTACTTCATATTTTTATTTTATTGTCAGTGGAAGTTACTTCAGTTATGTTTTTCAAGCAGATGTACAAGTTTTAAAAATAAAAAAAGCAGTATAGTAAAGTATTACTCATGATGCCTTTCAACAGTGATTTTTTTCCACCTTAGATGACCTGTCTGTGTGTGTGTCTGTGTGTGTGTGCAGTTAAAGAGCATGCTCCACAACATCAACTTTTTCCTGGATTCTCTGGTTAAAGGAGACCTGAGGGAGGTGAAGGGGGTGAGGACTTTATCTGTACTTTCTGCTTTTTATGTCATTCATGCATATAAACTGTAACAGACCTCAGGTCAGACTGGATGGACTGATAAACATGTCACCAAAGTTATTATTACTATTATTATCATATCTGCTCCTCGTGGCCTCGGGGTAGTGCTGTCTGTCACCTGTTTGTAGTAAAGTTCATGATCAGAGGCTGGATCTGTGTGTTTACATCATATCATGAATTCTGTCCAGACAAAAGAAGAATGTGTTTAAGTTTGAAAATAATTTAAGTGGATCTATGTCTTTGTAGGATCTGAAGAAGCCTTTTGACAGAGCATGGAGGGACTATGAGAGCAGATTGTGAGTGATCACACTAAATTATCTTTTACTAGATACTAATATTTCTATTATTATTTTTTTGTTTTTGGAGTATTCTGATGTGTTTTTGCATGTGAACTTTATTATTATGGTTTCAGAAAACTGGAACTGGAAGTTCTTGTCTATGTTTTGAGAAACACTGAACATGGAGTACTCTGAAAGAAATCCGGATACTTGCTTTACTAGAGTTTTGAGTGCTTGAGTAGTAGTAGTTAAAACAAAACATGTGATGATGTAAGACATGTTTTTCATGTCTTTGTGTGTATATGTGAGGAAATGTATGTACAGATGGTGGAAACAAATTTCCTGCAAAGGACAATAAAGAAAGAATCTAATCTAATCTAAAATCTAAAAAGATGTAAGTAAGGATGACCATCATAAAGTAATTAATGATGAAGTTGGTTGTCCACACATCAACCAACTTGTTGCTCAAACTGTTTCTTCAACAGATGGTACAATGAGACAGGATGAGATCTGAAGCAGTTATATTAAGTGCTTTTTAATAAGTTAATCGTTTCAACATAAAGCATGTTTTCATAAGCAATAAATACAAATAAACCCAAAAGATTCTTGGCCAGTTTAGCATTCATTATAATTTTAAACTCAATCTGACACATACAGATTGGGAATTTTGTTTCTTGAGACCCCACAGGACAGTTGGATAGAAGGATTCTTGATAACGGAGCTGTAGCATGCAGCATCTATTTTATGGGAGACAATTCATGCAGCTGCGTCTCCTGCAATGGGAACTGCAATGGAAAGGGGCAGCTGGGCACTCAAATAGCAGCATTGGAGTCGTTAAGAGTTTTTTGAGATGCTGGCACCCACAGCCATGTGTTTTGATCCTACCAAACTGGAGGATTTTTGAACGGAGTTTTTAAAACCCTGTCAAATGTATGTGGCACAGTTATTGATCCCAACCATTAGGCATATTCAGAATGGTCCCTGAGGACTTTAAAAATCACTTTTAACCAAGCTACTTTGTTTCGATACTGGCACCACCATTTCATTAACTCTGGCTGAATGCTGTAATGGCATATCTTAAACCTGAACAGCTAATGTGTACTATTCTTAGCTAAACCAGAAAGTTTCATAAGATCTGGCAACCTTTTCTACTTTATTTTACTTGACAACTTGACAAATCTCCATTACTAATAATGTATGCATGGTACTGCTGGAGGCTAGAGTTGATGTTTGTATGTGGTAATTGAATCTGTTTGTGACAGTTTGTTTCCTGAATCATACTGTGAGAATTCAATAAAAAATCTATTAATAAAAAGCTTTTATTATAACCATGTGCACCAGATCCTATAACATCGATAACCTGGAGGCTAAATTGGACTGCTGCACTACTCTTATCCACCATTACTGGTGATCAAATGAAGAAGCTAAATCGAAGCAGAGCATTTTACTTGTTGTAACTGTCATTGTTAATACATAGAGGTTTAAAATGTTCTGTACACTATTGGTGTACGTAAATGTGCCAAGTACTCTACAACCACTGGTCTGAAACTGTCTATAAACAACTATAAATTTATGATTGAACCTCCAGAGCCTCCATCATTCTTCAGTAAAACCAATTCCTGATAATAGAAGCTAATACTTGATGTGACTGTATAGTGGATATTAAATCCACTTATATTATTATGTATAGTGGATTTAATATCCACTGCTGCCAAAGCAGTGATATGATTATGTACAAACAGTCCTGCGTGATGTCAGGAGGCTTTAATATTTCTCTAGAAATATCACTGGGCATCATATGATGTAGGGTCAGTGATGCTGATATTTAGCAGCCTCACTGTCAGTGGTGAAGAAGTATTCAGTTCATTTACTCAACTAAAAGTACCAATCCAACAATATACAAATACTCCATTATAAGAAAAAGTACAGAAGTATTATTAGTAAAAATGTACTTAAAGTATCAAACTACTTGTTTAGTCCCTGTTATTGATATATTATTATGGTATCATTAGATTGTTAAAACCGGTCCATCAATGTGTTGGCAGCATTTTACAGTTAAACCTACTTTTAACTGCTTTATATACAGTTAACAAGTTTACTCCAGTAGTTCCCAACATAGGGGCTAGGCCCCTCCAAAGGGACAGAAGATACATCTGAGGGGTTGTGAGATGATTGATGGGAAAGGAAAAAATAAAGTTCTGACATACAAAGTCATGTTCATTTTCTGGACTTTCCGGAAATTATTGCTCTGTTTCGTAAACATCTTCGGGCCTCAACTGATTAAATTATCTAAAAAATTTAAAAGGGATATGTCTCTATGATGGAACTGCTAGCAACATTAGTATTAATTGGAAATGCTCACGTAAAGTACAAGTATCTCAAATTTGGAGACAGGAGACAGGTTACAGATAAAACAAATGCACACATAGTCTGCATGTAATCAGTGGATTCAAATAGTGTGTGTTTGTATGTGTGTAGCAAGCAGGTGGAGAAGGAGAAGAGAGAGTTAGCACGTCAGTATGGGATGGTGAGGACCGAGGTGAGTGGAGGAGAGATTGCAGAGGAGCTCGAAAAGGAGAGACGCTCCTTCCAACTGAGCATGTGTGAGGTCAGTGGCTTTACCTTTTTCTGTGACCCCACCTCCCACTTTGACTCCTCCCTCTCCATGCTCCTTCATCTTTACCTCATCGATTTTCTCCTCCTCTTCTTTTTCCTTGCTTCATCTTTTTCCTGGTTCTTCTTTCTCTTCTTAATGCTCACCCAGGGCCTCCTCACACTTCTTCACCTCCCTCTGCCGCTTCTCTTCAGCTACTCTGAAACATAATCATCACTAACAACTTGTTCAGCCGTCTCTCGGTCCAATAAATAGACTCTTCTCTCTCCCAGTATCTGATCAAAGTCAACGAGATAAAGACGAAGAGAGGAGTCGACCTGCTGCAGAACCTCATCAAACACTACCACAGTCACAACAAGTAAGATCACACACACAAACAAGCCAATATGCAGTAAACAGACATGGTTGTATTTACTGTGTGCACATGTGTGTTTAGTTTCCTGCAGGAGTGTGTTTCCACCACTCAGAGGTTGAAGCAATACATGGAGGAGCTGAATGGAGTTCTGACGACGGTACGAAACAAGGAACAGCAGTACACTTTCATTTTGTGGCTGTGATGAACATTGCAGTCCCCCTGCAGTCAAAGTACATGGATAACAATGTTAGCTTAAGTTGATTATTGATAATTTAACACAATCACCAAAATTATCTGCAGCTGTTGTCAGAGCAACAAGTCCTGAAGGTCAGTCCTTTAAAAACCTCATTCACAGGAGTTTTTAGGGTGAAACCGCAAATATTTTCAGGTACAAATGACTCCCTTTCTTAGAGATATGTTTATTTTAGATGAAAACATCTAGTTGAGAGTTAAATACCTACAGAATACATGATAAAAATACTCAACAAAAGAAGATAGGTACCCTTAAAAATGAACCAACCTCCAAAAAAGAAACAAGTAAATGTCTTTGTACAAATGGACCCAGAAAACATTAAGAAGACATTATGATAAGCCTGATGAAGCCTTTTGCCAAGGGTAACCCCAGTACAGACGCCGACTCAGGAGCTCATCCAACCAAAGATTTATTTCACCCACTGCACACATATAAACTCAACATAAAGTACTTTGTTGGGCCGGCCGTGCATTCCCCAGCTTGTTCACCCCAGTCAGTCCTCCACCAGTCACACCAGCTCCAACACAAATCTTCACATACAGCTTCACTGGCTGTTCGTCACGTCACGGCAGGCATCTGAGATCCAGCACACTACTGCATTTAGAGAGAGCTTAATTAGTGAATAAGTCGTTCCTCAAATGTAAGTCGCTTTGGATAAAAGCGTCTGCCAAATGAGTAAATGAATGAACAGCAGCTGTGACAATTTGCTCTTCGTGGCTCTGCTCACCTGAGTCACCTCTCCCCACCTCTCCCCACCTCTCCCCACTGCAGCTGAATGCAAACCATGCCCACCTCCACAAAGACATCTAGGAATAAATAAGTACAGACTGTATTTATGTGCATAAAATGATATATTAATTTTATAATTGATTGGTTAATATAATAAGTCAACTAAATTATCCACTAGACACAGTGATGATGTATGGCCTTGCAAAATTGCTTAATCCACAAAATCAGTCTCCGCATGGTGATTTGGTGAGAACTATTAACTTTTAGTTAACATTTTAACAACAAATTGTTGACAATGTCAAACAAAACAACAGCAGTAACAAAGCAGGACACACATCAAATGAGACTTATGTCCATGAGTGTATACCCCCAGAGGACGGTACAGAACACACTTTATGTACTTTCCATTTTATTCTATTTAAACTTCAACTCCAGAGGGAATTATTGTACTTTTTACTCCACTAAATGTATTTGATAATTACTTTGCAGATTAATAACATGAAATATAATAAATTTAACAAATAAATTCTGATTTATAAAGATAGGATTTCATTAATCCCCACACATCTTGCATTTATTTCAAAATAAGAGCACACAGTTTTTTTAAAAAATAACTTAATCTAGCATTAAAAGAACAACCCTCTGGCTGTGTTTAAATAATCAAATTAGCTGGATGAGAATTAACAGAATAATTCCGGCCTGATCACGGCGTGTTAGCCTGGACTTATTGAGACACAAAGACAAGAAATCGGCTCAGGTGAGATGTGTGTCTGCAGGTGAAGCAGCGCCAGGAGGAGGAGAAAAGACAGCTTGTGTCTCTCAGAGATCAGCTGAGGCCGGTTGTCCACACAGACCAGGTGAGAGACCCAATACTCACACTCATGAATATTATAATACTGTTCAACAGATAATTAATGTGTACATGCGTGTGTGTGTGTGTGTAGGACTCTTTACCTAAGCAGGTGTATAGTATGCATCAGCTGCTGGGAGACAAACAGTATGGGACAGAAAGAACAGGATTCCTCTACAAGAAGAGTGACGGGTAAAAGACAAAAAAAAAAATAAAAACACATTAACATACACACTGAAACACTGAACATAAGTATTAGTAATATTATTAGTACATCTAAAACTGTGTGTCTGTCTGTGTTTCAGGTTGAGGAAAATGTGGCAGAAGAGGAAATGTTCAGTTCACAACTGTTACCTCACCATCGCTCACGCAACTGTAAGCTTATCAGTGTGTGTGTGTTTGTATGATTACCTCTAACCTCTGACCTTTACATTTAATATAATAATCCCCTTTCCATTGTCAAAAATAATAACATGTTTATATATGTATTTGTAATAGTTTATCGTTATAAAAGGGAAAGAAAAAAGATCTTTGGGAAATATCAGAAAAGCTGGAGGGATATGTCCCTGTGTGCTTAACTGACAGCAGCTGGTGCTGGTATTACACCACAGGGACAAGAATTGCTCTGTAGCCTACATGTCATGGCCAAAACATCAGTTAATAGTGTTATGACCTGGCTCAAAAGGCCACAAGAAAAGGGAGATACACCATGGTAAAAGTTTAACAAAATGTTTATTTAAACCAAAGCTAACCAAATTCAGAGGCATTTCAAACTGACATTAAAGTATGAGGTATGTAGTGGTTTCAATAGTGTCTGTGCAGGATGATGGTTGCTTGAATGTATGTGTGAAGGTGTTGAAATATGCAAAAACAAGATGAATACCACAAAGCAATAGTCCAACCAAAGAAAACCAAACTAAAGTGGAAACCAGGGAGCCGGCCCGCAGGGAGGTCTGACCTGGCCTTGACAGCAGCCTCCCACAGAATGAGAAGACAGAGTTACAAATAGCCTACAGGGCAATTAGCCCAGGTGCCCAGAGTTACCGCAATCAGCTCTTCCTCTACAAGGAAGAGAGAGATAGGCCACACCCACTCCTGACCCCACAGGGCATCACAATAGCCAGTCCCAAATAGCTGCCCACCTCCTTTACTGGCCTGGTGTGGGAACACATTTTAACAAATAAACGCAGGTCTGGTCTGGTTTTTATATAGAAGTTCTTTGGATCTATAAAACCTCTTAAACCACACTGGGTCACCTGATTTAGCTGCATCTAAGCTGCTTAGATGGTTAATACAAATATTGTTCAAACGTTTGATCAATATGTCACCATGGACATGCTACACATCATTAGATCAGTTAGATTCTGTCAATTCAATCATTCAGTTCATTTAACAGAAACAACAAGCCCCAAAGTCTAATTCTTATAGATTTACCGGTGTAACCAGCATAGTACAAGAGATGAAAAGAAAAAGAAAAGTGCAGACTCTCGTTACCTTTGAAGTGCTCCTTAAGTCCGAATGTGTCTGTTCCTTGGTTATTATTCCTTTAGTCTGTAAGGGTCCACCGAACAAAAGAATCAAAAACAGCTTTTCATAAAAATTAATCTAAGTTGTGAAACCTGTCATGTGAAGCCCATTGCTCTCTGTCTGCTAACTTCTGCCACACTTCTCACATCCTACAACCTGTTGTTTTCGTTACGTTGCTGCCTTCAAAATAAAAGTGCATAGGCCATTTGTCAGAGCTAGATCAAATGAATGACTTGTATTTGATATTATTGCATATTTTTATACAAGTAGGCTAATATTCTGTCTGAAATAAATAAACTGTTTCAAAGTAGCCTATTTCAGTTTTGTGCAGAAGGAATTAAAGACCTTTCCCATGTGGACGCCTGTTCCAAATATAGGCAGGGTCACTTCAGTGATTTTAGCAAATAAAAGCCTGGGCTATTAATCAAAGATTTATGGTAAATTAGCAGTGCACTTCTAACCTGGTGAATGTTTGGTTGCTTGTTCAACAACCTAAGGGACAGGACAAGATGTGTGTTGTATTTTGTTAGTTAGATAAGAGGCGATTTTAGCAGGAAAGCTAATGTGGGTTGTTGTTCAGAGTCAGATGTTTTTGTGTTTGTATAGCACACTGCTGTCAGTGTGACCGTCTGCTCTGCGTCTGATAAAATGCTGATGTTACAGCATGATTGCATTGGCTTTATCAAAATAAGGTCTCTATCTGCTTTTATTCATATTGGATTGGTATTCTGTCAAATTAAAGCAAAACTAATTTTGCATTTTTTCAGCAGTAGCTGTTCAGTGTATTTGCATTCAGTAATTTACTTATAATAGGCTGCAGTAGTTTTCATTGTCAGATTGCTAATGCCTACAGATACCTTAAGCATGAACATTTCACAGGAAACAATGCAAAATGTAATCTAGCAATAGCTTGTCACACAGATATCCACTTCACTGTTTACTCTCCACTCTCCTGACAGTTTCAGAGGGGATTGTGAGTTGAGCTTGACTTCATTGCCTGCCTGAACTAACGCTATGTTCGATTAGTTTGATTGATTGATACTGATCACCCCCCTCTTGTCTCTCTCAGCCTAATAAACCTCCGACCAAACTCAACCTGCTCACCTG
Source organism: Lepomis macrochirus (assembly GCA_024633595.2). NCBI lineage: Eukaryota > Metazoa > Chordata > Actinopteri > Centrarchiformes > Centrarchidae > Lepomis > Lepomis macrochirus. The sequence goes on from JALXJV020000004.1 coordinate 13,042,814, forward strand.
TCAGGTTAAACCCAGTGTGGAGGACAAGAAATGCTTTGACCTCATATCTCGTAAGACACGCACACACAAACAAACACATCAGTACACAAACACATACATAATACAGGGAACATGAAACAGATAATAGTATAATTGTATATAATAGTATTTTGCATAATGTGAAAATAAGCAGAAATATGATAACAAATAAATATAGAATAGGCCTATATAATATTAGTTTGGGATATAAACAGTTTATAAAACATTTGTGCTGTATGGAAGGAATAATAAGTAAGTTCATACGTTCCATGACTGTAATGGAACGGCGGTGCTGTGGATTTCAACCACCGTGTTATAATCATGGAATGTGCAAATGTTGTTTTTCTGCATAGACCATGGACCTTTGCCAACAAAATACAATATTAAAAATATCATTTTTTTATTTACTCATAAGTAATTCAGATCCCGCTTTTCAATTTTAAACAACAGATGTGGTTCCTGAGCCTCAGAATTCCTTATGCCATTTGCATTTCTTGGCAACATCTAGCTAAACAGAAATGGTTTCACCATTATGTATCTATTTTATCTCTATGGGTTTCACGGGGTCATCTCTCCCTTGCAGCACATTCCTCAAGCTACCAGCCTTACTATAGCTAATGATATTTTAAAAGTAGTCTCTTTCCTCCTCTGACCGTCAGTTGATTTAGACATCCAGATTCACTCAAAAATCAAACACATTTCAGATTACATTTGCATGGTTCTGACTGAGCAGGTGTAGCGAAAGGCAAAAGCAGTCACCCTGTCAAACTGGATTGGAACACGGGTCTACAGGGTATCAAACATGCAACTTCGACCGCGACGCCAAAGAGTCAGAGCCAGGATTGGTATGGCAGCTCAAGCACATACTCTACCATAGTGACGGTACTCCGTCACAGCAGCTTGTTAATGTTTTTTGTTGATTGCTACCTAACTATACAGTGGTGGAATATAAGTACCCTTACTCAAGTACTCAAACATAAATTGAGGCATTTGTAAGGTATGCAACTTGATACTTCTACTACATTTGTCTGACTTTTCAGATTACAGTTGTTCATATCCTTCCTGTCCAGTTTTTTATGTTTAAGTATTAAGAGTCCCTTTGTGGGTTGAGAAAATTCTATTTATTAAGCTAAATAAGCAATTTAAACTTGCCTTGGATCAGCTGGAAAATTGTCACAAAACTGAAAACCGAGCTGTTTCTCTGAGCTCATGAAAAGTTGACTTGTTAGAGATACGTGGTTACAGGACAGAGACACTACAAACATATAATCTAACCAGCATAAATCAAATGTATAGTTTCTGTAGAGTAAGTGCTTTTACTTTTGATACATTACATACACTTTGATAAATATTCTTTTACTTAAGTAAAGTTTTGAATACAGGACTTTTACTTTTAAGAGTGTTTTCACTGTGCAGGGTTAGTAGGCTACTTTTAAAGAAAAGAACCTGAATACTTCTTCCACCTCTGCCTAAATAACCCTAGTTCATATGTCAGTTGTCCAGTTATAATGTCCAGTTACTAAAAGTTAATCCACATCTTCCAGCTAAATCAGAATCCAGAATTTTCAGTGACCATAGTATAAATGCACAAACATAATTATATGGGTTAACATATTAATTGCGTAATATATAACAGACACTTTGTCCGCCAGATAATCGGACCTACCACTTCCTGGCTGAGGATGAAGCTGAGTGTGTGGCGTGAGTCAAAAATAAATTTTATCATAAAGAGCTTTTGAAAAAGTATAATACTCATATCATTCTGAATTTGTTTATTAAATGTTTTTTTTCATGTCTGTCTGTGTGTGTGTGTGATCAGATGGATTTCGGTGCTCAGTAACAGTAAGCAGGAGGCTCTGAACGCTGCTCTGGATGGGGGGAGGAGAGGGGGAGGAGGTGGGGAGAACAGCGTGGAGGACCTGACCCGGGCCATCACAGATGACATCCGACGGATGCCAGGAAACAACAACTGCTGTGACTGTGGAGCACCAGGTAGTCTCTGTCTATCAATCAATCAGTCAATCAAGGCATCTTGTCGGCTCTCTCATTCCACCTCATATCCACCCTACTTTAACTAAACATCAATGTCCTAGTAGAAATTTAATCTAACTACGTCACTGAGATGAAGATGTCTTTTTCAAGAGAGTCCTGTGGACAAAAAGCAAAAGTCAGGTATAGAATTGGAATAATCACAGATTTTTTGATAATGAAAATACCGTAAAAGTTTAAATAATAGCTTTAATTTGCTTCAATCACTGAACTCACCCTGTACATATTTGGGACAGGCCTTTAATTCCTTTCACATAAAACCTTTTCTCAGCAAATAGGCATCTATGAAACTGTTTATTTAAACCAGTATGAATATTGCTTATATAAAAATGAGGAATAACATATCAATCATGAATCATTTATTTGATCTAGCTCTGAGAGACCAACGTATCTAGGTCAACCTCATGCACAGAGAGAGAGAGAGGAAGAGAGAGACTAATGTCTATGAAGATTCTCAGTCATCCAGGTCACAGTTATCCAACGAACGAGTGTCCTCTGTCCTTCAGTTGTAAGTAGACTGCAGAGTCTTGACCTGAGGAGTTGGCCCTTCTGTGTCATTGAACTGAAGAACTCCCTTGGATGAGGGACGAAGCGTCTTCCAGTATCTTCAACCAAGTCCAGTTGCCCTTGATTTTAACCTTTGAGAGAGATAAGAGAGAGACTACCATAGAAAGGATGAAAGCCAAAGACTACTGTAATTATTTCAACTTCAATTAACTTTAATTAAAAAAACATTTTGATTCTTTTGATCGGTGGACCCTTAGGGACTAAAGGAAAATAAATAATTAAGAAATGGACACATATTCTGACTTTTTGTCGCGTCAAAGCCTTTAAGAGGCTTTATACATCCAAAGAAAACATGCAGCCACACCAGTCCAGTAAAAGGGACATGTGTCTAATTGACCCTTCGCTAAGCCACACCCCAGCTAGCCAATCACAGCGCAGTATAGGTCTTGCTCTAACTGAGGTCTGACACTTTCATGGCTGCGCTCCATTGACTCTATTGCAAGAGGAGCGGTTTTCTAGCTTTTTTTGCTGTACTTTTCCAAGATATGGTCAAACACTGTTTCTGAGGCAACTGTAATAATTACAGTCGCTACCCAGAGAGGACAAAAATGTAGGCTGTGGATTGTTTCTTATGTAATGTTAGTTAGCAAACGCTAACTAACTTACTGTTCTGCTTTTTAATGACTGTTTTAGTGACTAGAGACCTACCCAGCTGTACATGTTGATCCTTAATAATGCTGTCCTCTTTTTCAATAGTGAAATAATGCGGTGTTTCACTTTTACTGTGTGATCAGTAGGCTTTAGCTTCTGTCTTTATCTTTTTCATGTCCGTTTGACAGCCTGAATACAACCTTCAAATGCACAATGCAACTGCAAAACTGTCTTCTTCTTTCTAAGATTTTCCAAACATTTCACAATATTTCTCGAGGGAGTAAAGTAATAGACAGTGACAGTTTATCAGACTCAGCAACAGTAACTAAGGGGGCGTGGCTTAGCAAAGGGTCAATTGGGACTAGGCTTTTAATTGAAGTTTTACGGTAGTAATTAGTTGCATCGCTAATTAGATATTTATTTCTATTGCTTCTTTCGTTGGTATTGTCAATAAAACTCATGGATCTGGCAATGATAATAAACAATAGAGGGCGGCTGTGGCTCAGGAGGTAGAGCAGGTTGGCCGTTAATCGGAAGGTCGGCGGTTCAATCCTCGGCTCCCCCAGGCTGCGTGTTGAAGTGTCCTTGGACAAGACACTGAACCCCGAGTTACCCCAGTGTATGAATGTGCGTGAATTCACTCAGTGAGTGAATGTGTGTGTAAATGCACTAAATACTAGATGTAGTGTAAAAGCGCTCTGAGTGGTCGAAAAGACTAGAAAGACTATACAAGTACGGAACATTTACAATAATGTTCGACTCTGTCTCTGTAGATCCCGGATGGCTCTCGACCAATCTGGGTATCCTGACCTGTATTGAGTGTTCAGGGATCCACAGGGAGATGGGGGTCCATGTCTCCAGGATCCAGTCTCTGAGTCTGGACAGTCTGGGGACTTCAGACCTGCTGGTAGGTCTCGCCTGTTACTTACTAATCCATCATCAGTTCGTTAACTGGGTTTAATTGACAGTTGACTCCAGTATTGTCAGATTTAAGCTGCAGATGAAATCAGTTTCACTAATTGTCTATAAGAAAAATGAATAGGACCTATGTTTCCATCTCACTAATCCCAGTTAACTACAGGATAGTGCTGGATTAGCTTGTTAGATAACGAGACACATGTAATTTAGACAGCTTTGTTGGAAGGGGCGACTTCCCATTGATGGAGATAGTTCAGGAGTTTCTCTCTAACTTTCTTTTATAATTTAATTTCCTGCTCTATCTACTGTGCATGTAGTGAAATAATTCTGTCTTCTCTCTCTCCCAGTTGGCCAGAAATGTTGGTAACGCTGGATTTAATGAAATACTGGAGGCGAACCTGCTTAGTCCGTCACTGAAGCCCTCCCAACACAGCCACATGTAAGATACACACAAACACACTTTATTCGATTAAAATATAGTTCAGTTCAGTTTAATAAATTTGATACTGTATTTGTGTGTGTGTGTGTGTGTGTGCGCGCAGGGCAGAGCGTAAAGACTTCATCCTATCAAAGTATCAGGACGTTCATTTTGTGAGGCGGAGCCACAGTTCATCTGCAGCGCTGCGACTTGGCCTGCAGGAAGCGACCAAGAGTTGCGACATCTACGGTCTGATCCAGCTGTACGCTCAGAGGACGGAGCTGAGCCAGCCGCTGCACACACACATACAGGTATAGTCAGTACAGGTACACAGGTACAGAATGACAGGTAGACATACATACAAATATATGCACACCAGTAAACAAAAAGGTAAACTCCCATAAACACACACACTCAGCAGTGTGTTTCCATGCCAACAGGAGAAAGGGGAGACGGCGCTGCACCTAGCTGTCCTATTAGCTGACAGGACTTCACTGCACATCCTGGACTTCCTTGCTCAGAACTGGTCAGTCTGCTCTGGCGACATTTATGAGTGATTTCATCTTATTATGTGTGTGTTAATGTGTACACCTGTGTGTTTACCTGCATGTGTGTTTGTTTTTTTTCTTTAGCTCCAACGTGGACGTGCAGACGTCAGCAGGAAACACGGCGCTGCACTACAGCTGTCTGCACAACAAGAGCGACTGTGTGAGACTGCTGCTGAGAGCCCGGGCCAACACACACCTGAGTAAAACATGCACACAACTACGCTACACACTAATTGTTTTTTACACTATACTTGTGAGGACCCTCGTTGAAAGACCCCTCATTGACAGACCCCCCCCCCCCACACACCTCCTAACTTTTATCTAAACCCAGTTCAGACCATCACTTTCTAAAAATACCAATACCATCAGTGATTCGGAGATATTTTCGAAGGGAGGGGACGATTTTAGAAAGTCTGGAAGTTTTTTAGAAAGATATTCAAGATATTCTTTAAAAGTGAGTTTTTTTTTTAAATTGGGGTAATTTTTAAAGTGAGTTTCTTTGAAAATATGAAAGAATTTGAAGATATTTCTAGAAAGTGAGGACATTTGTAGTGGGTACATGTAAGTGAGGGCATGTTTTGGAATTGAGGAGATTTATTTTTAAGATACTTTTCAGAAATATCTTCACTCTCAACTGGTTTACAAATGTAAAAGTTCATGAGCTTCTCCTGCTGATGATCATGACGACAGAGAACCTGTTACTAATATTAATATTGTAACTGTGTGTGAACAGAGAACGATTTAGGAGAGACCGCTCTGGACGTGAGCCGGAGGTTGAAGCACGGCCACTGTGAGGCGCTGGTGAGGTCACAGTTACTCTTCTCTACATATGACTGTTGATCTCAGCGTTACACTAACTGTACCTGTGTGTGTGTTTGTGCAGCTGCAGCAGGCCCAATCCAACCAGTTCGATCATCATGTCCATGTGGAGTACGAGTGGAGGCTTCGTCATGATGATCTTTATGATAGCGACGATGACTTTGACGACAAGGTAAATGTCCCAACTGACAGCCTGCAGCATTTTCTGTTTGATTGTTTGCTGTTGACAACAGCTCTGCTTTAACAATGGTTCAATGGCTTCATGCTCCAAGCTTGTTGGTCTAATGTAGAAATCTCAGATCGCACAATGAAATGACCAGTGTGTAAGATTTAGGGGGATCTATTGGTAGTATATAATATTCTTGAGTATGTTTTCATTAGTGTTTAATAACCTGAAAATAAAACTGTTGTTTTTTGGTTTATTATTCATTAACCAAAATGTAGTTCGGTCCAAAACCATTTATTGCAACAATAATGCCCATCATGTTACCTGCGTGACTCTCTCCCTTCCCCTCTTCTGTTTCAGAATGGTCCAGTAAAGAAGGAGCGCGCTCCTCCTCTTCCTCGTCCTTCACCTCCTCCTTCTCCTTTTCCTCCCGTCCCTTTAGTTTCAATCAGTCGTCCTCCATCACCCCGCTATCCTCTGGAGCAGCTGGAGGAGGTCTGCTCAGTGTGGGGAGGAGGCTCGCCATGGCTATGGAGCTCCACAGCCGGCCCCCTAGCTCAGCCTCTAGCCCCCCTCCTCCTCCCCCATCTTCCCCTGCACCTCCGCTGCCTCCCAGGGTCAAAGGTGATCTCAGATTCTGATGGTTTTGTGTTTTATTATCACATTTTTAATGTTTCCAATTGTTTCTCTGCCTTCATCTTCTGCATGACTGGAAAAAAAACAAATCTTCCTTCCTCGTCCTTTACATTTTGTTGTTTGTGCCGAGCCTGGCAAGAACCAGCATCTGGATATGCCAGCTGTTACACCAACATAAAATCTTGTATTCAGATAATATTGGACTGACCAGTACTATAATGTATCATGGGGTAAATTCAGTATAAAACAGTCATGTCATACTCACTTCTACCTCATGCTCTATTTTTAATGCTAATACTGCTTTCATTTAATTATTAACTTAAATTCCCCCTATTTTGCAGTTTTTTCTCTCTGTTAAGCTACTGTAAATTAAGGGAACACTTTGTGCAAATGTTTCACGTTAAAAGCCTTACAATGGCTCAAAGGCCATGAGCCCTCTTTTTCTTGGTAGGCTCTTAATGTGACACATCACATAACTTTCACTGACAGAAGCTTAAAAACAGCGATAGTGATCAACAAAACATCAAAATAGAAAATAATTAAAATTTGTTGCTGTTTATTGTCTCAAACACATATCCAGCTCAAATGGACAAAAATAACTGTTACATAAAATATAACACTGCAAACAAAGAACTTTGTCCACTCTAACAAGCATGATTCTTAAAATACAACTTTATAAATACAAAGTTTTTAGCCATGGTGGCTATTGGGATGGCAATGTCAATCTGTCGGTCGGTTGACCACCGTGGTCCAAACTGAAATATCTCAACAAACTACCTGCAAAACTGATGACATTACCATCAGTTTGTGTTTAGTTCTCATTAGCAAATGTCTGTATTTAGCTAGTCTGGCTCACGGGCTGACTATTTCAGTCAAAATTCTCACAGTATTTTCAAGGCTGCGTCCAGGCCTTAGCACCACCCAAGATCATTGTGATTGGTTTAAAGCCACTAAAATGACTGTAGACTCTTAATGTTTGTAATCGTAAGAGCTCTTCAGAAATAAAGGACATTTTACTTAAAAGTGTAGGCCTGGAAGAATCATATAATGAGCAATAAAACATGAAATTGACTTTGTCTTTCATTCTCACTTAAAACCTATTGAGTGTTGAACAAGAGCAGATCAGAAAACGGGAAAGCTTCTCATTAAAATATCATCAAATGCACTTAAGAAAAAAAGACCAGATTCTGGGAACAAAAATCAATCTTCCATCTCTATTTTCTGTCTCCCTTCAGCTCCCAGTGTCCCTCCTCCTCCCCCTCCTGCTGCTGGGGAGGAAGGAGAGGAAGAGGGGGAGGTCTTCTTCCCCCTGATACGAAACAGAAAGTCTACCACTCCCCCTCCCATCGCCGTCCGACACAAGAGGAGCTGCTCCGAGTCCAGCAAGCATGGTAACATCTGAGAATCACACTGCAATTAATCTGTCAAAATGATAGGGTGTTATTAACTCTGTATGTGTGTGTGTAGATTACGGGTTGCCAACCAGTCCCAGGATCTATAGCGGTCCAGACTCCTCCTTTAAGAAGTGTGTGTGAGTATCTGCGACACAATCCCATTTAATTTAACAGAAATTCACATTTTATGACAGTAAACACATCCAAGGGAACAAGGCTGCTGATTGGATCTATTGTTACGTCACACTGGCCCAGTCATCAGAAAGTCTGGATTTCCCATTTTATTCAAAATGTATTGGTTCTTAAAGCAAACTACCTAACATGAAACCAACGTTCCTTTGTCACTTTAGTATAATTAATCAGATACACTATTAAAAAACCCAAATAGATCAATCAGAAACCATCAATACAACAACCTTGTGATCACACATGCATAAAAATTAAAGGATCACTGTGATGCTTTTTACTAACACACCTCTGATCTGATCTTCTGAAGAAGATTAGATTATGCCATAAGATGCTTTTTATGTTGTCTGAATTGTGTTTATTCAGTAATGGAAGAAGTAGTTTTTGCTTATGTAAAAGTAGCAATACCACACTAAATATTCCTACAATCATAATTTAGTAGAAGTAGAGTAGTAGTAGTATAAAGTACCTTAAAAAACACTCAAATTACAAGTACCTCAAAATTTTACAATATTAACTTTTACACATATGCACCTGCTAAAAACCATTATTGCACTTACTGTATGCTCGCTGGCTGGTGCATTAACTCATCAACAATTCAAGTAAAGTTAGTTGCAACCTTGCAAGTGTATGTGGTGTTTTGCATGTGCTAGAGGCAGAACAGAGATTCCCAACTTGGACCTCAGGGGGTAGGTCTGCAGTTGCATGATAGCGGAGTAGCTCAACTCATCTGAAAAAAAAAGAAGATGATGAACTGCAACACCTGAACAAGTATTGCGTTGAAAGAGCATGAAAAGTAGTTAATGAGCAAAGAAGTTAAACAGTTAGCTAAAAGTCATGGAGAAATTGTTTAAATAGACAGGTAGAGGTAATGATAAATAGCTGAAATAGTTAGCTGAATTAAACTGTTGTTGTACGTGTCTTAAAATAATGGATAAATGGTTGAAACATCTTGTTTATGCCACTAGCAAAGAAGTTAAAACTAGCATACGAAGGCAAACATGATCAAATCAACGTAACATTAACACACAAACCTGAACATAAATATACACAAAATGTAGTATACTAATATACACATTTGTGTGGAGACTGGCAATATCTTAAATTGGTCCAACCAGATGAAAGGCAGTTTTATTATTCAGTTTCTTCTAAATAAGTTTCTTGAAATAATAAAAGACACTGCCACACTGTAAAACCTTCTAAACCTTGACAGGAAACTCTGGTATCTTCATCATTACAAACTTGTGATGTTTGTCCAAACTTTGTTCAAACTGTCAGATCTGTATTTAAAATTCTTGTAAGATTCCAAAGTAATCAATGTCCAAAGATACAAAAAAACCTTGCGTGTTTTAATATTTCCCTACTTTAAAACATCATAGAGCTCGGAACAACATGATATACAACATGTTTTTCCACTGAATTTAAATGAACAGAAGAAGACATGTGACAAGCTTAACTGGAGTTTATTCTAATCACTGTGCTGAAGCATGAAGAAGCTGAATCTGCTGAATGAAAGACTCTACTGATCTCTGGTGGACGGAAGCTGAATTACACCTTAAATGTAAACCTGTCTCCTTTGTTTGTCCCTTTCCAGTCCGTCTTCTCCTCTCGGCTCGCTGGCTGAACGACCAGACAGAGGTACTTCCTGTCCAGAAACATCATCTAGCTTCCTCCTCTCAGATTTACATTTTATTTGTCAGGAGTCTGATGGATCTATCATGTGTAACTATACTTGGTAGATGGTAGATCATTGTTAGGGCCCAGGGAACTGTGGAGGAGGATTTTCAGGGAGCTGATTAAGTTACATTGTTAATTTTGGTGTTTAATCCAGTAGTTTAAAGAGATTAGTTGACATTTCCACCAATGAAAGCATTGTTTGAAGTATTTCTTCAAACAAGATTGTCAAATATTTTATGGTTCAAACTTCTACGATGTGGGAATTAGATGATTTTCCTGATCTTACGTTATAGTAAACAGAATGTCAGACAAAAGCAATTTAAAGATGTCACCTTCGACTTTGACGTTACAAAGGAAAGGAAATCCAAATCTGCTAATTTATTATTAAAAAAGAAAACTAACCTCTCAAAAATCCTTAAATTAAAAAATTAATGAAATGGTCGACCTGTGATTTTGATTGATCATCTGTCATTGAATCTGTTACTTCTACCATGCTGTATTTACCTCTTTTGATGCAATTCACATTCAAACCAGTAAGTACAGCACTTCAATCCTTCAAACTGATTTCAAGTGCTTGTTTAAGTTTTAATATTTTCATAATTAAGGTTAGAACTGATCATATTTCTGACACAGCTTCTCTAACTGTCTGATTTAGCTAATATTATAAATTGTTGGCTAATTGTATTTTTTTTATTTAAAAGTATATAATTTACATATCTTGGCTGCCTTCCCGTCAAATGATGAGCAAGCAATATCTTCAGCTGCCTTGGAAGAACGAACATGACCTACACATTCCTTAAAAAAACTTGATATTGAAAAATTAACACTAATTTTTCTCTCTCTGAGGTTTTCGGAGGGCAGACAGTGATGGTAGCTCCTCCCACTTCATGCACCTGGACAATAAAGCCCGGCCCAACGGATCTCCCACCAATCAACGCTCTCAGAGCTTTGAGAATGACACAAGAGGCCCCGCCCCCCAGCCGCTTCCTCGCAGATCATTAGTGAGATTTTCAACTCCTTAGCAACCATCTAGAACAGGAGTCAACAACTGTTACTATCTTAAGAGCCACTTTTGTCCAAAATTAAAAAGCATTTGGCGCAGATTTTTTATTTTATTTTACTCCTTTAAATTCAGGAACCACATCTTATTATTTAAAATTACTTATCAATATTAATAGGTTTAATTGACCATTCATTCACATGTTTTACCACACTGCAGTAGGCCTATAGGCTATTTATGATTATTTAACTACTTTGTGTAACTTTGCATTTCCAATATAATGTTTTGGTGCATTAATTAAAGTATACAAATACCGCAGATCAAACACTCTAGTAAGCCAGCCTGTAGTATTTGTGGTGAAAGCATCCAAATCTCCCAACGCACCATTAAGTTCTCTGTTTTTTTTCCGTTGTGGAATTTGAATCCATAGCTCCATATATTTATTCAATTTACAGGCTACCTGTTTTTACAGTTGAATACTTCTATGATGACTTTAGGCCTACAATAATAATAGAAAAATATAAAAAAGTTATTCCATTTAAATATTTTGACAAAGTCGGGGAGCCACTAGAGAGGGGCTGAAGAGCAGTATGTGGCTCGGGAGCTGCGAGTTGCACACCCCTAGACTCACCCTAGAAACCACATTACGACACTCCAGCAGCACCTTACCAACTGCCCTAGTAACCCCATAGGAACACACATTCAGCCACCTAGTTACAATTGCTTTGACAGAGAGCATATTTTTTTTGAGAGACATCATCCCTTTGTAATTATTATTAATATTTATTAAAATTAACATCAATATTGTTATGTCCATCAGCCTCGTGGTGCGAAGAGCCGTAGGGTTGAGGCGCTGTATGACTGCCAGGCCGACCACCACGATGAGCTGAGCTTCAGCGAAGGGCAGGTGCTGGTTGTCCTGGAACAGGAGGACAGTGATTGGTGGGTACGTATCATCATCCTGCACTGTGATTGGTGCTCTGAAAAAGCTATTGCAAAGTGGCCTCTGCTGTCCTCTGAGCATGGGCTAGGTGTGATTGAGGTTTAAGAGTCAGTCAGGTAAACATGAACAGTGTTGGTTTTTTTTAAATAAAACTATGACAAAAAATCCTTATGACTAATACTTATGAAAAATTTATTTTGAAAACAAAAAATATGATTAAATATATTAAAATTGTTGTCAAAGAATAAAAACTAAGCAATGTAAAAGACTGACAAATAAAGTAGGTCTAATTAATGTTTTCAACACGTGTGTTTGTGTGTCTGTGCAGCACGGTTACATAGAGGATGAACCGGACCAGAGAGGTTTGTTTCCATCTTCCTTCGTCCAGCTGCTGTTAGACTGACACCAACCTGGACTGAACCGGACCAGGACTGGTGCATACCTTGGACCAGTGCAGATCCAGCCCACGCCAGTGATGCTGAAGAACCAGAGCCCGGAACTCAGGAGAACCAAATCAGAACCAACCCAGATCAGTACTGAGCAGTAGAAGCTGAACCACCGATCAGCGATGGACCAGGTCAGACATTCAGGTTTTTCTTTTACTCCATCTCCGGGGACTGGACTGATCTGGTCCTGACCAGCTCCAGTATTCTGTGTGTTCACATGAGCACGGCCCAGCTACAGCCCTTCTGTTACCATGGAAAAGTTTCAGGTGACCTTTAAGTGAAGAATCTAGACCAGATCTTTGTGGCTTGGGTCATGTGATAATGTTGCCATGGAGATGGTCTTGCACACACTGATGATTCACTGCTGATGTTGACAATACTTTTATTTATTTAAAATTATAAAATATTATTTTATTAAGCTTACAGATGCCTAAAGGTCACTTCAAATTAAAAAAAACTGCTGGACTTTTATTTTGAAGTTCAACCGAACAACGTTTTCTCTTCTCTAATTTATTCTAATGTATTTAATGTTATTGATCTTGTGGCGACGCCACCACACAAGCAGCTTCTGTCCCATTTCAGGCTCAGTCTCCTTACAGGAGCAGGGCATACAGGGTCCAACACATAACCAGAGCACAAAGGATTGTAGGATACTGAAGACCAAAGGATAAATACCAGTTGTTGTCTGCTCTAAATTCAGGTGACATCAGCCTAAAATGGGACACAGCTGATGCTTCCAGCTGCCTTTGATGTCACAAGATGTCACAATGCCTCAGTAAGTATGGCAGTGTATTGCTGCCACTATTACAAAAATACATTTGCTCAGTTTCTCAGTAAAACAAGAACATTTTCACATTATTGCAAGATATTTTTCATGCTATATTGACATATGTTGTTGTTATCACTATATACCAAATAACGACTTTGTAACAAGAGACTTTTAATGATCTCCAGTGGTGGAACGTAACAAAGTACATTTACTCAAGTAAGACCTTAAGTGCTTTTGAGTTACTTTTACTTTACTTGAGTATTTCAATCTTATGTATATTAAAAATTTTCATTCCACTACATCTCAGAGGCAAATATTGTATTTTTTACTTCAAGTCTGACAGCTGTAGTTGCTCATAACTTTTCATACTCGCCCTGTTTACTGAAAACTAAAGGTGGAAAGCAATGATTTGTACTTTACATTTTAAATCACAGCCGTTACTGAGTAAACAAAAAAATCATGTTTGCGTGTTGCTCAAAGACAGGACTAACTGTGACTCTTGCTGCGGAGAGTCCCCAGCTGCAGTAGCATATGAATCATGCATAAAACAGGACTGTCGGACTTCCTCCAGCCAGAGGGAACGATCAGCAACGTCAGGTGCTCTGCGGACGGTCAGTGATTGTTTCCTCTGGCTGGATAAAGCCCCCCACACTCCTCATTTTATGATATGGAAGATTTAGAAACAAATGGCAAAAATAGCATGTCATGTCTTATTAATTGGAGCCAAGCTCGCCTGTAGTTCGCACCCTGCTTGTACCACAGGTAGTGGTAAAAGAAGTTTTCATAGCTTAGTAAGAGGCTTGGCTCAAATTAGCCAAAAAGACGTAGGAGCATGACATTGCTAATGTTGGTTGACACTAGCAACCTGCTGGTAATTAATTGATTAATTATCGCCTATGAAGTCCCATTAAAATGACCACCTGCTTGAATGTAACCTAAAGGGGGATATGACTTCATATAGGCTACAGTCCAGTGTTTCCTATTTTCCCCAGCTCAGTGTCGCCCGCTATAGACTATATAGAATCTGTTCTGCCAAGTTTCATAATGAAGCAAAAACATTCACAAAACTTCTCAAAATAACATAAAAGGTCTCTAACGTTGTTTTGCGCCATTGCTTTGTATCTGTCAGATGAACTAAAGTCTGGTTTTGTGCTCTTGTCAAATTGCGATTTAATTAAATTAGTATAATAAGTAGGCCTATACGATGTATATAATAAGATTTTAAATTAGTACAAATAAGTTAATTTAGGAGGTTAAAAAAGGAGGTTATTTACTCTGAGTAAATTTTAAATGAGCTACTTTTTACTTTGACTTGAGTAGATTTTTATACCAGTAACTTTATTAGTACTTAAGTAAAAATTCATCAATGTAACAGTACTTTTACTTAAGTACAGTATTTTAGTACTCTTTCCACCTCTGGTGAAAACCACGTATCTCCAGATTTGGTGATTTTAATGTGAATCTTTCTGATAAACTTAAGTATTACTGTTCCTTTATAGGTTGAGGATATTATCCACCTTCTCACGGTATATAAATTATCTAAACCCCCCTTGGATTAGGTGGAAATTGTAAAGTTCTTAATTGTAGTGGAGTATTTTCAGTATTTTAGGTAATAATCTGAATACTTCTTCCACTACTGCTTATAACTTTGTCTTAGTATAACACAACATATTTCCTATTATTAGAAAAATGGCAGCGTATATCATTAAAGCAGCAAATTTTTGTTTTGACATACCAACTTCTCATGTTCGTAATGATAAAGGTCTGATGATAGAACAAGATACAGTGATATGTGGTAATAAAAGTTTCTTGTGGTAGGCATAATTTGGTGTCTATTAAAAGTATCATAACATCTTATACTGGAAAGTGAGCAGAATCCTTTTTATTATGGTGGCAGCAATACGTCATGAGGAACGTTTCCTAACTGGGTTTGATTGTGTCAACCTTTTACCTCCAGAGGTTTTGATAGAAAAACCAAAACTCAAATTTTGTTTCATCTTTTTTTATTTAATGCAAAAGGGTACAGTGGTGGGTTTGTGTTGTTTTGAAATATCACAGTGCTTATGTCTGTTTGGTAACTATGAACGAATGAATTAACTGATGATCAGCACGTTTGTTTGATAAAAGAGAAAGAAATCAGTTTCATGTAACAGAGTCACAGTGAACATGAATGAGTTGAGTTAAAGCTATAATAACTGTACACACATCTTGTTTGGTGTGGTGGATGTGGCTCTGCACTAAATCTATAGATCATACACAGCCATTTATGAGTGAATTACCAGCAGCTGATTCATTGATTTGATTTAATCTGCACTTGCCTGCATTCTTAAATAATCATTACATTTAATTACTGCAGGAAATCTAAAAAGCACAACTTTGGATTTATACTCACAAGAAAATTATTATTTTTCCAGTGTGAGGAAGTAAATCTTTTCACTATAACTCAGTCTGAAAATTCCAAAAACTTGCATCCAGATGTTGAGTCCATCTCAGTACCCTAGAAGGCAGCTGCTCTGTCATTTAGTGGCTGAATTTTCCTCGTAAATGTTTCATTTCCCAGGTTGCCAGCAGGAAGTTTTCTTGGAGCAGCCAACAATGTGTTAAAACATGGAGCAGATGTGTCTGATAAACCCACAGCTTCAGGTGACTCAGTCAGGTTTAAACAGACCATGCGACTTGTTCCAGACAAACAGGGCTAAACTCTAAACTGCAGCCGAGCTAACGACAGAGCAAAAGCTGTCTGATGATGATTCAGCATTTATGATTATTTATAGGCCTCAGTCTGCTTCAAAATAAGTGCATGTAGTATCATCTAACGGCTTCTGATAGCTGCATGACAGTTTTTTACTTTAGCCCCATTTGTATGATTCATAAAAGTGGGATTGCAAAGACGCTCAGTTTGACAGAGTTCAGGGAGACAATGGTCTGTAGCCAGGAGGAGTCTGTGATGGAGGGCTTTTCAATCTGCCTTCTAGTGTGGCTATTGGAAAATCTTCTCTGCCCTTATCATTGTACCGGCAAGTTTGTTTGAAGCAGACTGAGCTCTTTACTGAGCGATTTCACACTGGCAGATGGGTCTGAATCTGAAAATGAACAGTTTTCCCATTCCCATACCTAAGTCTACCTGAAGTGGTTAGTCTCAGCCTGCTGCACGTTCAGTCAAAAACCAATGTGTAATCCGAGTCTACAATTGTGAGATAGGAAGGCTACCATTTCATGATATACTGCCATTCAGAACAGTAAATGACTTACAGCAGAATAGAGGTTAGAGTGCTAATATACTAGACTGTAACAATTTGTACACATCAACAAGCAGCTGCATTGCTCGTGTGTGCATGGGTGATTAAAGAGTATATCCACTAGGGAGTAGATCAAGGCAAATTTATCACTGGTCAGCACCAAATTATCTTCCTTAAAAAATTTAAACTTGTCTAATATTGAGTGTGACTGTTGATACATTTAGTCTGTAAATCCAAGAACCAATGTCAGCTAACATTTCCGGTGCACAACACAGCAGGTCAAGCAGCTAAATCAGCGTCTGAATAACTGATAATTTTGGGCAGTAGAGAATAAACTTTACCAAGTTTGCAACTACACTCTGTGATATCTTTTTTTAAACAAAATATGACAAAAAAAATTTGCTTATTACTGCATCAAACAATGAAAATGAGGCGAAAACCAATTTGACGAAAAACGTAAAAACTGAAATATTTTAGTTTCTCAATGCTTAAAAACAAAATTTTAATGTGAAAGTTGGACGACTGAACAAACAGCATCTTGTTGATGTGATGGAACATGGAGTAGCCATCGTGTAAACACAAAACTATAGTGCTCTACGAGGGACCTTCGAACTCAGTTTCAGACTCAAACTAACTCAGTGTGAAAACGTCTTGGTACTCCTCATTGTATAAAGGAAGTAACAAACATTCAGACCACTTTGATTGACAATCAGCAACAGTTTCTGTACATTCACAGTGCAGGTGGGACACCCCTCTGTACGCTCTCGTCTACCTTTAAAAGAAGCCCAGCGTTCAGCTGACTGACTCCTCTGCTACCTGCTAGACTGGTCAGTCTATCTTCATTTATATGGTTGTTTTTTTTTTGGTTGGACTTAAGAATTTTTTTGAATGTACATTGCACTACATCTTCCATTCATCCATGCACTGCACACACAGTTGATGTTACTGATTGTTTGACTTTTTCCTTGTTAAGTTTTGTTTAATAAATCTTAAATCTACTTAAAAGTCATGCACATTCTCTTTGTATTCGTCACTCATTCGTCAGCTGCGCTGCCACTCAGACGAGTGACTATGACTGCCCATGAAGTTCAAGAGTCTGCGTGTTAATTTACTGTCACATCTTCAAGGGTAATTTCTGTATTTTGGAACTTGGGCTCTATTTTCACATATTTTGAGGTTGAAATGACTAGTTGGTTCAAAATGTTTTAGAATAGACTTTTGTTTCTGGTTTTAAAAAAAGAGGTGTAATCCGGTGATACTGGTAGGGATCATAATGTTGCCAGACACCTGGAAAAACGGTGTGAGTCTGTTGGTGGCAAAAAGAAGCTCTATTTTGTGGATGTAATTTTGAAGGCCGCAATTGCAGCAACAGAATACATTGCGGTTGCCAGTGGACGCCATCTACTGCACAGACTCAAACACTTTTTTTTTTTTTACCTACTAGTCATTTCAACCCCAACATATGTGAAAATAGGACCCACCTAAGTTACCCTTTAAGTCATGTTGTTGAGTTTGACTTAATCACTTCCTATCAACTTTGTCAGCTACTGGAGCTGAAAAACTAGTCCTTTAAAACACATGAAATGCTACTAAGAAGGTCCTGCTTTGGACAGTCTGTGAAATCAGCTAAAAACCTGCAATCATCAATTCATAGAACACATGAAGAACCTCATACACAGGCTGAGAACCTCATACAGGCTCCTCCCGCTCACTGCCTCCAGCTTCATACTGGTCAAAACAAAAAGTCTTGTCTTACATTCCGAAAATGTAAAAACATAAAAATTTTGTTCTTATCTTTCCAGTTCACGTCTGCCAGGATAAACACCTCCTCCAGATCAGGACGGTTTGCATTAAGATTCAGTTACGATAAATGGATGGATTATTAAAATATATATAAAATACAAAAAGTCTTGTGTTGGACGGAGAAGCAACATGGCCTCTTTGTGCCATTTGTCCTTCAGGGCAAAGTGCTTAGATTAAGAGGTTATCCCTGTATAATGTCTGTGAAATCTAATAAAAAAAAAAAGATATAAAAAGTCTGTGGTTGTTTCCTGCTCAGAGCAAAACTTTTGCGTTTGATCCTTACAGACAGACAGGAGAATCTATCTGTTTGCAGTGGAGGGTCCCAAAAACAGTCTGTCTTTAAGTTGAGCTGGAAATCATTTAAACCAGCAGGAGTCTGCACAGGGAGGATATCTAAGCCCCGCCTTCCAGCTGAGGGGCTCTGTCTACGAGTAGTCCAGGTTTTTAAAAATTTCTCTTCCCAACAGCGGCTTCAGTCCAGCATGCCTGGATGATGGACTCAAGGCAGACATGATGACTGATGTGCAAGAAGTATAGGGCTGGGTACCAAACTCAAATACTTTTATGGCAATGACTGAATTGCTTCAATACTATAGAGTAGATAAAATGTGAGCCACTAAGCATGCAGCACTCTTTTACAGAGATCACACAATACTGTTGATTGGATGTCTAACTTCACACGTTATAGAGGCACGCAGGAAAAACCCTACATTAAAGCCCAGAGACAGGGCTTATGAGTATGTGTAATTGTATTTTAAGAGGTTTGACTAAAGTGTATAAAAATGTCTAAGAACAGATCAACAGCGTGGCTCCACTGTATCAGGCTCAATGCCAAAACCTTAAGAAATTGATGAAACACATGCATGGAATAAGTTTAAGAGCAGAAGTAGCTCCGTATTTGACAGCAAGAAAATCTCTATCTCTAAGCATTCAAGTCTGCCTGACATTACAGAGCCTCCTACAAAATCTGATATTTCTGAGACGGTGCTATAACGACCTGGATTTTAGAAGGTAACGTTTAACAAACACAAAATTTGATTCTGGCTTTTATACATTTTTTATTTATTTATATTATGTTAACAGACAACTTCATGTTTGTGGTAAATACTGACTTAAGTTGAAAAATGCTGAAGTGTGGAAACATAATACTAAAGAGTTGAAGCAGTCAACTTATATTAAACCGCATGGTGGTAAGTTTATATCTACGTTATGAAACTGTTGAAGTTACTTTATTTCTTTATATTGAAAATTTTGAATGATACCCAGCCCCAACGAAGTACACTGATCTGGCTCCTTTTCCAATCGCCTGAAATCTAGTAGCCATATACAATTTAGATTCAGCTCAAATTTGGTTACCCAGTGCCAGAGAACAGTCAGATGTGCCGACACTCAAACGGATACCAGACGAGATGTAGCTGGATCTTGGTCTCAGGAATTAAGTGGTTGATGATCTGCTGGTCAGTAAGCAGATCAGTCCATCAGTCAGCAGGTCTGTTGGTTAGTCCATGAGACAGAAGGTCTGTCTGTAGGTCAATAAGTCAGCGGTCGTGTCACTTGTGCAGACTGATCTTGCCCTCCTTGTGGAGCTGGTTGATGATCTGTGTTTCGAAGTCGGCATTGTGTACGCCGGTCTTCTTAAAGGCACCAGCATTGCGATTCGCCTCCCAGTAGTGATGCCAGTTTCCCTGCTTGTCGGCTCCGTAACCGAACACAGACACCTGAACACAGACAGAAGGTAATGCCACGACATACTGCAACGTAATATACTGTGACACACTACATAACCAAGTATGACATGCTGTGCTGTCATGTAACATATCCTGCCTTTGTACATTTGAAAGTGACGTGTGAAGATTTATTCTGATAAATTATGATTATGATCTTTAAGGGCGTACTCACACTATGCGATCCTTACCGTCCCCAAGCATGTTTAAACCCAGATTGTCCGATTCGTTGGACGATATGCTGAACCGTGCCCCGGGCCCACCCCTTTAACGGTTAAGCGGGACTCCGGCACGATACGCATGTAGTGTAATCGCTAACTGTGCCAAAGCCTGGAACTCAGACATAAACGCCACTGTGCCGTGCGAGAGAAACTGCTTTTTTTTCTTCAAAAAAGTGCAGTGTTTACAACAAACTGACAGCCTGTGGCACGGGATATATGATGGGGGGAGGGCAATCGTGCTCAAGCGCGGTACAAGGCAACTGGGCCCAGTGTGAATACACCCTAATTTTATCTTTCGGTCAGTTCTGTTCTCATGGTGTGACTATGAATTCAACAGCAGACTCTTTGGAAAACTCTCCCTGTCAGAGTATCTCTGAATGCACCGCAGACAGGAATAATCAAACATGGGTGTAAAAAACAACAATGTAAATTTGTTTGTTCAAATATCTCAGTGTCTTTGCTCTCTGCTACATTACTACAGTCTATGACGACAACTTAAGTTTGACTGAAGAATGAAGTTGACTAAATGTTGTGTGACATATAAGAGTCAGAGATGAAGACTCAAACTCCCTCCTCCCTCACCCCTCCCTCCTACCTGATCACAGGTGTGCAGAGCAAAGATGATGGCAAGCATGCCGGTGGATGGGTAGCGACCGTGGTGCTCAGTCCAGTGGTCATTAACATACTTGAAGAACTCCGGGTTCACCACCAGAACCTACATACACACAGTGTTTACACGGTAACATGTTTAATGTGTTCATCGGCTCCCTCTTTGGCAGTTTTCACATATTTGCAGTAGTAAAGTCTTTTCATAAGCACTTGATGAGCACCTGCAGCTTGATTTTATGAGTACTAATAAATAAATGGTGGAGACAGGGTTTTAAAAGTGAATGTATGTGAATTTAAAATAAGCTTTTATGAACATGCAAAATCATCTCTGGAATACTGTAAGCATTTTTCTACTTTTGTTAAGGGTAAAATATTAGAAAAACACCAAAGTAAATCAATGTATGATACATTGGTCAAATTTACCCAATACCCCTTTAAATGATTTGATGCAAACATATGACAAAGTGTGAAAAATCTCACAACAAGAAAACTGAGCTGATGCAGTGAAATCTGAGGCAGATAGCTGTAATAACAACAGACTGTAAACAGCATGATTGAGCATTTATTTTACCTTGTCTTTATCAGCCTCCACTCTGTCTCTAACCCTCATGTAGGTCCTGAATACACACACAGAGATCAGTCATAATATACTTCAAGTATTGCATGTTAGAATATAATATAGGAATATAAGTATTAATCTAATACAATAGTCTTGCAATAAATCCTACCTTAAAAAATATTAACATCTTGATTCAACCGTATGTTAATTTTGGAAGCTGCAGTTTGTGTTGCTGTTGAACTGTATAGCATTATACTGACAGGTGTTTCTATTATTTTGTATCATTAGCCTGCATTAGTTTTAGATATGTAGATTGGTGTACCATTAAGACTGGCAACTGAGTGTATTTCTCTCTATTTTTGCTAAATCTGAGTTTATTTGTATCTATATGTCGTACATTTTTACTTCACCGGTGGACAGCGCACTGGTCAGCCACTCCAGATCTCTTGTTTTAAACGGCAGCAGGACAAGGCTGACACCACGACCAACGTCCACAGCGCTTTCTGGGTACAGGATGTGATGCGTAGTCCGATTCCCAACATCTTTCTCAAATCCTTGAGTCATCGCCTTGTTCATCCTGTGGAGGAGAAAGGTGAGACGGATGATGAGGAGGAGGATGAGGTAAGACGTATATGTTTGAGGGCATACGTACGTACCGGATTACAGAGTTGTGGGAGTCGATCAGGTTGCCGTGTCCTGACTTCTGTAAGTTGCCAGAGTTTCCAACCACTGCGCAACTACGGCAACGGGAGGGAAGGGGACTGAAGTCCACAGTGGGTGGGGAAATTACCCGGAACATCTTTGACATCACTTCCTTTAGATTCTGGTCGGTACCGGACTGCTGAAGACTCTGAAGAGGCGGAGTATATTTGTATTAATTTTTTTAAATGCAGCTTTTTATTAGCTTTTATTTTCTGCTGGTCTTGCTTCATCAAGAATAAAAATTACACTTTCCAACAGCTCTAAAATAATCTTGTTTTCATTTTCACGCTTTATGTTGTGCTACAGCATATAGCTATGTTTATTTTTTTATTTTATTTTTATCACACACACACACACACTATATACAGTATGCGGTAGACCAGACTGATGATGTTAGCAGTATTTCTACCCCTCCCACTTCCCTTTAATCTACTAATGGTTTCTGCAGCAGGACTTAATCTATAAATGCAGGAAAAAGACTCAGACATTAGTTTTTTTCATCCAGACTGCTGACAGCTTTGACAAAACTTTAAAAAAAATTAAATTTCTGAAAAGAAAGATTTTCATTAATGTTGCTGATTATTTACTGAAAAACATTTTATGGCCATCATGTTCTTCTTTCGGTCTTCTAATAAAGCCTTGTCTGTGTTACCACTGGTTTAACAATATTCACTCATCAATGACACATCAATCAATGCTGTCAGGTCACTTCCAATGTGCAGTCAATGCAATCAATCTCTGTACATGTGCTCACACTGCACCACAGTTAGTTATTACAGAAAGCAAAAAAGGACACCTGAAAATCTTATTTAGTTACAATCTTTATTTTGGTGATTTACTTAATTTAAATTATCTGACATTATTGTTATCTGCAGTGTAATTGCTGATTGTGGAATAAAATTATGTTATAAGAAATAAAAGGATTTAGGCAACTATTGAATTTATCCAGGAGTTTTTTAGATTCTTGCAGTAAAACTGTTGTGTGTAATAAAAATCCTTACTGTGATGTATTGATTTATATAGATTAACTTGCAAAAGTACAGAATCTTTATAAATATAGTTGTTTAATTAACTAAACTGAATTAGTTTACAGTAATGGAACAAACCTTGGACACTGGTTCAAT
Organism: Lepomis macrochirus; assembly: GCA_024633595.2. NCBI lineage: Eukaryota > Metazoa > Chordata > Actinopteri > Centrarchiformes > Centrarchidae > Lepomis > Lepomis macrochirus. The sequence goes on from JALXJV020000004.1 coordinate 13,065,940, forward strand.
GAATAACTTTTGATTTTGAAGATTAAACTTTAGCAGCTAGCAGGTAGCCTCTCCAAACCAGCATACAGCAGCCTTTGGTAATTATATTAGTAAACAAAACCTTGATAATAATCCTTTTTAATCTAATGTGATTTATTAAATTAGATTTCAAATTTCAGGCTGATAAATCATAATGCAGGAAATTATTTGTATACCCCCTCTAGCAGGAGCAGCACGAGTAACATTATTAGAAGTGGCATAATTCCTATTTTTTTGTCCTTACCAGCCACCATTTGAGCGCATCAGGGTCAAAGCTGTAGTTGGTGTCTTGAATGACTGGCTGCTGTTTGGGGTCATAGCGTTTGCTGAACCAGTCTGAACCCCCCGGGTCTGAAATACAGGCCTTAGGACAACCACACGACCTGCAAGAGGACGACACAGACAAGTCAGACAGGGACAGTACAGACAAGAAATAATGGGATACACAGATTCGATGACCACGTTACCTCTGGTCATACTGGGAGTTGACTGAAGGATTCCCTTCGGCTTCAGGTTGGGGGGGCCTGGGAGGGTCAGGGTCAGGGTCAGGGGTCAGATCAGCAGGAGAAGCTGTGGGTTTAACTACTGCAAACACAAGCAGACTGAGAGTCAGAAAATACTGCATCATGGGAGCTCTGCTAACATCTATATGATACAATGACAACAGAACTGCTAATACTAATATTGCTAATAGTATTGTGACAACTTAATACTACTCCTGCTTACACTATTATCATCTTTATGAGACAATCAAAACACTGCTACTTTGAATACTGCTAATAGTACTAATACTGTTGTTACTCCAGCTATTGCTAACACTACCTCAACTACTTCTGCTAATATTATTATTCTTATTCTTAGTAACATAATTATTATATTGTTTTCACTAAAATATACAGCCTTGGGACTCTGATCACATGTTCACACAGATCTTCAACAGATCACATGAGCTGTGTGAAGTCCCTTCTGCTTCAAACCCTCCACAATCATCCTGATCCCCAAAAAACCTTCCATCTCTGGATTGAATGATTACAGGCCTGTCGCCCTGACATCCTTTGAAATACTGGAGTTGGCCCACCTGAAGGACACTACAGGCCCCTTGCTGGACCCCCAGTAGTTTGTCTACCGGTCTAACAGGTCAGTGGTTGTTGCAGTCAACTTGGGACTGCATCACATTCTGCAACACCACAACTCTCCAGGGACATATGCAAGGATCCTTTTCGTGGACTTAACACCCCCTGCGGTGGAATCCTTCAGGTTTCTGGGATCCACAATCTGCCAGAACCTGAAGTGGGAGCCCAACACTGACACTATCATCAAGAAGGCCCAGCGGAGGATGTACTTCCTCTGCCAGCCCAGCAAGCTCAACCTGCCTAAGGAGCTGCTGATCCACTTCTGCACAGCCATTATCCAGTCTGCCCTCTGCACGTACATCACTGTCTGGTTTGGATCTGCCACTAAAAAGGACAGGAGCAGACTACAACTGACAGTCAGGACTGCAGAGAAGATTATAGGTGTCTACCTGGCCTCCATTCAGGACTTATACATGTCCAGAGTCACAAAACAGGCCGGAGACATCACTGCAGATCCTACACACCCTTGACATAACTTGTTCCAGCCTCTCCCCTCTTGTAAGCACTACAGAGCACTGTACGCCAAAACCAACAGACTCAGGAGCAGTTTCTTCCCACAAGCTGCCACTCTGATGAACAGCTGACTCTGACTCACGGTGTAAGGAACAATTCCTGTACAATAACCCAGTAGCTTTAACTCTAATCATCCACCCGCTTGCTGTTTACTAATTATTATTTATATGTCATTCTATAATTTAGTGCTGTTCTTATTGTATCTACTGTGTATATGTATATATGTATGTATGTACACACAGTATATATGTGTGTGTGTGTGTGTGTATGCATGTATATGTATATAGCATCCACATTCGACATGTACATAATAATAAAAATAATTTCCTCCTGCAACCTTTGCACTCCGCTCATTGCACAATCTGTCTATATTGTTTTTTGTTTTGGTTTATGGTGTGTATATATGTGTTCATTATACTGAAGTCCGTGTCTGATTCTTAATTGTCTGAGTAAGCACATCGTGAGCAATGTACGATCCAGAGTCAAATTCCTCGTATGTGTTCACATACCTGGCAAATAAAGCTGATCGTGAGTTCTGTCAACAGATCTCCATAAATATTACACATTGAACCTTTAAACATTCCTGCTAAGTTTTGTCACACTTTCGGGTTTCAACATTTTTCTTACTCCATTGATGACATCATCCTCACCTGTCTCCCTGCCACTGAGTATGGCCTGGCTGATGGGTGTGGCCTGGTTGATGGGCATGGCTAATGGCAGATGCAGGAAATGTCTCCTTTGGATGCTCTGACTGGCGAGCATGAGGAAGAGGATGGTAGCAATCACCACAGCAACGCACAGCTTCTTCCGAAACAACATGGCTGGACAGACAGATGAGTGGACGGTGGCAGGAGGACGTGTTGTTGAACTGTGAATCAACTGTTCAGCCTGCAATGTCAGCTGATTTGGACTGTGTCATCTGATGGACATTTTCCTTCGTTCGGTCATCTCTCCGCTCAGCTTCATCTCCATGAAGCCGGACTGTTTAACTTTCTATCCTGTGAAGCAGGCTGCTTTCAGATGGGTGGAGACAGGATCGATGGTCACACCTAGGTCAGACAGTAAGACACAGTGACATCAGCATAAAAATAAACTGATTAATTAAAAACTGTTTTTGTTTGCTCAGAATTATAAAAAGTCTTTACTTTGTAATACATTTCAGAACTATACTTCTGTAAACCACTAAAATTTTCCTATCTGTAGACGAGGTCAACTCCACACTGTTACATATTCATGAAAACTGTGAAACCAGACTCATTGTTTGGCAGCCTGCTCATAGGGTTGTTTTTTGACAGCTGCATTAATGGACAACTAGACAGACTTTAAAAATTTTTTTGTTATCTATTTATTTTTTCTTCTCAAAGAAATTCTGGGTTTTTAGTCAGTGCATTTATCCAAATACCTGAATATTCGTTATCTATAACAAAATAATTATCCATAAGAAACTATTTAAAACAAATTAATTATCTATAACAACCTATTTATAACAAACAAACTATCCTAAAAAACATTTTATAACACACTAATCATCCACAAAAAACTATTTATAAAAAACTAATTATACATAACTATTACAAACTAACAAACTACTTAAAAGAAATTAATCATAACAAACTATAACTAAATAATTATCCATAAAAAAACAATTTAAAATACACTTATTATCTGTAATAAAACAGAGTGCACAGCAACAACGTTTATGAGACCACTACAGTTTCTCTTCACTGAAAAAACTTCAGTCAGAATCAGAATTCGACCAAAAACAGCGACAATGAGGTTCAACACAAAGAACATGAAGCCTATATTAATACCAGACATGTTGTTGTTGATGATGAAGGAGATTAAGGAGATTATAGAAGAGTTTTTCTAAAAGTATGACATCATCTGCGACAACAAACACAGTGCCTTCTACCTTGAAAACAGAGGAAGAGAGAGAGAGGTCCAGCTTTTGCTTTTTGCTGATGAATGGAGTCACCCTCTTCCTCCCTCTTCCTCCCACACTACACCACACCTCCCCTCTCCTCCTGCAGGAATGTCTCCCTGCAGACAGACTCGGTCTCTGAATACCAATCAGATCTGGATTCAGCTCAGCTTCTCCTGTTTCAGCTCTCGCTCTCCTCCTGTCTGCTTCGATGTCTCTCTCCCACCGTGTGTATGTGTGTGAGCAGTAAGAATCAGCTGACCTATGTGTGTGTGTGTGTTGTGTGTGTGTGTGTGTTTCTTCGTTACTCTGTTGTGTAAGTGATATTGATTTCATAATGTTTGTTGCAACTGGTTCAACAGACACACACACACACACACACACACACACAGCTAATAGTATTACTTCATTCTACTAGCAGCACTAAAGCTCCTTTCCAACCTGCACCTCATTACATAAATGCGATGGCAATTTCACGTTAGTCTCATGCCTGAATAAACTTTTTAACGGAAATCTGACAAAGTGGGACCTGTCACGTTTCTGTAAAACGACTGAATGTGTCACATTAACATAAAGACTACAGCACACGGTTCAATACACACAGAGAGATCAACCATAGTCAACAGAGAAGGGTTACATTTCAAGCATTGATGGTATTTCTGGTGTTGATCAAAATCTCACGCTTTGCAGAAATAATTCCACATTTTGAGAAATACACTTATTTTCTTTCTTACCAACAGTTAGATGAGATCAAGATCAATTTTATATATTTAAGCTTAATAAAAGCTCCCCTGAAGTTCACTTATTAACACGTTATATGTTGTTTGTCTATGTTATTACAATGCATCCTGAGGGAGAAGTCAAATCCTTGTTGAGATATTTCAGTCTGGATCAAAGTGGTAAAACGACTGCCTTGTACTGCGGCTAAAAGGGTGCCTTCTGAATATTTATGATGTATTTTGATGCAGATAATCATTTGCTTGGTCTAATTTAACACTGTTCCTTACTGTATCTCACCAGGATTTGGCTTAACAGTCTTGTGTTTGCTAACTTACTGCTTGCAGCTTATCTACCATATTCTAATATATGCAGTTCTTTATATTATTCCCAGTTAGCATTTAAAATAAGATCCTCATAACTTTCTATTGAGCATATGAAATAAAATAACAATGGCACTTTTTACTTTGTTGTGCCAAATATTCTAGGATGTGTCACTGCTTGAAACTGTAGGAACATTTTTGGTAGTGTTGTGGCCCTTTCTATAACATACAGAACCAACATTTACTGACAGAAACTGCCGTCTGAATGACAATAACTTTTAGGGTAACCAGATGAGAATGGGTGAAATGGGTTGGGGGCGTGGCTACCGTTATTGAGTGTCAATGAAGATTAATATTAATGTTATAATAATATTAATATTAATACTAAAATTAATTATTTTTGAAACCACCTGTCTGTTATTAGGAAAAGCACAACTGTGGATATGTAGGTAAGTCATGATCTTTTACCTAATTATTTTATTTAATTTATTCATGTCATCAGTGCAGCGTCACATCTGTCATCATTCCCCCCCTGGGACCCATCCTCCATTGTGTCCCTGAGCAAGACACTTAACCCCTAGTTGCTCCAGAGGCGTGCGAGCTCTGACATAAATAGCAATTGTAAGTCGCTTTGGATAAAAGTGTCAGCTAAATGAATAAATGTAAATTTAATGTTGAATTAGGCTATAATCAAAACTCATGTTAGGTCTATTTTTTGGGACAAACCGGAAAGGTTGGGTTGGGACAACTGCTCGTAATTCGGGACTGTCCCGGATTTTTCGGGACAGTCTACCACTGCATTCAGTTTACCACTGCATGTCTACAACCACAGTAGCTGTGAATTTGGAAGAGGACCAGAGGAGATGAGTCAGGACAGATACTGATTAACTTATCATAACGTGTTTGTTCAAGTTATTTGTATCCTCCCCGAGCGGGAAAGGGCATCACTCTCAGAAGAAAGGCTGGGAAAAAAATCCTGACAGAAAGTTAGCATCATTGATTAGTATCTGTAGCATGTAAGCACAGAGCTTGCTTGTGTGCCATGTGGACTGTGCAAACTTGCCTGGGTACAAAGGGTCTTTAATACAGAAGAAGTTCAGAACAAACTGATCAGCTGGATGTTTGATCTGGATCTAAACAGGGTCATGAAGATCAATATCTCTGTTAAAAATTATCTCTTGGAATAAAGTCCAAAGCTATAAATATGGCTAGAGTAGTGACATTCGAGGAGTTGAGGCCTTTTTAGACATCAGCATACACAACACTGCTGGCTTCATCAAGCTGATCATGTGACAGCTTTTTGTCATTCAGACAGAGGTGACTTTTATATAAATGTTTTTATTCAGACATAATATGAACATAAGCTCCTGAGTCGACTCTCATTTTGTTAGTCAAATCACTGTGGTTTTGTTGTTTAGCTGTGTCATTGTGTACACAGAGCAGTGCAACAGCTGGGCAGCCTGTAAACTTGTTTGAATCTTGTTACAAAACTAATTGTGATGGAAACATAGGGCAGCACTCGTTTCTGTGCACTGCTTCAACTCTGCTGAGTGCAGTGAAGTCGGCTAAAGTATGATTGCCGTCCAGTGTGATTAACACTTTCGGCTGACAGTGCTGCAGAAGAGGTTTTACAACTACACCAGTATTTTTTTTTTTTGAGTCTACATGAGTGCTGACAACATAGCTGAATAGGAGTTTCATGGGGCAGCTGTTCTGAAGGTGTACTGAACTGTATCTCTGCAGAGGAGTGAATAATTGTATTTCTCATGATTGTACATTATGTAAGAATTACCATTAGTGATAATGTTGAGAATAAAATAAAAAATATCTGGATAATAAAAACATCAACCACAAGCATGTGACAAATTAAAGTACTTAGCTAGACGTATTCATACACGCAGTCTTGAACGAAAGTTCCACACTGCGAGGGGGCAAAACATTTTTAGGTCAATCTGAGATGAGGAGAATCTCTCTGGTTTTCACTTCAAACTGCTTTTTTCAAAATGCCGTTCAGCTGGACTCAGCTAACCACTAGAAACATCTGTTTCTTCTTCGCTAAAGTAACTAAATTCCTTGACCTCTCAAAAGGTTTTTTTTTAGTCTACACAACAGTGTAATTATCTTGCATCTTTTCACACATACCTTTAACGGTTATTCATTGTTTACTTATTAGCAGGTTAAACTTTCTTGGAATGACTAGAATATATTATGTTGGTCTAAAATTTCATGACAATACTTTCTTTTTCCTTAAAAAAAATCTTGATTAATCTGATTTGAAGACTTGTGTCGTGTTGAAAGTGTTACAGAAATGTTTAAGGTCCTACCTTATCATTGTGACTTTTATGTTAAAGTGACTTATTCAGACATGAAACCAAAAGGTTAAATTGCCAGACGTGAAGTGGTACGTGTGTGAAAGGGACTAGGTGCAATGTTAAAGGACTTCACGGTTGGAGCACTTTTCGATGGACACGAAACTCTCCTGGGGACATCACCAGTACAAAAGGATAAACAACTGTGAAAAACACGTACTTTTCAAAAAAATGTACGATGAGAAGTTACTAAGACTCCCAAGAGGCAGATCAGTAACAAACATCCAACCGCAGAGCTTCAACTTCTGTTGTGACCTCCTACAAACAGTTTGTAGAAAATTTGGAGAAGTTTTTAAAAAGCAGTTTAAATCATATTTTTCTGATTCAGGATCAGTCTGGGAACAACTCAGTAACCAGAAAACGGATTAAAGCATTTTTAAGCGTAATTTAAACTGAAGGTCAGGCCATAAACTTCAGTATCATTCAATTATTCAGAAGACTCCTGAGTTTCGATATTTAATTAAAAGAAAACTTTGAATTTAGTAAAATACAGACAGGCAGAGACAGAGGGTGTAGAGTACAGTAGAGGGTTAACGACTATCAGCTGAGTCACAGTGTCTGTATGTTATTTTAGTGTTTGGGGGATGGGGGAACAAGGTTAAAGGTCACATGGTTTCCTGTGCAGAGAAAACCATGCGGCTGCAGTCCCTCCTGTCTCTCTCTCTCTCTCTCTCTGCGACCTCTGGCCTCTGTGTTGACACCAGAATGGAAACCAGCTGCTCTGCTGATGTACTACAGCGAAGAACTGGAAAATAATGACAACACAGAAAAAGAATAGTGTCTCATACAGACAGCCACTATGACGAAGACTTCTTTCACTGTTTGTTCTGTTTAACTGTTGGCTTTGAAGTATTTGGGGTTTCTTTGTTTTTATTTGATAGTGGACAGCAAATAAATGACAGGAAATGAGAGGGGATGATATAAAAGGAAGATTCCTGATGCTTTATTATGTATTTTTCACCAAGGAGCAGTTGTTTTGAATGAACTGCTTTCTACAATTTAACATTCTCTTATTCACTGTATTTTAATTCCAAAGTTGTTTTCAAAACAGAGCTAAAGGGTCAGTTTGACCACTATGATGGCATCTGGCCAGTCAGAGAGTCTTGGTTTTATTTGTTTAGGTTTGAATCTGTTCCTGACATTTTTGTTTCAAATACAACGGAGGAGACATTTTCACTGTTTAGTTTTGTTTATGTTGAATTGTCTAATTGCTTTCTGTCCTGTAACATCGGGGGACTATAAAGGGTATCAAACCTCAGCACTGTTTTAAAACCAACCCAAAGTACCAAAGCATATTTGTAATTATCAAGTAATGAAAGCTGGCATAAGCGCTTTCTGGTCAGATTCATAATCTTGTTGATTTATTCTTTGATCAGATAGTTTCTGATTGAAAGGTCATTTTCAAGTTTTAGACTGTTTATTCAGTCTGAGTTTTTGTACAGCTGCTTGTGTTCATACAGCATTTAACATTTGACAGTTTTGGTTTCTTTTGTTCAATGAAGAACATGTTTATATTTCTTCATGAAAGGTACTGAAATAAGTATTGTTTTAGTTTTGATACTTAAACTTGGGTATTTTGTCTTAACTAGTAATTACAATATTTTTAAATTATATCCATCCTTGCTGAACAGCTGATCCATTACGTTGGAGCAATAAAACAAACATACAAACACATCACTGTCATTCATTAACACAAAATTCTACAGTAACAGTCAGTGTGACTGTACTGTACACATCCTCCACCCTAAGCCACGAAGGAACTAATTACAGTGAAGCACATAAGTAAATCACAAACAACAATTTTATGATTTTCCCAGGGAACAAAAAAGCCATGTCAATAGTAATTATATTTAAAGAGTGAATGTTCCTCAGAAACGTTTTGTAAAAACAGAGATCGTTTTCTTGGATGGTGCACTCAATAAGTGTGTGTGTGTGTGTGTGTGTGTGTGTGTGTGTGTGTGTATGTGTGTGTGTGGAGGGGGGGTTGGGGTCTGTGTCCTCCCCCAGAAGATTTTGAGCATTAAAGACTTAATTTCCTGCATTCTGGAAAAACGTTTTGCACAAATTTATGGCGGAAATCTTTTTATTTATATAGAGGGAAACACAAAATTCAGATGGAAGGTGACAATTGAAAATATAACAATATATCAGAATATAATGCGTAAGGCTCTCAGGTATTCTTTATTGCTCTATAATGTTTCTCCTGTAGATCAACTTACTTAATATCATCTGTGCTGAGTCAACACACACGAGTAAGTCTTCCCTCCAATTTCTGTCTGTTGTTTGGGGAATTAACCTCTCTAAATGGGATTGTGGTACCTTTTCACCTCAATGATTAATTAATTCATTTTAATTCAGTTATTAACTCCTGGACTTTAATAGGCTAGCTCCTCTGTTTTACCATGTTTTTCATGTATTTAAATGGGATAACCGTGGGATAGAATGGTCAGGCAGAAATCTCACCACAAATCCACACATTAAATTCAGCAGCTCGGATAAAGAGCGACTCACAGTCCCAAACACAGCAAGACGGCGCCTCAGTCTTTAACGTTACATTTTTTAAATTGAAAGTCTACATGTCACATTACCGCTTGGGCACAAACTCAATGCGATTGACAGCGCAAGGTGGGTCCACTTGATTAATGTCACGGCACTCGCTGGTGTCGCATCAGGTGCTTGATACTAAGTTGCTTTCAGGGGAAGTCAGACAGCGGAATATCCCCCTTGTGAATGTGTAAACACAGCGATAGAAAGGCGTTCATGGTGTATTCCCCAGAGAAATTAACGCTTTTAAGAGAAAGACATTTTTCCACAGTAATATCAAGAAAGAGAGCATCCATTTTCCAGAGTTTACGCAGTAAAGGCCATGTGGCTGAAATTTTTCTAATTTCCCGCAGATGGCAGCACAGAGCTGCACCACAAATGCTGACGAAACACTAAAGAGAAGAGTAGTTACAATTCACACCATCTCGTCCAGTCGCAGTGGAGTAAACTGACAGGTTTTAATGTTGTTTACAAGTAGTTTAAAATCGTGTTGTTGTGAATCTTTGGTGGAAACTTAAAAATTTCACCTCAACAAATGCCCCCCAAAAGCAGTGCCCCCTTTCCAGGGCCCCCATCATCTTCAGAACGCCCCTTGGGGGGCGCTACTGCCCCCGTAGAGAAACACTACTTTAAATGAAAAAAGAAAAACAATTCAGTGTCTTTCAGCCACAAGGTATTTGCCCCTACACTTTATGTTACTCTAAACTTCAGCTGTCAGAAAAGTGGCACATGTAATTGTTGCAGCTGAGTGTGTGGTGTGTCAGTGAAAAACAGCAACGCCTTACTCTCTCTATGGAGTCATCGTTCACTTGCTGCAGACACTTGAGAAGTGCGGGCCCTGATGCTGATGTGGTTAAAAAAAAAAAAAATTATAACACTCAAGGCAAAAAGTGAAGAATCCTTTTCACAGGCTTTAAGGAGCTTTGAAAACAGAAGCAATATAGAGATAATCAAAAAAAGGAAGTAATAGCCAAAATTAAAACGGTGAAATATGTTGACATTAAGTTTGAGTTTGAGGTTTATGAACGGTTAGCTGAGGAGCTGCAGAAATTAAACCGAATCAAACAATGACTATATTAAGAAAATAAATAATGTTACTAAAGGCATGTTCATTTTACAAAACCAGCAAATGTCTGGCCTGTTGCATTTCACGTGGAGATGTTTGAGTTTGAACTGATAATTATTGATTGAATATGTCATTTTCTTCCCACATTTGAATTTCACGTACAGAGTGAGAACCCTACATGACAGTGATAAAAAATATATATAACAAAACAAAGACTCTACTGCCATGCCTCAAATGCAGTGCTTGAGTGAGTGAGCTAAATGCTAACACTAGTATGCTAACATGTTCACATTGATAATGCTAACATACTGATGTTCAGCAGGTATGATGTTTACCATGTTCCCCATCATAGTTTAGCCTGGTAGCATGCTAACATCTGCTAATTAGTACTAAACCCAAAACACAGCTGAGGCTGACAGGAATGTTATTAGTTTTGCAGGTTTTTGGACATAAAATAAAGAACTAGACAAATTAAAATGTTCACCTGATGGGGCTGCTAGATGATCTGTTAAGGTAATGTCATGAAAATCCATGCAGTTGTTGAGATATTTCAATCTGGATAAAAGTTGTGGACCAGTTGATTGACCAACAGATCAACCTTGCCATCCCTACAGCCACGTTGCTAGCATTGCTCAAAATCAAGTATTGCCATTAATCAGTCTTGCTTGCTTGATTTACATAATTCCACAGCAGTCTTATGCAACCAGGGATGATTAAGGGAGAAACAACTTGATTTAAAGCATATGCCAAAATTTCTGATGCTTGGCAAAGTCATCTCGTGGTGTATCCACAATAGAGACGGACATTTTTTTGAGAATCCTGTGGATACAGTATTCCCTCTGAGGGATTCCCGTGGGATGGGAGTCAGTTTCACTATTTATCAAGGGAGTGAACAGGAATCATAGTTTAGTTTTTGTATATAAATATACAGTACTAGTATGTAGATTAATTTTTTTTTAGTCAGGAACGGGGTGGGATGAGACATAAGTATTTCTGTAGGAGCGGGACGGTCCCCCTCTAAATTTCAATCGTCTTCAAGTAGACCTTTTAGTGTTCATGAAAACAGCAGGAAACATTTACATGTTATTTCTGTTAAGAGTCACAGAAAAAAAAACAGGAAGGAGAAGTGTTGAAATTAAACTGCAAAAGGTTTAAGAACGGACCACAGGAAAAGGTTACACACACACCCACACCCACACAGTGAGGTAGTTTTAAATGGCAATAGCTCAGAAGAAATAAAACTGCTCAGAAACACCCCCAACTTCCTGTCAGTGGGTTGGATTATGACTCCATTTGTACTCTGCATAAAGTAATTGTTCTGTAATCAACACATATTTCCAGTTTGTCTGCAAACAGATCTCCTCTGTTGCTTTTCCTGACATTTCTCCCATTTTTGTGGATCAATTAATTCCTATAAATCGAGGCTCTAAGGAGACCTGAACAATCTGTTTGTGTTTGTGTTGTCCAGTTTTAGAATCAGGCCTTTATATTTACATGTGTAATGACAGATTGAGGTGAAGCACAGTTTGTAGAAAATTTGGAGAAGTTTTTAAAAAGCAGTTTACTCACAGGCCACACAACCTAGCTCTCTATCTATAATTATGTTGCGTTTCAGTCTTTCAGTACCCTGCATTAGTTGTCACATCAACCTAAATAACATAAACAAGAGTCTCATGAGGAATAAACACTAACACACACAGAAGTAACATAAGATTAAAGCTGCAAGCAGCGTTGGTCGGGCCCTCCCACATGTAGCGCGTTGGGGTGTCCAATGGCCGTGTTGCATAGTCTGGAGCTCTGCCGGTGCGGCGGTGAATTTGCTAAAGGATTCAGACGTTGCATGAAGGTGTTATATTATATTATATTATATTATATTATATTATAAGGTGTTATATCCATCACTTCCTGTGTCCCTTTTGTGGCGCTATATAGCACTTGGCACTATAACTAGAAATAAATATTGGCGTATAGATGTGTTCGGGGTGGGACAGTTATCAAGCATGTAAAGTTTTGTGCAGATGTGAGCAGGTACACTGAAGTTACAACAACTTCCTGTGTCATGGCAAAGAGTTGATCTTTGATGCCACGCCACAGACACGCCCATTGACAAAAACTCATAGATAGCACAACTTATAATCGTCAATGCCTTTAGAATGCACGGTAGAAAATGTAAGACGATCTGATTAATTCCCTAGGAGGAGTTTGTTAAAGCACGGACCTTGTAAAACGCCATAAATGGGCTGTAATTGCACATTCAAATCAAAATGGCTGACTTCCTGTCTGCTTTCAGGCATGGCTACAAGAGGCTTTTATGTCCCTTCAGTTTCAATAGGGACCTCGCATGGTTCGTGTTTGGGCCCTAAATATTACAGACCCACATCAAAAGATAAATTCATCACTGAGGACCAGAAACACAGTTAACATTTCTACATAAATACAATAGATCATAAAATACATAATGAATGATCTAATATGCATTGCTAAGGACCAAAGAGCACCATGTCAGGAAAACTGTAAGAAATATACAGAAGATGCAAATATATCTATAAAGTCAAAACAGACCTATTACTACAGAAATTAGAGGTAGAGGCCGACCGATTAATCGGCCGATTATTGGCATTTTTTAACATAATCGGCATCGGCCAATATCCAAGTATATCAAGCCGATTATTAGGCAGGCGCATCTGTGGGCAGCCTAATGTTGTCGTTTTGTTTATTTAATATATTTTTATACATTATTTATACAATTTATTTATATATGTTTTTTTACATTATACATTTTTAATTTATAAGTGCAGATTGTTCACTGTTCAAGTGTTCAATAAATGTTTTTGTTGAGAAAGTTTGTCTGTTAAGTAACTATCATTTCTTTTACATTTTATATTTCAAATACAGGTTAAAAACCAAGCAAATATCGGCCAAATATCGGCCAAAATAAATCGGCAGCATCAATCGGCCATCGGCCGACCCGGATTTCAAAAGATCGGTATCGGCATCGGCATGAAAAAAAACATATCGGTCGACCTCTAACAGAAATATTATATTAGTACTTTAGGAGAATACAGTGAAGTTTAATAAGTTGAAATTTTCTAGAGATACACCATTGAAAGATAGATACTATGGAAACAACTGACTGACCAAGTGTTATAGGAGTATACAATAAAGTCAAAATAAGCCAACTAAGTACAAAAGACTAGAGCTGCAATAATTATTCAATTCATTAATCACCTTAGAGCAACAAAAAATGTATCTTTTTTAAAACTCATTTAATAATCAATTTCTTATTTTTCAAGAAACAAAATTGCCAAATACTCAGCTATAATAGTGCTATGAGAGATAATATTACAGTGGGAGTACAGTAGTTCAGACCGACCTGAGAACCACAGACACACTATAGAAATATTATATGTGATTCTATATAAACCCTATCATATAGCAATAGAAGTGGACCACATGTACAAAATCCATACAGTATGTTTATGTTGCAATATCAACATATATAAATTTTTATCGTTGACCTAACTGAACTGGGGAAATGTTCAGTGTTTATGGATAAAATAAACAGATAGAAATGCCTGTTTTTGGTTAATCCAGAAAATGACATACCTGACAAATCAAGAAACTTCATCACATATTCAAATATCATTGAAACACCCACTATTGACATGAATCAGTTCTGATCATTCATTTAAATCCCTGCCCACAAATGCATAATACAGCCAGAGATATCAAAGGAATGGATAACGCTGTATAAACTATGCCACAAAATGTAAATAATATCATCTGGTGGTTTAAATTGTTATAGGAATATAGGACTATTAGAATTCGGTAAAGTACAAACAGGTTAGCAAAGAGCAGCTGAGTAGCACAGACAAACTGTAGGAGGGATTATAAAGAAGTAGACCTACAATAATATAATTACAGACTACCAGCTAACTCTGGCTAATTATAGTAATACTTTAGGAGATAATAATATAGGAGAGTACCATCAACCCAAAATAGACCAACAGAGTACCCTGGACATACTTTTACAGACATACTTTAAGTACTTAATTGGTAAAGTTATAACAGAAAACTTTAGGAGATATTGTACAATGAAGAAGACCAACAATAAAATAACATTACATGAAGTTAATTAGTTAACTTAGGTTCAGGAGCAGGGCCACGCCTAAAACCACACCTCTAATCAGCTGACAAGTATATCTACGCCGGGGCTATTCAACCGGCCTCCTCTGCTCTGTTTGCTCAACGCACCCTCCCTTTTCCTTCCCTTCATCCACTCACCCCTTACCCTCTCATCCCTCCCAGATCAGAATCCGGACGGCATCCTTTCTCCACAACCATTCCCCTTTATATCCATTTACCTATCTGTACATTCAGAACATTCATTAAACCTTTAAAAGACATATTGTTGTGGCGTGGTCCTTCCTAGTGAAATGAACATTGTAGCAATGCTATACATGACAAACACTACAAAATGATAAATGTTAGATTACAGATCCAACAAACCATTTGTGCTGCTAAACTGCACCCAACTGTGGATCAATGAAGTTAGATCTTATCTGGGAATCAATACATTTCATTTTATCTTATTTTGTAGGAAATGTGTTGGAGATTAAATAACAATAAAGTACAATAAAACCAAAACAGAGCGTGCATGTCATAGATATATTACAGTAGTGGTTCTCAAAGTGGGGTCCAGGGAGCCCCATGGGTCCTTAAGGGGGTTCCGGGGGTCCCCAGAAAAAACGGGAGTTATTTATTTTCACTATTCCATTCATAAGTAACATAGTGACCGAACGTACGTCGTTTATGGTCATGGATTTCATACACTTTTTGTAATAAAACATCTAAAAGCCAAACTCCTATCAGATTGGCGGTCTTGGGACAAAATCTTATCAAATGGATGTCCGTGGTCTAATTTGTGTCAGTTTAATACTGTAAGAATATTATAGAAATGTTATACGGAGATTACGGCTAATTAAATTTAAGTCAATTGTTTCAAAGACACACTACTTAATAACTGAATCTTTTCTTATCTGGGGATCAACACATTTTTATCTGAAGTGTTTCTGTAGGAAAAGTGTATGAGCTAAAATAAATAAAATACACTAAATAAATAACTAAAATAGACTTAACTGTGAACAACAGAGAAATGTTACAGGAGTGTTTGTGGTTTGTTGCAACCAAACCACTCTTACACTACTGTACCACTGAAGTTGCTGAGCTTTCAAGTAAGAATATTACCATCATCCAATTTTTTAAAAATCATATTAAAAATTATACTGATATATTGTGAATGATATGATATAGCACACACCTAGTAAGAATACTGAAATACTAATGCAAAGTACATTTAGGTAACAGAAGAAAAGTCATATTACAGAAATACTAGACAACAGTAAAGGGAAGTGAAGGTCAAAATGGGCAAATTATGTCCCATAAACACATTATTTATATGCTATTGTAGGAAAACTATAGAAACAATTGACTACTGAAGTCAGTGCAGAGCAGCAGAGTACAACAAAATAACAGGAAACTGTAAGAGACATTACAATTAACTAGGTCCTCACTAAGATTTTTTTATTAAAGTATTGGAGATTAAATGACAGTTGAAAGTACAATAATCAAGACAGTCTTCAGAAACAGACCTACAATACCAATATAGGCAAACACATTTTATAATACTATAAAAAAAATATACAAGTCATATACAGTCAAGTACAGTAAAGCGAAAATAGATCCAATTGTGAACCATAGAAAAAACAAATAAATATTACAAAAATACTTTATGTGGCTCTATACACATACTGAAACAGTATTGTGTACTATAGAAGAGTACAGTGAAGTCTTAAGGTCATCATAGACCCAATGCAAAGCTTACAGCCTACTGTAGTACCAGAAGAGAGAGCAGTGAAATATAATAAGGTTAAGATCGGCCAACTGTGTTCTACAGACACACTAATTATATATTATGAGTACTGTGGAAACAACTGACTGACCAAATCACAGGAGTCAAGTAGGCCTATGGTTAAAATAGACCGCGCAACACACTGTGGCCGAAGTTATAACGGTAAACTACGTGAGGCGGAGGGGGGAAGTTGCAATAACGTAACATTAAGCAATCATTTCCAACTTACTGATGCCATCAGATCATGATTTTATCCGCCAAAAAACAGGCTAGAGACACACAACAGAAGTAATACAGGAGCACTGTGCAGTATGTGGAGAGGTTTTACTCTAAAATATTACAGGAAAACCTAACCTATAGGAGAGAGGCCAACGGAACTATGAGACAAACGAGAGAAATACTACGAGTATTACAGAAATATCATTCCATCATCAAGTTGTTGAGGAAAGCAGCCTAGAGACAGAAAGTTTTAAGACAGTTTGTAGTTAACCCCTCGGCCCACCTCCTTCTCTTTCTTATCGGTCTCACACACACACACACACACACACACACACACACACACACACACACGTCTGTGTGTGACAGACAGACAGACGAAACAACAACCAATAACAACCAACAACAGTGAAGCAGCCTCAGGACAACCCGCAAAAACTGCATGAAGTTTGGTGGCAACTTTTCGAAGTTTCCAGCTTTAAGTTTCCACCACGCTGCCTAACATTCACACGCACGCACGCACGCACGCACACACACTGATCCAGTAAACAGCCGGTTAAAAGGGACAAAAGTTCAGTTCAGAACAAACTGAGGAGAACTCACAGGAAGCAGCAGCGGCCGGATGGTTTTTCTTCTTTGTGAAACTGCAGGGTTGAGGGCATGATGATGCAGAGCCGAGAGACCCTGCCCACCGCGAGAGGAGGAGGAGGAGGAGGAGGAGGAGGAGGAGGAGGAGGAGGGAAGGGAGGGGGAAAAGGGGGTGGAACAGAGTGTTTTCTTTTACTCGTGTGCGGGTTTTTCAGTGCAGCTGTTGAGCGTTACATTTTAGGGTAAGGACTGGGTTTATGGCAAGTCTCCTGGCAATTATTGTAAGTTATTGTAATGTTTTCTGTTAACGAATATTCTTAGGTGTCTTCATTGATGCAACGGGGAAAGTTAAGACAGGTCTCCCCACAAGTGTTCACTGACCTTCCAGCTCTAGTTATTTCTCTCGTTAACTGTCCTTCTTAGGGAGAGAACACTTGATATGGTAGAGATAGTAGCTCAGATGTCAGGCTATAGCAGATATCGACGTTCTCTAGAAATCTTACAAGGCTGAGTCTTCCAAGAATGTTTACAAGGACTCACTGGCTCCACAGAGCACAACTTAGTAATAGATTCCAATATGACGCAGCATTGGAGTCTAAACATCAGATAGATAGATAGATAGATAGATAGATAGATAGATAGATAGATAGATAGATAGATAGATAGATAGATAGATAGATAGATAGATGTTCTAGGTTAAGGCCAGCTTAAGATGACCTGATAGGGAAAACTACAGGAACTAGGAGGGAAGAGAGAAACATTATAGGAACCAAAAGATATTATTCTTGAGATTTGGTGTTGGCATTACTATGAAATAAATACTGTTCCAAATGTATTGTAGCTGTGTGGAAAAGTTTTGTACTCGTGTATGTTTAGTACTTGTACATTCAAATGTTTGAACGTGTGGGAAAGTTTTGTACTCGTGAAAATGCTTTGTACCTTTGTGGAAATTTTTGAATGTGTATTTGCATATAAGAAAAACCCAAAGTTTACAGGTATGGATTGATTCTACAGGTACAAAACAAATCTACAATTACAAGTACTTTTATCCCACATTTGACACGTTCTACTGAATAGCCAATGGGGATGCTTGATTGGTCATTTGACTATCCAATCAGGAATATCAGTTCACCATTTTTTCTGGGGGGTGGGCCTTAGTAGTCAAAAAATTAAAAAAAACTTTAACTTTTTACTTTTCATTGTAAATCATAAATACAACGCATTATTGGCACGTATTGGGTTAAATAGGTCTAGTAGTCTTTGAGGGTGGTGATGGCGCAATGGGCAAGACACTTAACCCCTCGTTCCTCTGATATGTATAGCAATTGTAAGTCGCTTTGGTCAGCTAAAATGAATAAATGTAAATGTAAGTAAACAGGAAGTAACGAGAGGCCAATAATATTGGATAGCCAGGTGGCTTTAAAAACCTGTGTTCAGACAATAAAGCAAGTGAATGCAGAAGCTCCATGTGGTGATTAAATGTAGGATGCACCATCTAATTCAGTAGTAAGGCACAAAACAATTATGTCATATGAGAAATTGGGATCTTGAGCTGAGCTGGATTTCGTTGCCTGCCTGAACTAATGCCATGCTTGGTGTCTGTAACTGATAACAAATTTGGGTTTTGGGTTTGTGGGTCCCTGGTGGCACTTAAAAATATAATACTGCGTTTCAGCTTGAGATTTAAATAAAAAAATGAATTAAACAAAGGGTTTTCCCAATCTAAAATATTGGATTTGAAACCTCTACTAGAGATATTTGGCATTTTGGTGGTGTTGAGGAGAGGGTGACTGAGCTGCTGTGACCTCTGTTAACCCTTTATTCTGTGTATATGCAACTTTACTATTGTAATCGGTGGTCAACCTGTTAAAACTGTTGAAAACCTTAAGTACTTAAGAATATTCTTAGATCGTAAACTTTGTTTCTTTGTGAATGTGAAGTTTGTTTTAATAAATGTGTGCAAATTTTATAGCATAAAAATCTCAAGTGCAAACTGTGTGGTTTGGTAACAGGAACAGTGAATACACAACTTTTAAATGAAGAGATATCCTACCGGAGCCTTTGCACTTCCTCATTCGTTGTCTGCTGATAGCTGAAATGTGTTCCTTGAGTCTCCAAAAGAGAAAGTTCATATCAGATGACCTCTTATTTTTGTGTCACTCATGAACACTTTAAACTCCTGTCCTGATCTCTCCATATCTTATTTTTTTGTTGTTTAAATATGTTCAAACCGGTCTGTTTCTTTGGCCACAATGTATCTCCCTCACCAATATGCACAACATAGTCACATACAGTACATGTATATATAAAAAGCAATTTAATTCTGAATGGAGGTTAATTTTCCATTTTAATAATTTCACAGCTGTGTTAATGTACTCAGTTTTATACTTTAGACTTGTGCAATAGCCTTTTACTACATTTGGTTAATTTCAGGGCTCCATACTGTGAATGTTTCACATGTGGTTGTAAAACAGAAGTGAGAGAAACAGGTGGGTTAGAGAGTTTATTTTTACAGTAACATATGACCTACTGTAACTGTACTGTAACAGAATATCACTAACAGTAGTAATATCATCAGATCCATCAGGTTAGTAGCAGAGGTGTTTGTTAGTCACTATATTATTTTAAGGCATTAACTTTGCATCACTACTTCAGTTTGAGACAATACATGGTAACATATGGCAAATATCAGTCCACTTCTAAAAAAGAAAAAATAGAACAAATGGAATATTCAACCCCAAAGATAAACTAAATAACATGGCTGTTTGTACTGAGCTGGCGGCAGCAGTCTATTTAATACTTCACACACATTCAACAGAGTACTCTCTACAGGAGCTCTACTGTACTGCAGGACGGCACTTTAAAAGGACTGTTGATGCCAGCAGCAGAGCCAAAGTCAGCTGTAAACACAGCACCAGTGGTGTTTCCATTAATGCAAAATGATGTAAAATACCTTTTAGCAAAACCTTTATGTGAAAATGCCCGAGAGAAGTTTTTTCCATTGCACAATGTTATGATGTAACAGATACAGAAACTAAAACAAGTCAGATCTCTGACTCACCATTTCTCTCTGTGACTTTGACACGATTAATAAGGCTGTAATCTACTTTTACATTATACTTTAGTGGATTTGCATGTCAAGAAACAGGAAACGCAGAAAGAAAATTACATTTTCTGTATAAAATGTTATAAGTACATCATGATGGAAAAAAAAAATCGAGGTAAGATACTGTTTTCACACTTGTGAGGTTTGTTCTCATTACACAGCTGAATGTAACAAACAGGTAGAATATTTAACTTTAACTTGTTTGTTTTTGACAACTGTGAGATATGTTTATATCCTGAAAATTAAGGCTATCACAGTAATTATTTCATTTTGTCAGTCCAGAAACAGATGAGGCATTTATTAAACTGTTAAATGATAAAAAGAAAAGACTAAAGGCCCCTGTCATGCTAGAATTTAAAAGGGCAAAATTTTTCTACAGAATCAGTTAATGTAAATGGAATCCTTGCGACCAGTGGATTCACCTGTGGGGAAAGTGTTTTTCTTGTCAAATATATCTTATATCTCAATTTTGCTGCTTCTTATGTTTCACTAACTTTTAACTTGTCAATTTGATGGCACAATTTGATATTTTCCTGTCTCCCAATGATTTCATTAAACTAAACATGACACCAGATATCAGGAGGACGTCTCAACTGCAATATTTTTAACATGAGGTTTCCATGTCATACTGAGGACATTAAATGGCACATACTTATACAATGAATGGTTAAAAGTTGTTCAGACAGAATTGTGTGTTTTTTACAGGATGACACAGCAGCAGGTTGCTGGGTAATCGTCAGCGTTGACTCGGCGCTCGTTGCCATAAACGAAGTAGACGTGAGAGTTGCCTTTCCACTTATAGTTCACCTTAGTGATGGGGATCAACTCGACTGTCTGCCTCTGTGAGAGAGAGTGGGAGAATGTTAAAGGAATAGTTTCAACAATTTCTGAAATAAACTTGTTCTCTGTCCAGGGTGTAACCCGTCTTTCGCCCAATGTCAGCTGGGATTGGCTCCAGCCCCCCCGCGACCCTGTACACAAGATAAGTGGCTGATGAATGGATGGAACTTATTCTCTTTTTTCTGAGGGATGTGTTCATATGGATATCAATCTCACATCTGAGTTAAGTAAGTAGCTGGAGTCAGGACATGCTTAGCCTAGCTTAGCATAAAGACAGAAGGCAGGGGGGGACATAGCTAGCCTGGCTGTTGAAAATTCAGCAGAGTGCAGACTTCAGCTTTCTTCTATTTTAACTATATTTTCGACTGCTTTAACAGCTGAAGTTTTTTAGTGCTCATATGTCCACTGACATTTCAGCTGCTCTCACGTCTCACATCATTTTAAAAGACGTCAACTATTAACAGTAGTGTTGCAGTGCTCGAGACTGGTCTTGGTCTTAAGACCACTTTTTGATGGTCACATTTGCACTTGGCCTTATCTCAGTCTCGGACATTGAAGACCGGGATGTTATTTCAAGACTAGTCAAGACCATAACCTTGGGAATATCAATAAATTGCTTTCGCATTGTCTGATTTGTTAACATTCTAAATTTGATTGGAAGTAAAACATATTGCTTCAAATACTACTAATAATCCTAATTGACTGTCACCCCTCCCTGTGATGCTTATGTTGATTTCAGCTTGTTTGTAGTTGTTTTAATGGGAATGTGGATCTTTCAGATCAATTTTTAAAGTAACTATGATCTCGTTCCACATTTTAATGCCTGCCATGCAATACAGGGAACTGGTCTAGGTCTTGACTCGGTCTCGCCCTCCTCGGTCTTGGTCTCGACTGCTCTCTGCCCCTAAAAGTCTTGGTCTTGACTCGGTCTCGATAAAGTCTGGTCTTGGTCTTGACTTGGTCTCGGTTTGGGCAGTCTTGACTACAAAACTAGTTAACAGTGCACTCGCTTCAGCCTTTCAACTGAAACTTTAAAGGGGCATTATGGCGTTTCCAGCGGCCACTATAGCAGTGCGGTTTTGAGATTGCTACGAGGTGTGTGCTAAACTTGAACTCATGAGCGAGCATAATCTGAAACACAACCGCTTTCATACAGAACGTGCAATAAACGCAGGAACAGCAGCATGCCGGCTGTGGCTTTTCACTCAGACATATTCAGGCTCTGTTACCTGGCTCTGTAACACTCATTCTGCGCAGCGAGCCGCATATCGGCACAATCCTCCCGGAAAAAAGGCAGAGTGACAGTGGCTATAGCCCGACAGGGAGAGAGCTTCATACAATATACTGGAAACTCAGGTAAACCCCAACTGCAATGTTACAGTAATATTTTTATCAGCCGCAGGTTGAACTAATCCATGCTCATTACATGATCATGGTACATTTAATGCATTTAGCCGACGTGCTACATCATTTCCATTTACTCATTTGGCAGACGCTTTTATCCAAAGCGACATCATTAGCTCACCTGCTACTTTTCAGTAACTAACTTATCTTTACTATCTGTGAATCTGTCACTGGAGATGTAGCAATGTCAGCACAGCTACATGTAGTACAGCTACGGGTAGTGAGCTGGACTGACTATAACGACATTGTGTCACACTTTGTAATAAGACCGCAGTAAGTATCTTAGCAACTGCTTGACATTAGCTGGTTAACTAAAGTGACTTTCTGTGTTTCTCCTGCTTTACCAATGCTCACTTTGTTCTTATTAGACATCATCTGAACCTGTTTGGTCTGATGGGCTTCAGCACATAAAACTTTATTGTTGTTTTGTATCCTTGCATGGATCTTGGAATCTGTGTTTTGCTGTGAGACGGTTGTTTTAGGGTGTTAGTAAACTGCATGTCGTTAGCCGCCGTGTTGTCGCTGTAGTACGAGAGAGGTTTGGGATCATGCACAGGGCTGAATCTGACCCGGTATCCTCACATTAAAAGCAGAACAGTGGCTGATGCAAGCAACGGAGAAAACAGGCGTGTGCTTCATTTCTAAGTGAGTTTTGAGCCCATTGACAATAAGGCAATGAACATTTGATTAATTTCATTGAAAAACTTACACAGAGTTCCTTTAACTTCCTTTTTCTTTGATTATCTTTTCCAATCCTTTCATCTGTTATTATCATATGTAGCCATTATTGCTACACTTACGCTTCACACAACGGCTGTGGCTGTGTTTGTGACCTGAGCTTTCATTTTTCTGTGAGAGGAAAGAATTTAGAAAGTTGTGAGGTGCTGCGGAGAGCACCCAGCTGCAGTAGTGCATGGATCATGCATAATATTCTTCCAGCCAGAGGGAACGATCACGAACCGTTCACAGCGCATCAGTCGTACTAGCAACAGAACCCGTACCGGAGAGAGAGTGGGGCGGTGGAGCGCACAGGGCCAGGAGATTGAGGATCGGTGATCGTTCCCTCTGGCTGGATGAAGTCTGACGCTCCAGATTTTACGTATGGATTCATGATGATTGAGAAAAATAGAAATTAATGGCAATAAAGCATACTGTGAATATTTTAGAGACGCCCCAAAATATCACAAATCATGCATTTAGGGGAACTAATGTCTTATTAAGGAGAGCTAAGCTCCCCCTGGCTCCCCCGTAGTTTTCACCCTGGTTACAGTTCAACTAATGATTTCCCTGTTTTCAGTGGTTATACAGTACGTCATCTGACATTTCAACTGCTTTCACTTCTTACATTTTGACTGACACTGCAACTAGTTTCCAGTATCTTTGTTATTATTAAAATATAACTAAGAAGCAACTTAATAGCAGCAGCAATCATAACCGACTGAATAAAAATCAATTAACAAATGCAGTCCGATCTTTAGTAGTAGTCTCAAACTGGTAATGACCGAAGGATCAATTAATGATCTTTGGCATGCTGATTGCCATGGAAACAAATGCTCATTAACTCAGTTTATATCTGCCGCAGTTTTCTGCAGCAGATAAGAGTTGTTTTTTTACCAAGTTGAAATGTTTCACTGTCTTTCACATATTACATTAAGGCCTGACATTGCTCACTCACATAGACATTATCTATTTCAGACTTCCCTGTGTCACTCACAGCATCCAGGCATGTGCACACAGCTCGTTTTTACAAGAGATTTTGACTCACTCCCTTTGACTCACTCCCATTTTACAGCTGTCCCATGACATGGGGCACATCATATTACTTAGGCTACATTAAATAATTGAATGACCTGAACTGATGTCTTTTCATCTTTGGTTTGATCTGTTGGTCATACCTGTCTGTGGACCTACCTGCTGCAGGATCCTGGAGGACTGGCCGTATTTGCCTTGGTGCTCTTTGACCAGACGCTCAGAGGCCTCAGATATGGCCGGGTTTGGGAACCCGAGCAGCGGGTAGACCTAAGAGGAAACATACACAGCGACTTACACACAGTATTGACAATAAAAACAGCTTACATTAGCATCGTCCTTTAATTACCACATGACCTTTTCTGTAGTGCCACCTGAACAACAAACTTTACATTTTTAGCTCCAAAACACCAGTTTGAGGTGATTTACTGAGTACTGCACTGTATATTTTGTTTTTATCTCAACGTCCAAACTTCTAATTTCTGCAGCATATAATAGTGGTGGGGACCCACCTCACCTGAAATAAATAGTGCCTCCACTAACACCAGAAGAAATTATTACCTTTGTGAAATCTAAAAATGAGGCTTATTAAGATTCAGAGAAAATTATCAGAGGAACTACATCACAATGCAAAACTTGTGTATTAATGAAGGAAATGTTTAGTAATATACTGCATTTACTAGATGAAGCCTATCTAATTTTGTAGGGAAAACCCTGAGAGGGTATATTTAATTAGTGCATTTTATAGTGTATGTGTGTACCAGGTATTGGCTGTTCTTGAACAGCTCCTTTCCGCTCACTGAATGAAGGTCATTGGCCTTCAGACCAGAGTTCTGCTCCACCAGGTGGTCCTCCACATGGTTAGTCCTAAACACAAAATTCATGTTGTGAAACAATGTATAGTATATGTATTTGTAACAATTTTAATTTACATCATGCTGGATCATCTTTCTACCACCAAAGCGTCATGATTGAGTTGGTGATCACGCTTTCAACTGTGCATCTGCAGAAGGATTTTGGTTGACATGCCAGATTTCGTCAGCCTTTTCAAGAAGTACCATCTCTGTTGTGCTTCCTTCAGAAGTTGGTGGCTATTGTGAGAACAGGTGAGATCCTTGTAGATATGGGTGCCAAGGAATTTAAAGGTATTCATCCTCTGTTTTACCAATGTAAATAGACATGTGCTGCTCCTTATTCCTCCTTCTAGGATCAATAATAATCTCCTTGGTCTTGTCTGCATTTATGCACCATGCCAACAGTCCAGCCACCTGTCTTCTATATGCTGTCTCTTCTCCAGTGATCAGTCCAATGACAGTGGTGTCATCCACAAACTTTATAATCCTGGTGTTGGAGGATACGCAGTCACAGGTGAAGCCGTACACCCTCAGCATAGGGCTCAGCACACAGCCCTGGGGTGTCCCTGTACAGTTCTGGGTTCAAGCTGGGGCCTTTGTGCACCACTAATTTTAACAGCACAATAATGTTTTAGGCTGTAGCCTAATCATAATTTGAACTACAGTTAGCTAAATTGGATGGACAGTACTGTGTTACTGTGTAGCGTATTGGAATAGTACACAGTATAGAAATTTAATTTTTACATTAATCTGAAAAGCATTTGAAAATGATCTGAAAAAGTCAATTAAATTCAGCAATCTGTTTCATTACTTTATATTTAACATATGTCAAATGGTAATCAAATGGACTCAAAAAACCTCCTGAAGGACTTCTGGACCCTCCACAAGGACCATTTGAACCTTCCCCAATACCACTGGAAACCAGTCATGGATCACAGAACTGCCACAGGACATCTGGAACCCCAGAAATTCAGTTGGAGATCCTTAATGCCCCATGGACCTTTCTCAAGTACCATCTGAACCTTCCCAGTGACTCTCTGAAACCCTCAAAGGAAACCAAAGAACCTCAAGGACCACTGAAATGAAAAGCAACTTGTTCAACACCCTTGGTGTTCAACAGTTGTAGTAACAGTACTTACCACTCCACTTTGAGTTTGATGTAGCTCAGCAGTTGTCGTTTTCCTTTACAGGTTTGACATTTCTTCTTTCCATGGCCATCGCAGTCTGTACAGCTACACACACACACACACACAGACATGTGACCACATGCCTCACATTCTTCAGTGATTTGATCCACATGTACCAACTGAGCAGTGTAATATAAAAGGACCATGCTGCTAGTTTTCATGTACTTCTTCATTAACTCTGAGTGCTGTTAACTTAGCTTCCTGCTGAACATTTTTTAAACTATCGATCATTTTAGATTGATTTCCTCTTTTGCAGACAGTCACTAATTCAGTGATTCCTATAATTAAAAACCAGCTTTAGGGATCTGTATATTTCTGTCCAAATTAAGTTACTGTCGAATTGTCTTGTATCTTATTAAAGTAATGTTATAATAATATTTTTCTATCACCAGGTTGTTACTCATTCTGTTGGTGTCTTCAGGGACACTATATCTGACATTTCATGCTGTCGAACACAAACATTTTGCGATTACTGATCTTTTGTCTTCTAGGTTTCATGTTCTGACAACAGAACTCATCTTTGTAACACTTTGTTCTTGAATGTATTACTGCAGAGTAATTTCAAAGCTGTACCCGGACCTGTAGTAAACAGGTAAAACGTGCAGAAAAGAAACATTTTTCCTTTTTCTATTAAGCAGTGGGGAGCTGACAGGAAATACCAGGAAAAAGATGGAATATGGCATGCAACAAACTTCCCAGTTAGAACCGAATGGGACAAGTAACTTTCTTTGACTTTGACTATTTTTAGTATTAAAATTGTGTTTTTTCAGCAAAATACATTTAATGCATTTATATTCTGCTTTACATCTTGTAGTTTTAACTGTTCATTTTATCACACTAATATCAGCCTCAGTTTACTTTTCACTCTTCTACAGACCTTTGAAGTTACTGCTAATGCAAATCTGACATCCTACTGTTGCTCCTTCACAATAAAAGTGTTCAACTGGGTTTAGTTGTGAAGCAGTAACAGTGTCACCAAATCAACTAGGACTGAAAACTTAAGGATTACAGCTTTAAACTCCTAAATCAATGGTTCACAACCTTTTTGGCTTGTGAACTCCTCCTCACCCCAAGGGTCTTGATGTATATCTGATGGGTCATTAGATTGTTAAAACAATAGGACCTATAGTTCTAGTTTCACTTATTCAGGCCTTTAAAACATATTCAAATAAGAAAAATCTACAATGGAATGTCACCTGAGGACGTGAGTAGACTTTGATTTAAGGGGTCACAAGACAAAAAGATTGGGAGTCACTGCCCTGGAGCACCAGGACTCCTCCCCCCTATCACCACCACCCCTCCCCAGCCCGCAGTACCGTGTGTTGCCAGTAGCATTACAGGTAGTGCAGTGCTCATCATTCCTTGTCCCTGAGCCGTTACAGACCCAGCATGGTTTCTACACAGAGTGACACACACACACACACACACACGATTATCAACATCATTGTAAATCCACATTAAACAAGTTTTTATATCTAATATAACCTCCGCTTATACTTTTACGTCAAACTTTTCCTGTCTTAAACGTTACGTAAACTACAGTTATGTTGTTTATTATTACTGATTGGTTAATTGACTGAAAGACTTACGTTTCCATTTCCATGACACACATCACACTCCATTGTCCCTGAGGCATGGCATCTGTTGCAATCCTGCAAAAACACACACGAACACACACACAGTTGAAATAATGGTGTTAAATGCTATCTGTTGGAGTCACTCCAACACAGACTGAAGCTGACAGAATGCTCCATATAAGAATTCTGCTCTCTGATTGGCTGTCAGCTAAAAATTAACTATAGTTCAGGTCAGTTTACTTTCTGTTCTAAACTAAACTGCAGGTAACCATAGCAACAATACTGATGCTACACACTACGGCTGTGTTTGAAAAAATTGATGTAATTTAGATTTTGGAAAAGTTAGTGAGAACTAATCACTGAACGATTTTATTAGATGGTGACTACAACTCACCAGGTTTGTTCGGTATGATTTCTGAGGCGCCTGTTAGCCAATTGCCTTCTCAATAGCTAGCTAACTAGCTGGCGCTAAGGCTAATGACTGACAGCCAGAGGAGAAGCATGGATTGCTCCTGACATTACACATTGCCATAAGCGCTACCCTAAAATGCTGTTCAAAACCGACGGCCTTAACTCAAAAGTTCTGCGTTCTTAGGCACCCATCTATTACGGCAATGAGGCAGCAGAACTTCTCAAAAGACCCCAAGTTCCCTCCTCAAGGACCCTGTGGAAGCTCTGCCGCTGTAAGATCTTCAAAAAGGTCTGACACTGCTTTAATGCCTTTTGGTTCCTATACAAGGACACTTGCAAGTTCTCAATGACCTATGCAACCTCCCCAGAACCATTTGAACTTTCTCAATGATTCCTGGACACCATCAAAGAAACCAGGAACATCAAGAATCATTGGATGATTATTGGAAACCATTAAAGGACCCTTGAATCCTATTCAATGGCCCATGAAACATATTTGAGAACTTCTGGAACCCCTCAACAACCAATGAAATCTTTTTAAGGGCCTGTTGATCCTTCTCATTGACGATATAAACCTGTTCTAGGACCCATGGAATTTCGATAATTTGCCTGGGACCTTTTTAAAGGCCTGTAAAACCTTCTCAGTGAACCCTTGAGCCTCCTCAAGAATCACTAGAACTTTCTCCACTGGAACTTTTTTTTAACCATGTAGGCCTTTTTAGACAAATCTTCTCCAGTTAACCAATCACCTTGATGGAGGAGGTGAAGGGGACGCGGATCTCCTCCGTGTGATTGGTGAAGAGGCTGGGAGCTGTGGCCTGGACCTCCCAGGGACGGGGGGCGGGCTGGGTGTAGAAGTCAGCCGGCTCACCTGTCAGTCACACAAAAAAACGACATCACACCTGTCAATCAAAAACCTGTCAACATCCACCTGATACCTGCTGCAATAGTGATCCATCCAGATATTCGAGGTAATCTCATCTTGGGTTTGGACAATTTAGATTTCTAACAACAAAGCCTACATTACAAATTAGAAGTTTGAAAGACGTGGTTTCAGAGAGGGTCTGATCAAAGACACCCAGCAGCATTATGGGAAGTTTAGGATCCTGTGTTTTTGGAGTTTAGTCCACACCAGGGGCTAAAAGGCAGGATTTCTCAGACTCTGCTGA
This sequence comes from Lepomis macrochirus, assembly GCA_024633595.2. Taxonomy (NCBI): domain Eukaryota; kingdom Metazoa; phylum Chordata; class Actinopteri; order Centrarchiformes; family Centrarchidae; genus Lepomis; species Lepomis macrochirus. Next base: position 13,095,556 of record JALXJV020000004.1, read on the forward strand.
ACAGATTGCAACCATTATTTTTTAAATGTGTCTCTCACAAGTCCAACAACTTCATGGAAATTAAATTCTGAATCACTGGAGGAGGACTGATTTAATGTGACTGAGGCCTGCTGAAAAACAACCATTTTAATACAAGACAGAGCCAAATTCAAGACATGGTGATCACTGAGTTTGATGTTTTGACAATAAAAGATTTATACAGGATGTCTAACCCTCCTTCATCTTCTTATCTCAGTGAAGTTATACAGACATATCAATAATCCTACTATGATTCATTACTTTTCTGCAGTTAAAAGTCTCTTGTATGTCTATCTGTGTGAGGACCCATTTGACACCTCGAGTTCACACCTCGTTTTAGGGTTAAAGACCCCCAACTTCCTGGAAAAGGTTGATCTTCAATGGTGACAACAGGATGTACTAGTTTGTGTCACCACAAGTAGTTCTCTCTGTCGGGCCTAACCAAAAACCTGCCTTTCTCTCCATAACTGATGAAAGCCATTGGACTGGAGCTCACTAAACTTACAGGAATACGATAACATTAAAAAAGAAATAACTAATCAGTGGACCTTTAAAGCTCAGAATTAAGTTCAGTGTGGACAAACGTGTATATATGTACCTTCATGAGGTTTCTCGGCACATTCAGTTGACCTGGACTCAGTGAATGTCTCCAACCGATACTGAAGAACAGAAAACACACTTCAACAAGAGACACTACAGGTGCAGTGTTTACAACCTGACACAGATGACACAAATAACAAAAAAATAACAGCAATATTATAATAATAAAAATAAAAAATAATCACAAAGATAAATGTAACAGAACCAGTCATTAGTAGTAATTACAGTAATGTGTGTGTGTGTGTGTGTGTGTGTGTTTTATTAAAATGAATGGATTTTTAAAAAAATCAGAGGAAGGATGTTCCACTCAATCAGCTGCTGATCAAAATCAGTCAAAATTCATTAGAGATGACTTGATTTAAATCATGTAGTTTGATGCTCTGTGTGACGGACAGTTAAGGTGTTAGTTGTCTGTACATCCACGAGTACACTGCAAACATAACTTTAAAATTAGTGTTAGCTCACAGCTAACTGACTCCTTGGGAACGTGTTATGACTTTAACTGGAGAGCCAAAACTTAGAGCCTGATTATCCCCAAAATATGAGTAAGACAGAGATTAATAAGGGATGGGGTTCTAAAGGGCTGTTGAGGGATGCAGATTTCTCCATTTAGACTGGAGTCAGACTTTGAAAACCCTTGGTCTAATACAATGTCTACACTGACCGCATGGTAAAAGTAACAGAGCAGCAGCTTTAGGCGTAGCTATGCACATAGAGCACAAGTGAAACGTGAGACGTTACGTGGGCTGTTGGGACAGCTGGGTTAAAATAGAAAAGGTGTCTGAAATACATGCAGACAGGCCAAACAGAACAAAGTGACCTTACTGTTTCAAGAATCTAAGTACATCAGTCTTACACATTATACCATTATGGTTTGTTCACATGTTAATGTGTTACATAATTAAAATGTTTATAAACTGGTGTGAATTGCTGTCATACTATCAGATTGATCAGAAGCTTCCTCAAACTGTTCTTTGTCTCTGTGTGGACACATAGATAGATAGACAGACAGACAGACGAATCAACTGGTTAGTTATTTTAATAACGAGGCTGATGCTTCATGTCCCCCTGGAATGAACACATGATCTGTGTTTGGATATGTGATCTGGGTTGGACAAACTCATGTTAATGCAGGTGTTAATGAAGCAGAACAGAACCCATTACATCGAGAATGTGATCAGATGGTCCAGACATTGTGATCGTGGTTCACACTGTGATCAGATCTCAAGCGAATCAACTGCGCCCAGCTGACACAACATTGGCGTCAACATGATTGTAATCACGTGAACACGCTCTCACGCTCTCACGCTGTGAGTCCAGACAATCAGTGGTTACAAAACTTGGAAGAGTTCTGCCATATAAACATTTAAAATCTGATGCCCAGTCTTGCTCTGTTTGGGACTGTGAGCTGCACTTCACCAGAGGTGCTGAAGTTAACAAGTAGATTTGTGATGAGATTTCTGCCCGATCACAAGTGTTTTCAGTTAGGTTTGTTTTCCACCTCCTTGCCAGTCCCAAACGGGGATTCTGTGTCACATGTTCACTCACATGTTCTAGTTAACTTAGTATCGGGTTTCATGGGTGTTGGGTTTTGTAGCCACGTTTAGTGTTTTTTGTTCATTCGCAGGTCAGCTGATGGTATAAGCCCAACAGAACGTGGCCCTGTTTCAGAAAGCAGGTTCAACAAACTCAGAGTGTAAACCTAAACTCTGGGTTGATAAACTCTGAGCTGTCAAACTCAGAGTTTTCGGTTTCAAAAAGGCAGATTAGAATAAGTTCAGTCAAGTCTGAGTATGTTGAGCCTGCCTGAAGCGCGTGCATGGGGATGAAAAAAATCATCACAGTCAATGGAGTTCTGATACTACGATTCACCATGGCAACGGGTATATAAAAGCAGAGCCTCCATTTTCATCGGGTGAAGCTAGAAATATGAATGCGTGCCAACACGGATCATGATAGGAGGAAGGATCCATATGCCAACAATGTTACAGTTTATACGGTGTTGCTAATTCATCATTTACCAGACTGGAATTTCCATAATGAATGATAAACTGCTGACATTCTACAGTCTTTTCTTAATTTTAAATAGCTACAGGCCTATTTATTCAGCTGTAACTTGGACTAAATGCCGGTGGCAATAAGTGAATATGAAAATATTAATCGAACAGATTAGACATAGTTTAGGTAACTCATGGACCTGTGATTGTAAAGTGACAGTCCAACTCAGTAGGCCTATGACTATTAATGATTTTTTTGCAATGTAAAATGTGTCTAGGTTCAAACTGACTGAAGTTTTAGACATCTATGTTACATGAATAAAATCTTGCTCATTTTATGAAATGCTGTCAAAACAGACTATCAGCAGATAATGAAAAACTGACTTTTAAACTTCATTTATTTGTTTCAGCTGCACCCCAGTCATCCTCACTCAAAAATATTCATATCATATCCACTTGATAACTACGATAGGAATATTCACTTAGTGCGACTACAATATGAAAGGTTACTGTTCACAGATTAGTTTAAACAGTAGCCTATACTGCAGCACTGTAGCGCACAGTAAGTGTTTTGGTGAAACTGTTGCCAACCTGACAGTTGCCTTAATGTCCAGAGTCACTGTGTTATAAAGGACAGTGAATTTTATTCTGTGCTGAGGATAAATTTACGATGTCCAAAGATAACTCTCTCTCATACATACATCCAAAGATAACTCTCTCTCATAGATTGATCATAAAAGTGATCATGTTCAAGATCATGCTTAGGTAAAAAAACAACTACTAATAGCCTATTTAAGCGTAATTTCAATGTTTCTAAGACGTAACTGTGTTCCAATATGTACTTTGATATCGACAGTCTGAATGACGAAATGCAGACGGCCGCTTCAGGCTCCGCAAGAGGGGAGGAGTCAGAGAGAAACTCAGCGTTTGCTGAAGTAAACCTCCTCCCGAGCAGGTTAGGTTCACAGTGTAAGTTGCCAGGGTTATAGACCTAGAGTTTATCTGCTCTCTCTGAAACCGAAAACCCAGAGTTTCCCTCATCTCTGGCTCAACTTACTCAGAGTTTTCACTAAACCACGTTTTCTGAAACAGGCCTAAGGACTGGAGCATCCTTAAGTGACAAACACAACACAGGAAGTTAACATTATCATAGAGAGTGAACATCAGATCACCCTGAAGGTGTTGAATGGCTCCATGTTGGTGATGACTCCATCTTCGACAGGACCGCTACTGTAGCAGCAGTGAGATGACACAAAGCTCCTGAATGCCTCACGAGCCACATCCTCCGACAGAGAGGGAATGCTACCACACACACACACACACACACACACACACACACACAATTAAACCAGAATGTTCTTTGAACGTAGCCTTTTTCTCATCTAGCAAACACAAAGCAACGTGAGCATCCTGCTGGCTGTGAATGGCTGGTTGTTACAGTCTCCGCCCCTCTGAGGTGATGTCAGAGATGAGTTCAATCGCAAAACGTTTTGCAACATTTTCAGATTGAATGACATGTTTCCTTGCTATGTTGTACAACGGGCTTCAAGGGATGTTTTATCCTGTTTGTTGGATGTGTCAGAGGTGTTACCCAATCAGCTGCATTAAGTTTGTAGCCTAAACACAGTGGTGTTAAAATGGCAGAAAAAAAAATCAGTGCACTTCACGTACACAACAATATGTTCAAGGCACCACCGTTTCTGATAAAATCAGCATTTTGCTTTGTTTCGTCAGCGCTGAACTCTCCCCAGGTCTTACCTCCAGTCCCCAGGTGCAGGGCCAGGTTGGGGTGGGGCCACAGGCTCCACGGGCATAGGAGGGGGCAGGTATCCTCCTGCAGCGAGAACGGTATACTTCAACCATTTGCAACAACATGAATAGTGAATGAAGGGTTGTGGGTTTGAGTCTTCTTACCTCCTCCCCCCCCAATGCCTTCATAGCCAGGCATGTTGCTGAACATGTTGGCCGTAGGAGCGGTGAGAGGGGGATACGCAGCTGGAACAAACAACAGGAAACAGTTCAGATCATCAGAATGCTTTTCTGTTAATACTTCAGAGTTTAGGGTGAGATTAAAGCTAGAGAATGATCAACTTTATAATTTTCATTTCCTAGTAAACGAAAGCCCTGAGTGCACACTTTGACATTTTAGGGGGTCTAATCAGACTACTAAGTGATAGTAAAGGAAAGAAGGAGGTAGAAGAGGAAAGAAATGGTACAAAAGGAAAGAAGGTATAGCAGGAAGTAGAGAAGAAAAGGAGGAGGTAGGAAAGGAAAGGAGGAAGTAAATGTTGGAAATATTTCTTAGGTGTCTTAGTTGATGTAACGGGGAAAGGTAAGACAGGTATAGCTTAGAGTAGTTTAGTGGACTCCTAAGTGTTTATCTGACATTTATGACTTCAGGTATTACGCTCATGTTCTTGCTATGGTCAAGATGACAACAAGAGACTGATTAGTTAGAGACAGTAGCTCAGACATCAGGCTAGTAGACATCAGTGCTTCTCTGGGAATCTTTCAAGGTTGAGCCATACAAGAATGTTTACAAGAACTCACTGGCTCCACAGATTAGGGTACAATGGACAGTGAGAGATTCCAATATGGCAAAGCATGGGAATCTAAACATCAGATAGATTAGTTGTTCTAGGTGAAGGTGACCTAATAGAGAAACCTACAGGCACTAGGGGGAAGACAGAAATTATAAAAAGGACCAAAGGATGTTATGCTTCAGATTTGGTGTCGGCATTGTTGTGTTTACACGTTGGATGCTGACACTATTTCTCCTTGGCCAAGTATCATTAAACTTTGCTGTGTAAAACTTCGTCTGTCTCCGAAAACCTTCTTCACACTGACCACTGGCTCACCACAATATTTTCTCAACAATTTGGCGTCACGAACAGGATCTCAACAGAACAACAACTGGTAAGTGCAAATTTATTTTATCTTTGCCTTGCCATGTTGTGTTTGACGAGATCAAAGAAATCTGTGTAGTAACTATAATCTGGCTGTGAATAATTTAAAGAACAGATTATTAGAGAACATTTAAGATTAAAGAGGATTCAAGTCTGGGGACAGTGTCCTGGCTGATCTCTCTGCGAGCAGGGCTCGGGACAAATGTGTCATATAACAAATGTTCAAATTTAAATAAAACTACAAAATAAGTAATTGAGTGAGCAAAAAAAAAGGTCTAAACTATGAAATGATCTATAAAATCCCTTTGGGACGATCAATGGTTGGTTTGTAGATTTGAGACTTAAAAGACTGCGTGGTGTTTAACCGACGCAGCCCACCAAAAGGGTGGTTTCCGGGACAGCTTCGGGCTGTGCCCGACACAGTCGCATACCGCACCGTGAGGTTAACTCTTTGGTGAAGACGTTCTGGGGTAAGCACGATATGAGGGGCTTATTTCGGTTAATCAAGACCGGCGCTGAGATTGTGTCAAGAAGGAAAGACGGCTCTGGTTGCTTGTAGCTTCAGAGACCTGTATGTTAGGCCTAATGTAAAAGTTGTGTACACAAGGTGAAGTACTTGAAATATGAGTTTTCACTCCTAAGTCATCAAAATCGCCAACCACTAAAAGCAAAATAAAGGAATTGAAGAAGTGTTGAGACTTGTGAAGTTGCAGCAGTGTTTATTGAAAATTTTATGCATATTTGATGTTTGATGTGATTTGTAAAAATGGGAAATCAGTCCACAGCAGAGGTTAAATACAAACCTTTAGCAAACTCACCACAAACACATAAACATGCAGATGTGAGACCTAAAGATCAAGGGGCTTCTGCAAAACGACTGGCACAGAAAACACCATTACAAAAGCCAAGTCATAATGCCACTGAGATTACATCACATTATCAAGCAATGTTTTCCCCACACATACCAGCTGGAATTATAGGCAGATTGAAAGGATGGAAGTATGTGTTTCCTTTTACATCACTTATGTGTGAATGGACGAATGCTGAGTGGCCGTATGAAGGGTCATTTGAAAAGAAAAAATTGCAACTGGCTGAGTTCAATACTGATCCAAATAAAGGAAATCCAGCCTGGGATTTCAGCTTGATGAGAGAGTGTGTGAAAGTATGGTCTGAAGTTGCTTTTCTGAGAACTGGAGTAAGAGTGGATGAGAAATGCTGCGAATGGATGTCAGAAGAGTTAAAAAATGCCATAGAACATTGTTCTAAATATGTTGCTGCATGTCACATGCCACTGCTGGAAACAGTGTTGCAGACCACAGCAGCAGAAATGGTACAGATTAAACAGCGCCATCCTAATGATGTTGAGGCTGGTGCTAAATCAATGATGTATGGATGGGCTAAGCGGCAAGGCAAAACTCCATCTCCGCAGTGTTTAATGTTAACATTAACTGAAGTAGGACTTTCGCTTCCAGAACAGTTAGTGATATCAAAGCCACTTCCCATTTATCCCAAACTAGAAAAAACACCCAAGACAAATGAGACACACTCAGTTCAGAAACAAACAGATGAAGATTTCCTTTTGCAAACGGCTGTTGCTATAGTCCAAAAGAGGGAAAGGGGGAAAGAAATCCTGATAGGGACAGACTATCAGAGGAACAGCGAAGTGCACAGGCCGAAGGCAGCGGTCTAACTAAGAGGGAAAGTCAGGAAGACACTTCAGAGGAGGAGGAGTCTCACACAGAAACCTCAGTCCATGCTTCACAGCAGCAGCCACAAATAGAAACAGCAGGCCCTTCATCCGCACACACAGTAGAGAAACCAAAGAAAAAGTATTCTTGGGCTGGTCAAAAGATTGAAAGATCTAATCAGCCACTGGCTCCAGCTCATAGTACGAGATCTAAAGACAACAAAACAAGCGTACATAGCGCCCCTAAAATAATGATCGGAGAGCTCCCTGTATGTAAACCCTGGACACCATCTGAAATAATAGATATGACCAGGAAGGCCCCTAACCCCATTAGCCGTCCAGATGAATATCTAATTTGGCTTACACAAGTCTGCACTGTCTACAACTGTCTGGTGCCTGATGTTAAACAATTAATAACATTCACATATGGAACTGAATGGATTTTGTGCAAAGAAGAGTTCACATTTCCTGAAACTGCTGATGACGGTCAATGGCCCACAACTAAAACCCTAGTTCAGTGGTTAGATGAGGATGCCAAACAGGCCATAAAAAAATGTGCACGCAGCCGTAATGATTTTTCAAAAGTTGTTCAATGTGCGCAGGAAGGTAAAGAACCCCTGCCCGACTTCATACAGCGTTTTCTTACGGTTTGGGACAATAATGCAGGAATAAAGCGTGAGGATAATGAGCTCTTTACCATTCAGACTTTTCTGCAGAATCTGAAACCGCATATTGCAACAGCATATAAACTGTCGGTCCCAGATTGGCATGACCAAAGTTGGAAAACAACAGTAACCAAAATAATGGCGTTACACAGAAATGATGTTTTCTCTCAAAACACCTCACACACAGGCCATAAGCAAATGATGCAGCAAATAAATTCTGACAATAATCCTCGTGCAAAAGGTGGGCAGCATTCCAATAGGAATAACAACAAACGGGTTAAAGAGCTGCGAAACTGTGGAAAACAAGGCCATTGGGCAAAGGAGTGCGAAGCCAACCCCAACAACCAGGTAGATACCAAAATCCAAACAATGATGGAGCAAGGTGGGATAACTGGCAAGGTGTTCCACCTGACCCACCCTACAAACCATTGAAAGGCCACTACCTCAAAATCATGCATAGGGAGGCCATGGAGAGGAAGAATCAGATAAGAAACCCATAGTACAAGCAGCCACAATTGGGCTTTCTACTTGTCCCTCTGAAGATCCAACTATGCCAGTTGAGGTAAATGGCACTACTGTTGATATTCTGGTAGATAGTGGAGCTACTCTTTCTGCTGTTAAAGCTGCTGAGCAAGTGTGTACACCAACATCTAAATTTGTGACCACTGTAGGTGTCTCTGGTGTTCCTATGGCGGAACCAATGTCTAGCAGGTCTACAGTAACAATTGAGGGGTCAGATGTGCAACATTCTTTTCTTATCTCTGATAAAAGCCCGATTAATTTAATGGGGCGTGATTTACTGTGCAAATTGCATGCTACCATTCAGTGCACTCCAGATGGATTATTCTTAACCATCCCTGATGATAGGGCTTTACAGGCTGTGCAGTTTTTGAAATCTGCAGTTGATTGTTTGTATTGCTGGACGCTGCCTGAATTCAATATGCTCCACACCTTCACTGTATCTAGCATTCAGAGATTTGCTGAAACATCACCAGCATGTGCGTCATTGATGTCTGCCATGAGACCTGTCCTGTATTGTCATTGTACAGCTGCCTTTAATCCTTCAGAAGAGTATAAACAATGGGCTAATGAATTTTTGAACACACACAATTCATTAAAAAGTGAGCAAATTTTATTTCTGGGTCCTCAAGGGTGTGCTCTTTCAGTTCAGTTGTCTAACGATCAGGGTAAACTGTATAATGTTAAAAATTCATTCCCACATGTCACTGTAGCAGTCACACCAGGCTTTGAACCAAAACATGTAGGAGAGATGATAACGCAATGCCAGTCTCTAAGAAAAACAGCAGCAGGCTATCAAGCCCAAACAATAACAAGCCTGGGCAGTGACATGTACATGATACAGCAGAATGAACTGCTTTCTTTGCCTGAAAGCACATTTGTGTTTCAAAATCCACCCTTGCAGTACAATATGGACCCCATCAGAGTTGTCTGAAGTCCCAGCCATTTTATGGGCTAAACATAAAAATCATGTTGGACTTGTAAATTCTGCCCAGCCTCATAGAGTGACACTTAAACCAAATGCAAAGCTGCCCGTGATTAAACAGTATCATTTGCCTCAAAGAGCAATTGAGGGGATAGAGAGTGTAATTCAGTCTCTCTTGGAACAAGGGGTATTGGTTGAAACCACTAGCCCATGCAACACTCCTATCTTGCCTATTCCAAAACCAAATCGTCCTGATCAGTGGAGGTTTGTTCAAGATTTACAGGCAATTAACAATATTGTCGTGCCAACAGCTCCTGTTGTGCCAGACACAAATTCTATTCTTGCCTCATTGCCTTCAAATTCAACACATTACACAGTCATTGATTTGTGTTCAGCATTCTTTTCAATTCCTCTGCATCCAGATAGCCAGTATCTGTTTGCATTTACATTCAAAGGTAAACAACTGACATTCAGGCGCCTCCCACAGGGTTTCGTTGAAAGTCCAGCGGTATATGCTGCGGCGGTAAAACATGATCTTGAAGATTTACAGTTGCCAGGTGGAAGCACCCTCCTTCAATATGCTGATGACCTGTTGATAGCCTCACCTACGAGAGAGAGCTGTCATACTGACTCTGTTTTGCTCCTGAAAAGACTGGCAGAATGTGGCCATAGAGCTTCTCTGGCTAAACTGCAGTTTTGTCTGCCTGAAGTGACATATCTGGGTCATGTGTTAAGAAATGGACAGCGTCTGTTATCACCAGCACGTGTTAAGCTCCTGAATAGCATGCCACCACCTAAGACAAAGAAAGAACTTCATTCATTTCTGGGCATGGCTAACTATTGCAGACAATGGGTTGCGGAATATGCAACAATGGATGCAGCTTTACGCCCTGCCACTGGACAGACAGCCCCTAAGGAGGTGCAATGGACTGACAATATGCACACAGCCTTCCAAGACCTAAAGAAAGCACTTACATCTGCTCCCGCTCTGGGCCTTCCTGACTATCATCAGCCTTTCCACCTTCATGTCCATGAGAAGGATGGTTTTGCTACAGGAATTCTGGTCCAGAAACATGGGTCTCATTACCGTCCCGTTGCATATTACTCATCTCGGCTCTCACCTGTGATCCTTGGTATGCCAGGCTGCCTTAGATCAGTGGCCTCAGTTGCCATTATGGTTGATAAATCAGCCCCCCATTGTACTGGCTCATGACTGTGTAGTGCATGTTCCCCACTCTGTGTTGCATATTTTGAACACCTCTGCCACTCAGCATATGACAGCTGCACGTCGCTCAGGCTATGAGGCAATTATTCTTTCCAGTTCACACATATCTTTAAAACGCTCACCTCCTCTTAATCCAGCTACTCTTCTCCCACTAATAGATGCAGATGATGACCATGATTGCATCACGGCTATTGACATGGTTTCATCCCCAAGGCCAGATCTATTGCAGACACCAATTCCTAATTCAGACATGATCCTCTACACTGATGGTTCTGCTTGCAGACCATCAGATAGTCAACATTTGGCTGGTTATGCAGTAGTGAATGACTGGGAGGTGTTGGAAGCTGGTGCATTGAAAAATGGCACCTCAGCTCAAGCGGCAGAATTGTACGCTCTTACAAGAGCTTGCATTCTGGCCAAAGACAAAGTTGCAACAATTTATACTGATTCTCGTTATGCTTTCGGTACGTCACACGATTTTGGGCAGCTTTGGAAAATGAGGGGTTTCTTAACATCTTCAGGAAAACCAATTCAACATCATGTTCTGGTAGCTAATCTGTTAGAGGCCATTTTGCTCCCATCCCAACTTGCAATTGTTAAGTGTGCTGCACACACTCTAGGGTCTGATCCTGTTTCACGTGGAAACGCACGGGCTGATGCAGCAGCCAAACAAGCAGCCGTTTCCTCCCTTTCCATGGTACAGCAATGTACCTCCACACAAACTGTAGCTCCAATTACGGTACCTTCCTTTAATGATGTCGTGGCAATGCAAAACCGCGCTGATGCTAGGGAAAGAAATATTTGGTTGCAGGCAGGTTGTAAAACTGACTCGGAGTCTGGCTTGTGGCTCCACCCGGATGGTCGTCCGGTTTGTCCTCGTTCCCTATTCCATGTGCTTATCCATGTTTTACATGGTCCGGCATAATGGGTAGAAAGGAATCAATGACATAATTAAGCTCGCAATGGTTTGCACCAGGTATCACCCAAATAGTGAACACATTTGTGGACAGATGCATGACATGTCAAAAGACCAGAAAAAAACCCAGTCCGGTACGACATGATCATTTGAAACCATCATCGGGACCATTTGTAAATATGCAAATTGATTTTGTACATATGCCAAGCTGTCAAGGCTACAAGTACCTGCTGGTAATTGTGGACCAGTTCTCTAAATGGGTAGAAGCATTCCCCACTAGGAGAGAAGATGCAAAGACTGTTGTTAAGTGTTTGCTAAAGAGGCGATTCCCAGATTTGGAATCCCGCAAGGAATAAACAGTGACAGGGGCCCAGCGTTTGTGTCCAAGATAACACAAAGTCTAGCAACAGTGCTAGGACTACAGTGGCAACTCCATGTTCCTTATCATCCACAAAGTTCTGGCCAGGTTGAAAGAATGAATTCAACAATCAAAGAAAAACTGACCAAAACAATGATGACAACAGGTTTGAAATGGCCTGAGGCGTTGCCCATTGTGCTGTATTCTATTCGTAGCACACCTAATACAACAATAGGACTGAGTCCTCATGAAGTATTAATGGGAAGACCTATGTCCACAGGGGTGAACCCACCGTTAACACCACATAAAACTACTCTGCTATGGACTGATGAATATATGACAGAGTATGTAAAAACACTAACGGAAACTTTGAGAAAGTTTCATTTGCAGGTGTCCGGTCGACTTCCACAGCTCTCAGAGAAACCCATTCATTCCTTTCAGGTTGGTGATTTTGTACTAATCAAATCTCTGGAAAAAGTGTGTTTGTCCCCCAGGTGGAAGGGGCCATACCAGGTGCTGCTTGTAACCAGAACAGCCCTAAAGGTCGAAGGCAGAGCAGAATGGGTACATGCATCAAGGTGCCGTCTGGCACCACCCTCCGTCCGCACGGAGGTCAACAGCTGTGGCGAAGGAGCAGATGGACCTTCTTCTTCTTCTTCTTCTCTTTCTCCTTTGTCATGATCGGATCAGGCCAGGGTGGACCCGGCGGATCACATGACAAGCACGAGGGCTCTCGTCCTGAGCCCACCCAAATTGCCACAGGTTGGGTACCCCACACTACGAAAGACTATTCCCTGTATGAACTAAGTAAAACTCCCTTTGACCGAATCTTGAAACAATGGACGCAGTCCCCTAGCGATTCTGTACTCGGCAAAGAAGTAAAATTGCACAAGAAGCAGACAAATGTAAAGACTGATGGACATGTTCGCATAGATCTTCTGCAGAACCAGCAACAAGTGAATCTCATCGGTTTTGATTGCCCTACTAAGAGATGTAAGATAAATGACTGTATTGTAGCATATCCTCAGTATTTCTCTAGAGGTAAATGGTGGTGGGCCACATATAATACACAATTAATTAAGCTGATCCAAAAAACCCCAACTGTAATGAAAGTAAAGTATACGCCAACTCTTCTAGAAAAAGACACTCCAGATTTATGGTGCTTCACTAGGGAACAACTGAAAAATAATCCAGACTGCAAAATTTGGCAGTCTAATTATCAAAAAATTCCTGGAAAGCATAAAACTTGTCAAAGTAATGAAACAGATAATGGTAAATTCCTCCACCTTGTTTCATCCTCAGCTGAAAACACTCTAAGACTGTTTCAAACTGGAAAACTGCAACAAAATAGCACAAGGAACCATGAACAAACATCCGGAAAACATAAAACTAATTCTGCAATTGATCTAATGATTGCCTATGCAAGAGAAAGTAACCTCAGTAATTGCTGGTTGTGCCAAAACATGCCAAAATCAATGCACTCTCCCATGTTTAGTCCAATTCCTTTCACCAAAGCGGATTACAGATCACTCAATTGGAATGATCTGGCCTCTAGAATGGAAAGAGAAGCTGATAACTGTTACACCTCATCATACCCTATGGAATCAATTCAATTCTCTAAATATAAAGATATTGCTCATTTCGTTACCAAGACAATAAATGACCAACATCTACCGATCAGATTTAATTTCACTACTCTTTTACGCATCATTTATGTCCAACAGTATGTGAAGTTAGGCTTTGAATACAAAATTCAAGTAGCTCTAGCCCAAACCAATTGCTCAAAACCGCAGGACCAGGTCTGTGTACCTCAGTCTTATGCCCCCACTATCTTAGCGGAAGCTATGGTTTATGTTCAACCATGGGTTGGAACTTGGTCTGTCGACTCAGTTAAGGTAAAAGTACATGACTGTGCAGAGCCGATTCAGAAAGAAAGTATGCAGCTCGAGATTGTTCAGTGTATTTGCCCCAGTATTAGTGCATGAATTAAGTAATGTTTCTCTGTGTTTCAAAGCAGTAGGGAAAGGACAACACGACAGCTTAGGGCAAAGTAATTGCAGCACTGTAGTCGAAGCCACTCTAAAGCAGTCCCCATTACCGGAAGGAGTACATTTGGTTTGTGGAGATAAAGCTTATAGGTGTGTACCTTATGATGAATCAAGTGAGTGCGTGTTATTTGGCATATCTAATCCCTTTGATCAGGAAGGTAGATTCTAAAGAACTAGCTGCCCTATACCCTCCATTACATAGACAAAAGAGAAATCACAACAGGACAGAAAATAGTTAGTGTTCTCTTGCCATGAGTGCGGTATATATGTTTCCCAGCAGGAAATCATGTCTCTATCTAAGATTGTAGAAAGTCACCTTAATGCTTCTGGTAAAGCCATGCTAGCTGAACACAGGGAACTTCAGGAAGTAAAGACTATAGTGTTACAGAATCGTATGGCTCTTGATCTCTTACTGGCAGCTCAGGGTGGAACTTGTAAGGTTATTGGTACTGAATGTTGTTCCTACATTTCTGATGCAACAACAGAGGTAATGGACATGTTACATGACACAGAACAGGGAATAAAAGAACTGCATGAGGAGCATGGGTTCAGTTTAGGAGATTGGTCTGTGTTTGGTTCATCAGGGATCAGGCTTAGCTAGATTTCTGACTACTCTCATAATTTCTGTAATCCTCCTCCTGGTCTGCTGTTCATGCCTGGTAGTTGTAGTCAAACTAATTTTCCGTAAGGTCATGAATGTTGTTATCCAAGCCCCCCAAACCTTGGTAAGAACAGGGGATGATGAGATAGAGATGAGGTATTATGATTTCCAAGAAGTAGAGGAATGGGTTCCACCAGGTATACCATTTGATGATTAAAACAAAACAAAGATTCAAACAAGCACAGAGTAAAATGGACTAGATCTGCTCAGGGACTGATAGCTTAACATGAAAAGATAAAACAAAACAAACAGACAAATTACAGAATTTTAACACTTTCTCCATAAATGTCTATTGATTATAATACAAATTGTTATGTGAAGTATCTAGCATGACTCATGCTCAGGTCCAACATTGATAAATTTGCGAACCAATACTACTACTGAAATTGCCTAAACTAATGCTACTTCACAGTTTCTAAATAGTAAGTAGTTTCTAGATAATCAGTATGTTAGCATAACACACTATAGCTGACTTGAGAGCAAGAAAGTGGTACAAGGCTTAGCTCAAATTGCATAAAACAAAAATTAAATAAACTGATTAAGTGAAACTAACAGATGTATTGACATAAATCTGAAAGCAAATCTCTGTTTGTTCCAAGGTAAAAGTTAACACAGACAAATAGACATGTTCAATACTATTTAAATGATGGTGGGTGTCTATAAATGACTGGATGAAGATTTCTACTTTTGATGTTTCTTTGTTTGATGGGTCCGGTAGTCCTGTTTTCGCGGCTTTATTTTCATTCAGGCTTAGTTTGAAGATCATCTCAGGTTAGAGGGCTGATCTCAGATCCTACGACCCTTTGTGGGTTGGTCTGAAGGGCTTCCCTACCTTTTGTTAATTTTGGCTGGCCCATCAGTTTTTGTTTTTTTAAAAAGACACCACCAAATTTAAAAACAGACACCTGACTATCCGCTGTTATTATTGATATTGTAATAATAGGATCAAAACGTTCCTGTCCTAACCCTTCCTTATTC
This sequence comes from Lepomis macrochirus, assembly GCA_024633595.2. Lineage (NCBI taxonomy): Eukaryota > Metazoa > Chordata > Actinopteri > Centrarchiformes > Centrarchidae > Lepomis > Lepomis macrochirus. Next base: position 13,111,059 of record JALXJV020000004.1, read on the forward strand.
CTTTCAAAAACAATTCAGATTCCATTAAGGAAGGTTACCACCTACATTGAGTTATTTACCATTGGATTAAATGAATAAAATAAGAGAAGGTATATTTGATCAATGAAATAAAAAGTAAATTGTTATATATTGATAAAATAAGAGGGAGTCGAGGGCATGTGGCTACAAAACTTAATTAGTGATCATCATGGGTGAGTGCTAAATATCAGATTATTGCATTTTAAGCATTTAATGTGAACTAATCTTTAAAAAAAAAAAAAAAAAAGTACAAAAGAATATTTTGAATGGAAAAATAAGTACCAAAGCACATTACATCTTGGATCGTTAAAAATAAATGGATACAACAAGAATGTTATCAACAGTACTACATTATCAGATTCCCACCAACCTACAGAAATGTTACATCTTATATTTTCTAAGTGTTTACAAGTTAAAAAAATATATTCTGCTACAATGAGAAGAGTAATCAATGTGACTAAAATTAAGGGATAAAAGATGATTAAATGTTTCTTCAGTTATATATCATTCAAGGTTTTCAATATTTTATGTTCTCATATTTTGAATTGATACAAATTGAGTGTGTAATACTATGTTATTTTTTCCATTAAGATTTACCAATTTACAATATTTACTAATTAAATGAAAATGATGCATTTGATATGTGACTTTGATAGGGCAACACAGATTGTCCTCTTTTACAATTTAAAGGTTTTTCTTTTAAGTAATATTAATTATAATATACATTTACAATGACTTTGATAAGATAAGGGTGTACTAAGTTTTCATTTAAATGTTAAATCAATATTTTTAGGTATGACAAATGAGAGTTACATTAGCTTTACTTTAAAGGGATTTAAATTTTCATTTATGTATCATGCTATATGAATTCACCAATTATGATAATAAGGGATCTTTGATAAATGTTTTGCATTGGGATAGATATTTTATTATTCAAATCCATTATAAGTTGTGCCTTATGTATTCAAGATGATTATAATGTTTGTATGATTGAGTTTAACAGTAAGTGCATGTGGAATTTTTTCCTCTGATTCCTACAATTGAGGTTTTTTCCATTTTGCACTGTTTAGGGAGTGTAGCTAGTCTCATAAGCCTTTTTTGCCCATTTCATAACTCAACTATAATTTCAATACATGAAATATAGAGAAGTGGGTGTTTTTGGCTATGAGCATGCGACCCATAACCTCTGTCGGGGACTTATCACTTGATAAGACTCTTTATTATTAGTAGTTTAGAGCAGAATAATCTTTGTGTCACAGCCACTGTTAGGCTGCACGGAGACAGAGCCTATGGGACGTGTGTAGCTAGATGATTTAAAAGGTTCCATAATTTTCATATGTACAATGAGTATACAGACCATATCATAACACCTGAAATTGTTTCAGGTTGAAAAATGTGTTTTATATTTACTGGCCAAAGGATAATGTTGATTTAAATGTTTGTGATTTTAACTGCTGTGATTGACTATTGAAAATGTACCAACCCAACTCTGAAGATGTCCTGATTGGTCCATAACATTTAGCAAACGTTTTAATAACTGGGTTCCAAAATTTATAAAAGGTTTAGTGATTGAGTTTATCTTTTGATAAAAAATAGGGGAACTGTTGGAAATATTTCTTAGGTGTCTTAGTTGATGTAACGGGGAAAGGTAAGACAGGTATAGCTTAGAGTAGTTTAGTGGACTCCTAAGTGTTTATCTGACATTTATGACTTCAGGTATTACGCTCATGTTCTTGCTATGGTCAAGATGACAACAAGAGACTGATTAGTTAGAGACAGTAGCTCAGACATCAGGCTAGTAGACATCAGTGCTTCTCTGGGAATCTTTCAAGGTTGAGCCATACAAGAATGTTTACAAGAACTCACTGGCTCCACAGATTAGGGTACAATGGACAGTGAGAGATTCCAATATGGCAAAGCATGGGAATCTAAACATCAGATAGATTAGTTGTTCTAGGTGAAGGTGACCTAATAGAGAAACCTACAGGCACTAGGGGGAAGACAGAAATTATAAAAAGGACCAAAGGATGTTATGCTTCAGATTTGGTGTCGGCATTGTTGTGTTTACACGTTGGATGCTGACACTATTTCTCCTTGGCCAAGTATCATTAAACTTTGCTGTGTAAAACTTCGTCTGTCTCCGAAAACCTTCTTCACACTGACCACTGGCTCACCACAATATTTTCTCAACAGTAAAGAAGTGGAGGGTAAGGAAAAGAAAGAGAGGGAGAGATGGATGTAGAGAAGGAAAGAAAACAGAAAAAAAGGAGTAGAAAAGGTCATGTGACCAGCACAATCCATGTTTTCCATGACACCTATAAAATCAACATCTTACAAAGAATTATAATATAAACAGCAAGAAAGTGCAAATTATCCAAACAGCACTTATTGACCAGGCTGTGGAAGAAACCAATAGAAAAGATAGGAAAAATGTATTGAAGCCTGCCCCTAAACCTGTTGAAAACGGAACAACATTTGTGTCAGAATATTGTACCATTTCTAGACAAGTTAAACAGCTCATAAACAAACACTGGAGTATCCTAGAATGTGACCCAAATTTGAACCATTTAGCAGTGTCTAGACCTCATTTTTGCTTCAGGAGAGGCAGAAATGCCAGATTTTGTTGTCAGTTCCATGTATACAGAACCCATTCAAACTAACTGACTTTCATTACAGCTGTATGGGAACTATAGGTGTCATGAAATATGCATATTGTTCAAACACACTAAAACATTTAACCATCCACATTCAGGAAAGAAATACAACATTTAGATAATTAGCACATTCTTGCCATTTATATTATAATCCTTTGTATAAGATGTTGATTTTATAGGTTTCACGGAAAACATGGATTGTGCTGGTCACATGACCTGCACAGGGTCTACTTAGCACACCTGTAAGTATTTTTGTAATTTCACTGTGTGAGCCGGAAGAAGCAATAGGCGAAACATGTTGCTCACAATAAAGGTAGTAAAGTCCGATCATTGTGCGGTAGTTTGTTTTTTGATTTTTCACAGACTTATCCTGCCATCTACCAGCACCTGATTGTTGTTGCTGTACTCGGGAATTTTTTGTTTCAAGGAATTAGCCATGTTGCTAAACAGAACAACTGTTCTACTAGAGAGCATTTCTTCACTACGTTGAATACGCTACTCAAGAAGAAGGAAAACAAGAAGTAGGAGTATTAGAATTAGTCGCATGGTTTATTAGAAGTAGGTAGAGAAGTGGAATTAGGACAAATGGAGGACAACACATTATTTAGCACAAGAGCCAACAGAGCGTGCTGGCCATTGTATTTTCTCCTCCATGCGTGCAAAGGGAGGGGTGAGTGGTGATTGGGTCGTATGTAAGGATTCGCAACCCTTACCACATTCCACTAAAACCTACACACTGAACGATCAAGTGAAGAGTTGTGGGTTTGACTCCTCTTACCTCCTCCTGCCACAGTGCCTTCATAGCCAGGCATGCTGCTGAACATGTTGGCCGCAGGAGCTGACAGGGGGATATGCAACTGGAACAAACAAAAGGACACAGTTCAGATCATTAGAAAGCTTTTCTGTTGATACTTCAGAGTTCAGGATGAGATTAAAGCTACAGAGAATGATCAACTTTATCATTTTCATTCCTGGTTCACTAGAACCATGAGTGTACAGTTTAGGAGGTTTAATCAGGCTCCTAAGTGATGGTAAAGGAGAGGAGGAGGCAGAGAAGGATAGGACCAGGCACGAAAGGTGAAGGAGGACATAGAAAAGTAAAGGGAGAGGTAAGAAAGTAATGAAGAGGTATGAAAGGAAAGGAGAAGGTAAAGAAGTAAATGAGAAAATAAAGAAGAAGTTGTTCTTACTTTCTTTGGTATAATTTTTTTTTTTTTAAAGTTCAAATTATTCCTCTTTATTCTTGTTGATTTGAACACAGTTCTACTTTGCACAGTCAGTCACTATAGGGAGACAGTAGGAAGATACAGCCTAATCAATCTGGTGAAACCACATGGACTTTGATAAATGTAATGGATCTGTACAAATATCGCATTAGAGACCCATCAAGAAACCTGTAAACCAAGAAAATTAAATCAATGACTCTATTTTAAAACAATAACAACAATAACTAAGCTGCTACTCATATTGACTAAAATCTGGACTGAATGGTGTTTTGATTGTATTTGCCACTATTTTTTAATATGTGTGTTGGTATTTAATTTAATTTAATTTAGTCTATTAAAACTTACTTTTCTTTATTATTAGAGATAAATAATCATAGCAGTCCGGGTGCGAACAGGGGACTCAGGGGGAGTTTGGCTTGCGTTTTGGGGATGTTAACGGACTCTTTGCAAGTTTCCCACACTTTATTACACAATGTTTCAAGAACACAAGCGATTGACGGTAAGCCGCAAATTAGTGAGAACAAAAACCAAAAGGCGGAATTGTTATGTGTCACCTATGACTGAATTGGAGGCCCCATTTAGAAAAAAAATGATCTGAAATTTCCAGATACAAGTCATATAATTATGAGGAAAAAGGTCGTAAAATAGGGTAAGAGAATAAAGTAATATGCAAATAGAATAGGTTTCATAGAGTCATATGAGCTCGTTTTAATATTTCCTGGCAGTCTACAGGCATTTAAACTTGTACAAAGTTAACGTTTGTAGGTTAGGCTGTAGATTTGTGACGAGATTTATGCCTGATCAGAAAGTTTTTCAGTTTTTTAGTCCCTTGTCTCAGACACGCCCTTCCTTGGCTCAGGCCCTCCTCAGACGGTCTGAGATTGAGAAATACTGAAATTTGTCTTACTCTTTATATACATTTCCAGTATAAATGCTGAAATCAGAAATTCGCGTACAAAAAAATACCACAATGAAGGAAATAGTAGTAGGCCTATTTTACGCTCATAGGTTTTGGAAGAAAACCATCCGTTTCACGTCTCCCTCCAATGTTAAAACGAACCTGCCCCCCCTGCTTTCAGATTTAAACTGTGTTGAAGTATGCGAACCCTCCTTTGATTGCAGGACGCGGTGTGTGACCTACATGTGCGTGCAGCTTGTTGTTTTGGTCAGTTTGGTGATCCGTATAATGTTGTGTTCTGTCGTGTGTTCTAGTTCCTACCTGTGTTGTTCATTCTGCTGCTGTTTCATCACACTGCTTGGGATTCTTACAATTTCAAGAGGGTTGTAGTAAACCACACCCATTCCTCGTTAAGTCCACAGCAACAGCAACAATGAAGCATCCTGTAAATTTCAAAATAAA